>JAUDJH010000009.1:3750000-5000000 GCA_036320925.1 Automeris io | reverse complement strand
TAAGTGTACATTTATCATTTGTACGTCATATAATTCACAATATTGAGCAGTTATAATCTTTGCATCAATCACAATATATTATCAATAATAATAATTTTCCAGGTTTATAATTGATTAGTATTCCTAATTTAGAAATTAGAAAAAAATATAAAATTATCTAAAAAGTATGTTGAGACGCGTGATTTAAATGCGATAAAATCATTCAAATATATAAATAATTTATAAATAAAATTAAACAACTCTATATATTTTTTACTTTATCATAATTCAATTTTAATTTATATTCTGTTAATTTCTTTGTTTTTGTGAATACACTATAAAATAGCTTAACGATTTTGGTATAAGTATATTTATACACATTGTACAAATTAATAATTTTAAATATTTCACTTCAACAAGATATTAATATTTTTTTTAAAAACAGCTACATTCGGCAAATTTGAAGTATAGGTCGCTAAAGAACTTTATTGCAGAACCAAATTCCTCTTTGACTTATAATAGTCGATTAAATGTAATTAATGTGACAAGATTCTTTAGCGTCCTGCATTTCAGTTCTTTTCACAAGTAGACTATCGATAATAGAAATCACGGATTTTGATGTGCTTGAAATATGTTATTGGGGTATTCTAAGCACCTTTTCATTTCACAAACAAATTCTTAATTTATCAAGACTTTATTAGAAACTCTTCAAATTAGCCCAGTCGAATATCAAGGCATTTCGGTTAAATTAAAAATACTTTAACGGATCTTACGCCTGAATTAATTTACTTTTAACTATGGCAGGACATTTGGTTCTGGTTACCCAGGCCAATGTTACGAGCAGAATGAAGCGCCGCGGAGTTTTCGTCGGGGGCTGGAAGTTTCTTCCTCTACCGACGTTTGTGTGACTATTAAAATTATAAAGAACAAAAGAGAGTAGAGTTAGGAACTTCTTGCGCCAGACGAAAACTCCGTGGCACTTCAATCTACGCTAGATAATAGCCTGTGTGATCAGACCGAAACCTCAGGCGACAATTAAAAAATTAATTCGCGCATTAGAACCGCAAAGTATTAATAATGAGTACAAAACGCGAAAGTTTAAATAAAACGTATTATGAGTAAAATTGTAGCGATATGAACACGAGCCTTCGCAGGTCAATTTACAAGATATTAAATATTACTCTACTTGCAATATAGTTTAGATACAGTGCATTTTTGGAGCGATAACGTGCGTTGAACTTTACTACTTAACCTAAAAATATTGCAACATTACCCGCACAATGTCGCGATAAAGCGAAATGCTTATTACCTTAGGTATCGTCTCCTTGACCATATAAAATGCTTAATTACTTACTATTCTGGTCACATATTGTCTAAGTAATTCTATAAAAGTTTTCAAATGCATACTTCGAAGTTTAGATAATAATTATACATTTGGTATAATTCTAAAACTGTGGCGTTTATCACATAAAAGCACAAAACAGCATTATCTCGTTATTCTTGGATATTGAATACATATATTGTTTTAAAACCTGATTCTATTTGAACTCTGAGACTCCTATTCCGGTAATTACTAGATTTTAAATCAATACAGTATGTTATAAAAGCCCTGTAAAACCCGTGGAAGCGTTACTCGGTATCGATATTATATTCTATTTAGGTTATTCTTTTTAGGGAAAGAGCAAAAAAAATCAATGGGACGGCTACTCTGAGAGGGTGCGTAGCTCGTGAACAAAGGGAAAACGAAAACCAAAGGGTGATACTATTTTTTTTTTTTTAATTTATTCTTTATTAGGGGCTTTTAACTTACGTCATATCAGCCCCATCGTAGCCTAACATATAGAAATAAAACCTTTCATACCTCACCTTTCATACAGTTTCCATAGCATTTCGGCAGTTGCTTTAGTAGGCACCGCCAAAATGCTATGGAACATACCAACATCCAATCTATTTAATTTCAATTCACACATAACATCCTTTCTTACATTAGCGTTCTGGACACACTCGATCAGGACATGCGTGATAGTAATTAGTAATTAGGTAATGATGTCAAAAGGTTCATAAACCCAGTTCATTCCAAGCGCTGTGAATTAATTGTTACAATTAGTCTTTAAACTGATTTCTGTAAGTAATACGAGCGCAGATCGCATGTAAAATGATTCTTTTTTTTTTTTATTTTATATGGCATTTCAGTTTAATTGTATTTTGGTAATGTAATCGTGTCATCAATATACCTCTTTTGGGTCGAGCAGGGTTTTCAAAACACACTGTATATTTATTAGATGTCAAAGTATAATAAGGTAATGGTTTTTATGCTTTTTTGAGATACAGGTCACTGTTATCAAAGATATTCACTATTCGTCCATTACTAGAGGTTATTTTTATATCAAATTGTGCAAATTAGTTTTTACAGAATTAAAAACTAAAGGTTCCGATTCATATTCCAATTGTTAAGAAAATTTCTGCAATGTCTCACTGTAACTTCCTAATTACTGGGTAGTTACTTTGATCATACGTACAAGTTAGCTTTCAACATTACAATGGTCTTCTTGCAAAAAATAATAATAATAGTATAAGATATAAATTGCACGTAACATATTATGTGATATATATAACTCTGACACCCAAGATTCATGTTATTCCTAGTTTGGGTGTCAGCTGACAATAAAATGTACTGCTTTCAAACTAAATACTTTTCTGAATAAATGAGCAGTTCATTTTGAAAGTGACTTAAGTCCACTTATCTTTAATTTGAAATATTTAAGGTTTTGCGTTTTTTATATTATTTTGAAAATGTCCGTGATATAAAATTTTCAAACGTACTAAGTATATTTCAATAACAGTTTATTTTATTGACAGTTCAGCATAAATAATAAATGACACAACTTGATAAAACATTAAAATGGACTTAAGCCACTTTCAAAATGAACGGCTCAAATAATGTATCTCTAATGTATTCTCTTTATTCATTATAAATACAATATTTTTAAATTTTAAAATAAATACGTATGAAAAGGTAATAACATATAAATTTTAAAATATAAATACATGTAGACCTACAGGGACGAGGCCTAAGGCCCAAGACACCGGTAGTTGGAGCTCAGAGTGAGGAACCTCCTAACAATGCGTTCCGTATCGAGTAGAACTGCCTTCTGTATCCGACCCTTGATCCAACAACCAAGCGAGAGCCTCTTAAGATGATAATCGAGGCTCTTTGTGACCAGTCCATTAGTCGATACGACTATCGGGACAATAATCGTAGAATCTACATCCCACATGCTGGTAATCTCGTGTGCGAGGTCTAAATATTTTGATGATTTTTCTTTTTCAGCTTTCACGAGATTCTCATCATGTAGTATTATTTTTATTATAATAAACGCTATTTAAATTCTTTTTAAGTACTGATGAATCATCAGTTTAATATACAATTATGACTCAAAAATGTTTAAAAGGGTTATAAATTAAAAAAAAAATCTGTAACCGGGCGTTAGTATAATAACTAATTTCCTTATATCGATTCGGTCAGTGATTATACTAAATTATAGGTACTTATATAAATTCTATCGGTGCTCGATTTGCGCGGGCTGATCCTAGCTTTGAGAACGGCGATCAGCCGCGCTACTGGTCACATTATGCACGACATATAAGCGCAAAGTGGATACAGTTACTAATATATCTCTGCTCGCTCCGTAAAGGATATAGTGTGATGATATATTATTGATCGTTACCGCCAGGGAGGAGGCGGAGCACGATAGGAAAGCTACAACCAGCCTTGCCATCATATATGCGCAACTTTTCCGCACCATAACAATAAGCTGAGCATTTTCGAGGAACGAAAGAACGGGAATTCTACCCCCGTTTCCTGTAATTGAGATCTATCTAAGGCTATCGTGCACAGGTCGTGGACAAAGTGCGAGTTCGCGCTAACGGCTAGCGGCCACGCGGATGAAAGAGTGGCCGAAAGTTTTTTTACCCAATTGTCAAACTGACTATATTCATTAAATTAAATCATATACTATGTAATGTTGGAGTACGTCTAAGCATGTTTTACGCTATATAATTCTTTAGTATAGGGATAAACTGCCTTAGGATTTGTTTGATTGAAAGTTAAAATCTTTCATTATATCGAGGGGTGAATTCGGAATCAGCGTTTTTTACCGATTCCAAAAATATATATATTACTATGTCACCAAGAAATGTAGCTTAAACCAAATAGCCTTTCCGCCCTCGATATAGTAATAAATTATAATATTAGCAAAGTTAAATAATAAACCGTTTCCTGCTAGTATAATCAAATAATTTTGATCGCCAGATCCTCCATTACTGACCAAACAAAGATAACTATGAGTGCTCGTGTATTGTTACATTGTCAAAGAAGGTGATTCAAACCGAAAGCACTCGAGTTATGTAGATAAAATTGCTAGAGCTCTTTCCGACACCTTATTGACTTAGTTATAAGTCATTGGCCTGATTTTATAATAATTTTCTATCAATAGTAGTACAAATAGGATAATATGTAGTCGAACTAAAAATTGTAAGACTGGAAAATCATATCTGATTTCATAACAAATCGGAAACATAGAATTAGGAAATTAAGGAAACACGTGCGCAGAATTGAAGCCAAAAGTGTGCTTTTGTCAGCATAATATAAAATATAAAGGATGTGTCGCTAACTGACGCGTCGTGATCGCCTGATTTTATTTACATTACGCTTTTTTTTGTGTCGTACTTAGTGATGAAAATGCCCGGGAATTTTCCCAAAGTGCCCAAAACTTCCGAACATTTCGTGAATTCTCGGGAATATTCCGAAGGAAGTTTTTGGCCACTTTGGGAAAATTCCCGGGCATTTTCATCACTAGTCGTACTACTTTTAAGAAATGCTCTACAGTTAACGATAAAACAAGACATGCCATTAATGAGCTTAAGATAACATAGAACATGCTTGCTTGTTCTTTAATATCCATCCACGCGTTCTGTACTAGATTATACCTCCATGATCGGAAGATGTAGATACGGCTTCATCTTCAAACAAGTAATGTGGGCACAAGACTACGTCGTTTTATTAGTGGTCCTTGACTTATCTACACCTTAATAATGAAACAGTTAACAACATATATTACGAGTACGGATACAATGTAATATAATTCAGACAACAAAGACACAAAAGTCAGTAGACTTGTCATAATGAAAAATATATTTTAGTACTAACTCTCGTTTAAATGCACAATTAATTTACAGTAAAAGTCAAATAAAATTACATTCATACATTGCATCTATAAAATTACATTTTAATTAGAAACATTTGTTCCGTAAACATGTTTTTTGTCTCCTGCAATTAAATATTCTATCTCAATAAAAACAAACTATTCCTCTCTATGCAATGTCCAACATTATTCCAAATGGATAGCAATACATTGTTTAATTAAATATTAATTCCATTCCTAGCGAGTTTTTAAAAACGAATCCAAAATACTTAATAAAATATTAATATAAAATCATAACCTTTTAGAATTTACATTCACTCTCGACTTAACAACTTCTTATATTATTTTTCTTCTAAGATTATTTTTATGCTAGAATAAGATTTGCGGACATTTCTGATGAACACAAATTAGTTACGCACAGCGTAGCATTTTTTTTTATGCAACTAATGTTTAGTGTAATTTTGAGAAGGTTTAGTTGGTAACTGCATGGTCGAGGCAGCCCATGGTCAGACGGCAAGCCTTTCATCCAACATGGGTGACGGAAGTAGAGAACTAAAAAAAATACCCACATTTAATCCCTTACTTCTTGGTGTACGTATATTTTGTAAAATATTGAGTATTATTAAATATTTTGCTTGTTAATTATAATTAAACAGATTACGTACTCATACTCAAAAGTAACAATTTTTCTTTCTCCAGTCTGAGTAATTAAATCGAAATCAAATAGTAAAAATATTTTAATTTTTAAAAGCCGACATATCAACTTGGGATTTAAGACTAACGAAAACAAAAACAAAGCATGCCCGAATGATGTACAATAATGAACAAATACAATTCAAATAAGGGGCATTTCACGTGATACGAACTGCGAAAGAGAAACAGGTTCTGGAATTTGTACACTTTTTTTATACTGGCTCGACTGTAACTGCAATGCAACTGATGGTAAGTGCAATGTGGTACAAAAACGAAAGCGACCATTAAAGGATCAAAATTCTTTGATAGTCTCCGTCGTCATGTCGGCCCATATACACCACGACTGTAGGTCTCTAGGTATATGAGTTACTGGATATACACAAGCTGATCCCGAAACGCGACAGGCCAAAGCGTGTCACTATGACGGTCTTTACACTTGTGTTATGTGGCCATAACACAGGCAATCGCCCTACCACCAAACTCACTTCACTGTTGTTGTTTGGACTTGTTTCCATTTCTAGAGTGTGTAAATGTGTCCGTGTATTTTTTTTTATTTGTATAAGGTTTAATTCCCTAGTGATGACCCTTGAAATAAATGGTGTAATCTAATTCCGGATTTCTCCGAAGCTATTTATCTAAAGAACGTTTTAAATCATACAAAATAAATTCATAATTTTTATTACAAGTCTAAATTAAGATTAAGTCTAAATAATTAAGGTGAAATATATTTTCTTTATTATAATTTCATTTCATTTTAGTCAATGATTACTACTGTGACTTTATTGAAGGTTCAAAACTATGAAACTAAACCTCATACAAATAAAAAAATACATTAATTCATTCGAACACCCTAGAAGTACAAACAAGTAAAATATTAACGAATTCCAGAAACTCATCCTGTTTTCGTTGTCTGTTTCATGTGAATTGCATGATATAAAAAAGGCTAAAAAATAACCCATTGATAAAAAAATACAAACGTGCAGTTTTGTTTGTGGTTAACCTTATATGAGAATGAACAATATCCAAAATTACAAAACTTACACAATATTCTATTTCATGAAGGCGGATAATCATGTATCGTCAGCAAATAATTAAAAAAAATACCATTGCTTCAATATTTTAAATCTATTGACCACAATAAGCAATATTAGATTCTTAAATATGGTATAAATAAAATGTTTGAATTGTTTTTTTTTATATTATTCAACAAATATAAAGAATGTGCCCGTCAATGATAATTAATGAGATGTTAATCTATTCAACAGAATAATTTTATCACAATTATAATTCAGACATTAATAATTATCAATTTCATTAGTCAGGCATTTAACAGAGGATAATAAATTATTTTGAGCATCTCGCTATCATTATCATCAGATACGTTAATTATGATTAATTAAGTCTTAATGAATTTATGATATCGGTGCCCGTTTTATTTGACAATATCTACCCAGTTTATTTAGTAAAATATATACGTGCGCCATTGGAAATCAGTCACCCGCCTTCGTGATATAGAATTTCTTTAAAAGGCGATAATAATATGATGAACATAATAACTGCCACACCAACGCGATGCAAATATATAACAGTAGGCATGTATATGAAACGTGATAAATAATCATAATTAAGCAATCAACAAAAATAATCAGTACAGGTTTCTAAGGGTACTAATACAGTCATTGTACTTTATAAACCATATAAGTATGTCGCCAGTGATAGAATACAATGTAATTTATCGTATTACAAGAAGCAGTTATTGTGGTATCTTTCTGATACGTTCCTATCTCTTTACACTTCAACGAAAATACTGATACGATTATCGTATCGATTTTTTTAATCATTTCCATGAGTGTGGAGGTTACATCTACACGTCGCACGTAAGGTTATTTTATACTCAATTTATTTAGTATCACTAATCGTTTAAGTGTAAAATAAATTTCTTATTAATTCCCGGTACTACTAAATAATTATGTGTACTTATGCGGTCAAGAGAGCGTTCGGTGTTTTGTAAATATGACTAAAGTTTCAAAGGGTGAAGGCTCTCTTTTTAATTACCCTAAAAGTAGTCAAAGTTAAAAGTATTTAAAACTTCCAAAGCCTTCTTAATTGCAAAATAATTGAAGTTTATACCACATTAGTTCATTATTTCATTGTTATTTATTCATTAGTTCATTATTTTTTTATGTTTTCTTTTTTGTGACATTTTAGACAAAATTTAAAATATATGCATAAAATATGTAATAATAATTCTTTAACCTGTCTAATTTTATAACTCAAATATTTGCTTCTTGTAAGATTATTAAATGGTGCATCTCCAGCAAATGTTTCTTGTTTCGCAAAATATCTGCTTCTCTTTTTGTTTCCCATGTGTTTGCAATTATTTCTCTCTATCTCGCAATGTTTTGCGTTTACAAGCAAAAAATTTGCCTATGCCGTACGAAAGAGAGAAAAATAGTTGGAAACACACGACAAAGAAAAGGACAAGTAAATCTTTTGCGAAATATAAAACATTTGCTTTTAACGCACCATATTACACCAACATGATGATTCACGACAGGATTAACGTACCAACGGTTGCATAACACAATCACGGGGTTTCATGCATGCTCTTCTGGTTTTCGACGGTTATTCTACTAACCCGCATTCTAAAGCTTCTAGGTTCCAGGTCGCGGAGCGGGCCTGCTGCCCTGTGCCTGGATTGGAACACATCGAATCGGTTCTCGAGCCGGTGTTCCGTTGCCTGCACATATAAGGTGTGACAGTCGGTGATGTGTTGTGTTCCTGTAATTAAAATAACCGATTTAATCAATGATTTATATAATTTAGGGCCACTAGAACCAACATTTTTAAAGTTTGTACTATTTTAGATATATAACCATGTGTATACTTTTAAAAACTGATTTATAAGTTGGTTTACAAAAACACATGGTTGGTTGGTACATAAATATCCCAAAATGGCTGTTAAAACAATAATAATTCAAAAGCAAAGGGATACTATGGTCATATAACATTAATTTATAAGACTAGTGGGAAAACGAATGCTGTATAACTTTATTTTTAAAATATTATATTTGTTTTTGCTGCAGTAGCAGAAAATGTTTATGTCACAAAATTAACATTTAATCCATTCTGGTTGTTGAAACTCTAAATTACAATAATATAATTCTATTTTATACTATAAGTAACATTTAGAATATTACTGAATAATATATATTAGATTACATGGTAAGGTTTCTATTTACTTTAATAAATAAAATTCCAAATCAAGTTACACCGTTACGATGTTCTGAACAATATTTAGGATAAACAGTTTAATTATTTTCCTCAGATAAGAGATATGATTTCATAATTATAAAATACATTATACAATTCATAATTATACAATTATCGCCGTTATATATATAAAATATATAACGGCGATAATTGTATATATATTTAACTACAGAAAAAAATATTACAATTATAATTAGATTAAACTAAGTCGTTCATTTGTTTATGTAAATTAATTACAGAGCGCTGTGTAAAATTATAATGTCTATGTTATGTAGCTAACGGATAAGAACGAATAAAAATAATACATTATTACTAAAAGCACACTAGCTATTCGTACAATCTAAAACTACATACTTTAATGTGTAATATAATTTAAATAACAATGAACTATTTCATATGACAAACAACGTATGTAATGAACAAGGTATAAACGTAGAAAACAGTTACGATTACGTAAACAATAGATTTACCTCGATCGTATTGACATTTCAGTGTGTTCTTTGCATTTTCCTTTGAAATTGTATTAATTTTCATACTATATAAAGGTCAGCGTAATTTTCTTGCGTCCTTCGTGAATACACGACTATTGTTCAGTACAAGGGGACTATTAAAACATAAACATGTATTTACAGTATAGGTAAGTTATAAGAAATTATTCTTTTTTTATTTTCTTGCAGTATACATTTTATTTCAATTATCAAAACTATTTATAGCCTTTTATGAGATAAGATTTATTTTTATTCGTTTAAACAGATAATCCATAAATGTATTAATATTTAACTAAAATAAAAAACTAATATATTGGAACTGAAGTGATTTGTAACATATAAATCACACTTTAGAATGTTGTATAATTTCTTTCAAACGTCATATTTGTATGCATGAAACTATATTACATAAAAGGTCTGATGGTGTAAACCGTAAAAACTCTTTTATCCCAAAGCTTTTAGAGAAGCAACTAGCTTCTGGGTTAATTTTCCTAAGCATTGGCAGAGTTCAAGGCATAATAGTTAAGCTTTATGCGAAAGAGTTGGAATCAGTATTGCGTATGTCAAAACCAGGGGTTAACAGGCCTAAAAGTGACTGTGATAAATGACAGAGCCCAAATAGAAAAATGTGACCTTAAATAGATATATAATACAGGTACTATAAATCTTAAACATATTTTTATTATGACTTTGCGTAGTAAATACACCACACGTAATCGTAAGCATGATGCAGTCCAAACAACGACTATAACTATCCAAAGTAAAGAAAAACTTATCGACAGTCGCAGTGATTGTCTGCTTGTATAAATATCTCTTCACGTTTCGTTTAAAGGAGCTAACAAGAAATAAATAATAATAAATCAGAGAACGGTGGGGGACACGCTCGCCGGAAGAGCATTCCACAGACCAACAACTCGGCAAAAGTTAAAGAACTTCTTAGTCCCAGCTTGTATACGAATTACCGTATTAACGTATACACACGTTAAAAAAGGTTTACTGAGGCAATATATTTCCACTACTGGCGCGGTTCAAGATGCTTAGTGACGTCTGGATCATTCACAACGCGGATAGCCCTCCGTTTCAACCTATCCAGGGCGTCAAGTAATGTACAGAAACGTCCCAGAGATGCGAACAGTGTTCCTTGACCTGACCTGGTCGTTATACAATAGGTATAGTTGATCACGTTCCTGCGTGCTGAACTTCCCGACGGTGTCAGCGTCGTCTGTTATGCAGACGATACGCTAGTACTTGCCGTCGGGGAATCCTTCGCAGGGACCACCGAGCTCGCCGAGCATGGGGTAGCACGGGTCGTTTCCAAGATCCACGAATTGGGCCTCCGGGTAGCGCCTCATAAGTGCGAGGCGCTATGGTTCCATAAACTGCCGCGAACCAGGGAACCTCCCAATTCGTCGATCCGAGTAGGTGACGTAAATATAAGGGTGGGTCGGTTCATTAGGTACCTTGGGCTCACCCTTGACGGCCGCTGGGGCTTCGAGGAACACATCGAGCGCCTCGTCCCCCGGGTACAGAGGGTAGTGGGTGCTTTGCATCGACTCCTACCCAATCTCGGGGGACCCTCTGAGGGAGTTCGCCGCCTCTATGCCGGTGTCGTGCGGTCCGTGGCCCTCTACGGGGCCCCAGTCTGGGGTCATAGGTTGCGCGTCCGCCGCTGCAGGCAGAAGTTACACAGCTTGCAGCGGTTGATGGCTATACGGATCGCACGCGGCTACAGAACCATCTCATATGAGGCGGCGACGATCTTGGCACGCTTTCTGCCCTTTAGTATTCAGGCGGAAGTGGACTCGGCAGTGTTCAACCGAGTCCGCGAATTCCGTCTGAGAGGCGAAAACTTGGCTCCCGTGGTGCTCGAGAGGCTGAAGGCAGAAGAACGCCGATCAGCCCTGAGAATTTGGCGCGTTCAGCTGGATGAGGTGCGGTGCATGCGCCAGCGCGTGGTCGGTGCCATTCTGCCGAACCTCGAAGCCTGGCTCAGTAGTCGAAATCACGTCACCTACCACCTAACACAGGTACTTACGGGACACGGATGTTTCCCTGAGTACTTGTGCAGGTTTGGACGAGAAGTAACGACCCAGTGCTACCACTGCTGTTCGGACCTGGACTCCGCCCAACATACGCTCGCACATTGCCCGGCGTGGGGCAATGAGCGGCGGGACCTGGTCCGAAGGATCGGACACGACCTCTCCCTGCCAGCAGTGGTGTCGGCAATGCTGGCAGGGTATGACAACTGGAGGGCCGTGGTCTCCTTCTGTGAAGATGTCATGTCCCAGAAGGAGGCCGCAGAGCGAGAACGGCAGAAGGCCGTTCGAAGGAGACACCAGGGTGCCGGCAACCGCCCTGGCACATCAGTCCCAGCCGACCGGTCAATCCACGACCAGTTGGCTGATGTCTTTGGGGTCGTGGCTGCTCAGGGTGGGGGCCCTGAGCAACTGGTTTAGCGGCCCTCGAGAAGTTGGCAGGGCATTGTGGCGTGCTCTGCCTAAATACAACGAACAGTATCGGTGAAGCGTATCATCTTCCCCCGAGTTTGTGCCCATCGGGCGCGGCGCGACGGGGCTGTGGCGAATTGATTACAGGACCCACAGTCCCCGCCAATGCGCAGAAGTAGTCA
Organism: Automeris io; assembly: GCA_036320925.1. NCBI lineage: Eukaryota > Metazoa > Arthropoda > Insecta > Lepidoptera > Saturniidae > Automeris > Automeris io. The sequence goes on along the minus strand of JAUDJH010000009.1, from coordinate 4,987,734 downwards.
CCTTGGGGTTTTTAGTCGGTATAAGTCCGACACACCTCGGTCGCGCAACCCCCCTGTGCGGCTGAGACGGTCCTATGAGGATTTTCCCCAAGTAAAAAAAAAAAAAAAAAGGTATAGTTGATCACGTGGGAAAAACCGTCACACTGTTCATTATTTTTGCTTTGTCATATTTTGCTAACTCGGACACATCTTATCAACCATATTTATATAATATAGAAAAAAAAAATCTGCTAATTAAATTTAATGATTAAACAGAGAGGTAAGAGAGTAAAACCGGGTCGAAATATAGGTTACAAAATGTATATACAAATTGTAATTTATATATGCATCTATCATTATGTTACATATAACATTATTACATATATTAGCCTTTATTTATATTTCTATGTGTTTTATTCATAGCGCACCTTGTTTATTATTAACTAATGAAAACAATTATTAAGGTTGATTTTTTTTTTCATTTCAGTGTTCCTGTACTCCTGTATATATAAAACAATATAGAAGTATAAGCGATGTTATGTGCATAAATAATTACGTTTTATGTTATTTATTATATGTTTAGTAGTATATCTGTTATTAGCCATACAACCTCTACAGTATTAACTTGAGGAAATAAATATATAAAACTAATTTCCCTATGTAAACAAATTTATATTTTAAATGTTAGTATCAACCATTTATTAATATTATTAACAAAACATTTTATGAAAAAATTTAGTAATAATTTAAATATAAAAACAATAGAATCTAAAAGTAAACATATTTTCCATATAATTATTTAGACACTCATTTCCGGTATTAAACATTTTAATAGATATTTAATTATAGACTTTGTAAAAAATGTTTTAAAAATATATAGCTAAGTAAAATATGGATTTTTGTAATTAAAAGTATGGAATTAAAATGTGTTTAATGAGAAAATATATTTTATATCTAAAATTGTAAAAAGTGTAAATATGTATAAAAACAAATAAAATCAAACTCAAATAAATATTCGTAAAAATTTTACTATTTTTATAAAATGTTTTTACATAAACTTTTCACAGCACAGCCTAAGTCACAAACATTGGGATCGTAAAAAATCGCTCGATGATTTATATAGTAATTTTATTACAAAAAATAAACCAAATTTATACAATACAAAACGTTAAAATAACAATCAAATTGAGGACGTCAGAACAAAGAGAAGTATGTTAATAATTACAAAATATTTATTAAATGGAAAATAGGTTTATGTCTTCAATCTCTAGTTTAGTATTAATATTTGTATAAGCATTTTTTTTTCTAATTCCGAAAAAAAAATATTAGAATTGAAATACGTTTTTTTTTTATCCTAACATCCTCAATTATTTATATCTAGTTTGGTGGTGTACACTATCTTCTAAATTAGGCTCCCTGCAACCGCATCAGGTACTTTGACGACTCTCAGCGAAAGCAATTCCTTGAAAAAGATTTATCGAACCCTTATTGTTTCTAAACTGTAAAACTGCAATTGGAAATAAAGAAAAATCTCCAATAAAGAACAAAATAAACTTACAAAACCGTACGAAAAACAAACTACATGCCATTTATCATTACAGACTATATAATAATAATATATCCTCATGCTATATCCCTATCGATTTGAGCAGAGATATATTAGTGGTTGTATCCACTATAAGCGTATGCCCAACGTGACCAGTAGCGCAGCGGGTCACCGCACTTAGGTCACTTACACACTACTGCAATTAACAATAATGACAGTTGCGCAATACTGACTATTTCATTTGCATTCAATTATTTTCTGTAAAATAATTAAAAAAACATTACCTGGAATGTCTATTCTAAGGATAGGAGAGAACATTTATGAAATCTAATGGATAAATTCAAAATTACCTCTTACATACAAGCATACATTACCTCTTTTAATATCAGTACCGATATAATAACAGATTTTTTAAAAAATTTGAATGGTTATTTAAGTAACTCTGTCCTAACCACACTTTTTATGAATTCCTATAGCACTACGTTGGTTATCGGCTACACTTAGTTAAGTGTCACTCTGGAAAACTAAGTAAAAGGAGATCATTCTTTGTAGTGCCAAACACGGGCCAGCCATTATTTTCCACGCTATGCAGGGTACATCTGTGAAATTTTTTACTATGGCAAGTCTACTTAATTTAAAAGTTTGTATCAAAATCCCAAATCAGATTAAAAAGATACAAGCTAAAACTCAAATGCTTAATCTAGGGATTATTCAATATTTCTGACGTAATAAAAGATTGTTAAAGTAAATTTACTGACATACAAACTTCTCAAAGCTACTTTTTCTAGGTTAACAATGAGAAAAACCACTTTGAAATCAATTTAGATGCTAAAAGTATTGATAACATTAGGAAAAGGGATAATTTTACTTAAGCTGTCTAGTACATAACGTTTATTTATTTACTTTTTTCTGAGTGACCATATTGCGCGGCGGAAAATGCCTTCACAACTAAACCGGGCTTGGTGGATGAACGCAGAAGGCGCTCAGCCAGCAAATTCTATGGGTTGGGCGGCTACGCAAGGGCACCCCTGTGGGTACGGACCTCGACGTGGGCAGCTGGCCCGTTAAAAACGAACCTAACGGTGATCTACCAGCGTTTCGGACAAGACTGCGTCATAGTGAAAACGTTTATTACTGAGGACAGTTCAACCAGTACCCACGGGTCAATTTCATCAATTATCATCAAACAAAACCCTTTATTGTAAATCTGGAAATATGTTTTAATACCCCAGAAATGTAATCGACAATGATTCAATAGCTTTTACCAAATCTCAATTGATTAATCAGACAAGACGAATCGAATACATCTTATGACAACTCGCTTTTAGCTCAAACTTTTTTGTAACAACTTTGACATCTATTATATATATATATATATCATATATAAAAAATACTGTCATCATTTAAGGTTATATCTGAAACATAATTTTGGGTATATTTTTAACTGTGCCCGGTAATTTAACAATGGCCGGGATATAAATGATCTCCTTTAGTTACAATATTAAACTATTAGCTAAAATTTTGCTTCGTGGATGAAATTAACCCTTGATACGCGTATATGAACAAGAAAGATCTTTATTTAACGTTAAGTTTAAAAGGTCATTTTTGATGTTTTATTTTTATACTTTGGGAAATTAAAATTAACTAGAATGGATATTTCTTAATAGCAAGCAGAAAACACTATCAACACCTACGTTAAACAAAAAAAAAAATACATTAACACATCGTAGATAAAAATAATTCTTACAATTATTACGATATTAAAACAGGGAAACAAACGATTTCTAACAGCTTCAAAGCACAAATTTTGATTCAAAATACTGGAATTAATGACTTTTAGTAGATTACAGGAAAGTAAGACCCGAAGGACAAAACTACTGTTTTGTAAAAGTGACGGCATTTTTTAGCTCAACTCTAAGAAACTTTAATGTAAAAATTATATCGAGGGATGAAAGAAAGGTTATTTGGTTTAAGCGACATTTTTTGGTGATATAGTAATATACATTTTCGGAATCAGCGTTTTTTTTACCTCGATATGTAAGAACGACTGAATTTTGGAAAATAAAAAATAACTTAGATATCCCGATTTTCCATTTAATTTCTTTTATACTAACACGACAAAGTGACTAACAATGCACCTGATGGTAAGTACCGTATAGTCACCAACGATAGCGATTATCATAGAACGAAAATCGACAGCCAATCACCGTCGTCATGTCGGCCCACACATACCACGACTGAAGGTCTCTAGGCATATGAGTTACTGGATATACACAAGCTGATCCCGAAACGCGACACGCCAAAGCAAGTCACTATGACGGTCTTTGCACTTGTGTCATTATCAAAGGACGAAAATCAATGGCTCAAGACTGGCTGCCTCCGTCGTCACGTCAGCCCACATATACCTTGACTGAAGATCTCTAGGTATATGAGTTTCTGGATGTACACAAGCTGATCTCGAAACGCGACAAGCATAAGCGAGTCGCTATGACGGTCTTTGCACTCGTGTACTATGGTCACGACCCAGTTCGGGCGATCGCACTCCATCTCAAAATCATCTCAGTTTCATTTATGTAATACAATAATAATATATGTAGGTTTTAAAAACGAAATGGTGTCAATTGGAAAACTGTTTAGTGTGTGTCGAAATAGAATATAGAATATATGACAGAACTGACCTGTTGGTTGGGTCCGCAGCACGTCGCGTTGTGACACAGATCATTGGGCGGACAGTGCAACGCACACGGGGCTTCCGCCGACGCGCCACTTATAATCTGAATAGCCAAATTAATTAAAATAAATTATTTATTTACAAACCGTTGTTAGGTGCAATTTTTTCGTTATTAACTCGTCCTAGAATATTTTTAACCAAGATTTCGCATTTGCACGCAAACCTATTCTCCAACGCTCCTGAAAAGTTGGTGTTTTTAAATTACGTTTTTTTTCCACAAAGGCTCCCTTATCACACCACGTGCAAAAAAAAGTTCATCAAATGAGTTTTAATTGTATTCAATATAGTTTTAATGTTTGATTGGCGTTACGGCCATCCAAGGAGTTTTCCGATCTTGCTTGCTGATGCCAATATTATAGAACAGCTTGTGTCGTTTTCTTTCTAAAATGTTTCTTTTTTAAACCCTAGTTATAGAAAGTGACTATAGTGCACCCGATGGTAAGTACAGTGCAGTCCAAAAACGAACGTGACTATCAGAGGACGAAAATCTCCATCTCCGTCATAATGTCGGCCTACATATAATCACGACTTAGGTATATGAATTACTAGAAAAACATAAGCTTAGAGAATGTACTATGTTATTAAAATTAAATGTATTTATAACAATTTAATTTCTATATCAAAACATAGATTTAACAATTATAATATCTGCTTACCATTGGATCTCAATACAGGACTTTCCACAGACATAGGTTTAGAAAAACGTGATTTTCTCTAAATTTATTTACTCTTTTATTAACTTTTTAGAGTTTAATTCTGAATTAAAAACGTTTTGTGCTCTATTACGCTATGATCCAATAAAACAACAAACTTCGATAAAGCAAAATTGTAAGATGTGATTATATTGGTAATCTTTACAACAACACAAGCACTACTTAATATCATAAATATATACTTTAAATATGCAATTAATTTGTTAAGATTAGACAAGAGTTCTTACAATGTAAGCGTTTGTTGCTACGGATATTTTTACAATCCGCGAATACTTCATACCAAATGGATTTCGTAATTTCCCGATATGAATCCGATAAAAAGCGTCGTTTTACAATCTATCATCACTTCGATTCCCTATTATATTAGGTATAAAGAATTCTTTTTGCTTCCTTAACACTAATTAATCCTTTCATACATTCTCGCCTTTTCCGCGTACTCAAGACCTTATACTCCATCAAAATTATCAATATTTGTTGTGTGTAAAATCAAGTTGCTTTAATTCAAGCAAATATTTTGCTTTTCCTTTTATTTACAGATAAATGCTTAACTTTATTAGATTAGATATTAATCTTTCTTAAAGGAAAACGAAGATGAAAATCCAAAATCACGTCTAGTAGTTTTGTAATGTAATGGGGTTGGTGAAATCAGAGAATGAAGTTCTCGTGCTCGGTTTTCAGAGTGCAATAGGTTAAAGACAAATTATTCTAATTTTACGCGAACGAAACCGCCGGCGGTCGTTAATTCTCTGCACCATTATCATAAGCCTATCTTAGTCCACAGTTGAACAAAATCCTCTCCCAATAAGGTCCAATGTGTCCAGTATATGGCTCTTCTGATTTTTGGCCACCTTTATTGCTGGGCATCCCATGCTGTTTACATTCGCGGTCTTCACTCAAGGACCCGTCTACTCTACTGAACATTGATTCTTCAGATATGTGGCCAGCCGAATGCCACTTCCTTGTCTAAATTGAGAGCTATGTCTATTGTTTTTATACCGGCTCGACAAGGAAACCAGAGTGTAGTCTGAAAATGGCAACGACCATCGAAAAACAAAATCCATTGGTAGACGCCATTGCTATGTCGGCCCACATATACTAAGACGGATGATTGATAACTTATTTACACAATATGTAAAAGTGTTTGTGCAATGAATCGTCAAGATTACCTCGTTCCCTCCTAGAGGTAGCTCCACAAACTCTGGCTGTATCGTGGTCGAGTGAATTCCCTCGTTGTGGAAAAACTCTTTCACCTTCTCTGCTATTTTCATGTACTCCGATAGATTTCTACACCTACAAAAATAAAAATATCATTACTAACAAACCAGCTTCCCATTTATCCTAATCTTCTATCTCCTGCAATTCTGACTGATATAATATCGCCGCAGTGCTTAACACGCTCCCGTCGGCGGCTGAATTCGCTGTCTTCGGCATCTGACGGCTCCGTAACATCAAATTTGACTCATCGTGCGGCGCCGTTTGCACGTAATCACATATCTCTCACTAAGTGCTTCTGCCGACTATGCCTGCGTTCATTTGCAATCGTTTTTCTTTTTATTAGCAAAAAATACATATTAAATTGATTTCTTTCATAGTAGCATTAATGGTTCACGCCGACCGATAGAATATTCCTCAATGTACCGTTAATGGTACATGCCGGCGGGAACGTGTTAAACTATTGAAGCTAGAAAAATTTTACATTGTTTTTTTTTATAACGTAGCCACCCATTAAGAGCTGATTGTTTTATATTCCACCACTAAAATCGTAAAATTAGTGATTATAGTTTGTTTGGAAATCCGTCAGTTATTATTGTAGATCGCACCTGGACAAAGCTAGGTCGGATCCGCGAGTATGTTATAAATGCGGAATCTAACAAAGATGATATGGAGAGAGCATTTATATAAACGTTGAAGAAATAAAACCTATTGTCTGAAATACCAACGATATCTTTATAAAGCGAATAAGCGATGAACGAGTGGGTTCTAAACATAAAGACGAAAAACAAGAATAAATAATTTAAAAAAGCTGTTATTTATTTTCTTTTTCGTATACCTTATATTCTGTACCTAACTCCACCCAGTATTTGAGCAGGCTAGCATCATCGCAACGACTGGTGATCTAGATAATTATAGGCAGTATTGTATAGTTTCTACCATCAACACTTTTGTACACCCAAAATTTTAATTTTTTTTAATTTTAATTATTTTAAATTAATAATATAGTTGAGAATAATATTATCAATAAAATTGTATCAGTATTTTCAGTCAAAAGAAACAGTTATATCAGCAAAGAACAAAATTCAGGATAATTCTGAATTAATCGTAATAAAGACAAGGAGCAGATGAAAAATAATCAACCTATATTTTGTGTTAAAGCTTTTAATAATTTAACCGCAACTAGAACTATTTCTATGAACCATATCTATGACATAAACCAAACACTAACTATTAAAAAATAACTGTTTGATTAAGTAAACAATATAAATTATATCATGATATTTTAATAATGCAAATGACTTGTCTGTTTGCAAGGTCTTGACCTCATCATTGCGGAAAGAATTTCCGCGTGCGAATCAGACACATGGAAACTGCACATCAGATCTATTTATATTCAGTCGACAAACAATTGGAAACAGCTTTGTCTAAGCAAATATAACGTTACATATAACAATGTACATTGAAAAATTGAAATAATATCGTTGATTCTACTTGTCTCAGATGCTAATACGTTTTACCCGGGCAGAAGACTTCCGAGAGTCTATCGCTCGAGGAAGCTGGCAGCGGTGAACATCTTCAGAGTTGACCTAAGGTATATGGCTCTTTATGTCAAACACTTTCAGAGAGGACGATAACATAAGGTTATTCGCTCTCCGGGTCGTAGGAGAAATTCGGACTTCCAGGCCCGCCTTGTAGCGAGAAGAGAAGTACCGGCTTTTACCCATTTAAAGGCATTTAATAGGTTTCAGGTGTCCACATTCCAATGCAAGAGAGTTTTCGCTGTTTAAGGTGTCATTCTTAAGGTCAAACTATGTTAATAATACTTTTGTTTTTCGTGCCTGTGTACTATATAATAAACGTTTTTGCGATATAGATATACAGTCCTGTGCCTTTGGGCCCTTTAAACGAATGGTGAGAGAGAAAATATTGGCCTAAGTTCAATTTTGTTCTATAATGTACTTTTTTAATATAAATGTACTATTTATATGTAACATATATATGTATGTATATTTGATTGATTTTCTTTTATTGTTATTTATTAGCTTGATTTTTTTTTTGTACTAATTTTTGTGGAAACTTTGCTGGCTTATGTAACATTCTTTTTGTATATTGTTATCATTTTTATATTGCTGTATGTTTCCCTTTAAAATAAATAAATAAAATAAAATAAAGTCCAGCACAGCGCTGGCATCACCCTCACTGTGACTTTGACGGTTAATAAGGATTTTCCCCCAAGTTATCAAAATAAAAATGGTGCTAATACGTTTAAGCATTATCAAACAAAATCTGTCGTTCAGTCGAGCGGTGAGAAATTGAGTAATTAAATGCGCTTGAAGAATATACATATATTTGAACTGTTTTTTTTATTCTTTCGGCATAGTGGATAAACCACGTCTGACGGTAAGCATGGTGCAGTCCAAAATACAACTAGGATTATTACTAGCAAAGAAAAATCTATCGATAGTCGTTAACGGTAATGCTGACCTGCATAAATATCTATTTACACTTCGTTTGAAAACCCAATACCATAGGATGGCGGGAACACGCTCGCTGGAAGATCATTCCACAGCTCAACGCCTCGGCAAGAGTTAGAAAACTTCTTAGTCCGGGATAGGAGTAGTAAGTAGCGTTTATTAATATGTAAGGTTTATTGTCTTCAAATCTAAAATCCTGATAATTATTATCGAATCCAGTATGGTTACATTTTTATTAACAATTTCAAATAAATATTATTTTATTTAAAAATATATGCAAAAGCAGTTTCTGTTTTATAAGAATCAATTGAAAGTATATTTGTTATTTTAATTGTAATGCGAATGACGTCGTCTATATGAAGAGTCATTCCAGAGGGTGGCACTTAAACAGTGAAGACGTACGTCTGCTCATAGTTACTGTGTAAGGAGATTATTAAAAACATCAGGATGGATTATTGTAAAAGAAATATAAGTCTGATTATTGTTAAAACTGTTCTAAGGAAATGGGAATAAATAATGTATGAGAAGAGATGTGTTTTAACTTCTGAACAACCATATTATATATTACTGTTTAAGTCGTTTATTTGCTACACATTTTTAAGTCTATTTCTGGAACTTGATAATTAATAATAATAATAATAATAAATATTTAATCAATAATTTACATTATATAATTTAATTTACGTTGACGCCTGCACTAGTCGTGAGACTGTATCGCAGACGTCAGCGCCCACCATTACAGAGAATAGAAATAATTACAAAAATATATAAAAATATACAAACGTGTTTTGTATAGGTGTGTTATGTGTAGAAAAGGGTGAGTAAAGAGTGTTGTGTGTGAGTGCTGATTATATATAAGTATTTAAAAGATTATCAGTTTGTAAATAATCAAGCTGCAACAAGTAATCCTTGACTTTGATTTTAAGTTCATAAAGGGAAAGGGGATAGATATTGAGAATTACATTTAGTTTGTTTTAAATCGAGCGCTTAAAATTTTGAAGTGTCTAGAGGCGACCGAAGTGCGGTGAAATTCAGTTTTACAGACAGTAAGCCCTAGACGTTTATTTAGAATGCCCAAATCCAATGATTGAGTGTCATGCCTAAAAACAATAGTTTGGAGCACAAAGAGCGAATTGGTTTTACAGTAACTATCCATGAGGTTAAATTGAGGTAAAATGTCACTTTATTTTCAATAAGAGCGTTCCGACTCAAACATGACCCCATTATTCGTATATAGTACAGGAGATAAGACATGAGTGATGCACTTAGGGGAGTGGGACGCCCTAGAATGACCTAGATAAAAACGACGTGCTGCTTGCGTTCCCACGTATTGGTAAATACAGGTGAGGGGGGGGGGGGGGGGTGTTTTAACCGTCGTTCTCAGTATCTAATATCAGATTAGAGATCTGTACTGTGTAGATATCGGGTATTAGCTAGGGTGGCTGAACGCGGCATTATTTATTTTCGTCCACTATCAGAGTTATCTCAGATAAATAGACGGCATGTATAAAATAAACGCTATCAATCTTAAAGCTCTAAGGTACCACGGTGTAGAGACAGGTTTATCTTTATACAAACATACTGAGAGCGGTGTATTTGTACGCGTGCCGTGAGTACAGTATGTTATAAAAACCTTGACCAACTCGAAAAGGGTATATTGGTGTTCCGATATGATCACCAAAATACATCAGAAACTTATATTTTTCATAAAAATTTAAAAGTTACTGTTTTATAAAATTGAAGGAATTTGATTATTTTACATGTGATCTAAACTAAGATTACTTTAAAAAATCAGTGTTGAAACGAGGTTCATTACCCTTTTGACGTTATGACCTACTAGAACGATCCTCTGCTTTCCTTTTTTCCTTTGTTCACGAGCTATGCACATGCTCAATGTTGTCATTTAAGTTCCCCATTTAGATTTATTTTATTTTATTCGGTTTCTTTCTTAACTTAAAAGGATAAAGTAAATACAATCTAATATCGATACCGAGTAACGTCTTAACGGTTCGGACAGGGTTATTATAACATACTGTAGAAATATATAAGTGCAATATTTCAAAATCTACTTTTATATAAAGGCTATTGTTTTAACGAAGATAACTAAACCAGTCCGACTACTAACATTGTAAACCCCTATAGCTTTACAATTCACTGGAAACGAAAGAAGAAAGCGCTAGGTAATTTGTTTTGATAATAAGCTTTTATAACTTCGTCAGTTGATTTCATGTAGCTTTCTTTATCTTTACATTCCAAAACAATAGGAAGATGTACTTCGTCGTGACCAGGCTATAGAAAATAAAATAACGCAAAAAGAATATCCAAAAATTATATAACAAAGGGTAATACGAAGTCAGAGATCACATTTAAATATAGGGCCAATGTCCATACTATGACGTGCGATGATAATAATAAAGAATGTTAATCTCATATGTTAATGCGAAACAAAGGTATATTTATTATCTTTTGTTTTTTTTTTTTTTTTTTTTTTTTATATCAACAGGCTTTTGTTTTACACGAACATCTTTTATTGTTTATATTTTCGCCATATATTACCTGTGTAATGATTTCTGATAAATATTGGATAACAAACCTGAAACGAACCTACAACAAGAAAGACAAGTAATAATACAACGTTTGATCAACTGGTAATAGCAACAGAAAATACGAAACACGTTTCGATGCGTTGAAAATAAAAATAATTTGGTTGTAATATAATTTCATTTAAATTTCACGTCTAATTTTAAAACATTATACGGAGTTTTAAAGTGTTCTTAAGTACGAAAATTATTTAAAAATAGTTTTTTTTATGTGGTAGGGCAATTGCCCAAACTGGGTCGTGACAGTCACAGCCAATCGTGAATCAGCGCTGCAGACTTCCTCTGTGGCTTTAGGCTGATGAAGTTCCCATTTTAGCCATGTTTACATGTTTTTGTATTTTTTTTTTGTATGTTGTTTCTGTTACTGCTTTTAAATGTCTAGTTTTTTGTTAGCTTGTGGCGAAATAAATACATTTCATTTCATTTCAGTGCACAGGTGAAAAGACTGTCATAGTGATTCGCTTCAGCATGTCGCGTTCGAGAAGTCACAGCCTTCTGCGAGGTTGTGACGAAGCAGAAGGAAGCCGCCGGAAGGGTCAGAGAGCGAACATCTTCTCTGGCCACTCGGCGGCCAAGGCACCGTCGCCGGAGGGACGCGTTCGCCCAGAGCGAGCGCGACATTCCCCGATAACAATAGCGGGGCAGTAGACTTGAGGGAGTCAGCTACCCGGATGAGAGGGAGGCGGCGTGCAATGTCCGGCGCGACGCCTGAGAGAGAGGTTTTAGAGGAGTGGGCTCTTTACTCCTACCCCTCATACAGTTGAAGCCTAAACAGGCTGTCAGCTCCCCGGGCGCCTGGAAGAATGTGGATCCCCAGGCCCGGGTGAAGTGATTAGAAGGACACCCCGGGAGTTTTTAGTCAGTAGGAGTCTGACACACCAGAGTCCCTGCTCTCACAGGGGCCCTGATGATCCTATGTATGATTTTCCACCGGGTTACCGTAAAAATGTCTGTCGCGTTACGGGCTCAGTTTGTGTATATCCATTTGTTCACCGAAACACCGACGTTCGTTTGTCAAGTCCGACACACCGGGGGGCGGCCCTCACTACCCCCTGAAGGGCCGTTAGGGATTTCCCCCGGGTTACCAAAAAAAGAGTCGACATATCAATGGCGACTGTCAATGGATTTTTCTCTCTTGGCGATGGTTATCATTCTTGGACTACACTTTACTTAGTTTCTTTGTTGAAACAATAGAATTAAAAAAAAAGTAAATACTTGCTACATCATATTATGTCAAATTGGGCAATTTTGATATCAGATCATATAAAGAGAACAATTCTGCGTTGGAGCCACATATTTGCGTATATCGAGGACTCTTGCGAAAATTTCACCAAAATTAGTTCATTGACATTGATTCTGGAACAAAGATTAGTCCAGATTGGCCGGACGCCAACGCATATTTATTTGTGAAACGTTTTGAAAAACAAGGTCACTCAAATTTGTACCATTGAGCTTGCAAATATTTTACAATGCATTTTTATATTAGCACACGTTGAAAGTTCTGCATTTTATGTAGAATCATATATCTTCTCTACTGATATGTTAATAACATACCTACGAAATAAACAGATGCAGACAAGAAGGAAACTCTTTCTTAGAATGTCAGTATATTCAAAAAAAGCTACCGAGAATTAGTCGTCACAACAAAGTCAGAAGTGGGATCCCATTTCATTGTAAAATAAGAAAACAAGAATTTTTACCGTTTGTTAGTGGATTTCTTATCACCCTAGCTACGGTTACAAGTTTAGATTATATCGCACAATAATACATTTATTAAGGCCAATTTTCAAGTGCCTCTAATAAAGGCACGCATTTCGATATGTATATCTACTTTGTATATGTACGTAATGCCATATTATTTTGTAATAAAAGGATTAATCTAATGATTTATCATAATTGCACAAACAATCTATTTTCGTTTACTAACGCTTACTGATATGGTGATTATCTCCGATAGCGATATTTTTTTTACATTTCATCCACCACTTATGAAATCACCTATGAATATAATTAATCCTTAACCGTGCCATTATTCCTTACCACCTAAAGTATTGCAAGCCGTCTCTCATTCCAGAATTAGATTATGTTTTTAAATGTCAAATTGTGTGAATTTAATGTTTCTCAAATGATCCGATATTAACCCTGACAAAAACGTTAACGTTTAAAAACATATACTGAATCAAGAAGTACATCTGAAAATTATCACACTTGGGCTATTTTGACATATGACTGAAATATAAATCAAGTTGATAAAAGGAGTTTTCGTTGGGGTCCAGAAGTTACTTCCTCTGACCTCTAGACGAAACCTCCGCGGCACTTCAGTCTTCTCGTAACCATGACCAGTGTAATCTGGTCGAAACTTCGAGCCATAATTAAAAGTAAGTCAATTCGCGCATAAGAACTGTTCAAGTCTTTATAATGAGTACAAAACGCGAAAGTTTAAAATGTGTTAATAATAATTAAAGGAATGGATGAGTAATGGCGGAAATAAACGCTAAAATATACCACTTCTACACAAAATTACATCGTAGCGTTCTCTACATTACGTTATTTTTCGTATTATTTTAACCGCATATATATGAGCACGAATATCCTTATCAAAGTTTGTTTTATTTGATAAGTAATTGTGGTTTTAGTTCACCCGAAAACCTACGTGCGACCGAATACAAAGGGTTTTAAATAATAATACCATATCATTCATGCTATATTATCTCTTTCGGAGTTAGCAAGCTCTAGTAGCTGTATCGCTGTACGATTATAGGTCGATGCCCAACGTGACCAGAAGCGCTGCTGCACGCCGTTGTCAAGGCATAGCGAATGTTATTTTTGTTAAAAGATAAGCGAATTTCTTCACAATGTTTTCTTTCAAATGGTGTCTTTTTCAGGCACAATTAATTGTACAATACAAGACGGTTTTATGCGTTCGTTTAATTTTCTCTTACAATGTCAAGTAACTTTTGTTTTGTCATCAACGAGTTGCTATGGTTTTGCTGCTAAACTAAACACATTGCTTTAAAAATAAATAAAATACACATGAAATGAAATATACTTTTAATATCCTACATGAGAAAGCCCTCACGTAACTGAGAAGGTACCAGTGGTTTGTTGACAGACCCGTTACGAGGAGAGCCGATGATATTTTTATGGTCGTGGGTAAAAGTTAACGAGCGGCATATTATCCTTGTGGTATAAGAGGATGGTTATACTCAGCAATGGGTGCGAATAAGTTTAAGATGATGATGACGTAACACGTGACCCTCAGTGGTGATTAATCAGCAGTAGTAAGGAGTTACAGACCACGGAATCAATAAATAAATGGATCGCGACCACAATGCAAGAGTGTAAAATAACTTACTTAGGTCTATTCAGCTTTTAGTCAAAACGAATTAATTTTTTGAGAACTTTGCTAAGCAAAGTCGCAATAGCGTCATAATAATCCTAGCCGGGATATTCAAATGAATAAATAACTAAATTAACTAATATTGTTTACTTGAGCAAACCCTAGATACGGGGATATTGTTTATATTCTACGCAATGGCGGCATTTTTTAATGAGATCAGGACCGTCTTTTTTTTTGTGTACGGACTAACTACTGAGTGCCGGGAAAGGCATATACAGTTCAACCGGTCTTAGAGTGCGAGCACAGAAGGTGCTAAGCCAGCAAGCTTATGGGTTGGGTGGCAATGCAAGGGCACCCCTGTGGGTACGAATCTAGACTTGGACCGCCAGCCAAAAAGAATACGAACCCTACGGGTGATCTACTAGCGTTTCGAAAGCGACTACCTTGAGAAGAAACGGCGAAAGAAACTCAAGGTTCCGTCGGAATGGAACTGCGCATCGGAGCGAAAAGTCAGGACCGTCATGCTTTCTGGTAGTCTTTATAGTATGGTATACCTTACCTAATATGGGCGCTCGCAATTATCCTGTCGCCTGCGAGCTGCCAAACGTGGAACTCGTGCACCGCGAGCACACCATCAACCTTCTCTAATAATCGCCTCTGTATCGCATCCACCTGGGCAAACACAGAAACAAACGATCGATACATACTTACAGATTAAGGAAATAAAGATAAGAGTAAATATTGTTAAAGTAAATATGTTCTAAACTAGCACAGTTAAAATATGGTAGTATATTTTTAAAATAAGTATTTTAAAACTTATAAAGTTTAGTGTATCTACTTTGCTCTTATACTCGTATGTTGTACCCAACATGACCACATGGATACAGCCATATATGTATCTCTGCTCACCCCGAAAGGGATATAGCGGGACTATAAGTTATTATTAAAATAAAAATCATATATTCACTTTCATAGTTGTTCACCTAGTTCATACCACCTATAGCCTAATTCGTTCTTAGAATAAAACATCACTGAATTCATTATGAACTTTTGGAGAGTTAATATAAAAAGAGTTTTTATCAAATGAAAAACTATAACTGGATAGGTATTCTCTATGATCAACCAACTGCGTCTTATTTTATTGTTTCTTTGCATGCTCGCTTAGCACATCGTTTACCCATTCTACATACTGTCAATCTTTTGCTAATGATGCTCTTTCCCTAAAATGTTCGATTTGTATGGCTTTATGGTGGAAGGGCGATTGCCTGTGTTGGATATAGAAACACAATTATTATAATTCAGAATTGGCCATGAGATCCTGGAACTAGGTAAGACAGGAACCACGTACCTTTTTGGTGATAAATGACGCGTCTTCGATGTCGTTGAAATTGATAAAAACGAATATACACAGTTTAGCGCTCGCGTCACATGTTGATTGCACCGGTGTTGATTAGTACTAGTTTTCGCGCGCGGCGCCATCTGTTGTCTAGGCTTGTGGTGGGAGGGGAGAGAGGACCGACAGGTAAATAGCTGGAAACTCATGGCAATACCTAACATAACCCCCCACCGAAATCAATTGATTTCAGGTTGAATAAAATTTAATATAGAGTAGTAGACTGTATTACTTAAAAGAATAAAATAAACATACATAGAATTATTTGAATATATGCATAGATACTTGAGAAATAGAAATAGAATATATTGCTAAATATTGATAATAAAGTTAGTTGTTGTCGTGAACTGGTAGCGGACAAATTTTACTGACTGGACGCCGTAAATGCGAACTTTTCGTGCGCAAGCTTACGACACGCACACGCCCGTCCGGTCCAGGAAATGTTTGCTCAACGCGACCCAGACTCCACTGTTGACATAGTGCATTATCCGAAAGAATAAGAACAATATCACCGACAGAAATGTTCGGTGTATCAGTGAACCACTTTTGGCGTTGCTGAAGAGTGTGCAAGTAATCCCGTTTCCAGCGACGCCAGAAGTGTTGAGTGGCTTGTTGAATATACTGCCACTGGGATAAGTTATGTACGCGTTCATCGGAATAATCGTATTCAGGAACCGATACCAACTCACGACCCGCCAGGAAGTGTCCCGGCGTAAGAACATCAAATTCTTTGGCATCATTCGACAGACTACAGAGCGGCCGCGAGTTAAGAATCGATTCTATGCGAGCAAATAGTGTTGACAATTCTTCGAATGGATGATGCGCGCGTGCCCAAAACACGATGTAAATGATATTTCGCAGACTTTATACCCGCCTCGAAAATACCTCAAAAATTACTTCCTCCAGGAGGATTATACTTCCATGACACGCTCCTACCAGTAAATTCATCAGTGTGTTCGTTTGCATTAGACGAATAAAAACGCGACATTTCGTCAAGATGTTTACCCGCTGCGACGAAGTTCTTGCCATTGTCAGAATAAACAGTGTGCGGTAAACCTCGTCGAGCAGCAATGCGATCGAAACTTGCTAAAAAACTATCTGCAGTAAGAGCAGATACTACTTCTAGGTGCACCGCTCGCGTAGAATAACATACAAATAGACATAAATAAGATTTTGAAATTTTTGCGTTTCTCCGAGTACTTTTTTTAGTATAAAATGGACCCCCTATATCCACTCCAACAGTGTGAAAAGGATAAATATCCTGCAATCTACATTTAGGTAGGGAACCCATCATAGGCTGTTTGACAACCGGTTTTGCTTTGAGACACTGTATACATTTAGATAAACGCGAACGAATGACGCACCTAGCTGCAATGATCCAGTATCTTTGTGAGAGAATACTTTGTAAAGTGCGTGGCCCGACATGCAAGTAACACTTATGATAATAATCTATTAGTATATTAGTGAAGTGGGACTTTTTCGGTAACAGTAAGGGGTGACGTTTAGCGAATGGTAAGGAGGATTGATCAAGCCTACCCCACACCATGAGCAAACCGCGACTGTCGATAAACGGACTGACTTTACGCAGTGCTCGACTACATAAGTTACCCTTCTGTATTGCATCTCTATCACTCGAAAAATGATTGGTTTGAACCACTCTAATAAGAGCATCATGTGCAGCGTTTAGCTCCGTAGTATTCAACGGACCTGTAATGCGAGATAGTTTTGTACGTTTAGAGTTGTAAATAAACCGTAACATCCACGCAACAGTACGTTGTAAGCTATAGAAGTTTGAAAATTTATTAATTAGAATTTCTAAATCATTTTTAAAAAGTGGTGTTGAACTTTGTGTAAGTGAAGCTTGTACCGATAATTTAACTTCTGGTATGTCATCTACGTGCTTAAAATAATCAATGCCTCTAATAGGCCACGCAGGTCGCTTGAGATACAGCCAGCGCGGGCCCCGTAACCAGCAGTCAGCTGCGGCGGTTAGGGCAGCAGGCAAGACGCCCCGAGAACACCCGTCCGCTCCGTTATTTTCACTACTCACGTGATGCCACTGAATACAATCACCACACTCCTGTATTTTCGTGATACGATTCGCAACAAACGTTTTTAGTTTATAGGCAGGTGTATTAAGCCACGCGAGTGTCACCGAGCTATCTGTGAATGCCAATATTTCAGTGAGGCGAGTTTCATTTGATATCATCGAATTGGCATATTTTAAGAGCTTTGCAAGCAAGTGCGCCGCCATTAATTCTAAGCGAGGTATCGATACTGTTTTTAAGGGCGCGACCTTAGATTTAGCTAACAGTAAACTAACTTGAACCTCCCCCTCTGGGTTGACACTGCGCACATATACTACAGCAGCCATACCCAGTGTTGACGCGTCACTGAACCCGATGAGTTGCGCCTCAGTATAATTTTTAATAAAAACATGTCTTGTGTGCCGCAACTTAGAGAGCATTGGAATTTCACTACAAAACTGAAGCCATTCTTGCGTGAGATGATCAGGAAGCTTGTCGTCCCAACCCCAATTTTCACACCACAACCTTTGCATAAAGCATTTGGCATAAAAAATGGTAGGTGCTGCGAAACCGAGTGGATCGTATAACTTGGCTATTTGGGAAAGAACAGCACGCTTGGTCACCTCGCATTCAACTGGTATCGTTCTAAATAAGAAGACGTCTGCAAAGGGCAACCAGTGCAAGCCGAGCACCTTCACTGCCGATTTGGAGCCGTCATCGAAAAGTAAAGGCTTCTCTAAGTGATCGTTAGGTAATGTTTTTAGCACCTCAGAGTTATTGCTTGACCATTTTCGTAGCTCAAATTTACCGCGAGCAAGTAAGCTAATTAGTTGATCTTTGAGTTTAATAGCTTCCTGTGGTGTGTCGACTGCCCATAAGAGATCGTCAATATAAAATCCCTCATGTAACACGCGCGCTGCTTCCGGGAAGTCAGCCGCTTCATCCTGATCTAATTGGTGAAGCGTGCGTATAGCGAGAAAAGGACTACTCACAACCCCATAAGTTACGGTATTTAACTCGAACACGTCTATAGGATCCTGAGGGCTGTCTCTCCACAAGATATGTTGATATTGACGCTGCGATGCATCAATTAGAATTTGTCGATACATTTTTGATACATCACTAGTGAGTGCTATTTCCCGGAGTCTAAAACGTGTTAATAATTCCACTAAATCCGCCTGTAATTTAGGACCCGTATACAAAACGCAATTCAATGATAAGCCGTTGTGCGTTTTACACGACGCATCAAAAACGACGCGAAGCTTAGTAGCACTACTATCCGGTTTTTGAACGCAATGATGAGGTATAATATATTTCGATACTGTAGTCGATAAATCGCCTAATCGTTTCATGTGGCCAAGTGAAATATATTCATGAATAAATTTAGTATAATCAGCTTTTAAATTAGGTAATCGAGATAACTTGCTTTCTAGATTGTAAAAACGTTTAATCGCAGCTTGTTTTGAATTGCCTAATTGAGTAATATTTTCTTTACAAGGATACTTCACGATATATCTACCTGTGGCATCGCGGCTGTGTTGTGTCCTGTATTGTTCTTCGACAACAACATCATCAACACAACATTGACATTGAGGCGAATCGCAATTAATATTTTCTGTTTCCCAAAAAGACTGCATTAATTGTTCAATATTACCCCCGCTAGATACCAAACATGTCGAATTTTGGTTATTTTCTAACGTGAGTTGACCCGTTATAATGTAGCCGAATATGCTGCGTAAAGCAGGAGGTGCGCCCGGCCTCGACGGTCGGAACACTGCACCATTGTAGATATACGGGAATACGTCACCCGCTAACAACATATCTATAGCGCTCGATTTATGAAAATTAGGGTCAGCTAACAATAAATGCTTATATTCACTTAATAGGCTATTAGGTAATGAAACAGTAAGCATATTTCCGGTAATTTTTGACACTACAACGCATTCCGTGTTTAAAACAGGACCGTCGGAATTCGTCGGCTTAAAACTACAAGTAATAATTCCGTGATCGCGAACAGCTGTGCCGCCGAGCCCAGTTAATACAAGATTGCATTTGCGGCGCGCGAGCCCTAGCCGCTGCGCGCATTCATTAGTCATGAAGCCATTCTGCGCACCGCTGTCTATGACTACGCGCGCAGTCTGATACGATCCCGTGCAGGCAGCGACGTGTATGATCGCCGTACCTAACAGTACCGTAGATGACGATGAACAGGTTAAAGAACACGACTGGTCACATTCCGAAGTGTTCGAATAATCACTTTGACTACTACATAATGTCACATTGTTATCGATATGCAAAGGGTGATGATGACGTTGTTTACACACAGCACAAGTAATTTTTTGAACTACAATTACTATCAGAAGAATGACCCTCCCTCAAGCAATTCTCACATAATTTTAACGATTTAATTTTATCATATCTTTGTTTAGGAGTCAGCGATATATATTCATAACACTTGTAAATAGAATGACCGATTTTATTACAAAATAAACATGATTTATTTTCCTTTTGTCTATCAGGATTAGTCGTAGACGTTAAACATGTTTTTTGATGTGAATTTATTGGTACAATTTTATTTGTATTATTATGCTTACTTGCACTAGGAATAACCTTACTAATATTCGAGTTGGTCGTAGTATAATTTGACATTTCCAAAATCCGTACTTGAGAGGTAACAAACTTTATTAAACTGTCAAATGTCGGAATACAATCTTTCGCCGTGTTTTGTTCAAAATACCGCCGAGTGGTTGTATCTAAATTACGAAAACCTATGTAAAATAGTATGAAACTGGCTAAATTTTCGATATTTAGCATTTCTAATGCCTTAACAGATTCCTGAAAACTCTTGAAGAATGAATTTAAACCTGGTAATGACTCTGTTGATAACGGTTTGAATGAGAAAAGTTTATCTAAGTATCTGGTAGCCAATGCACGTTTATTCTCGTAACGGTCGGTAAGAGAAGTCCATACAATATTGTAATTATCGTAAGTAATCGGAAGTGTTTTTACTATTTGCAGCGCTTGCCCGCTAACAACTGATAATAAATAATGAAACTTTTCGACATTTTCTATCGACTCATTATTATGAATTAAACTGCAAAACGTGGCACGAAAGGTAACCCAATTTTCGAGTTTTCCGTCAAAATGAAATAACTCGAGTTTAGGTAGTTTTGGTTGAATTAAACGCGAGGCAAAATTATTACCGTCGTGAGTATTTTTCAATGTACCTTCATAACTAGGACTATTTATCGAAACGGATTGAAACTTACGAGAAATTCTTTGTATTTCATTATACAATTGATCAAATGCATTTGATTCTTGATTATTAGGTACAAAACTGCTATTTAATTGTAATTGTAACATAGTAATCTGCTCTAAAGTCTGTTCAAATGAATCGCGAGTTGCTGCCGCGTCCTCAATACGTACGATGAGTTCGTCAACATCTCGCTTTTGATTTTCGACGTCTTTGGCTATGTCATATAGTGTCTGAATCCTTGAAAAATATCGTTCTTTTCTAGAAGTATATGTATGAATTTTAACTTCAATTTCAGTTAATTTTGCTTCGGTAGGCATTTTTTTCCTTTGTTAAATTTTTCAAAATAAAACGTACCGCAACGCAACTACCGACAACAACCAGACACTAAAAAGATAATCATATAGTAATATACTAATAATATATTGAAAATATTAACGTTAAAATGATATATTACTACTACGTATATATAATATATTACTACAAATACAATAATATAATATCCCCGGTTTGATTGGACCAAAATGTTGGATATAGAAACACAATTATTATAATTCGAAATTGGCCATGAGATCCTGGAACTAGGTAAGACAGGAACCACGTACCTTTTTGGTGATAAATGACGCGTCTTCGATGTCGTTGAAATTGATAAAAACGAATATACATAGTTTAGCGCTCGCGTCACGTGTTGATTGCACCGGTGTTGATTAGTACTAGTTTTCGCGCGCGGCGCCATCTGTTGTCTAGGCTTGTGGTGGGAGGGGAGAGAGGACCGACAGGTAAATAGCTGGAAACTCATGGCAATACCTAACAGCCTGAACTTGGTCATAACTGCAATACACTAGTGTAAAGACCGTCATAGCGACTCGCTTTGGCCTGTCGCGTTTCAGAATCAGCTTGTGTATATCCAGTTACTCATATACCTAGAGACCTACAATCGTGGTATATGTGGGCCGACATGACGACGGAGACTATCAACGGAATTTCATCCTTTAATAGTCCCTTTCGTTTTTGGACTACATTGTACTTACCATCGGGTGCAGTGTAGTAACTTTGTAGAGTCAGTCTAAAAAAAATCTATTAACAGATAGTAATTCACTCTAAGTCACTCATTTTTTCTATTATAAATTTTCAGTTTCAACCTAAAGGCGTAAATTGTTAGAAAATACAATGAGTTTTTCAAAGTGTCCAAATATAAAGACAATTTAAAATGGAAATATATGTTTTAAAATTAATACGGAGTCGTCATAATCGATGCAGTAACTACGTGATGCCTAGATAAACAGATGCAAATTAAGATGTTTTTCACATTAGATATTGAACTGGTAAAACGATTGCCCTAACCGGGTTATGACCAAAGACCATCATAGTGACTCGCTACGGTCAGTCACATTTCGTGGCTAGTGTGTGTACCTCCAGATATTCATATACATGGAGACCTTCAGTCACAATGAATGAGGGCCGGCATGATGACTGCAAATGTCTTTATAGTCTATATAGTCTTTATAGTTGCCGTTCTGAAAGCATTGATGGGCAAAATGTAATCAGATTAATACAAATGATTACGATTACATTTTACGTTTTTTACCATTAATATGACTACATTTTGCTCATCTATGTTTTAAACACTACATCACCTTCAATTACATACATATTAATGACTCCTTAATGTTTTGAAGCAATTTAATCATAATAACAGAGCAAGAAAATTAAAATTACAACTACATTTTGTAATCGTTAATCATTAATCAGATTACATGTTGCCCATTTCTGTCTGAAAGTACACAGTGCTTTTCAACAGGAGCATGGTAGCTATTGTGTCAAGCCAGTATTTAAAAAATATATATTATGAAATATGTGAGTGACAAACACATATCGGCATGATAAGGTTATTTCAATAAGAACGACAATTATTAAAAATTAACAAAGCCATTAAAATCTAAAATACAAATTGTAATTAAATTAATTCACTCAAACATGTTGTAGTGACATCATGCATGTTGTTCGTATATGTAAAAAATATGACCGTTATCGCTCCGTAGTGAGATTTAGTCATGTTTAAAGAGATCGTGTCAATATAGTCAGTTTGCATTAATTATATAAAAATATGATTAACTTCTGTTTTACGCTCAAGACCCTGTGTCACGTTTTTTTTTTTCTTTAAGCCAGAGGAAATCCCTAATTGACCGTCGCGTCAGCGTTCAGTCGCGTCTGCACCAGTCCCCGGGTGCACAGAGGACTTTTTTTTATTACTGATACACTTGCGCTTGACCTCAATCTCACCTGATGGAAAGCGATAATGAAGCCGACAATGGAGCGCGCTCGCCCAGCAAATACCGAATCACTCGACGTTTGAAGATTCCCATGTCATAAGAAGATAGAAACACAGACGCGGGAAGCGAATTCCACTCCTTGGCGGTTCGCAGCAAAAAGGAGGTGGCGAATCGCTTCGTGCGAGCAGTTGGAATGTCAACCACATATGGGTGCAAACACGCACGGCGTCTAGTCAATTTATGGTAGAGGGGGGTTGGGGAGAACAAAATCATACAACTCGGCTGCACACTCTCCAGACTCTCACTTCCTGTGGGACTGATGCGCGATCAGCTCTTTGTGCTACTCCACAATCGGGAGGGCCTTAAGTCCCTCGACCACCGCCTAGTGGTGCGTGGAAGCACGCACTCCACCACTGGAGCTCTCGTGTCAGGCAACGGCCCCCTCAGGCTCGTTGCCTGACGCTCCTTTCGAGGCGTCACGTAGTTTATAAAGGAGCGACTAATTTGAAATTAGTCTTTCGGCAGATAGTTATTCGATCTTAATACCATGTAAATGTATTTTTACAAAACCGTCAGAAGACGAAAATTTTTAAATAAGCAATACGATGCCCTTACACAGTCCATAAGTATTCATTGGACTAATATTTTTTAAGAACCATAAAGTTTAATTGACTATAAAAGCATTGAAGCAACTAACATACAAAACTTTGAGTATAAATCAGTATTTTGAATTGTAATGATCATTAATTTTGAAATTTAAAAATACGTACTTGGGCAGTACATGCTCACTATCTATCACTACGCCGTGGGGACTAACAAATCATACCGCGTGCCCGTCGCGGCAGACTGCGAGTTCGCACTCACGGCCGGCTTCCAAGCAGATGAAGGAATACCTAGGAGTTTATACTCGGTGAGAGTCTAACACAACGGGGTGGGAGGTAGCCCTCTGATGGTCTATAATGAATTTTCTCCTAGTTAAAAAAACTGCATTGGCTAACAAATATTTAACAAATCCCAAAAAATCCGTTGATTTTTATACACACGTCTTCCGGATTTTAATTTTTTTTTTACGGAATCAAAGATATAGCTTTATCTTACTATAGCAATTGAAAGACCTTTTCAGAGGTCAATCTTCAGCACTATAAAATTACTATGAATAAAAGTCAGCCATTACTTAACGTTACGTAAATATCACCTTCACACAAAATAATGCGTTCCTATTATGTGCCCATGAATGGAGTTTTCAAAACATCCAGATAACAATATTCTATAAAAACTGCGATAAAAGCCGAAATGTGGTTTCATTTAAAACGTATAATAATTACGTAAAAAAATTACATCATGATCTGTTATATAAATTGCAAGCAAAATAGACTTTAGCATTATCGGAACAATACTTTTCAAGTTTCGCTAGCTAGCATAAGACCGTGACGTGAAAGGCGCACAATTTTTCCTGGCCTGATTCCGGTGCAGAGTTACAAACATTTTAAGGAATATTTTGCCAGAGTTATTTAAATCGTCTCTGCAAACAATCACAAAGCTTAGATAGCATATCGCTAGCGATGCATGGTTGTGCAATTATGTATTTAGCTCCACACGTAGAGACTAAATTAAGTATATTTGTGAATACATAGCACACAGTTATACTGATAAAAGTTTTAAAGAAGAGTTGATAGAACAACTGATTCAATAGATTGTCTCTCAGGCGTTCGCTAACGAGAACTAACTTGTAGAATGAACAAAGTAACTTTCAACCTGCGATAACACTAGTGGAGAAGGGCGAAATTTATGGTATTGACTTAACTTGACATCATATTTCAAAAGCTTATATCAAGTTTATATATTTTGCCAGCAAACCCAAGCCGTCAGAGCCGGAAGTGGCTGGTCTACATCAAAAAGTGGACGGGACAGCATGAGAACGCAAGAATTTTAGCCTGCAAACTTCATTGTAGAGATGGCATCCTATAATAACAAATTTTGCATTTTTATACTAGAGTTGATTCTTCTATAGACTCTTGATTGATACACAGACAACGTTAAATCTTTTAATATATGCTCGCCCTGTCGGTAGTGTTACTAGAGTTTCCACCTTACTATGAGTAGTTATATAGTTTTACGACGACGATAATTGTTAATAGGATCTAATCTCTTAGCGAACGCCATCCTGCTTAAACGGTACTGTAGTAATTGTGTGTAAGGTTTTAAAATTAGGTTACATATCTGTGACATAAATATGTTGTTGGCCGTTTAGAAAAAAAAAATTAGATGAAAGAGAATTATAAAGCAAAGGAAGATCGATCGAATTTCAAAATTAGAAGGATTTGGTTTGATTCTAGGAGTTGGAAAATAAATGTTGATTTTAAATTAATATAATTATAAGGAGAAATATATGTAATCGTACGAATATTATTTTTTAAAGTGACAATAAGTAGTGTCATTGAAGATCAAGACGAAAAACGACTACATTGACCACAGTACTGTATATATTAAATGCAGAGTGGACTTTATTGTATGTCGTCATAAAATTGTTGACGGCATAGACTATATTTACATAAATTATATTCCAATTAAGAACTTCTATCAATTTACAGATAAGGAATATGTATTACAACTAAGTAAAACCAGTCAAAATAGATCCATAGTTTCGGCGTAAACTTAGATAAAGATCCAAATTCCGATTCTAGAGTACGTGATAATCATCATCAACCGAATTTAGTTCACAGCTGTAAATAAGACTTTTCTAATCATCTCTGAGCTCTTTCTTCGTAGGCCTTTGCATGTCAGAGACGCCCCACCACGCTACCTTTGGCAATCTTCGATCGTGACTTAGGAACTCGCCTGCTCCAATCATTATTGCTTCTTCAGCATTTTAGAGAACGTCGTAGAGAAAAATGATGAACAAACCTGAATATGTGTAGGTACAGTCTGCAGCAATATGAGCGATGATTCTCTTAGTAGAGGCCACACTGATGCCAGAATCAAAATAACAAGCACTATGCTTAGCGCGGGGTCAATATAATATTTGTACTCCCAATTCGTAAGCCAGACAACCAAAGCTGATCCCACCACTATTAAGGATCCTGAAACAAAGAAACACCAAATAATATTTGATTTTTTTTGTCTGACTTTACAATGCGCTCGCTTTGAGCTAGATGGTAAAGCTAATAAAGCAGACGTTTGTGGAAATATGCGTATTTCTGAAAAGTATTAAAAGAAATAAGTATTATATAAAAACCACTTAGGTAACACATTAGTTATGATATACCAAATCACCAAAAATATACCAGCATCACGAAGGTGGCTGTAAATGGGATTTTTTACGGTTGCCGCCACTATAATATACTTTCCATTAAAAAAGGCAGAATAATTTTTAGAAAAGTTTCTTTTGCAGTTAAGACATAAGGATTATATGCAGAAATTGCTCAGACCCACTAAAATATATTCGGAAAGCAATAACTTAAAATTTAGGGTTAAATTATTTACGATTAATAAAACTATAGATGAAGTGGTTTTTAATAGATGATCGTGAATACCAGTACCGTTCATTCCATAAATGCATGAAAGCATTGCATGCCCTCACGATAAATAAGGCGGGAATAAATTCCTTTAAGTTAAAAAAAATCATTATATTCATATCTATTCTATTTTCACGCCATCTATCTTCCCTGTGAAAGTAATATCATATTTATTATCATTATACAATATTCACATTAATTATTGAAGCTGCCTAACCTGCCCAAATACACTATGCACGTCACTGGTTAATACTATATGTAATATGTTCTATTCGTTCATTTAAGAGTCGTCCCATGATTATTGATAGTGATACAGAGTAGTTCAAAAGCGGATTGCATCTGTTTACAATGCAATGGTTACAATAGTTGTTGAACACATTAATTTATATTTAAATTTTTCTTTTTATGATAGATAAATATATCTATTATAACTGAGTTTTGATTGTCTGTGGTATTGTCTGTTTCATTGTTTGTTATATAGTCTATGATTCTTTCTCTATTAAATTGACTGCCAAACTGTGTGCATCGTTTGATTTCTGTCTCGTGTTTTACTCGCTATTTAAGACTATTTTACAATAGTAGCTATTGACGCATCAGAGTTTGCTCTTCAGAAAACAGTATTTCTATGGTACTAATGTTACATTTTTTTGCTACACATAGCTAGATATTAATTTCCTTGTCATTCGTTTCAAAATAGATATAAACTTCAACATTTCATATTAACTGGTGAATGTTTGTTAAGATAGCGTGAATTAAGACTTGCTTTCACTGTTTAAATTATATTTATTGTCGGATACTATCACTTTTAGCAATTTGATAATTAATTCATCCGAGTATGAACTAAAGTATCTTATATCTAGTGAGATTTATTTTGAAATAATTATTGGTTATTATTTATTTAAATTCAATTTGTATCTACGAAATATTATTTAAAAAAAACAGTGTTAATTCCTGAGCTTCTTGCCGCTTCTTTGAGTAGATTCTATTTTTCAAACCGACAGTTTAATTTTTTTGACAATTTAACGAACTTGTAAAGCTGATTTAAAAAAATTGAGTTTGACTTTAATCAATGAAAATATTATAATAGTATGAATGTAACGACATATCTATCTCCCAGTCTGATCTTTATCACGCTTTGTCTGAGGAAGTTGTTATTGATGTATATGGTATTGGAGGAGTGGGCTCTTTACTCCCACCCTCCTGGAGAGGTAGCCTCAACAAGACTTTTTGCTCCTCAGGCGTCTGGATGAATTTGGTTTCATAGGCCCAAGTGGAGCAACTAGAGGGACACCCCGGGGGTTTTTAGTCAGTAGGAGTCTGACACACCGGGGTCGCTATCCTCACAGCAACCCTGATAGTCCAATGCAGTAATTCATATACCTAAAGACCTTCGGTCGTGGTGTATGTGGGCCGACATGACGATGTAGACTATCAATGGATTTTCATTCTTTGATGGTCGCTTTCGTTTTTGGACTACACTGTACTTACCATCAGGTACTCTGTAATCCCTAAGTCAAGCCAGTATAAAAAAAAGTATTTTCCCCCGGGTTGCAAAAAAAAGAAAATGTATATGATATTATGTTTCTCATTTCTACCGTTAATTACTCGTTTCTAGGGTAACTGATAATTAAAAATAGTTAAGAACTAAATATAACCTGACGCCGAGACGTTACGTAACTGTTTATAAAAAGATTGAACAAAAATAAAACGACGAACGAAAACAAATAAGCCTTTTAGGTTAACAAATAAATAACATCGGTTTCGCAATCAATAACTGCGGACGACAATAGTAATCCAAGTATTTCAATTAACCTTGTAATGAAATATGATACATTTCCATCAATGAAATCGATTAAACTCACAAACAGTTGGTACACAATTTTGTACGATTTTGATAAGATTTACTTA
This sequence comes from Automeris io, assembly GCA_036320925.1. Classification (NCBI taxonomy): domain Eukaryota; kingdom Metazoa; phylum Arthropoda; class Insecta; order Lepidoptera; family Saturniidae; genus Automeris; species Automeris io. Next base: position 4,958,767 of record JAUDJH010000009.1, on the reverse strand, counting down.
CAAGTAGCACAAGGTTACTAATAGTTCGCATGTTTATTTTGTGGTACAAAATAATGTCAATGACATTAGACAAAATAAACGTGTGGAAAAAATATCGGTCGAACTAGTTATTACGGGCGCTTGCGACTTATGCCTTGTTGAGTCGATGTATTAGATTTAGCGCATTGTGTCAATTGTAAATATTTTGGTGGCTGTCGACCATGAAGCTACTTGAGTGGGATTTAAGAATGATTAGAATGTGTTTAATAATATCAAAATAATCTAACTAATCTTTCATTGTGACACCAAATAGTTTTTATCGTGTACCTTAATATATTTTATTACCGGGTGTCCTTGTTTTCCCAATTAATACGCTTAATCCAATTCCAACTATATAAGGATTTTAAGAAAATAATTCCGCGCTAGCACTATTATTGTCTTAAATAATTACACTTACAGTTCCCTAAAATGTATTATGTTGACTTGTAAGTCCTTAGAAATTGGAATCTTTATAATATTATTTGCTAGAAACTTTACTGCTAACTCGAGTTAAAAACCGTTATTTAAGATTAGCGATTCAAAACTTTGAGTTAACCAAACCTATATAAAACTGCTTTAAAAGATGATATAGTTAGTCAGAAACGACATTGAAAGGGAATTTAATAATTTATAGGTCTATTTGTCGCGCTATAACTATAGATTTGACATGTAACATTTGTATTAGATGCTATAAGAACTGTTCTATTGAAATATTAATTTAAAAGCTGCTAAATTAAAATTATAGCCACCGGGGCCATACCATATGATTTCGTCAACATGATATTGACATAAATTAAATGGGTTAAATGAAATTCTATTCTAACAATAAAGCATAAAAAATTGGAATACTATAACAATATGAATTTAGTAATGCTACATCCAATAAGCTCTACGATATATTATAAGCCATTTGTCTAGAGTAATCATTATTCACGATATTTTAGTTAGGGTAAACCTAACTAGAGGGTTTTGGTCAAAAAAAAAAAAATTAAGGAAAATACAAAAAATTAGAAGCAAAGATATAAGAGAGAAGACTGGACTAAAGGATGCGCTCCAACATGCCTTAAAGCTAAAATGGAAATGGGCAGGACATATAGCACGACACAAGAATAAAAGTTCGGCTTATACAATAAATGGATGGACTGGTCCAACACATGGCAAACGGAAAAGAGGCAGACCAAAAAAAAGTGGAATGACATAATCACAGTTGCAGGAAAGGATTGGATGAGAACAGCTACAGACCGAAATAAATGGGATGGATTGGAGGAGGCTCTCACCAGAAAGGGATTCATAAAATGACAACACGGAAAAAAAACTGTATTTTTGTGTGCATATTGTTTTTTTATGGAATAAAAGAGCTATTATTATTATTAAACCTAACTAAAATACCACCGCTGGTGACCGCATATAATAAAAGGTAAAAAGTACCTACTGTAATAAATGTGTAACATGTAATATATAATATTCCGGACCGCCATATTAAAGACAAAGAATATGGATACGTTACTTTTTTTTCACACTTCGTGTTTTTAATAATGAATTTCTGTTATCGGAAGCCACATCTTCAAAAATAAATGGAAAAAATAATCACCACATGAGGTGCTCAAAGACGGTACCAAAAATATTAAAAAAAAGACTGTTCACCGTCCTAACAGCATAAGGTACTTATTCATCGATGGTCAAATATGGCGTTCCAAGAAAACCTATCTAATGCTACCAAGAAATGAATTTTATATTCAGCAAACGTTTTTCCTTGTCAGTTATTAAAATTTAAATGAATTTTATAATGAGATTTCATTCAAGCCACACTTCCTCCATAAACTTGCCTCATTGATCGCTTACACAACATACTTAATGTAATTTTTGTAGTATTAGTCAACATATCGGCTGAATCAGCAGTTTCCTTATCGAAAGCAATCAATGTCAAGGCTTTCTACTAATTCAATATCAGGTTCAGAATATTCTCATACGATATTGCTGTTTTTAGTGACCTTGCGATGCTGGTAAGCTATGTATATAACGAAACCAAAAACTTTTAATAAGAGCTTTTGCATCACATATTTTTATATCCGTCTACTTTAAAATTCATTAGTTATAAATGCTATAGTCAATTGGAACAAAGTTTTTCAAATAGATTTCGTTGTTTTCGTGTTCTCCGTTTGTATTAATAAGAATCTGATTCGCTTTGTTTTTCTCTTTTATTCAAAATATAAATTATTTGTTTTTTTTTTTAAATGCATTTGAGAAAAATATCACTTTTTTTTTTCTTTTTTTCAACTACTAATGTGAACCTATCGTTTATTTCTATTTTACTATATATCTATACTAATATTATAAAGCTGAAGAGTTTGTTTGTTTGTTTGTTTGAACGCGCTAATCTCAGGAACTACTGGTTCGAATTGAAAAATTCTTTTTGAGTTGAATAGACCATTTATCGAGGAAGGCTTTAGGCTATATAACATCACGATGCAATTATTAGGAGCGAAGAAATAATGGAAAATGTGAAAAAAACGGGGAAAATTATTCATCCATTCAGGGCTTCCATTGCGTGCGCTGCAAAAACGGTTCAAGATACCAAAAATATATGAATCAAAGAATTATTCCTCTTGAAATGATCTAAAAAAATGTCCGCGACAGTATATGTCTATCTTTTAAGATTAAGTCACTAGAGCTGTTTTTATGGTAATCAAATTTGGTCGAAATTAATGCATTATTCGTTAAGAATTGTATCAACGTAATAATATTAATCTTTATCCAAATAAATGTGTTGTTCATTAAGAGTATTTAATTGTGAACAAAATTGTCTTTGACATCACTTAATTTCAATGAACATCTTAGAAGATATTACAAAACCTTATATAGCAAAACAACGTTTGCCGGATCAGCTAGTAACTTATAATAATACTAGCGATTTAACTGTATTTAAACATATTTAACCGGGGGGCGTAACTACATTGGACTTGTACACCATCATAAGGGTAACGCCTAGAGATGTTTTCAACTTTTACCGCGGAGTTTCTTCGCCTACTACGACGACAGGTCGGTCGTGGCTGCAGTTTACGCAATCATATATTTGTACCTTAAGCACAATTTTGCAGATTTTTGTAATGATAAACATAAAACTCACCCAAGGCATCTGAAAGAACGTGCAAGAACACTCCCTTCATATTCATGTGACCAGGGTCGTTTGCCGCCCGACACGGCGTTTGCTTGTTGTTATTTTGAATTTCTTTCGCGTTCGGTGGAACCATTTCGTCCGTCTCTTCGGTGTCGGTGGCATTATGACCAAGAGCCATATCAGCGTTACTGTTAACTATCTCGGTAAGATGTCTTACGTTCGACGGTGGTGGAACACCGCCGTGTGAATGCCCGTGACCGCTGTGATCTAAAAATACTCACAATTATACATCTAGAATGTATCAAGTTACCAAGATTTACTAGTGAAGTTGCGCAGGCCACAAATGTCGTGTATCCAATAATATGTGGAGAAAGAAAAAATCAAGTAGAGGCCACGAATCGGTCAAAGAAATGTAGACAGACAGGTGGCCAGATGGATTGGTGATCTGGTGAAGGTGAGTAAAAGAAAGTTGGTTGACCTAAGCTCGTGGCCTTCCTGGGTGGAAAGGAATAGAAGAAACCTGCACTCACGGCTGGCGGAAGGTTGAAGAAGAAATCAAAATATGAGGCAAGATTCTACAGTAATATTAACAGCATATGATATTGTGATGTAATTATTGGAGTGCCACTGCATTATATATTTGTCTCCAAGAAACTGACTGCATACATACAAGTCTTATGCAACAGATAGAGCATCTAAATATTTCTGTAAGTTTATTATCAATTTTTTTGGTGGTAGGGCGATTGCCTGAACTGGGTCACGACCACAGTACACAAGTGTAAAGACCGTCATAGTAACTCGCTTTGGCCTGTCGCGTTTCGGGATCAATTTGTGTATATCCAGTAACTCATATACCTAGAGACCTTCTGTCGTGGTATATGTGGGCTGACATGACGACGGAGACTATCAATGAATTTACATCACTTGATAGTCGCTTTCGTTTTTTAACTACCCGCGCGCGCGCTTTTACTCTCACGGTTTTTGAGAAATCAAGTGTTGCTATTTGCAAAAATTTTTGCCCACCCTGTATAATTACAAATATATTTAGCCTTATTATGTTTAACCATTGTCTTTAAAACTTAAAGGAGGTTACATCAAGTTAATAATAATACGAAACAGCATATATTAAACAGCAGATCACATTTTTCTAGAGTGATGTAAGTTGGTGAAAATCTATGCTAACTCTTACCGTGAAATAAAAATAAGCCCACAATATTAAGGATTAAGCCCAAGGCGCCGACGCCGACGAGCAGCTTTGGATCGTGAATCATCTCTATCTGTATGAATCGCTTGACAGCCTCCACGGTGATACTAAAACACAAAGCGACCAGGAACACGGCGTTGACTAGAGCTCCCAACACTTCGGCTCGAGCCCAGCCGAATGTGTTCTTCGACCACTTCTTTGGTGACATCTGCAACAAAAGACGCCTAAATTGTTCACACAATTCTAATAGCTCTTAATAAATTTTCTGAGTGCTAAAGTAGCATGGAACTGACCGACCGATATTTGTCGAAGAGAACTGTTAAGCATTGATGTAGACGTGACGAAGCGTGAAGAGATATTTGTGCAGGCCGGCATGATCACTAAGACTATCAATTGTTTTTCTTTATCTGTTGATAGTTATGGACGTTTCTTAGACTGCACCACGCTTACCATCGGCGTTGTGTGGTCACTGCCGACTAAGGATAAAAAGAGTGTTACTAAGTGGAGATTGCGTCTCAGTAAATGTAGTGTAGAACGCGTGTGGCTAGGTGGAGGAACGATTTTCACAAAGTGGAGAGAAATTGTAGAGTCAGAAGAGCCGAAGATCGGACTTAATAACGAACTTTCGGGGAGACATATGTCAGCAGTGGGCATATATAGACTGATGATGAACACTTCTTCTACTTAACTATATATTATTGTCTGTGGTAATAGGTAGTACTCAATTTAGACTTTAACAATCGTAAAAACAGTAATTAGTTCAACAGATAGGAAAGTGTATTAGAAGTTCAAATCACAGTTGGCATAAATTAAATGTATTTATTTCGCCATAGCTTACAAAAAACTAAGAATTTAAATACAGTAACACAAACAGTATACAGAAACAAAAAGAAAAATACAAATCATACAAACAGCGAAAATGGGCCCTCCATTAGCTTAAAGCCACAGAGGAAGTCTGTAGCGCTGGTTTTCATGAAGGGCCCCGGTTATGTTACATCTTATAAGAATTATCAATAAACATAACAGCATAATAAGCTAAGAATGTATTTTATTCTCATTTGAATAAAGGTAAAACAAATTATAAAATAAATGTGACTGTAGTTACCGATTGTCACGTTATAAAAATTATAAATGTTTTGCAATATTAGTTATCAGTTAATATAGCTTCAGTTTAAAAACACACGTAAAATAAAATATATTTTTTAAAAGATATTACAGTCATTATTAGTACGTTCAACATAAGAAAAGGTTTTCTAAGTATTGGTATAACTCATGTAACTGTTTACTAATGCAAAATTAATTCATCTGACATCAAAGGAGTAGCACGAATTGTTTAGTCACGTGTAAAAAAAACCTATAATACGAGAATGACTCATCTAACAAAATAAAACCTATGTCTCTTATGGTATTGTATATTGTGCAATATTTATCAGTAATCCCTATCTCCCCTACACATTCGTTCCTTCAGTGACTAAGTCCATTGGCATTGGTGATACAATGATTTCGTATATTTGCTAGGTTTATAGGTAGGTCTCATCAATATGTAAAACGCACATGATCGGTGAGTTTATAGAGCTATCTTGGGTATATGTCTTTACATTTTATTTTCATTTGGTACAAGTATACATTACAACCTTGAATACAGAGATCATATTAATCTTCAAAAAGAGTAAAGCTGAGATTTATTGACGCTACTTTGACTTTGCTTACACTTTACTCAAACATTACAAATACCGTTATCTTATTAATGTCAAAATGTATCATCGTAAGTCACAAATTTTATCTACTCTGGACTTGACTCTGCAAATATTTAGGTAATCTCTAATGAAATATTCAACTTTTTTCAAATAAGAGCTTATTTTCAGAGTATAGCTTAAGAGCAATGAATGTATTATAGGTATGTGTGTAGACAAAACTAGTGATATGAAAAATATATCAATTATATGACAAAACAGATAATAAGTAGCGATATGATGGGAAACATCAGTGTATTTATTTGTTTTTATCTAATCACAGTGATCTTCTTTTACTTCGCTACTGGCTCTATTAATTCACTTTGTATTATTAAAAACAATTATTTTTATGACATATCAGTAGTTATTATATTAGAATCAAATGACATTAGATTTATTATATTTTTGGTACAAAACATTGAGTAACTAAAAACATCAACAGAGTTTAAGGCTCAGGCACACTTTCGATGTAGTTAAATTACGAGTTCAATTCTGCTGCCAACTCGAATTGCGGTCTAAGCCATGATTTTTCTGCTTTGACAGGGATTAAGTGGATACCGAATCCAACCAAACCGAAGCCAACCGAAGCTAACCAAACGTGTATCGTTCTTGAATCAGGATGAAAACGAAACCTTGTTTTATAAGTAAACAAGAAATGACGCCACTGATCTTCAGACCTTTCCCCTCTCGTGCCCTCTATAACTGTCGTGCTGGATTGTCACGTCGAAGAACTTGGATCCGCAATGGTCTACCAGTCCTGACATCAATTCTGTATAACCTCTTCTTCGCAGTTTGGGTGCTCATAAGTATCTGGTGTTCAGACCGCAGCCTTTCTACAAATTTCCGTACCATAGTCTGAGGTTCTCTTTTAGCTATGTTTTTAAAGAACAGTCTTGCCTCTTCCAGTGACCCGATAACGCCCGTACAATCGTCGATTGTAGATTAGAATTAATGGCTGCAGCAACTTCATGGTGCAAAGGTCCAGCTTTGAGCACACTGACAGCACGTAACATTTTTCACACAATTTTTTTTAGTAGGTATCAAAAGTGTTCTTTAGTCTTAGACTTTGTTGACGCGTTTATTTGTTTTAATAACTAAAAGTATATATAAATTTACTTAGACTGTTTAATATTCTGCAATTTATACAAATAGTTTATTATATTTTTCAGTACTGCTGCCAATTTTACTCAGGGACATATTTTCAAAAATGTCTAAGTTAATTTATAAACATTATAAGAAATACATTTAAATATATTCAACATTGGATACTGAGTATTGAGTATATAATATACACAATAGTCATTTAAATGTAATACGGTAGTAAATTTCCACATACCTATATTTGATTTTAGTGTGTAACAAAGGATGTCATTAATTTCAATTATAAGCTGTAATAGAAACATTAAACATTGTTTGAAGCACATACTCACTTTGACTGATAAGAAGGCGATAACAAGTGCGGCGACATCACTAAGCATGTGAAATGAGTCTGCAACAAGAGCCATTGAGTTTGTGATGTACCCAACTATGAGCTCCACAAAGAAGAAGATACCAGTCAGCCACAGCATGGAAAGTAGACGACATTTCTTCCCAGTATATCGTCCCATACTTCCTGTAGACAATCAACAAGAATTATAGAATGTTATATTAAATTCTTACACATAAAATACTTTTGGAACATGGGAGCTGAGGTAAGAGGAAATGAGAATTACAAACCAGACTGGCATATTACAGATATAAGTGATATAATATATCTTATCACTGATAAAAAAGTTGATCCAGCAACATATGTAAACAAAAGATATTTGGCATATACAAGAGTATTCTCAAAGAATTGGGGACTGACTCTCAACAAAATAAAAATAAAAACATCATCTTTGCCTAATACTGTCTGTTTTAAAACAAATTCTACATGGGTGATACCCTGACAAAAAAAGTAATACAATAAATTAACATCAATTACACAGGGCTCCCTTATTGGACCAATAGAAGTCTGAGAACATACTACTACATGAGTGATTTTTAAAAGTACAATTTGGGTTCTGGTAGTCACTGTTCGGCAGTGGCAGTCTGGCAGAGGCCTGCGAGAATCCACCTTAAACCTAGCTTTTTAGTGATGATGAATAATGTGACAAAATTTTTATATTGCATTGACCACTAACTGTGCTACAGGATATACAAATAAAAAAAAACAATAATACTAATATAACATCATGCTATATCTCTTTCGGGGTGAGCAGATATACTCACTTGTTCACTGCTCATGATCACTTGTTTAACCCTTTCGCGGCGGAATGCTCTGGTAAGAGTTGCGCTCTAAGCAGCCGATGCCAGATTGACCGCGCCGACAAAATACGCATAACAAATGAACAGCGCCTTCGTACGAAAAGAGCGGCTTCGGATGGGCGCCATCTGGCGCTGTTCGTCCGCCGCGGGTAAATTTGCCTGAGCGCCGAACGGCGCTGTTCGCTGAGAATGAGCATCTATAGCTGAGCGCCATATGGCGCTGTTCGCCGCGAAAGAGTTAATATTTTTAGGATAGCATCATAGATCACATTGTTTGAGTCAGGGACTAATAGTTAAAAACCACTGGTCAATAGGGAAAGCAAGAGATAGTAATACACAGTATAAAATAAGAAATGTTTAGGAAGTAAAGGATCTTTATAAGAATATGATATAACAATAAAACAGATTAGATTGGCATCACTTGAGAATCATTAAACAGAATATAGGGTATGTCAAGTACATGAGAACACTCACATATTATGTGTTTACTACTTTACAAGTTTATTTTCTTTTTTAAACATATATGAAGATGTTAATAACCTAACTAAGGAAGTGAAAAGCCGAATTGACATTGTAATTTTAAGCAAAATAAATATTCAAATTTAATTAAATACTTTTCAAGTTCATTAAATTTATGAAGTAAGAGAAGCAATGTAAATATATTGGTAATTGTAAAAAAAAAGAATTATGATCAGACATTGCTAGAACATTTGCGAAGAATGCAGGGCATTATTTAATGAAACTCAAAAGAAGCATGGAGATTTATAAATTTCTCACATAACAATATTTAACATTGGTCACATAGAAAAATGTTTACAAATAAATGATTCTTTGGCTTCACACAGTTAAATCAAATGGAATTTAGAATTAGAAAAAAAATATATAAAAAGAATAATGTATTTATTTCAGTTTTTTTTCACTTCTATTTAAATTGTGATATGTAAAAAATTATCTGTACTTACACGATTGTATCTGGTCGTTGTGGTTGATTAGTTGTCAGCAACCAGCACCCAATACTATCATTAGAGACAAGAGAAACACTAAATATGCACACTCATTTAACCACTATAGGTTATATCTTCAATAAAATATCGTCGTTAACTACGTCCAAACACAAACATAGAAACTTCGTTAGTCGATAAGGTAAACATTTCACACAAGCACGTTTGAAAACAAGTCTTTACGGAGAATTGTACTAAAAACAAACCCAATATTAAACAAAATCCGCATGAATCAAAAACGATAAATAGTTCGTTCTGTAAATTATATTTGTAAATGCTCGTAGGATTACGCTAAGCTATTTTGTATTGAAGAAATATACTTGTTGTTTCATGAGCCGTAATAAATATTATTTCACTTTGGTTAAAAGAATTTATGACGAATTTCGATTACAATTTGTCCGAACGAGTTCTACAGTCCACATACAATCTGTCAATGTAATGATTGTGTCACCGTGCTGCCAATCCCACGTAAGAAAACCTCCAGAAATTATTAAGTTATTCACTATATGTGCCTCGTCGTTAAACTAAATGTATAACATTTTAATTAATCAGACAATTTCATATCAAGCAGCAAAAATAACATAATCTTCACAACCACCAGTATTATCAAATGGCGTAAAGCGAATTAAATCATGCATTTCTCTCCTATACCCTGTTCATTTTACGAAGTCTCCCGCGACTTGTGTCACTTGTACTGCACCAGTGAAGTGGCAGTATAAATTGAATAACCTTATTAGCTTATTAACCTTATTAATGTTCAATTACCACGATGTACAAAATACAATTGAGTAGCTTAGAATCCGAATAGTATTTTTTTTTAAGTTTAGTAGCTATTTAAACCAAACATGCATATATATAAACATATTTACAAAATTTAAAATTTTTCCCAATAGCATCAAATAGAAACGTCATGTGTAAGTGCCCTGAGAATGGCGATCAGCTGCGCTTATTGGTCACGTTGAGTGCGACATACCCACATGGTAATTGGCCCATGAGGGCATGCTGAGAGTGGCTACCGTTAAATTACAGTAAAGGTACAGGCACGCTGAACTCCACATAGTCGCTGAACAACCAGGGCGCTTGCCATTAAAGCCCCGTTATTTTCGTGTTTGAAGTGCCACGTTTGTTTGTGGCCATTAAATCCCATTAGACACAGAGCAGGGTGGTCTCAAATCTCGACGCCATTATGGGTACCTTTATATTGGGGGATGCCATACCTGCAACCCGAAACACACAGCACGTCCGAGCAGTATATGCAAGCCTTCCGAACACCATAGACTCGAAGGGTTGTATACATCGTGCACTATCCTAATATTGTAAAACTCAGTTCGGGATACGGCCCAAACTTATTTGTAGTTTTAGATTAGCAAGTGTGACTAGTAAAGTAATCAAATGTATTGTTTTTTTCTATTTACTTAGACGCTGAACCCCTACTATAAGATATAAAAAAAACAACAGATAAACGTAATTCATAAAAATATGTAGCATGTGTCTCTTTTACACTTATTTAGATAAAACGATTTATCCGACTCTGGTCGTGTCACTAGGATTAAAAAATATAATTGGTCATAGAAACTAATTTTGCTATTGTAATAAATATTAATGTATTTTTGTTGTTTTAATTATTTGGAAACAAAATTAATGCAAAAATAAGTTTGTTTTGTTTGTGAAATAACTATTTGTCATTTGGTTTTGATACTATTACTTTTATTAAATGTTTCTGTACCTTATCAAATATTCATTTTTATTATTTATCTAAAACATGCTAAATTACGTACTAAAGTTTGTCACGAAATAACAACCTCACGGTTGTCACAACTGTTGTTTTTGTTGGAGGTCGTGACATGAACAAGTTATAATTATATCTTAATAAAACCTACAAAACCCCTGAATAATTTCCTCGTAACATTCCTTATACGCCAATTAAAAAACCCTTAAGCTTAGAGGTTTAGCTAATGTTGGTATTACCGTTATGTCATTTAATTTTAGAATGTCACTGGGTAGAATAACAATCTTTGTTGAGTGTCAATGTCAATTGCGTCATAGGTACAGGCCAATGAGTAGGTACGATTCTGAAGATGAATATAGTAATCGACTAAAAGTCAAACTAAGTCTATAGCTGATTAACTGAAATAATATATATATATATATATATATATATATATATATATATATAGGAATATATCTATATGAATTTTGAATTAATTTTACCTATAATAAATCCGTGATAACTATTACCCTTACTTAAGTAACTATCACTAATAATAAGTATAAATAATATTGTTACTTTAAAATATTGTTTAAACCGATTTAAAGAAATCTACGGGTAGTAAACTGTAAAAATTTAATCAGTTAGTGCTATCCCATATCCCGAAGGTAAGCAGTAAGTAGGTATCCAGCGTTTAGGTAAACAAACGATGGTATATTACTCATTAGACAGCTGGGTACTTAAATGATTGTGAGTTCCCTATTGATAGAATGAATCTTATATATAAGCGAAGCTTCCACAGCATTATCCGTATCAATGATAAGGGGCCCCTACGCTACAGAGGGTCCAAATGTATGTAAGCAAAAATTCCTAAAATGCTATCCACAATATCTTTTAAATTCTTAGGCCGTACTTCCAGGGGATAAAAATCATATCATTAGGCTGACCTAATTTTAAGGAGCGTTAATTTATAAGCAATATACAATAATTTTAATATTTTTTTTCTTAATTTGAGCCCCCAACAAAATTTTGTTACAGAGCTCGATAAAAGCACGCTACACTAATGGTAAAACATCAAATTTAGCGTTGTCCAGTATTTTCTACTCTATTACGCAGAAAACGTATTATTTACGATAAAACAAATACTGGCATATATGCAAACTCCCCATTGCCATATATACAGAATAAAAAACTCATGAGATTTATTAAGGTTGCGTTGGAGGCAAAAGTATATAAAGTATATTGCCTCGTTAATAATAATATAAGATTTATTTTTAGACCAATGTTAATATAAAAATGTGACTAATTTCGTTAAACTGATAATACTCGTTTTGAATAAAAAAAACTACTGATCTTAAAATAATACATTGTTTAATATGGATATAATACCTATAAAAATGTACAAAGTTATTTTACTTTGACAATTTATAGCGACTGTTTACAGTTGATATATTTTTATACATTTCTTTTAAACTCTTCTACGGTTAGGTTAAGTTATTAATATTTATCATGAGTCTCTTAAAATTTGTAGGTCAAACTTGTGGTTTTCTGGGATATGCTTTACAGTATGCCTGCATTACACATTGTACATTTGAGTACATTGGAGATTTTGTTATAGTAAGTGAAACTATCAAAAAATGTATATTTTAAAACAGTGTTTCATTGATTTAATATAAATTATATAATCAAAGCACGTTTATTTTTCATTTTTTTTACTGGGCATAGAAATCAAATTTTTATTCCTTGCATAATAAGTTGACTTTTTTTCAGTGTTCAGGCCCGTCTATGGAACCTACGCTAGAATCCAATAATATACTTTTTACAGAACATGTTACGCCTCGATTACAAAAATTACGTCGGGGAGATATTGTAATAGCGAAAAGTCCTTCCAATCCAAACCAGAATATTTGCAAAAGAATAACTGGTCTACCAGGTGACAAAATTCGGGGCACATTTCCTAAACGCAGTCAAGTGGTACCTAGAGGCCATGTGTGGTTAGAAGGAGATAATTCAAACAATTCTGCTGATTCCAGAGTATATGGACCAGTTCCTACAGGATTAATTAGAAGCAGGGTTGTGTGCCGGGTGTGGCCTTTAGATAAAATAACTTCTTTAATAGAATATTAGAAAAACTTAATACTTAATCAGTAAATCATTGTTATTTAATAAATAGAGGTTGTGCAAAAGTATTACTAGTCATATGAGATCAAATACTGGGGGCTGAAAGCCTAATCAAATACCTTGATAAAATAAAGAGGTAATGTCTATAAAAACTTGTATTTTTCACATAAATGTGAAGCTTGATTTTCACTGTCTTATGTAATATTTATCTAATAAACATACTTTTAATTAAATACCAATAACTTTATTATGAAAAAATGTATGATTTGTTCTATACTTCATATGACATGAAACTATTTTTTAAACCTCTTAATATGTATAATAAGACAATGTGTAAGCCAATATTTGGTGTAAATATATGTAAACTTCTGTTCATAAATATGCAATGGATGTGAACTATTTCTATTGTGATAATGTAAATAATACATATTGTATATTAAAAAATACATTTATTTCAAAGTTGATATCCTGTGGGGTTAACTTCCACTGTTTTGATTGATCGTGGTTCCATCCTTAATTCTATAAAGTGTTGCTTGCTGAGGCGTATTCGCACATCCACAAGGCGCCTCCGTCTATTAACAAATTAATGATATCTTATAATATGATATTGAATTCAATTTGATTAATACTAGCACATAAACATATATTTAGAGTGAAAAATATTTGCAATCACTTAATAATTATTTATCAATCATTTTATGAGGTTTTAGTTTAAAGTAGGAAGTCATCTAGGAGACACAGGAGGAATCTAGGATTGCTCCTGTGCCGCGGGAGGAAGACCTCGCTTCGGCTCCGGCGAACTTCTTGCGAAGTCCTTCCTACGGAGGGTCGGGCAGTCTGGCTGAGGGGCCAGCTGTCTGACAATGCTCCGGTGGTGTAGTGTGTGGTCCCAGACACCACAAGGCGGTGGGGAGGCGACCATCTGCCTCCCCTACTTTCACGGCGAGCCCGTAATGGGGCGACGCGCAGGGCCGGGCTCTGGGAAGGCGAGTAGCCATACCCCTCGGCCCTAGAGCGCTTGACGGACAACCCCGGGGGTTTTAGTCAGTAAAAGTCCGGCATACCGGGGGGTGACCCTCACCATCCCCTGACGATCCATGAGGATTTCCCCCGGATTAACAAAAAAAAAGGAAGTCATCTAGGCAAACCCATTAAATATTCGATAAAGATTCATTTCTTTAAGGATAACAAGCAAGTTCGTCCTCAATTACACCTAGTTGAAGGTGAAAATGAGTCCGACGATGGACTGCATCAGCCCAATGATTGCCTCTTCACTCTTCTCTTAAAATCATAAATACGTAGAAATATATTCACATTATGAATGTAGAAGCTAATCTTTTCGTGCGGATATAAGGAACGTCCACCAGATATGGATGGTATCTCACCGTGTCTAATGGTTTTATGATAAAAATGGGGCTGGTGGAATTTCAGAATGTAGCTATTAAGAACACTCCATCGTGCAAGCGATATAAGACTGGGGTAGGCGAATATACGTCCATGACACGTTATGATATTTTCTTCATCGATAATGTGGCACCTAAGTCTGGTACTTATCAGTAAAAACTCAGAGGATTAAATCCGGATTCAAAACTACGACTGTACCCATTCTTAAGTAAAAATTACCTATTCTGAAGCACGATAACAATATTGCCGGAAGTCTTGATGACGGCTACGTTTTCAACAGTGATGAGACTCCTCCTAGAAACTTGGACACGTCGGGATCCTCTTGGAATAAATTTAGAGAAATGTCCCATGGCATAGTACATTGGCTGTTTTATAAATTCATCGTTCTCTCCATATACGAGAATTGGCGCGTCTACGAAATTGTCAGCCCAGTTTGGACCACCCTCTGGGTCCAGGCAGAGGTTCCAGTCAATCCAACCAACAACGAAATTGTTTAAATCCTGTAAATAATCATCAATTATGTTGGAGAAATTGATCTAGATATGTAGTGTAATGGCCATTTTAATCTATTGTCTAATAAGACTTCGGTTGGTTTTTTTATCCTTATTCCACCATGCACGTAAACCACACCACGCTATAGCCTAACCAGAGCGCAAAATAACTACTGGGTAGAACCGTCCCAGAAATGCGAACAGTAGGTACTCCAAGCATTGCCTAACCTGGGCCTTATAGAATAGGTTCAGTTGGTCGGGCGTGAAAAACCGTCGTACTCTTCATGATACCAAGCCTACGTGATGTCGGGGCTAGCTTTTTGGCATTTCTTAAAACCTAGGTATGAGTTTATAACATGGACCGTCACATAACACTGGTTGGTAATCATAAAATTTATAGAGATAATAGCCAATGAATGTAAGATATAAATGATTTATCTTCGAAACTAAAGGAACTTACTATCTAAATACAGGAATTCAAATGGAAGTATAATTTGAATGAGAAATAATGCTTAACATTGGTCTAAGCAAACAAAGCTCAATCCATAAAGATGTCTACTAAATATACCTGCATGATATCCGTCGTATATCTTCGAGCTCGTCTCCACGATCCGATTTCTACTTTCAGTAGGTCCCAAGGCATAGCACCTGAATTGAAATTTTAATATTATTTACTAACCAATCAGGCCAAGTTCAGATTTGCGTAATGAACTAGATCGTGAAGTGTAACCATAATGGCTTGGATAGTTCACGAACTGACGCTCAAAAACGAGGGCTACTGAGTTAGTCTGAGCATTATAATGCTTATAGTACTGTTACATTTACAGAAGTTGTGTTACATTTCAGAGGAACTAGACAATGAATGGTGCTAAATGTATGGAAATGTCATAAGCTTTCAAAATACCACGTCGACACGGTGTGACAATTCCATACATTTTGCGCTTGTCTATTAGTGTTATCGTTAATCGAGTATTACTTTGTCTAAAGGCTCAAGGACCATTAATTCGTCATATAGATGAAGATCCGGATTTCGACACGGACGAAGATAAATTATTTGTAGAACATTTTCTTCTGCTTTAAATAAAGATTGATGTGTTAGAATTTATTTCTAACTCATGGGTGCGTTTACTAAACACGCATAAGCACAAATATAATAATATATCGTCACGATATATCCCTTTGGGGGTGAGCAGATGTGTATTAGTGGCTGTATCCACTTTGCGCTTATATGTCGTGCCCAACGTGACCAGTAGCGCAGCTGATCTCAATGCACTTACACATAACATTTCTATTAAACAATAATTTGTCTTTGCTTTATTTGTACATAAACATTACGAATTATATTTTTTTATTAACATCAAAGTGTATGCTAAGTTACCAATTTCGTCATCTTGAAATTAGTTGTGCAAATACTTAGCCACTATAGCATATTCAGTTTAAAAAGAACTATTTTCTGAGCAAAGTAAAAGTAGCGTCTATCAATCTCCTTAAGTGACTTTAAAAAAAAAAGAACAGAAACTTTAGTATTGCTTGAGTATTCGCAGAATCAAATCTTTACCAAATCAAATGACTATATATTTTGACATTAATTCAATAATATAATTTTTAATGTTTGAGTACAGGCTTAGCAAAGTCAAAGTAGCTTCTATAAATCTTACCCTTAAGTTCAAAACACTTTGCCAGCAAGCTAATACAAAGTATTATTCCACGAAAGAATAGAATCCACGACCCTTAGCGCACAGAATTCTATCGGTTAGTGACTCACCTTCAGTCTTAATTAATTCAATTAATTATCGATTGTTTAAATTTATTAAAGTGCTTGTTGTTATATTTATTTGTATTACCTTCGCACGCCTCAGTCGATAGAAGGATCTTGTCCGGGTATCGTCGCTGTAACATCGTCAAAATATGACCAGGGACGAAGTTTCCATAATAATGAACCGCTATGCCGTCAATGTATTCAATGGATTTAGGGTCTGCGTGTTCCATCTGCAAAAAAAGAATATTATCAGAATTAACGGTGAGCAACAGGTAAGCCGAGACAGATTTAGAGACTGTTCCTAATATTTATTTTTGGAACCAGGGGGATAATCCTACATAGGACCATGAGGGTTGCTGTGAGGGCATCGACCCCGGTGTGGCAGACTCCTACTGACTAAAAACCCTCGAGGTGTACCTCTAATCACTCCACCGAAACCTAGGAAACCAAATTCGTCCAGTCACCCGGGGAGCGAACAGCCTGTTTAGGCATCCTCTCTGGGAGGGGTGGGTGTAAAGAGCCCACGCCTCCAATGCCTCCCTTTCATCCGCAGATTCCCTCAATCCTACTGCCTAGCTATTGTCCCCAGGAGATGTCGCACTCACTCTGGATGAACGCGTCCTTCCGGCGGCTGTTTCTAATTTGTTCTAGCGCAGCGTGGTCAACTGGACCAATACATTTTCACAATATCTTTATCATTAAATAACTTGCGGAATTTTTCTTTTTTTCATCATCTAACATATTGAAAGCTTTATTTAATTTAGAAAACCCGAAGATATCTACGTCTCAGAATTCGAATCTCTGACTATGTGCATCTTATATGAACACCGACTATAATTGAGCTATAACTCTGACCTCGGAACTATCAACTCGGAAAAATTATTTTAAGGAATTTATAACCGAACGACACACACCTAAAATATTTTTTTGAAACGGAACTATTTGTCGTATTAACAACAAATACAAAGACATTGAAAAAGTAAGCCAGTTGAATCATAGTTTGCAACCTTATTTTATAACACGAGTAGAAATGTCAAGGATTTTTTTGCAAATAAGTAATCGCATTCCTACATATTTTTTTAAAAGCTAATTGTGAAACACTCACGCCTCGTAGCCAAATCGGGAGAATATAACGTTGATCATCAACTGCTAAAATCAGCGTTTTATTAAAGCGAGAATTCCTTATTGTTGGTCCCAAGTTATTCGCCACCCAGCGACCCTGCAATGTAACAAACAAATCATTTAGTTGCCACACAAGAAGTTCAGTTTGTAACCACGTAACATACAAGCACTCTGTTCCCATAAGCGTTTATGTAAGTGACCTACAAAAGTATTCAATCTTTATGAAATTGTGTTTAGGTCGGTTTTATTGGAAACTATATAAAGTCCGAATATGATCTCCTATGTTCTTAAATTGCTCTTGTATTGTCATTCCCATACAGGTCTATATGTAGCCCCAAACGAGATAAACTTTCAAAAATTCGATGTCGATGAAGAAGAAAGCGTTTATGAGATGTAAATATGACTCCACATGAATGAATCCTTTTCGTTTTGAGTATTAGATAATTCTTTGTGTTCAAATAAACATTCGTCTATTACTTCTGTAGGAATAACTATTAAGTTATTTGAATATTATGAAGTAAATATCTTACTAAATGCGTCGGGAACCATCCCAGGGAGTTGAATCTGACGAACGGCACGATACCATTGATAGGTTCGTTTGTAGTTGTGATTGCCCAGATTTTCACTTCTGCCTTCTCGTATTCTTCTATAAATCTGTGCATTAGATTAATATGTAAATATATAGCTTCTTACTTATAATATATGTATAAGTCGCTCTAAGTAAATACTGAAATATCTGCTAAGTTGTCCATGAAAAATATTCATAAAATAAATAAATATATTTTCACGCTATATTCCTTTCCGACTATCTACTTTTCGCTTATATGCCGTGTCTAACTTTACCGGTAGCGCAGCTAATCACCATTCTCAGGGCACTTACACATGACATTTCTATTAAATGCCGCCATGTGGGTTTCGTCATGATATTTTCCTTCACCGGTACGCCTATGGTGTTTTAATTTGTACTTATTTTGGAAAAACCCCAGAGGTATATGACGAGATACGAAGTGACGACCATTCGCTCTGTCACGCATGTGTACTGATCCTATAGCCCTAAAATGTATACTTACTACAGAAATTAATAACCTATTTATCTTTAATTCGTAGATCGATAGACATACCTCTTCCTTTCAAACTTGTGTATGCGAAAAGAGATGTATCTACTATAGTTGATATAACAACAAAGCTAAAATAGGGAATAGGATAGGTTATTAATTTCGGTCATTAGTAATTACCTAAGAAGATTAATGAAACTTATGTCACTAATTACAAGAGTTCCTAATCATATAATTAACTACGATCCATAACTTACTTTAAGTGGTAATCAGCATATGACTGGTAAAATTCTGGTTTCAGTTGTCCGAAACCAGTTATCCTTTCGTTGGTCTTCATCCATATCGGCGGTGACCACGTACTTGCCGTTATTTTAATTTCGTCTGTGGCTACTTGTTGACTTCTTTTGATCATTGGCAACTGCAATATTAAAAAACTGATTGTGTACTAAATGTCGTAAACATGTTTTATTAAACATTTTATCATCGATTTATTCTAGAATCTGGCCCAAAAACAAGAAGCTTTGTCCATTAATGACCTCTATAATTCTGCGTAATCAATGAACAATATTTGGATAAATACCAACTAGGTATCTACTTCTAATATTTATCTGAAGTATCTGTCAAATAATCGATTAAATATATTTATGCATTTTATATACCCTGCAAATTATTTCATTCGTAACTAATATAATATCAAAGTCAGTACAATAATTGATTATAATTATTATGATAAAAGATGTTTTGGAGCAAATTTTATCGCAGTAATTATATAATTAATCAAAGCTGCCATAGTAGAACACTGATATATTTTCTGTTATCAACTGAAGTCACTTTTCCCACACCAAGTGCTACACTCCCCTAAATTTATAATTCGTTTTTTCTGTGTGTAATGCTATTTTTGTTTGCTCCTTGAGCGAAATTAAAAGCTGTCAAAATGATCGTGCTTAACATTGAAATCTAAATGTTAATATGCTATTATTGCCCACATTAACAAAATTTTAGCCATATTGTAATTATAATAATATATCGTCATAATATATCTCTTTCAGGGTGAGCAGAGATACATTAGAGGCGGTACTCACTTTGCGCTTATATGTCGTGCCCAACGTGACCAATAGCGCAGTTGATCGCCTTATTGTCTTTAATTATTGTATCTATTCGTAGAGTTAGTTACCTTTAAAAACAAGTCTTCATGAGATAACGAGTAGTTAGTAAGAGCCGCGTCATTCCAAGGCAGTTCATTATAAGTATAGGGATGAGTGGAGAAATCAGAACCTGCTATCGGAACTCGAATTAGGTTATATTCTAAACCTTCTGGGCCGAAATATGAGCTGAAAAATATTGTTTATTCTCTTCAATCTAAAGAGTTTAAGGTCTATCTAAGCAAATTCAATTAATATACCTAGTGATAAAAAAACATTCAATTTTATATAATGCTTGGAATAATACCTCTAAAGCTTATCACGTTATTGTAATTCATTGAAATATTAGAGAATACACCAATTGGAAATACGTATGATACTAGTATTTGGGAAAAGAAAGCTACTGTTAAAACATATTGTTAAATATATAAATTTGATACTACTAGAATAGAAACATACTTGATAAATCGAGCCTGAGTAGCATCAGAGAGTTTGCGCCAGTTGATCGCAGCGGCGTCAGTAACAGATCCACCAAAACCTTCGATGTACTGATGTCTCCAATTTACAAACATCCTAAGGTGCGCAGCTGAAATTAAGAAATTAAGATATAAATAGGTAAGTATACATCATAAGCATTGTTAAAAGTTATAATATTAACATTGCAGTAGCGCTATAATGTACAAAAGTATAAATCTTCTAATTCAAAGTAGGTAAAGCAATGAGTGTGAAATCCAGAGCTCCCGTGGCATAAAAAGAACTATAGTTGTTTGAATTACTCTTTAATATATTATTAAAGCAAAATTCAAATACAGCTATTATTTAGTTCTGCATATGCCAAGTGAGCATACATTTTTTACGCAAAAGAGTAACGTTTTATACAATTTTGCTCCTTCAAAAGTTCTATAATATTAAAGTCGTCAGATATGATGGATCAATGCTTATCTAGATAAAATCACTAATATTTACTTTATTTCAATTACAGGTATATAGAACTAACGTATGTAATAGAAATAAATAATTCTTGTATTTATAGTTAAATCAGACTTACTTAAAACTCGTTCTTCGTCGTAATTTCCATCTTCAAAATCTCCATCTGTTGGCGCAGGAAAATCAACATCATCGGGCTCTGCAGTTTCATTTACCGCTGTTTGTATAACACCGGAAGTTTTAGCGAATCTGTGACCACTCTAAAACCAGTTAAATGTATTTAATAAAAGTCTTCCGGTACTTTGGACATGTGTTGCGCCACAATGATGCCATGGAACGGCTGGTTGTGAAGGGTAGAGTAAATGTATTCAGGTCCTGACGGAAATCTCTGGACCGACCAGATCAAAGTCCTAACCAACGCGGTGGTTAACGAGAACGCCCACCAAGCAATAACTAGAAACACATTGGGAGATGTAATGCTGAGCGCCTCTGAACCACTTACAACCACGACTGCTCTGCTCCAAGAGCAAAATAATATTTAACTAAATTGTACTTTGTCGTTTAAAGCTCACGAGATCTATGGGTAGATCGGTAGACAAAGTTTAATCAGTAAGAGCCAAAATAACAAAGGAAGTTAGTAGCTAATTTTTTGTAGTGATGGAAACAGAAAATTAGTAGTATGTAGACTTGCTTGGCCGAGGCTTTAAGTCAGGCTAATCTATGGTTACAGGAGTATGGAAACAGATGATACTGCAACATTTAAGACCACGACTAAGTGGAATATGCGAATGAATGAAATACGCATCCCGCGTTTATTTTTTCACCTACTTATGATTCGGGACGAAGAAAAAAAGAGTGAATCGACATTTGCTGTGCAATCGCAGTCCATCAGTGGCTCATGGAATTAACAGATACATGGAAAGAATATCTAGTACAAAACGCGTGGTTAAAAGTGAAACAGCATATTTTCTGTTTCTGAAATGCTCATTTTGTTTTATCATATTTTATAAATCTCAAGCATTTCTTGTTACAATTACAACACCAAAAGAAACTAAATTTTTGGAGATCACACCACAAAAATTGTCTAACCGTTACAGATTGTTGAAATTTTGTGTTGTTTCAACGTCATTATTATTGTTGTAATTGGGATTTTCATACATTTCCAACCATTACCTGTATATTTATTTTCCACCAGTAATTGAAGTCAAAAATCACATTACAATAAATATTTAGATAGACACTTATTGACACTTACATCACTGGAAGTATACACCACAAATGTCCCGGGCGCTGGCTCATCCCTAGTGATTGTGTCACAGTAATTGGCATCACACACGCAAACGATAGATCTGCCCTGAATGCCGACATCGCGGGCTCTACATGGAAGATCCTCTGGAATAACAAAACCCCAATATCTATTTCATTCTCCGTTTAATACTAAACATTCTGATTTAGGAAATTTTCGCATTAGAGATTGTTTAAAGTACGTGGTACGAGCTATATTTATAAACTAGCTGATCCGGCAAACGTTGTTTGGCTATATAAGTTGTTGTAATATCTTCTAAGATGTTCATTGAAATTAAGTGATGTCAAAGACAATTTTGTTCACAATTAAATACTCTTAATCAACAACACATTTATTTCGATAAAGATTAATATTATTACGTTGATACAACTCTTAACAAATAATGCATTAATTTCGACCAAATTTGATTACCATAAAAACGGTTCTAGTGAGTTAATCTTAAAAGATAGACATATACTGTTGTGGAATTTTTTTTGGTCTTTTAAAGAGGAATAATTCTTTCGTACATATATTTTTGGTATATTGAACCGTTTTCGCAGCGCACGCAATGGAAGCACTCAAGGATGAATAATTTTCCCCGTTTTTTTCACATTTTCTATTATTTCTTCGCTCCTAATAGTTGCATCGTGATGTTATATAGCCCAAAGTCTTCCTCGATAAATGGTCTATTCAAGACAAAAATAATTTTTCAATTCTAACCAGCAGTACCTGAGATTAGCGCGTTCAAACAAACAAACAAACTCTTCAGCTTTATAATATTAGTATAGATATACTCAAAAAATACAGGATTAGTATACTGGTTTTCTTTTATTAGACAAACAAGATCCGTACTTATGCCGTCATTATTCGGTTTTAGTGTTTTAGATTTTAGTGTGTTTTAGTTTTCTACGAATTTCTGAGAAAAAATATTTGATTAAAAAAATTGAACTCAGCAAAATAAAGGACATGTGTTATTGTTTCATGGGCATCCTAATTTTGAAATATTGTCGGTAAGAAGATCCCGATAAGGTTATAAATGGTTGAAGATAATTTGCGGCGTCTCAGTTATAACTACCAGTATTGAAGTGAAATGAAGAGATTTTAAAAACTTAAAAGACGAGTGCATCGGTATTTATCGGGTAAGCGCGCTCCATTATCGGCCTCATTATCACTTTGCATCAATTGAGATTGAGGTCAAGCGCAAGCCTGTCGGTAATAAATAAAAAACTTACCCGTATAAGCAGCGACGATGCAGTACAACAAAAGTAATATTAAAATTAGTCTCATTGTGAACTTCTGAAATAACTTTGTTATTATTATTTATATAATTTTGTTATAATATTTTTTTAGGGTTTTAACATTTTATACAGCACAACTGGCTCCCAAGATGTCACAGTGAAGAATGTTTTTTAATTACGGATTTTTGATAAATTTTGTCGTTATCACCGATTAATTAATAATCCTAATAAATGTATTTGTATGATTATTATCAATGTAAATGTTACTCGAGGCACTTTCTTAACGAATTCAATAGGATATCTATAGGATTTATTTAGTGAAAAACGGTTTCTAAATTATTTACAATCTTTGACTATGTAATAACAAATAATTGGAACTAAGTATTCGCTTATTATTTTATGTAAATTCAAAAATAGGTATATGGGCATGTATTTTAGTATAATTCTAAGTAATCGAATTTCGAAACAAGACCATTAAATTGAAATGGTACAAATTCCCGTAAATAAATTATTATTATTTTTTTACAGGACAATACACTACTGGGCGGGAAAGGCCTTTATAACTATACCAGGCGAAGAGGGCGAACACTGAACCGTACTCAACCGGCGATTCATTGGTTGGGTGGCAACGCAAGGGCACCCCTGTGGGTATGGACCTCAACATGGGTGGCCAGCTAAGAAACAAACCTAACGGTGATTTACTAGCGTTTTGGAAGCGACTGCCTTGAGAAGAAACGCTGATAAGGCTGCCTCGGAGTGGAACCACGCCTCGGAGGGTAAACGCACCGGTTTGCGACAGTTGACTGAATTATCAACCTATCGGTTATTTATTCATTAAGACTGCTAAAGGCTGAGATTTTTAGACAGTACTTTGACATCGCTTAGGAAAGTGCTCAGAAAATAAATTGGTCTTTGATAGAAAGCGAATATATAATATAAAATTGAATATAGCGTAAGTATTCGCAGAGCCAACACCAATTTTATAAAATCTGTGACTTACATATATCCTTCGATATTCATTGAGTAATTGTACATTGTAATGTTTGAGTGAATGCTACGCAAAACCAAAGAAGCGTCTATAAATCTCAACCTTAATAACTCAAACATGACCACCATTGCGGCAAAATAGTAGAAAGTTGAATATCCTATTGATTACTGATGGTACTACGATATCAAGTCAAAATCACCATGTAATTAATATCGTTGACGTCACAAAACACTAAATTTTGAATCGATGAGACCAATAGAATTTGTTTACACCCCGTCACCACTTAGAAAAGAGCTGACGACCAGCAAACAGCTGCTCAGATTTTCTTTAATTATAACTATTAACACTCGATAGAGTCACCTTTTAAACAAAAAAAAAAACTAAATTGGTTCAGCCCTTTAGTAGCTATGACGCCAGAGACACTTTTTGTGCCGGTAGTTAAAACTAGAAGAAAAGGAAACGGAAATAGAGTTTAAAAATAGCTTTGTCCAGTCAGTATTCAATGATCCACACCGTGCGTGTAGTTATAATAATGAAATAAAACCAACTAAATAAATATAGGTACAACTCCATTGTTAAAAATATGAATTATAGCAATCTCTTGTATATATAATTTACGATGTAATATTAAACATATATTTTGTAGATACTTACCTAATAATAATATATCACCATGCTATATCCCTTTCGAAGTGAGCAGAGATTATTAGCTATATACACATTGCGCTTATGCGTCGTACCCAACGCGACCAGTAGCGCCGCCGGTCGCCGTTCACAGGGCACCTACACAGTTTTATTCGATATCATGCGGATTACCTCACATTTTCTTTCACCGATGGTGTGATGTTATAATTATTTTTGAAACCTAGCTTTAGCAAAACTTGATTTTCTCTAAATCTTATTGGAATTCTGTATAAATACAATTAGTTTTATCGATAAAATATATTTTTTATGTAATTTTTTACACTACACTTGACTTTGAATTGCATTGCAACTGTTTTCTGAGAAATAATATAAGTTACTTAATAAGGACTGTTTACCGTATCTTGTAATCGGACGCGTCACTAATGAGAGGTTAAGAAAAGAAACCTTTTGAATTCACTACAGTTCTGCAAGCAAGATCTAGATCCTATAGATTACAGCGACCCAGTGGTTTTAGTTGGTAAGAGACGGAAACCGCGACCGCTACTCTCACTGCGGCCGTGACGGCTCATGTGGATTTCCGCAGAGTCAAAAAACGGTCCTAGAGTTTAAACATTTGATAAGAAATAAATAGATATTATTTCCACTTTGCTTTCCTATTTTTTTTTTTTACACTGGCTCGACATAGTGACTACAGAGTATCTGATGGTAAGTACAGTGTAGTCCAAAAACGAAAGCGACTATCAAAGGATGAAAATCCATTGATAGTCTACATCGTCATGTCGGCCCTCGTATACCACGACTGAAGGTCTCTAGCTATATGAGCTACTGGATATACATAAGCTGATCCCGAAACGCGACAAGCCGAAACTGGTCACTATGACGGGCTTTACACCCATGTACTGTGGTCGCGATCCAGACGGGCACCGACGCCCTACCACCTCGCTGCTGCTCGTTTAGCACCACCCCGGAGTCACGTGTAGGGAAACTAGGGTAAAGCCTACGGACGCGAGCAGCTTCGACTCCCAAAACGAGCTTTCCTATTTCTCTTACATTTACATGGTGCTTATCAGGGAACATGTATCGATGAACATTTATCAATTCGATATGTTAGGTAACTAAGGACCGACCATCCAATATCGCAGCAGGAGGTTTGTAAGCTAGTTATCAGAACTTATCAGCAATCACGGCATGAAGTAGATAAAGGAATAATAACACACATAATTATATGAAGACAATATAATTAAATTTTCATACAAATCTTTAACATAATATTATCATTAAAAATACTGTACAACGTCGGCCTTTATTGCTGGAAATCATTTGTCTAATAAGAATAGAAAGAAATATTTATATTTATACTTTATAATAAAATCGATTTTGACCAAACATTTCTCAAATGATGTCCCAACATTACCGACTATTCCTTTTATATTTTCATCTTGATATGGCTGATTGTCGATATGAAAGACTTGCATAGAAGCATAAATCGCATAAAAATCTAGAAAAAAAATGCACTAAATAATGTTATTTACAGAATACAACTTTACCGTTGCGCCGTTGTCTTCAAAAAATTCTATATTTCTCTTAATATTAGCGAAAGAATAATAAATTTGCTTTAATCTCATTTGAGTACATGATAATAACATTAAATTATTTAAAAAAATCACAACGGAGCAGATCTCTTTTGCCTCCTACCCACGCCTAGAAAACTCGTCAAATTGCAAATAAAAAAAACACCCGCAAATTTACCAAAATAATGGTAAGAAAAAAATTTATGCGGAAAAAGGGGATAAAAACTATCCAAAATCGCAACCAATTTGAGTGTTTTTTACCTAAGTACTAAGTGACAAGTCACTTAAAAAAACATTTTGAACGACCATCGCCATATATTGAAAATAAAAACTTAAAACTATTTCACTTTACAATTTATCTAATATAAATCTATGAAATAAATACAAAAAAATCTCTTATTATTTATTATCTATGATAATATTTTTCTACATCATGTCTTGAAACTAAACGCTATTCAATAATGCACTTAGCGGCCTCCCGAACGTTTGAATTTCTATACAAAATGCAAACATACCCTTCCGACGACAATTTGTGTTGCCTCTCGAATAATTTGCCAAATGATTTTGATCATATGGAAAGTTTTATCAAAATTTATGTTTAAATCAATAACTTTTTTATTTTTATACCTCTATAATAGAAATAAAAAAAACATAATTACAACAATAATGTAGTTCCGCTAAAAATATTTTTTCTAATTTTTTTTTTTTTTGTGTTGGAACTCAAACGTCCGGTAGACTATAAACATCGCGTTGGACTAAAAAATGAGTTCACGTGATCGCGACGACGGGATGACCCTAAAAATATTTGACTAAAAGAGAGATCAAATCATTGCCACGTAAAACAAAAAAAAAAACCTTATTGCATACAAACAGGCAGGCCACAGTGAGTAGTTTGGCCTCATTTGTACTTTGACAGTTGAAAGCGAAAGCGGCCAGCTAAAGATTGTTTTAAAATTAATTTTAAATAAATTATCAATACTGACGGGAGGACGTTGTTTGGTCACGTGACAAATGTACACTAACTAGTCTTGCCAGCTGCCGAGGAATTTCCAGAAATATAATATAATTAAACTTTATACTTTTCGGGAGATATGTACAGTTATGTTACGCATACGTTGATTATTGTACGCATTTATATATTTTTTCAATATTTTATCGTATGATACAATTTTATTGCACGTTCTATGAATCTGAAAACACCTATACATATAGACTTACATAGGTTATTTACACGTGTCAGAAAAGACAATAGTATAAAATGGATGTGGCAAAGATAGTTACAATATACCTAGTTATAAAACAAAGGAAAAGTACTGTATTCAAAGAAACACCTTAATACATAAACATGACAAAGTGTGCAAAGAAATAAATCTTGAATAGAAAAAAGAATAATAGGCCAAAAAAAATTAAAGTGGAAGCGAATAAAATTGTACCACAAACACTTAAGAATTAGTAGACGTCTCCTTAAACATATCTATTATTAATCCTATTATATATTTCACAGTATACTACATTAATGTTTAACTTTTCCACTGTCATATTTTTGTATACAGTGAAAAAATTAAATAGCTCAAGTAATTTATGTTAACGTAACATAATAATAGAGGCACTGTGTGTATTCATTCAATTCTATATCATCTTATTTCACATTATATTACACTCGACTATAGTTAGACTGAACGATGTTATGAGAGTGCATAAGCAAAAAAAGAAAAGGCGACATTTCTGAATTTAAAACATACTCTATCAGAGTCACAACAAATGTCTCAAGTTTAATATAATTAATCATATTTAAAATTGAGCTATTACAATAAAAGTTCAGTTACAAAAATACTTGTAGCGCAATTTTTCAGATCACATTTCGCTATTAGTGGCTTTTATTTATTTTTTAATAAAACAAATACTATTCATATGTTCTGACGATAATATTTAAGCGCCGGCCGAAGATTATAATTACATAACTTTTTTTTTAACGAGCAATATTTTAAGTATTCTCATTATTGCATACATGAAACATATTACCTTATTTACAAAGAAAACAACATAGGTTCAAATATAAAATATACTATCCTGTGGAATTTATATTCCAAAAGATGATTTTGCAACGAAGGACATATTTCAGTAAAGTTAATTTCTATAATGCGATAAAATTATGATAATTGAGAAAAAAAGATAAATCAAAATAAAGTCGTAAAAACTGTTTACAGGCAACTGGAAAAATAGGCAAGGTCACTGGCCGAGCACACCAATCAACTGATATTAAGTAAGCGTGCGGAAACAGGTATCAATATTATATTTATTTTAATAATAAAAACAGTTTTGATTATTTAAAATATTTCTAAACATGGTAAATAATCAACTATTAAGTGACTGAATGTGTCCCTCGTTTAAAAAATAATCCTATATATAGGCGGACATTTAAACCTTTTACGAGATATTTGCACAGAAACCTTTACAAACTGAACTTTCTTAATTAGAAATTAAAACTGCTAAGTTAATATCGTTAAAATAAGTTATTGCTCCATTAAAAAGAGTTTAGTAATGAGGACGTACGCTTTGTTGCAGTAACGCTCTTTTAATACAAAGAAGGTTTAAACACTTATATATCCTTAATTCCATCAACTGTAATTATTTTGGCATGTTAGTTTAAAAAAAAATAAAACTTTGACCTTAGATTATTAATATGTCTAGATGTAGTCCGTTCATACGTTGAACATAAAATTGCAGCGTCAGATTTTGTAGATGCCATGGTCAACTAAATATATGCCCCCGCCCACTAACCAAAGTTAGAATTACATCTCACCTTATATACTCTAAAAATCGATTATATATTGAAATACGGAATAGTACTAAACTTCTGTAAAACGTACTATTTTTGCACTCGGCTTGTTTTAAATAATATACGTAAATGAATTGGAAAATTTTCTATGCCACACAATGACTTTAATCCTCTATAAGCCTGTCAAATTGATCTATTTTTTTTTTAATTTCGGTAGACATGTCACTGGGATAATCTCTCCGGGTTTCATTAGTAATCTAAATTTAATATCACTATCAATTTCCATCGATTTTGAATTTAGGTTTTTTGTTAATTACTCCGGTTTTAATTTTTTTTACATACGTAAAAATCACTAATCTCCTAGAATTTTTAATGTGATCTTTACATAACTCTGAATCTTACTTATCTCGTTTTTATACAATTTGAAACCATGAAAACCTATAATAAAATTTATTTCACGAGAACAATGTGACGACCCTCCTGAGCGAAAACCGTCGCTTATGAGAAGCGTTGGATGTATATATCTATCCAATTAATTTAACGTCTCCTGTGGGGTTAAACTACATCTAGACTATTAATTATTATAGTTTTTGACAAAATAAATAATTAATAATTCATTAGTGTGTAAAATCGACTTTAAAATTTAAAGAACGTTTTTGCAATTGGACGATGCCTTATAATCCTTGTGCCGACGCCACGAATGTGAGGGAATGGCAAGTATGAGTATAAAAAACAATGTTCAGTCCTTAACGAGCCTGTAAATGTGGTGTTGGGCACCGTGTTCACTATTCGACACTTCGAATACAAAGGCCGCACATAAGAGCGTCTCTTGCGTGTCCCTATTCGACACTACCTGTTGGGAAAATGATATTATTAGTACAATTTGATATTTTTTTCTCCTTACCAAGGCACAACCTGATCATTGTCTATCTTTTGTTGAATTTAATGAATCTGTTTCACGAATGACCTGTATTAAAAATGAATCAAGCGTGGTGTGACCACTATGCTAATTCAGGATTTTAAAAAATGGGTCTTAGGGCGGCTTGCACTAACTAATTAATCTAGTTTAAGCTTGTATAAAACACCAATTAATTGAATTGGTTTGATTCTATCTTAATGATGATTTTAGTTTAAGAGTTGTTACAACTAGATTTTGATTTAGCGTAAGACAATAAGTACAGATCAGCGTTACATAGCATTTTATATAACTCTAAACTAAATATAATTTGTTAGTTCAAGCCGCCCTTAGATCTCAGTAAAGCTAATCCAATATAAACACCATTATTCATTACTTATTTAATTGTTGTTTATGTTACAAGGAAGTAAAAAATGTTTTTTTTTATATCGGCATGACCAAGTGACTACTATCACCTGACGGTAAGTACAATATAATCTGAAAACGAAAGCGACCATCAAAGGACGTTAATCCGTTGATTATCTCCGTCGTCATGTCGGCCCACATACCACGACTGAAGGTTTCTAGGTATATGAGTTACTAGATATATACATAAGCTGATCCCGAAACGCGACAGGCCAGAGCGAGTCACTATAACGGTCTTTACACTAGTGTACTGTAGTCGTGAGCGTGACCCAGTTCGGGCAATAGCTCTACCACCAAAAATAATGACATGTTTAACAGCTTTTAAATTACAGGTTTCGTCCTACTTATGTAGAAGAATATTGCTAAATTTCGTTACGCTTAAATTATACCAGTCTTACATTTAGGACAGTTACACACTACGCCCTATCCGAATCCGTAAAAATATGGATCTACAAAACCCAGACCGAGCTCGAATATTGCGTTTCCCAACGCCTTTGATCCGAATCTGTGCAAATATAAATTTAGGAACTTGCTACGATCGCCACAAAGGGACACCAAAATTTAAAAAACTTGAAATTTTGGGCAGTTTAGACTCGGTTTGAACAAAGTACACGATTATTCATAGAATAATTCTAGAACAATTTCCTTCTGAAAATATTCGGATTAGAGTCTGAGATAAATAGGTCCGATGATAAATAACTGGTGGAGTGCGTAAACCACCATAAATACTTCCACGGCTAATTCTGAATGTATTTTCCCGGATTCATATCGGGCGCAGTGAGTAATTGCTCTTAACACATTGCTGACCTACTACAACTTTTCTGAAAATTTACCTCATGTGCCCGGCTATTGTTTTCAAAGCGGATGAGGAAGTAAAACAATATATATAAACATTAATACATTTTATGTATTATTGAACTTTTAATAGTTCTTTAACGTATGATAAAAAGTATAACAATCCTCTACGTGTAATGGCACACCACAAGTTTTGCAAATATATCCAGTTTTAATCCGTTTTCCTTTTGAAGAATATACTCTACAAGCTCTAGTTGAATTAGTTTTACTGGCAGTAATTATTTTTTCTAAGACGTGGTCTCTTAGTCATCCGGAAGGCCTGGGGATCTTTAGGAGATGTTTGAGATTTTTGAGAAATGTTATTACACTACAAGATTTCCAACAGTACACCTTAGAAACAATAAAGATGCGTAAAATAGCTTATCACGAGTTTACTCGTAGGCGTTCACCAAGGCTTGGCCACGGAAACACGAGTTAACTCGTGACCGGTCAGCGATGTGTTAATAGTCAACAATGCTTTAATAATAAATGTGAACACTCGCCTGCAATATGGTGAAGTTCTCTAAGACGCTGTTCATCATATACTTCTCGGGCAGGTGCTTCAGCTTGTGTATGAAGTTGACCATGTACTCGCACATGGGCGACCGGTGGATGCGGTACACGAACCGGCCGCCCTCGAACCGCGCGTACTCCGTCTCCACCTTCTCCACCACCTGCTTGCCGAACGAGCACACCTTCGTGCTGCACGTTATCGTCATGTTCTCGTTGCTCTCGTATCTGAATATAGCACATACGAATTGTTACAATATAGTTAAAATTATATCTATATCGTTAGACTATATCCCTTTTGGGGTGAGCAGTAATATATTAAAGTAAACATAACATTAAGGTAAAGTGGCTGTATCCACTTTGCGCTTATATGTTATGCCCAACGTGACCAGTAAAAGTTAAAAAATATGTTAAAAAGTTCTATTTTTTTTCTTTGCTGTATTTGTTTTTAAATAATAAGATAGTTCGTTTTTTCTTTTTGTTTTATGTAGCTTATAGCATGTAGACGTAACCCGATACGCAGTTGCCGCCCTAAGGGTCGTTAGGGTGTTACGAGACGTGCGGGGTAAGAGGATGCGCGCGCGCACGGCTCTAGTAAGTTAGTCGACTACCGAGACCCAAGGCGGGAGTACGTGCGTGTACGTCGCAGTTCGGTGTGCCTTAAAGTGCAAATAAACTGTAAAACGCCAAATTCGTATCTTACTATAACCACACCCACGACCACGATAAGCTTGATTTTTGTTTTATTTATATTTTGTGTAAATTTTACTGGCTTATGTTTCTTTTTATATGTACTTTTATTGTTTATATATTGCTATATGATATTCCCTGATAATATAAAAATATTTATATTTCGGCTTCCAGAAACTAATTTATTCAGAACTAGCCATCACTGTAAACTTATTATCGCCTAACAGTCAATGAATGTTGTGTTAGCCTTTAGTTAACCTACTGGTTCTCTAACTCCATTTCTTCGTCCCAATGGCAAGCATCTCATAAAATCATAAAAAGCATTACCTTATACTTTTTTTAATCAAGAATTCTATTAGGGCTTTAACCACAGATGTGTTTTTTTTTTTAATTTTTTAACCCGAGGGTAACCCGTTATGGGCCGTCAGGGGACGATGAGGGTAACCCCCCGGTGTGTCGGAGTCGCACTGACTAAAACCCCCGGGGTGTTCTTTCTCCCGTTTGCCGGGGCCAAAGGCAAGGCTGTGCCAGCTTCCTCAACACCCGGCGAATCACAGATGTGATTACGGCAACCCTATTTTACTAAAAAAGTATACTTCAATAAATTTACCATTACTAATAATACTTCACAAAATTATACTGAAAACCTCTCAACAGCAAAATGAATAAGGATCTAGCCGCATCACAAATGTGTGGGCAACATTTAGTAAATATAACTTCAAATCAGCTAATTACCAGAATTGGAGTCTCAGAATCAAAATTGGGCCATAAATGTATATAAAAATATAACAAATCAAACCACACCAATTGATCCGAGTAAAAAATGGAAATAATAAAAGAACAAAGATAATGCTATACGGTTTTCAAGTGTGAATAATCGTGACTTAAATACTACGTGTTTAGTTCAAAAGGCAGTTGTTGATCAAGTATCGGTGATATTAAATGACATAATAGGAATTCTAAATGTCAATGTATCTGCAACACTATGACTCTACAGAAGCAGGATTAAACACTTCTAACGAGTTCTTTTGAAATAGTGCAATTCATATAATATATGAAAAATTTATACAACGATGAAACAAAAAAAATGCAATTCTTCATACATAGAAAATATAAAACAAAATGAAATACTACGATTTTAAATACGATATTCGGTAGGACGCGGCAGATCTTTTTTTAAGGTGATAGGGCGATTGCCGGAACTAAGATATGACCACAGTACACAAGGGTAAGGACCGTTATAGTGACTCGCTTCGGCCTGTCGCGTTTCGGTATCAACTTGTATACGAGTATATCCAGTAACTCATATACCTAGTGACCTTCACACATGTGGGCCGACATGGCGACGGAGGCTATTAATGGATTTTCATCTTTTGATGGTCACTTTCGTTTTTGGACTACACTGTACTTACCACCAGGTGCACTGTAGTCACTATGTCGAGCCAGTGTAAAAAAGGACCGATTCATGTGAGCGATTACAATATACGACTGCAATTACAACGTGGTAGTTACCGTCGTACTGTAGCGGTGATTTATGTTACGCTATGATACTTCCTCCCTCTTTTACATAACTGGTATTACATATAACATATTTTGAAGGAGTTACGCTAGGGCTTGCAACCCTGAATACATTCGAGAAACATCTATAGGCGTGGCTTAGATTAATTATTGTACTACCTCAGACAATCGCATTTGTCATTACTATTCTAACTTTAATAGTGAGAAGACGTATATATATATATATATATATATATATATATATACATATATATATATGTATATTGTCTGACTGTGCCAACTGGTTGTGCATATCGTGGACCCGGATAGTGTAACCGGGTTTTCTACGTTCCCTTTAAGGAACCTCCGTGCTTGCGGGAGCCTGGGAGCGTCACTGGTGTCGCCCCAGCCTCGAGGACTGCGAGCCCCGGCGCAATCCCGAATCCACCGCTCACATCTTTTCGCGAGTCGCGTTAATTTTATTTCCTATTTTTTTAAAATAAATTTTATGTTACAGGTTTTGGTTGTTTTTTTAATGAGCTAGGCCCTTCAGGCACCTACCCTGTTACAGTACCTCAAATTCAGTCTAATAAAAATAAATATTGCGATAATGAAGTGCCGTTTGCTATTACAGTACACGTCATTGCTGTCTGACAACCGTCTCCTGCCAACTGTCACCATAAGATAAACACTTTATGAAACAATCAGTGAAATGTAAATTATAAAAAACGAAAATTATAGCACGCATTTGAAAGAATTTTGCTACAGATAATTAACATAACGCTCTGTTAGTTTAAGAAATCATTAGGAGCTATGTTCATTTATATTTCCTCAATATTATTTCGCGTTAACCTATATTTAACACAGTGTCAACATTTTAATACCAGATCCTGTATCTGACAATTTAAACATATTAATGTAATTTCGACTTTTAATTTACCATAAAAACATGCTCATTAACTTTTAAAAGTCACACTTTATTTGGTAAGATTTGGCTATAAACATGTAACTGATGACACCTCGAACTATTATCAACCTGCATAGTAAACTAATTTGAAACGTAAGTCGCTACCGAATTAGTGGAATGACCAAGACGTACATACAACGCATATCGAGAAAAACATTTGTGTTAATGATGTAATATTAATTACAACCAGAATGGGTAAAATGTAATCTGATTAATGATTAACGATTACAACATGTAGTCGTAATTTTAATTCTCTTGCTCTGTGATCATAATTAAATCCATTTAAAACATTAAAGGAGTCATAAATGTGTATCCAATCTGGGATTCTGTAGTGTTTAAAAAATAGATGAGCAAAATGCAGTCATATTAATGGTAAAAAACGCAAAATTTAATCGTAATCATTTTTATTAATCTGATTATATTTTGCCCATCTATGATTACAACTAATATATTGTCAGGAGAGGCAATATCGACTAGACCCTAAGGAACTGGTTTCATTAATGCACCTTCTTTTTATAATAGTGCACCTATATTTTTAGAAGGTAAAAAAATAGCCCGAAGAATGACATAAAAAAAATATAAATGAATTGATTGAACTTTAAGTTTGCTTAGACTTTAGGATTTGGTAAGTCTCCGATTTTGTCAACATGGACTTGGCTCTGCGAATACTATAGTAATAGTCAAGTTCCTATTATATATTCAGTTTTTTGTAAAAACGAATTTATTTTTTGAGAACTGTACTAAGTAAAGTCGAAATATTGTCTATAAATCTCAGCATAAGTGTTTTGAAAACGGCGATTAGCTGTGCCACTGGTCAACGTTGAGCACGATATAAACGCAAATTGGATACAGCCGCTAATTTATATCCGCCAACCCATAAGGGATATCGCATGACGATGTACTATTTTATACTATGATTTAAAAAACATATTCAAAATGGTTATTTATCTTAAGTAAATCGAAATTACTCCACTCGGCTATAAAAATTATATACGAGTATTCTAATTCTATACATTTTGTTGATATCTAACTTAGCTTTATGTGAAAGTAATACGGTCGAGTTTAAAGCGGTTATGAAATTAGTTTTTTAGTATAATAATACTTACACACTAGTGACTCCGTAGAAAGCTCCAGGATCGTCTAAATTATTTGTGTTAAGGTCCGCCCAGAACTTGACGAGGAAGAAGGCATTTCTCGGTCCTTTCTCATATAACTCTTTGAGGCCACCCTTCTTTTCCGGGAACTTATCGTTTATTTGTTGTACATCTACTGACTGAAAAATAAAACAAAAACAATAGTTATAAATACTAATTGTTTATAAGTAACTCGAATAAACATCTTATGAATTTCAATATGAGTTGCTAGAGCAAACATTATATGTATAAAAAAAGTTATAAGCAAATTTATGAGGAGTATTCATAGAATTGTACCCGTGTGTGCTGGATGTTCCTTACATCTGCACAAAAAGATTTGCTTCTACATTCAACATGCGAACAGCTAAGGAGTGGAATGTTTTCAGCGATTGTATTTCTACGATCTTATGACTTGAGATCCTTTAAGAGAAGAGTGAATAGGCATTTGTTAGGCGGAAGCGGCTCATCCTTGGAGTCAACTTCACCTGCCACCAGGTGTGGTTGAGGTAAAAGTCCGCCTGTAAATTATAAAAAAAAATGTCTAGTGTTTTTCAGGAATGTAATGATTTAAATTATTTTGAATTATTAAGATGACACTTTTATCTGTGTTTAAATCACTTCGAATACTCGAAACATAGGCTCAACACGCACTGCGAATGTTCACCGAGCGATTTTTTACCGAAAAATTTGTAATATTAGGGATTGTATGAAGCACACGCGTAGATGGTAAAAATTTACACGATGCGTTTCATTTGTAGTTTTGCAATGTGATCTAGTTAAATCTTTGTTCGCAAATAAATTTCGCGCGATAATTTCCCGCGGGGTGAATTTTCGCAGTGCAGTTTAGGCGTTACAGTTATGAATACGGTTATTCATAAAATCTATAAAAAAAACATGTATTTTTTTTACAGATACCAAACTATCACTTACCTCTAATAAAGGATCTGCGTATGTTACAGTACCACCTATATGCACGAATAAATGTTGCGCGGGCGCTGTACTTGGAGGGTACTGCAACAAAAAAGAAAAACTGAAACCACATTTGAAAAATATGGACTAACATAATTTTTACTACGATGGACACATTATATAAGATCGATATCAAACATCATAACTCTCAGTTTATAAAACAATAAAAGATATTATAAAAAAATATTACAAGTAAGATATGATGAAATAAGAGAAAAAGGCCCGGACCAGTTTAGGATTCAGACGAAATAATAAGAAAGTTATGTCAAAATTGCTCGAAATAGTTGGAGGCGACGAGTCAAAAATGACAAGGTGAAAGTGTTTTATAGGGGGACATAAACTTTTTTATTGTTTTTTTGCCTGCCCCCATTGGGACTCGGCGTGAAGATTTATTATACGTCAAGAGTAATATGTAACAATGGTGTTCCGTATGAAAAAACAGATAACAAATCTTATTCACCTTGGCGGGTATCGAACTCACGACCTCCACCGATTTTATTAGCACCTTGACCATCAAATCTTAGCGGTGATCGTGCCTTCCGAATTTTTGCATACTAATTATTTGTTTTTTTTTTTTGCATTCCGCCGTGTACTTTAATTATCATAAGAAGTTACTACAATAATACATTTTAAACTTCCGCGTACTCACTATAACGGGTCTTATAAGCGACAGGACTTACTTTTAATGCTGATACTGTTAATGATTCAAGCCGTTACTATTGAAATTGTCAATAACAAAGGCGGGTACAGACGACACCTCCACGGAGATTCAGGCTGCCCTTGACCACGACTTTTTTTTTTGTATCCGGGGGGAAATTCTAAATAGTCCTATCAGAGGCACTGTGAGAGCCGCGATCCTGGTGTGTCAGACTCTTACTGACTAAAAACTCCTGAGGTGTCCTTCGAATCACTCTACCCGGGTCTGGGGAGCGAAATTCTTCCAGTAGCCCGGGGAGCGAAATGCCTGTTTAGGCTTCCTCTCCGAGAGTGCGGTTCTAGAGAATCCACCCCTTCACACCTCTCTCTCAGGCGGTGCATCGGACGCAGCACGTCGTCTCCCTCTCGTCCGGGTAGCAGATTTTCTCAACTCTACTGCCCGGTTATCGTGACCATGATCTGTCTAACCTGATCAAACCGTGGTGGATTTTTATGGTAATAATATATTCTCTTTTTATAGGCTAGCCCATATCACTTTTTTATACTGTGAAACTCAGTGGCTCTAAGGCTGAGATATCTAGACGCTATTTCGACTTTGTGTAGCAGAGTTCTCAAAAAAGTCATTCGTTTTGACAAAAAACTGAATATTATAATAGGACCTTGAGATCGCTATAGATTTCTATCTCTATTATATATATTATATATATGTATATATATCACCAAAAAATGTCGCTTAAACCAACTAGCCTTTCACCTCTCGATATGATCAAACCGAAAAATCCAAATTCGGGACTATCGGTCCAATAACGTTGAATGTAAACAATTTGGTCCTTTAAACCTTGGAAAACATTTCGGCGTTACGAACTAGATACGATTCGCGGTATTAAAAGTTCAAGGTGTGTTACTTTCAATTTATTCATTGTTGCCGTTGTAAATATGCCTTTGAAATTATTTCGCGTTTTATGTTCAGTGTTACGTGTTATTGTTCGAGCGGTGTTACCTGCACTTCGCTATTTCTTTAATGTCAAAAGGTGGCAAACAGGCGAACAGCCCACCTGATGTCTCCTATGAACAACTATAATATTAGACGAGTCTACATTGCACTACCGCCCTAAAAGTGTGTTTTTCACTATTTTTTTAAAGAGCGTCATGTCATAATCCTGAGGAAAGACTGTGCCCAGAAGGTCACTCTACAACCTTAAAGTGTGCGACAGAAAGGATTAATTATTTTTAATGATTCGATTAGATTAATTTTTATAACAAAA
Source organism: Automeris io (assembly GCA_036320925.1). NCBI lineage: Eukaryota > Metazoa > Arthropoda > Insecta > Lepidoptera > Saturniidae > Automeris > Automeris io. The sequence goes on along the minus strand of JAUDJH010000009.1, from coordinate 4,919,329 downwards.
GATAAAGTTGACATTTCTTTTGATGGTGAAGAGCTAACATACTGTATGGCAAAACCATTGCCATCTTGCTGCCAACCTTGAAAAAAAAACGATCTGGCATGCCCGAGCTAATGCCGAAATGCGACAGAATTAAGGTAGTCATTTGATGGACTATACGCTAGTGTACTGGGAAGCTGTTCTACGATCCAGAGGAGTAATAAAAATTTACCACCTCAAAACCTCAACAATTTTACCATAGCTTACAGAGTAGTGCTAGTCACCCGATCAAAGCATAGAATAGGTAATAGGAGAAAAATGGACGATCAAATGGGAAGCTATCTCCAAGATCAAAGAACTTTCATACTCTATTATAAGCCTCGCTCAGATAATTAGCACTTCTAACAAATACATCTAACATGGGTTAACGATGGCGCTGGGTTAAATCTGTTGGTGAACCATAGTGGGTTGATGATGGTGAGTCGTCGGTTGAAGGTCTTACTGTGTCAGGGTCTCGAGGGTGTTCCACGAAGGCGGAGAACTCGACGAGCCTGAGCTTGTGAGTGGCGATGGCACGTCCCTCCCAGGGCGGCGGCGGCGCCACTTCCGCTCCGGCAGACACGCCGACGCCGCCAACGCCCGGGACTCCCTTGTACGGCGCTCCCGGGAACGGCTTCACGCTGCAAAACGCACAAACAAACGTTTGAGATTTACTTCATTTTTGCATCTAGTTTCACTGATTCTAGTGCCCTCACGGTACTGAGTATTGTTGAAAGGACGAATCACAGCATTTTCTTCTACGGCACTTATGAAAACGGCTACATGCTATAAACCGGACCGACGAATGTTTAGGATTCACAAAAAATTTACATGGGGCCCTCCGATTCTGGTCGTCTCATGTACATGGTATTAATAAAAGAAATAATCACAGCATTTCCTTTTGCGGAGTTTCTGGAAACGGCTTCAGGTTGCGAAAGGGACCAACGGACGCTTAGGATTTATTAAATTTTCGCGGAAGATCTGATAACCGATAGGGCAGATGTGTTTTTCAGTGAGACCGCGTCTTGGTAAACGTAGCAAGATGCTCTCTGACTAGGCAGAGCGACGATATTGGGCAAAGTAGCAGACAATTATTGAATGACAAGAGGCGAAGATCGTGCTTTGTGGCAAACCTTGGGAGAGGCCTGTCTCTAGCAGTAGACAGATAAAGTTTGACGATGATTATGAAATTTTTACTAGGGATTCTCTCATTCTTGTGAGTGTTATTAAAATAAACCATCACAGCATTCCATTGTTCGGCGCTTCTGGAAACAGCTGCACGCTACGAACCAAATATATGAAGATCAAAGATGCACTAGATTTTACTTCGGTTACTCTGATTTTGTTAGACTGATACAAAATTAGGAATTAGGCCACTAGAACCAGAGTTTCTGGAAAGTTGCTGCCAAAATCCGAACAATTGAAGTGAAATGAGGTGTTAAAGCTTGGCAATTACAGTAATAGAGATATTAGCGTATAATAAAATACGCTATGTAAAGATTGTACAAATATGTTTGTTGATTTTCTAAAACTTCTCCTTAAAAGTGCGATTAACATCCCGCATCTATCTTTACATCGTCGTATAACATATATCGAGTCTTCAAGCTACGCGTGAATCGGTAATTGTTGGTTATTAGGGTGCTTCGTTCTCTTTCGATTGAATTAAGACAGAGATTGGGCTCAAAACCCCAATTTGATATATAATAAAAAACAATATTACGTACGTATGGCGAAATTTACAATATTATTATAGAAACATAACAAGAAGTTGATTTGATTCAATTTCATACCAAATTACCACACCAAAGAACTATAACTGATGATAAACCTTTGATGGGTACTTGATACCAGTCCCAATAATCAATATAATATGGATTAAATTAACATAAGTTTTCAGAATATTAAGTTATCATGTTATGTCAATTTCATACATTTTGCACTATCCTTTGTCGTTATCGTTTATCGAATGATAATATCCTCTAGGCCCGGTGCAACAAATGAAAATACTTACTAATAAGCTAAATTTAACCTACGCATGAAATCGTATAAAAGGAGTATGTATCGGGGTAAAACTGTTAATAAGTATTTTCACTATATTGATTCAATCTCGCATATTGGAGATTACAAAATTAGTGTTATCTGCTAGGTGGAATAGTACTTAAAGCGTGACAGCCACTTTATATTATCTAGTGAACGAATAAGACAAATCAGAGTCCATTGTTATAAAAGTGCATTAAAAGTGCTAACAACAATGTATTCCAATATCATGACTGTTTTTAATCGGTCAGAGTATGCTACGAGAACAGTAAGAAAACTTATTTAACTGCAAGCCGAATTTAATGGTTAGTTTACATAAATTTGTTTTATTCTTTTTTTTTTTTTCAATTAGATTCAAACATAAAATATCGTAATTGAAATGTATGTAAGTTGTGTAAATGTATGATGTTCTTTAGAGAGAGACCTATATAAGACGGTAAGTTAAGAAATAAGCAACAATCAAACAATTCTGTGCATAGTAAATACTTCTGTAGAACTGTTATTCTGGAGATGCGACTCTGTATATGAACATACCCTCAATGGAGGTTTTATAATTACTAATATAACATCTCGAAAGATAAATAGAACCTACAAAAGCATTATAACGAATGAAAAAATATATTTTATCAAAATTGTTGTTTAAATATGAAACTGCCGTGCTTAAAGGAAACTGTGATTTAATTAAACTCCTGCTGAAACTGTTTAATGCCACTAGCAGCAGCTTTTCCAAAAACATTTTGGAATATAAATCCAGAGACGAGAAACTATAGTGGACGCCCTAATTTATTACAAAGGATGAGTGTGAACAAAATATAAGCCCCACATGTCATTTGCAATGAAATATGCTATCGTATTAATAAAATTTTTACTCACTCTTGTGACGTACCCGCTTGCAGCCCTGGTTGCCAAAATTGCTGTAATAATAAATTACATAATTGTTAAAATAATCCCAATTAATCCACACGTTCTGTTAAACTTTAGTGTTATTCATACGCTCAACTTGTTAAATAATCTACACACTCAGAAGCGGGTTCAATTTTAGACTAAAAACTTGAATGATTCTATTTTTACTCATCTCCGAGTAAACTTCGCAACGAATGTGAGATGACTCATAATAATTCACCCTTCTTAGTATTTACTATGTACTCGGAGCATTATCGTATATTATTATCATTGTGGTTTTAATTTGAAACAGTACAACAGACGTTTGAAGTATGGAAAATTGTAAGTGAAGCAAATTCAGTAATCGATCGTTGTTATTGCACATCACACGTGTATCGAATGCGTGCAGTTGGCAGCATGCCTAGAATAGTAGAAGCAACACGATTTAGTTTGTATTTGACAAATAACACAAAGTCATGCCTTTTGCAAGCTGAGTACCGTATGGTGGTACGCCGGGTGCGGTAAGCCGGCGACTATCTGAGCACTCGATAGCGAGCTCATCGACTGCATAGCTTTTTCTTTCATCAACCCACCGTCCTAAACGTTATTTATAACTTATTATTTGAATGCATCGAAACAGTTCATTAATTTTATCTATTTGTTCAATTTCCAAAAATTAATATTCACATTTCGAATTTTGAATGAAACTAAGAAATACATGGAAGCATAATTCAATATAAACGTGTGGATAAAACTAAGCGTCATATTTTATATTTTTGTAAGCTCATTTCCTTCTACCGTGTTTTTACTTAACTAAGTAGTACCCATTTGATACAAGTTCGACACAGGAACTACGAAACATGATCAAACTCACTTCAGATCTTTAAAATTTCATGACGTTCTATTTAAGAACACATTGGTTTCAATTTTGGCACGTGTATGAATTTTTTTTTTTAAATTGCTTAATTCTATTGGCTTTTGTACAAGTTTACAAAATTGGTTTATGAATTAGGCGTGTGTGCACTCTAGAAAAATTAATTGGTCAAAATACGTTTTTACATAGTTCCGTAAATTATTGCTATATATTAAACTGTTATAAAGAAATATTCGTAAATGATTATTATGACTAATGCCAGATGGATTAGCTAGTAAAGTTACTTACCACTTTTAGTTTGGCCTGAATTTCACGTAATTTTCGCCTAGCTAGCACCTGTATGTGTGATGAGACTTGTTTTCTCGTTCGCGTTTTACCCGTCCTCAGTTTAATATATCTCGCTATTAGCTCGTTCCTGCCTGAAAATATTTTTAATCTGGTCAATAAATAGATTAAACATTTAAAACATGCTCTTAATAATAATAATGTATATATATGTGTGTGGGATCGAGGAAAGAGATATTTAGCATTAAACTATTATATTTTAATTTTATATATGGAAGCTAAAGTAACACTCGCATTCTCTTTATAATACATTTTTTCTACAACCACCATCAAACTAACTTCTCATTAAACGTCATTCGTCTTTTGCACAGTTGAATAGTAATACCAGCTTATAACTTTAAATTTCTAAAAAATATACAAATAATTGGGACATTTAATAACATAATCCATATATATCTATTATAGGTTATATATATATATATATATATATATATATATATAACCTACATATTTGTAACCTATTCATTGTGACCATTTCAGTGAACTCAAACATAATACGTCTGGTATAAGTTAGTTAAGAGTTGTGTATCCTCTTGCTTTAAGATGATTGCTGCAGCATCAGATTCAGGCTACATGTTATTGTAATATCATGGACATCAGAATATACAAAATTTTGAATTTGTTGAACCAGAAGAACTGGTTTTCATACCATCAACAATTAGAAAAGAGCTGATTATGTTCAATTAGCTAATCTGAGTTTCTTTAATTGTAATTAGCTGTAGCTAAAAATCTTCTCAATCAAACTATATTTACAAAAAAAAAATGGTTTTTGCGTTTAAGAGCTACGATGCCACAGCCAGACATACAAATACAAGGACCCACAGATACACAATTATTTGCGGTGGGGTTTAAAAATAAAAAACTTTGATTATAATTTACGTTATATCAGCCTTCTCGCAATAGTTAAATAGACAGTCAACCAAATGCATGGGAAAACTGAAGAGAGGCGTTGGCACGGTATCGTATGAAATGAAATGTAATAAAATAATACTAATAAAAACGTCACACTATATCCCTTTGTAGGTGAGTAGAGATAGATTAGCAGCTGTTTCCAATTCAAAACTGTGGTTGTATAGTATGAAACATCACAAGGAAATGCGAAAGCGTATCATTTCGCTGTGAGTTTAACACCGGTTTACCTCAGACTTCATCATTAGATATAAAAAAGCAACTCTCTCTGTTACAAAATGAAACTTTTCACATCCAGACTGGCATACTGATGTAAGGTCTAGATTAAGAGAAGTTATAACATCTCCTCAGTTTTGTTTTAGGAATTACAAGTATAGATGAACATAATCGTGGCCTATAGAAGCAAAGTGGTTCAAATTAAAATTTGTGAATCACAGATTATGTCCTTATAAAATATCTTAAAACTGGATTGAATTTTTTTTTAGCAATATAATAAATTTTGTCATTCATAGACCAGAAAAATCCTAATGATTATGGATTCGAGTTTGGGTTGTGTTTACAAAAACACTTATGCCACTTTGACTACACAAAAAACTGAATATATACAATAATAACTAAATAATGTAATATTTCAGCAAAGTCCAAGTTACATCTACAAATCTCAGCCTTACTATGGAGGACTTATTTTCTTATCATTAAATATTTTATTATTAACACGCCGACTGCCGCGACAATATCGTTTGTCCAATGCGTACTAAAATAATGTAAGTATATTTATTGTAATAAATGTGTATTTTTAAAAGTGAGATATTTAAAAGCGTGCGTCGATTGACATTACTCGCGAAATGTTTCACATAGTTGATTCAGACAAACGCGCCGAGTACAATGCAATCCCAGCGCAGCGCGCTACCGATCCTGTTATGAAACAATTTTCAAAATATTTTGAATAGCTATTTTCAATGATTGAAACTGCAGCCCGCCGGGAATGCGGCCCGGATCGCTGCGAGTCAATGCAACTGGCTAAAGCGAATTAAAATTATTTATTGACAAAAAAAAAATGAATATATAAACTGTATGCAGTTACATTTTATTTATACACTCTTTTTGGTAAATATTGGTACCGTTATACATTTTTTTGATATTACATTATTGAAGACAGTTTTCAATTAGGCAATATTTATTCTCTAAATATTTTAACAAAATCAGTCTGCTAATTTATTTATTATCAGTCAAGTGGTTGAAACAGCTGATAACTGTCGATATACAGCTATTCTACAATGCTTTAACAATTTCCTTTTATATAAGCACATATAAATTTAAGCATACTAGTTGTTCGTAGTAAATGGAGATCTCGCTTTTCTGAACACACATTGGAGGACATGATATCACTTGTAACTGTGTGCTTAGTTTTTTTTTCGGCGTGTCCAACGTTGGTGGCCTGGGAAAGACCTTCACAATAAAACCGGGCTTGGTGGGCGAACGCAGAGGGCGCTCAGCCAGCGAAATTTATGGGTTGGGCGGCTCCGCAAGGGCACCCTTGTGGGTACGGACCTCGACTTGGGTGGCCGGCCAGTTGAAAAACGAACCTAACGGTGATCTACCAGCGTTTCGGAAGCGACTGCCTTGAGAAGAAACGCCGAAAGAAACTCAAGGTTGCATCGGAGTGAAACTGCGTTATTTAAACGACAGTTGACGGACCTATCCTTAATCGTCGTCGTCGGCGCCGCCATTTTTATGTAATTTCTATCGGGATTTAGAAAGATTTAAAATTATCTAAATCATGATTTATTGATTTAAATAAATTAAGTCCTGCTGCCAACATCTCACGCTGAATACACCCCGTAAACTGGCATCGATTAACGCAGACCGCAAAATTTAGGCAACTAATAGGGCTTTAATTGGCGAACAACAGAGGAAGACTCGACGAGAGTAAAGTAAATTGAAATCTCATTGAATTCGGGGAATGCGATGGCGACGAGAGCGGCTGGTGCGAATTTAATTAACCCCTTGCTTGCTCGCCGAGCCGAATATGTCTACGTACTATGCAACGCGACGAACTATCTATAACTAGTGACACAATATTGCTCACCTAATTACTGTCCGGACCTTATGACCAAATAAAACAATAATTACACCCTGTACATCTTTATTTATAATCATGTTTAAGCAGTTTATATTGCCATCTTTAGAATAGTCTTTCTGAAGTTGTAGGGCCCAATTTGGTCGTGTCCACGGTAGATACACTAGTGTAAAGATAGTCGTAGACGTTCGCTTCGGCCGCCGATCCTATCAACAACGAGGTACACACAAGCACTCGTCACATTCCGAGACACCGGCGTCGCCGGCGGCGCCGACGACGACGATTAAGGATAGGTCCGTCAACTGTCGTTTAAATAACGCAGTTTCACTCCGATGCAACCTTGAGTTTCTTTCGGCGTTTCTTCTCAAGGCAGTCGCTTCCGAAACGCTGGTAGATCACCGTTAGGTTCGTTTTTCAACTGGCCGGCCGCCCAAGTCGAGGTCCGTACCCACAAGGGTGCCCTTGCGGAGCCGCCCAACCCATAAATTTCGCTGGCTGAGCGCCCTCTGCATTCGCCCACCAAGCCCGGTTTTGTTGTGAAGGTCTTTCCCAGGCCATCAACGTAGGACACGCCGAAAAAAAAAAAAAAAAAAACGTTCGCTTCGGCCTGTTGCGTTTAGGGATCAGTTCCTACTTCCTGTTTCTCATATACTTAAAGCTTTTCAGTCGTGGCATCAGGACGATGGCGAATGTTAGTACATTCTCGTCCTTTGGCAGTCGTTGTCGTTCTTAGACATTGTACTTACTTCCCATTGTGCACTGAAGTCACTTACTCCAACCCTTATAAAAAAAAACAAAAGATCAAGCATCGGCATTGAGTCTTTAGCGGCAGGTAATAAATTAGAATCTCGATATAAATACTCCAGCCCCGTTCCATCACAAAACCACTAGACATGCTGATGGATACTATTCGTATGTGGTGAATGTTCCTTATATCCACACGAAAAAATTCGCTTCTACATCATCATTCATTGCATTCATTCATCATGCGAACGGCTAGGGAGTGGAATATGCTTTCAGCGACCATATTTCCGCGAGCTTATGACCTGGGAGTCTTTAAGAGAAGAGTGAATAGGCATTTGTTGGGCGGACGCGGTTCATCATCGGACTCATCTTAACCTTCCACCAGGTGAGATTGAGGTCAAGTGTTCGCCTATGAATTAATTTAAAAAAAATACTGAATTTAAAAAGTGTGTGAATTTTCATTCATGGACTGTGTTTTTTTATGATTTAAAGGCGAATGTTTGATCTCTTACCTAGTAGAAGGTGAAAATTAACCCGAAGATGGACTTCGTCCACCTAACATGTGCCTTTACCCTCTTCTCTTAAAAGCTCCCAAATTATAAGAACGTGAAAATATTGAATCATGTTTAATATTCATCCATTAAAACCAACATTATTTCAAGTCAAGTATACCAGAAAAGTCGTAATGATTATCTACGGGGTAAAAACAAGGTATTTCTTTGTACTTTAGAGATACTACATAGACAAGCAATTTAGTTGATTTTAAGCATTACGCAATTCATTTTAGTTTATAAATCTGACTGATATTCTCTTTACCTAAATTAAATTGAAAGATGGGAGTTTGAGAAACAAACTTTACAAGACTTTAAACTCGAACATTCTTGAAATTACAATGAAATTATAGCAGTGTCGTAAACTTTTCACGTCGCTCGGGCGCTAACTTGAAATTAGTGAGTGTGACCACTCTAACAAATTGACGTTAGCACAGATTAGTAGGTACTGATAATGTACCGTGTGCGTTTTAGTCCGCTAGCTCGGTTCTGTGACATCGGTGCCCGCGAATTGAGCATTAAGAGTGCTTTCACCCGAAACGTCGTGTGCATCCTTCTATAAATAGTTTGCTGCTGAGAAGGATAAAGCCGAAACGTTTCTATCCCATGTTGAATAGAAAAACAAGAGAACATTATTTATTAGTTCGTTAGTTGGCTAATTTGGTCCACCGGCTACGCGACGCGGCCACGCTCTCGCGCACTTCTGCTCTGATATTGTGCGTGCACGCCACGATATGAATATTGAATACATTTAGAAAATAGGATAATTATTATCATCACCCGCACTCCGTATGATCATGCAGTTAATGGTCTGTGTTGGAACATTACGTTGCGGTTGGACGATTCATATTTTCGTAAGTCCTTTGCCAGCAAACGTCTGGGGCCTTTCGTAACGTAATTTATTCGATAAACGAGGAGATATTGAAGAGCCATCAGAAATACATTAACGTGGTGCCTACCTGTGGAATGACTTCGCGATTGTTTTCGGGGAAAAGTACTTTTAAATATGTTTTCCGTAATATATTTATTTTTGCTATGCATGTCAAACTTCTGTATCTGCTAATGACTATTATCACAGAGTAACTTTTTATTTTTACTTTTATATATGTAATTTTGCGATCTTATACTTCTTATTATGATTTAAGCTTCTAATAAGAAAATGTAGATATGAGGTCTCAGAATAAAATTGAACAGGTAAATGACCTCCCAAATGAATGTGATTGATGTGTGTGTGTGTGTGTGTGTTGATGGTGAATGAGGTGGTGTTGAATGATTGGCTGGTTAAGCTTTTACGAAATGGTTTTTTTAACTGCAAAATTATATTTATTTGTAAAAAAAAAGACTGAGTAAGAGATGTTGGTATAAAAATGACAAAAGAAATAAAATTCAAGTACATATATATACTCTGATTTTATAACACACGGTAATCTGTCTGAAATTATTTTAGGTAAGTAGGTAAATTACATATAGTAATATAGTATATTGTTCAATATTAGAATAAACAAACATAAAACATCACAATAAAGCGACAAGGGCAGAGTGAGACACTATAGATTAGGTAACGTATATTTCAGTTCGTTTCAATTTCAATCGTTCGTCGGATCTTAGCCGAATTTCACGCTGACCCAGACAGAAGCTATGCGAGGCAAATCCTCGCGGAAAGGGTTGAGTTGCGACAGGTCTAAGGAGGATTTCTCGGGAGACAATCGGGAGTTATGCTGGAAGGCGGGCGGGGCGCTAAACAACGGGCGCGGGCGGCCCGCCCCTTCTTTATATTTTCTTACTGCGTTCGCCGGCTGGCGGCACGGCCGGGCCCCTTACACGCTCGCTCGCTCACTAATTGCGCATTCTTCGCATAGTTTAGCCCTCCCGGCGTACCCTCGCCCGCCGACCGCCGCCCCCGGACCACGTGAAGCCGTGTGCCGGCTAAACTTTCATACTGCCAGGATATTGAGCGGTTTTGAATGTCTTAACTCACGAACGTGCCGCCGCGTCAGTGCTGCTGCAAGAGCTCGCTTTGTTGCTAAACTGTAGTCGGCTACAGACCACAACGTGTGGGCTTCACTTCGATAGCTAGCCGCCGACGAACAACTAAGACGGAGCCACTCAACTCAATAATGACACAACATAATCACAACTAAGGAGTGGAGAGGTCTTTGTGTTAATTTTACCAGGTTCTTGATATATAATTTTGGAGTATTTTTCATAGCTATAAACGAAAGATCTGTCCTTGATCTCTTCACCTTCCACCACAAAACCTGAAAACCTGTCATTGAGAATAAGCTTTTGCTTATAAATTATAAAAGTGGAAGTCAATATACATCTATTGGAAAACTGAGCCAATCCACTACTTTCTAAAAGTAGATTTACCCGGTGTGTACTTAGGATACAAACGCGGTGATTACGGGAACAAGTTTGGAAATTATTTCACATTTCAAAAGGACTTTTATGAGCTACGTTTTCATTTATAAGTCAGAATAAAACAGTACAGCGAAAGAGAGAGAGAGAGAGTTATAAACAGGCATGCATTAAACACTTGGAAACATTAAAATCAATTATCAGGTCGGGATATACTCAAACAACAGAAGAAATAGAATGTTTGAATACGAAGTCAAGTACAAATTACTAATATATTTATTTATTTTCACTACAATAATTAAACTAATAAAAACACTAACATCATTCTTATATACTCATATAACCTAGTGCTCAATATATAAAGTGAATAACGTATGCAAAAATGATAATAAACACAAGAATCTCTGCAATATACACAAACTGCAAGTGCAAGAATTATAGATGCAAAAAAGGCCAACAAAAATTTTGAACACATAAAAGGTCACCCATTGATATCAGCACCGACGAGTCACTAGGGTGAGGGAGGAATAGGGGTGTTACGGATATTCATACCCACAAACGAAACTATCGGATTTCCTAGTGGTTTAATCTACATCGGTACCCGATATATACAAGCATATAATTCTGAACTCTGTATTTATTATAAACACTTTAGAAAATTGTAGACACATTTTCATTATGAGTCTACTTTAACCCACAGCTGAACACAAATATGTCTTCATAAACGCGATGTAGCGCAAGATCTTTGGTTTTTCGCATCTAATATCTCAAAATCGAAATTGTAACTCATTAAAGAAATACAACCTATTAAGTTTATTTAGCACTTAGCTTTAATTTTTAGAAACAGTGAAATTTAAACACTTGTTTTAATAATAACCATATGTCATCACGCTATATCCTTTTCGCTGTAAGCAGAGATACATTAGTGGCTGCATCCATTTTGCGTTTAATTGTCGTACCCAACGTGACAAGTGAGGCAGCTCATCGCCGTTCTCAGGGCACTTATACATGACAGTCCTATTCGATGCTATGCGGTTTTTCTCACGATGTTTCCCTTCACGGGTAAGCATATGGACCAGAAATACGTAACTTAATCTGGAAAACCCAGAAGTACATACCGGGATTCGAAACTACGACTTTATGCGTTTCCACGCATTGATACCGGTCCTTGAGCCGCTATGCTACCACAGGCGCTTATTTTATAAACATGTAAAACTAGAATAATATAAAATGATTCGTAAATAAAAAAAATATGCATATCCGATACTGAAACTAGAATATTTTATTTTGAACATTTTTATCAATATCCGAATCTGAATCTGTGAGAGAGGCGTTTGTGAGTACCTTTGGTATGAACAGACTAGACGTCGGGATGTTTAACAAAGTCTTAACAGAACTGTCATCTGATGAGGCGACAGTTCTGTTCAGATCAATGGCCCCATATGTCATATGTTAGGTATTCCTGTATTAGGGTACGATGGAGCTGACATACGTACACAAGTAAAAGTCCCTAGATAATAGAATAAAAAAAAAACAATATCCGAATTTCTCCAGCTTTAACAACCCTAGGGAGTACAGTAGTCGATGGACAAGGGTGACGTACTGGCAGTCGCCAGAGCTCTAGATTAAGCGCGGAGGACACGTACCCGAGTAATGTGGCCATATATTGTCCGAATGACGTCGCGCGTGTCCGTAATTATTATACGAAGACGCGCTCTATCACTGCTCTTCGCAGACTTGGGGATGGTTTTAAGTCGATATATGTGACGTTCATTATTGTACTAAGTTTAATTAAAGATCGTTTTATTAAATGAATATATTGTTTAAAAAAATAAACATTTAATTGCCAGAGATACAATATTCAATGTAGATAGATTAAAAAAAATACATTTGGCAAAGGGGCCTATGCTCGGCGTGTGATGAGTGGTAGGCTAGACAGCGCTTGTTGAATTATATTGAAAAAAACATGTACGTATTTTTGTCAATGATTTACAACAACGGTTTTATCTGACACCTGGTGAAATGTGAAGATAAAGCGGTTGATAGCCCGCATCTGTCCATATAATGACTCCTCTTCTTTTAAATGCTCTGTAATCGTAAGAAGGTGGAAGAGCAGGCGCAGAGAGACTTTTTCATTTCTTCATTGTTCGCATTAAGAATGAAGAAACGAACTTTTAGTGTGGCTATTGTCATATCAGCTACGTAAGGATGGTTATCCAACACTACTTTTGATATGGTGTAATGGAGATGAAAGATGCAGAGAACGAAGTTCTAGAGTACTCTCTCCAGATTGTGGCTGGTAAAACTGCGCGGCAGCGACTTTACGTCGTTATTTATCGTGTATAAATGATAAAATCGATATATCTAAAATGTAGCTCAAAATCTTTACAAATGTAGTAATTATATATTTTATACTACAGAAGTTTTTAAAAGAACAATGGCTCAGCGCCTGCTGTACAAACGCGTATTATGACGACCTCATCTTCACTTTTCATTAAGCCAGATTCCATGGGAGTTAAAATCTTTTCATAACAAAATGAGGTAATTTTCGATACTAAGATTTTTTACCCAATCAACGATGAAATGAAGCCAATCCGATCCATTGATATCAATATATCTACCGTTTCAGATGAAAGCGAAAGCGCTTGTATATGTCTAGTTTTTGTATTCAACTGAGTCAAACCACGTTACTATATAGGAACGTTTTTTATAATAGTACGGCTAAATAGCCGTACTTGTACTTATTTAAGTAAACTGAACTTGACAGCAAATACACTGTAATCCACGAACGACTTCAACAGTTAATATACGACAATTTTGGGGCAGTAACTGTTGTCAAGCTTATTTAAATATACCACAGCGATAATTTTAATAAAGTACGCTGCAATAAAAAAACAATTAAATAAATTGTCAAAATAATGAAAGATATGATGCCAATTACATTTTCAAGATAGTATTCAAACAGCCGTGATAATTGAAAAGCAGTCCTTTTAATCTAAACTAGGGAACAATGAAATCATTTTACTAGAGATATATAAAAAAGAAATATTTATAAAATGTTCTATAACTTCTACGAATAAATTTTTGTAATAAAAAGCCTTTTTAACATTTTTCGGCTAACAGACCGACAACGGGCCCTCCAAATGGGAAGTGGTAATTATTACTCTCCCAATATTTTCCTTAATTACATTCTAGCTGGAAAAATTAGCTGTCTAAAGTACAGATTGCAAATATGAGAACTTTGAAATACGCGGAAAAATTTCAAAAGGGCTACACAGCGTTGGTTGACTTTCGCTGGTTAATTTTACGTTCAATTTATATGATTTTTGTATTATATTATTCCCACTCGTCTTGACAAGAATACTTTTGTGGCGTGTATAGAATTTGCCCCATTTTAACGCTTATTGGGCACGCCTGTAACCTGCTCATGATCACTCATTTTGTGCTCAAAGCTATTGTAGAGCAGTGTCGTTCAGCCCACGGAATCATAAAAAGCGATAACTAGATACTATTATACTCGGACTTTTAATGAATAAATTGCCTTAAAATATAGTAATTTGGACTTTCAGACCTTGAATATCGGAAATTACCAGATCTTAAGCGAATATATTCATTTATCAAAGGGTTTTGTACAAAAAGACGCTTCAAAACAGTGTGATAACCGGTAACTGTCACTCTCAGTGTAGGTTTCCATGCAGTGAGACTGACGTGGAAACTACCTTCACTATTCACCTGACTATCACAGGTGAAGTGTCCCCTATATTCATAAATATTGTATTACAATAATGTAATGCATTTTATCGGATGAACGCCACTAGTGTAAATGATCTAGAAAAAAAACATCAATCCTAGAACCCCTACTAAAAACAAATAAACAAAAGTTTATCGATCAGGAACTGTGTGAATCATCCCGACAGCAAATGACGCTGAGTATTTGTATTTAAATATGTACGAGCGTCATCATCAAGACAAGGATTCTTCAGCAGGCGACGCGCGTCCGTTTCTGCGATCGACCACAATCGCTTTAAACTGCTTAGCAAAGTAGGGAATACTAGCAATATTTAGACAACATTGTTTTAAATACTAAAATAATAAACGAAATTTTAATATTATAAAAATACTCAGAATATTTTTCTTTGGATATTTGCATACAGAACTGTAATCATACAAAAAATCGCGTCTAGAATACCTGCTGCAAGACAGTTCTAACAATTTACATAATAGATATGAATTAATATGTTATGATCAAATTAAATTTAAAATATTAACTGGAAAATTTTCACGTAGCCTCTGGCTTTTGCGCTATAAAAGACTGAAAATCCCATTCAACGGAGTCGTTTCTAGCTGAATTAATTTAAACATCGCATTTCTTTACGCCTATTAAATCACTTAAGGTGGACACATCGCCTTTGCGGTGAATTTGTTTAGCAATTCCATTTGGCACCACGACGGCAGTGAGCGGCCAGTCCTTTAATTAAAACCGGGACGTGTAATGTCGCCGCTTGACGTAAACTTAATGTGGTCCGGCACCGTAATGGCGGTGGCTCCCTCTAATAATTGTCCCACGTCGATTTCTGCACCATAACCTTTGTAGCATCGCGTTTTCAAAAATGCCTCTGAGAGATTGTCGTGTATAATTGTGATTCTGCGTTGAATTAATTGTTACTGAAATTGTAATTACATGGGACGGAATGACCGTGAATACTTTATCAGGTTTTATGGATACAGAATTTACTTTTATTTTGAGTTGACGTTTCGATCTGGCATGGTCCGACCTGTCGAGAACTTTTTGGGTATGAGACATAAAAAAGTATGCAATGAACGTTAAAAAGAATATTTTCAAATAGGAATACATGGACTGGATGTACTTCTTCTATAGTTTATGATTTCTTTATTTATACATTAAAATAGCTTTTAAAATAGATTTTATTATATCTATATCCATAATACTACTGTTATTATAATGAAATAGAAAGGTAACAGACAACTTTGACATATTCCCTTATACTGTAAAACGTATAAAACTTCCTATTAACAATAATTACAACAAGTGTGGATATTAGAGTATTTTACTTATAAATAAGTCATCAGAAACTTAGTATTAAAAAAAAGCATAACGTTTAACATCAAACCAACAAAGTGTTAAACAGGGATTTTCTCCTGTAGTTAATTTACTAAAGCAAAACGCTTCAAGTAACAACCGTCACGTTTCCGCTAACGAGCTTCCTGACTTAACAATGTAACGTGAAAAAATTCGCCTCGGCCACCCCGATGTTATAAAATGGGACTTATTATAATCGAGAATTATTACAATTTGTAATTATAGCTCATAAAGTTTGTTCAAACAACAAAACTATTAAGTACAAGCGATGTTAATCATATTTCAGGTTACATTGCTCTAATTGATTTATTTATTTACCTTAATATACTTCACTTTTTTTTAAGAATCATTAGCTTTAAGAATAAGATTTTTATACATGCATTTGGTCCACTATGACTAATATTCACAGCCAATGCTCAATTGAAAAAGGCCATATTTTTCAACAGAACCTTGATATTTTGAACTCAAAATAAATTCATGCAGCCTTTACAATTCTTACTCATACGGTAACCATTGAATTAAAGTAATTACATAATAAAATTTAATGTAATTTATACAATGAAATAAACTCTAGAAATCGCCAATAAATATTACAAAAAGTGTCAATGTGTAAAATAAAAACATAAAGGCGGGGCTTTTGATGGTTTACATGAGAATTATAAAAGACTAGACAAGATTGAAAGCCAAAGTAAAAATTTTAAATTTGATAATATCGAAACATGTTCGAATTTAAATATTCTATACAATGTATCGTACTAATAATATATCGTCACGTTATATTTCTTACGGGGTGAGCAGAGACACATTAGTGGCTGTATACATTTTGCATACATGTCGAGCCCAACGTGACTAGTAACACTGTCGATCGCTGTTCTCAGGGCATTTACATTTGATACCATGCGAGTTTCCTCACGATTTTTTCCTTCACCAGTCAACATGTGGTGCCTAAAACCATGTGTACTTTAAAAAAACCCAGAGGTACGTACCGGGATTTGAACCTTTGGCCATTCGCATTGCCGCGCATGGAAACCGGTCCATTATTCACTACGCCACCACACCCACAAATATTCTAAATATGAAAGAAAGTTTAAACTATGACTACTTTAAAGTCGGCTGTGAGCCCGCTGACATCTAAAAAGGCTGAGATTTATTGACGCTACTTTAACTTTGTTTAGACTTTACTCAAACATTAAAAATTATAAAAGTTAATTAATATAAAAGTATATGCCAAGTTACCGATTTTCTCAGCTTGGATTTGGCCCCGTAAATGCTTAGGCTACACTTGAGTACCCATTATGTTAAATTTTTTGTCAAAGTCGAATTTAATTTCAATTAAGCAAAGTCTTAGCAGCGTCTATATATCTCAGTCTAAGTGGAGAGTTCGAGTGATATTGCGCTATAACACAATATACACTACAAAGTACAACATAATATTGTTTTCATCACACTTGCTCGTAACAAGTGTATTTTTACATCGTTTTTAGGCTCTATAAGTATCTAAATTATGCACTAGGGCTATTATAATACAACGCCACCAACTGCAAATAATAATGAATGTAGAATTAGGATTTTTAATCGAAATAACTTATAGTTTTTATATTTAATATAAACTAAGAGAACTAAGAGATTTTGAATACTGACGGTATTCGCCGCGTATCCTTGACGAGACGTAGGACAAAAAAGTTAGCTCGTCATTATAAAAAATAAATAGATAACATTAAGATAGCATTAGGAAATATAAAGAAACAACATACACGAGCCAAAATTTAAGACAAAAATATGTTCTTTAATAAAATATGTATATCATTCTCAATGAACTGTAGAGAGTTAACGCATTGTCATCTGCTGGTTATAATTACATCGTCGTAATTGTGCTATGAAATGCTAGGGCGTACGAAATCATAGAAAATATGATGCTTGACTTTCATCCGCGCGTTTTGTACCAAGTGATTCTTCCACTTATTCCTTAATTCATAGTAATATTACAAAATACAGATATTTTTAAAAGCAAATATGAGTTGTTGTTATGTGTGTATGTACAAGTTTTCGTTTTAGATATCATCATAATATGTCGACTTTAAGTAGTGCAGAAGAACAAGACTTATTAACCCCGCCGGAAATATTAATTGATGCATTAAAGGCGAGATGCCACTAAACTGTGAGAATTAGATTTTTTTATTTCAATCATTTAAAATTAGTAACATATATAAGACTGATTTTTGCTTGCAAGTGTGATGAAAACCATCATATAATACTCGTGGGTCTTTTGGCCATTACAGACTGGATTTTTTTTTACACTGACACGGCACAGTGACTGCACCAAACCTGATGGTAAGCATGGTGCAGTCCAAAAAAAACGCCAACGACTATCGAAAGGTAAGAAAAAACCCATCGGTAGTCGCAGCGATCATGCCGGCCCGCACAAATATCTCTACACGTTACGCTTAAAGGATCCCATATCATAAGATGGTGGGAACACGCTCGCCGGAAGACCATTCCACAGCCCAACGACACGGCAAAAGGAGTTAGAGAACCTCTTACTCCCTTAGTTTTGGCGCTCGCCATATAACCAATGGTGGCCATGATATTGACCAAATTAGCACATTTGTATTATAATATGCTATTATATGACTTTATGAGGCGTCAACCTGCGCTTTTTGCGGTACAGGCAAGGAAATGTTGGCTATTCAATAATTGTGTCCTTGTCTACACCGCGCCGTGACAAAATACAATCTGATAAATTTGGTGTGCCTGCTATTAGTGTTATATATTTCTCTTGCGTAGTTTTGCTATAATGCTATCTCATACTCCGTCCATGTTATTTTCATTTATGACATATTAAATCGTCAGTGATTTCACGTGTTTTCTCCATCTCTATCTCTGACCGACAAAATAGTTGTGATAGCAAACAATGAAACGGAAAGTGAGTTTACAAACAAAGCGAGCAGCGAAAGTCAAGTTCATCGATCAGTTTTTCTCAAATCGCTACGTGATGAAGGCTCAGGATCGCACAAAAGCGACGCGACACCGCACCAATTCTTCGAACCTGCGACATGGTCCGATCGACTGAGATAATTATTGTCGGTACACGTCTTTCCGCGGAATCCTATTGCGCAAACCGCTTTGTCGGCGGACATCAATAGGTACCTACGGTGGCTTTTGTCTCGTGCCACATCCATTGTTCATTTTAGGCGGCTCAGGTCTCGATAACGCTCCATTATTCGACTAAATTGACGTGTGAGTAAATCGAATGTTGACGGCAGCGTTTTAATAAATGTCTACCGTTGCACGCTCGTTCGTATGTTGCGTAAATATTGGTTTATTTTAAAACTGATATGATATACAATAATTGTTAGTACATATTCTGTACAAGATAGTACATATAATATATATTGTTTATTATATTCAATCAATCTTATTCATATTAATTTTTTTTTATAAAAATCATAGGTTTATAAAGTGCCTTACATTTAATTTAATACCTTTTTTTAATTAAACGAGATTTTAAACACTAAGGATCAATATTTTTCATTTTTAAATCAACAAATTCATAATTTATTAGTATTTAAAATCATCTATGAAAAGACCGTTTATATTAATGAGCGTGATACAAAAACAGAATATGATAAATAACGTAGCTGTAATATAATTGGATACGATTTTTGATATAAAAAAAAAACTAATAGTAATAACGTATTAAATGTCCATACTCCTTGACTTAGCTAAAACGAAACCGTTACAAGCAAGTTTAAGGCTACAGGTTAAAAATAAACCATCACGTCCAATAAGTATTATAATTTCACTTTCAACAATATGCTTTTTATAGCCACCTACATATGTATTAAGGAAGGTTAAGACATGCGAGAGAACGTCAGGAAAAATATAAATATCTTTATATTAATATAAATGGAAACTTTACAGATCGTTTGGTTTGATACAATAATATACATATCTTTTTATTGATAATACGGCTTTTCGCATCTATAATAACGTCATGACTTTTTTCATGGCTGTAGCCAAAATAGAATTCAAACCGAACGATAGAGATTTATTTCTTAAGTATAACTTACAATAAAATTGTAAAATTATATAGAGTTTTTACCAGAACCCTTAGACAAAGTAACATTTATTTATAGATAAAGCTAGTAGAATAGTGTTATTATGTGGAATAGTCATGATGTATCAACGTGATGTTTTGAAAGTTTATGCCAATTCCATTTTGGAGATATCGTTTGTCGTTAATGTTAACAGAAAAGATTTTTGTTTAGGCCACCTTCGCTTCTAACTGATTAGTAAATAAAAAGCTCCATAAAAGTTGATATAGAAAAAATCTCAACTAGAGTGAAAAGTAAAAGTATCTCAAAACGGTATACAAAATAATATGAAGACTAGGATCTAGTTGGAGACTACGCTATTTAAATTGTGATGAGGATTTTAAACAGTAATGCATAATAATTATACTGCTTTTATAAACAAATTAAGTACTCATTAGTGTTTACAACCGTCTATCGATTTAATGGAGTCTGTCCGCTAGAGGGCCTTAGCGCCGCCAGCTCGCCTCACAATTGTTAGTTAAAAACGTATTTTAAGCTGTGTGAGTGAGACACAGTATATTTTAGTAAAACGGTATGGAAGTGACGGCGCATGGTATCCGTATAGCAACCATTTTGACTTATCAAGTCTAATACATACCGTGTCTTGCATAGGTTAAAGTTCATTTTTAATTAATTTAAGGTATTGTAAGATGAGACGGTGATGGTCGGACGCTGAGGTGACTAGTGGTGATGGCATAAAGAAAATTTTCACAACACTGTATTTTTCTCTGAACAGATTAGTTCTATCAAATGCGGACTCACCGTACATCTTGCCCTCGTCAGATAGTATGATTTTGCGTCTCCCGCACGGCGGGTAGATGGCCAGCGCTTCCTGGAAGCTCTGCTCGATGTCGGGGCTCCAGACTCCCTCCGCGTCCGCAGCAGACATATCCTGAGAACGCATCTTTATGATAAGGCAGTGAGAGGGTAGGATGTCATTGCCCGACAGGATTACAATCTTGGAGCGACTCGTCATTAGTGACTCGTATCGGCCTGTTTCGGGATCAACTGATGTAATTCCAGTTATACGCATGTGACCATGTTGGGTTGAATTGTATAATTTGATTCTATTTTCTCCTTTCCACAAAAAATTGTAGAAACACTCGGCTGCTTTAAGAAGCCGTGGATTTTCATCCCAACACACACTCAAGTTTTAGAAAACACCTCTGCCGTGTCATCTGGTTGTAGAATTATCTGCCAGAGTGTACTATCTCAATCTTATGATATTAGTTTCTTTAAAAGAAGAGTGAAGATACTTTTGAGCAGGCTGACATGATCACAACACCTACATTAACCAGTTTTTGAATAGTAGCAATTGGTCTTTAAATAGCGCTTAATAGATGAGATATGAGAGGAATGATGTTGCAGTGTAGTTAATTTAACAAGCTTTGTATTAAAAAATCTAAGAGACTGTCATTATTGGTATATTTATGATGGCATAACGACGGGGACTCTTTTTAAACTCCAATACCTATCGCAGTCATTCTAGAAATAAAGTTTAAATACTATCAGGTGGGGTCTACTCACTTTGTCGCGCCACTATAAAAAACAAATCGCATTTGTTGCTCATACAACAAACACAGTTCAGCCGTAACCCCCGTCGTGTGCCAAGACGTGATATTACTTTACATTGTAATAGCAAAAATACTTTTTATTAAACGTGTATGTTGAATAATGTATAATGAGTTTGATCGTTTCTACTTGACTTCATTTCACGTCATATTAATTGTTTTTACTTATAATGTGTTTTATTTTTGGTTGGTGTTGAAATTTGCGTTATCTTTCCCTGAAAATATACCCTTTATTATGATTATCATTGTTACTAATCCCAACTTTTTAATGGCGTTAAATATTTTAGTTTAATGATGTTATGTTAGAAGACGTTACAATAAATATGCACCTATCAAAAGAATCCATATTTAATTTTAATGATTAATTTTATACTCGTATTTGGGGAAATTACCCACCGATCTAGTCCCAAAGTAATCTTGCGCTTGTGTTATGAGTACCAGACAAAGATATACATACTTATATTAGGTCCTTACATATGAAATTGGCGTTTTTCGTACTGGCCACTTTAATCACAAATTTCTCCTCTTTGGTAAGGAATTCCAAATTCAAATTTGTACAGCTATAGACTCATGTATTTGTGCTTCGATGATCGTCATTCATTTGTTTTTTTCTGTTTGCGTCACTCATTTTACAAAATGGAAAACTTAAAATATCGCATTATTTACGAGTACGAGTTCCGCCGTGGCACTAGTGCTGCGGAAACAACTCGAAGGGTGAATGATGTGTATGGCGGTCGTGTTGCAAAAGAAAACACAGTTCGTTTTTGGTTCCAACGTTTTCGTTCTGGAAATTTCGACCTGCAGAACAAGCCCCGTGGACGGCCTGAGACTCAAGTTGATAATGAAGAGTTGAAGGCTATTGTGGAAGCGGATCCATCGCAAACAACGTCCGAGTAAGCTGCAGGCTGCGATGTTAGTGATAAAACTGTTTTAATTCACTTGAAGCAAATTGGGAAGATTAAAAAGCTTGAAAGGTGGGTACCTCACGAATTGACTGAAGAAAACCGGCAAACGCGCGTCGACTGCTGCGTTACATTACTAAACCAGCACAATAATGAAGGTATTTTAAACCGAATCATTACCTGTGATGAAAAATGGGTTCTTTACGATAATCGGAAGCGCTCAGCGCAATGGTTGGATCATGGCCAGCCAGCCAATTCCTGCCCCAAGCGAAAATTAACCCCAAAAAAGTTACTTGTAAGCGTTTGGTGGACTAGTGCCGGTATTGTTCATTACAGTTTTCTCAAATCTGGCCAGACTATTACGGCTGATGTCTATTGTCAGCAATTGCAAACCATGATGGAAAAGCTAGCGGCTAAACAACCTAGGCTGGTCAATCGCTCCACGCCACTGCTGCTTCACGACAACGCTAGACCACACACTGCGCAACAGACGGCTACTAAATTAGAAGAGCTTCAATTGGAAAGTCTAAGACATCCTCCGTACTCCCCGGACCTTGCTCCAACAGATTACCATTTTTTTCGAAATTTGGATAACTTCTTGCAAGGGAAAAAATTCAACTCCGATGGGGCAGTCCAAATCGCCTTCAAAGATTTTATTGATTCCCGTCCGACTGGTTTTTTTAGTAAAGGGATCAATGAACTACCTATGAGATGGCAAAAGTGCATAGAAAATAATGGTTCATACTTTGATTAATTAAATATATTATATTAAAAAATATTCGACTTTTTGTTCCTCCCATACAAAACGCCAATTTCATATGTAAGGACCTAATATACGTAATATACACCCATTACTTACGACAAACTAATCTATTCATTAAAGAAAAGTTTGCCGGTACCGAGACTCTCATCCAGGCCCTTTTGCATTGCAAACAGCCAAAAACACACAAAAACGTTATTTTATGTATTAAAGTACATCCTGTATTTTATAAAATTACGAATCATTCAAATTCTAGACTGGATAGGTTTTACTTGTATGCATTTGCAAATTCTCTAACACGTTTGTCGCAATCATTTTTGATTGAACGGATGATTTAATATCACGGTATATCGAAACCATGCTGGTAATTTAGGAAGCTGAAATTATGGAAAATGACAATGTGTACAACTTTGTTTAATACTGCATGTTTATTTTATGATTTAAATGTTTACTGTTTGTTATATCGTTATTCATTGTTCCATTACATGCATATTATACACCTCATTGAATGAATGTTCTGGTAAATTGAGTACAGTTGTAATATTTATTTCTTTATTACAAAAACCTATAGATGGTTACTTATTTTGCACTTTTTCAGCATTATAGATTCTTGGCATAATATTATGTTTATTGTCGTATTTTTTACAAATTTCTCTTATTTTCACCACACAACCACTAGACATCCCTATCGTACCATATTTA
The DNA here is from genome assembly GCA_036320925.1 of Automeris io. NCBI lineage: Eukaryota > Metazoa > Arthropoda > Insecta > Lepidoptera > Saturniidae > Automeris > Automeris io. The sequence goes on along the minus strand of JAUDJH010000009.1, from coordinate 4,895,404 downwards.
CGTGGTGGATATTCCCTACATCCGTGTTTTTTTCGACAGGATTTTTCTAGATGGCCGTGTTAGACCTTCAAAACTAAACCTGGCGAGAGGGGCGAACACTGGGATGATGCTCACTCGACAAATTGATGGGTTGGGTGGCAACGCAAGGGCACCCCTGTGTGATCGAACCCCGACTTAGGGCGCCAGCCAAAATACGAAACCTAACGGTAATCTACTAGCGTTTCGGAAGCGATTAGTTTGAGAAGAAACGCCGAAAGAAACTCAAGGCTGAGTTGGAGTGGACCCTACATCCGTACTAAAAGGTTCGCTTCTTTATTCATAATGCAAACAGCGAAAGAGTGGAATGCACTCCCTGCGTACATTTTTCCGCGTTCTTGGAATTTGGAAGCCTTTATGAGGAAGACATTTGTTGGGTGAACGCTGTCCATCAGCGGCCTCATCTTCACCTAACACCCGATGTGTGAAGCCATACGTTCGTTTGTAAACTATTAAAAAAAAACACAATGAGATAAACAGGATATTATTAGGCAATTTTTGCAGAAGGTCAGAAGTAAGTCATACGTATTTATTCAAATGTATACTGATTAAAATGTATTTCACTGAATAGTTCAATCGATCACCTTTATTACTTTATAATCGACGCGGTACTGACTTCGAAGAATAGGTTAATAGGTAAGAATGTTTCAGACTTTGCGTTAAAAAGGTCGATTTTTTTTTTATTTGACGATAAAAGTATCTCTTAGATTATTAACACAATATTTAGACACAGTTTTATATTTTTCTCTCGGACATATGAGTGTGTAACCGGGTGGATTATGGCTACTATTGTAACATATACTGCTTGTAACACCAATTACAGATGAATAAGAATTGATGGAAGCTATATTAACAAACGTCATGTAAGATTGAGATAGGTAATTAATTACGCCCTCTAGCCGTGTCCCAGCTTTGCCATTATCGGTATCGTCCAATGAAAAGACGGTTTATCGCGTATCTATTATTCTGAATCGCTGCAAATGCGAATATGAACAGAAACATGTCATTAGAGATATAATACATTAAACAGATGTAAACCTTCGATGGCTCGCATACAGTTTCAGACGGATACGAGTCAAGGAGTGCGTCACTGTAATTAATAGACTAGCTTCTATTCTCAAAAGAAAATAAAAATAACTGGTGCCCTCGAGTTGGTCCAACTGACGCTGCCGTTCGAAAACATCGTGAATCATGGTTCCGCGAAGCCACACCGAAGCGTTTCTGGTTTTGTTAAACAGGAGTCAATATTTACTTGCGTTTTCCTACAAGTATTAGTAATGTCGATGTTTTTACTTAAATTTATTGCAGTATCGATCAGTCCTATGTTTGTATACAGCATGCGTTAAAACATCAAATATACAACTCTTAAGATTTCATCATATTGGCAGGTAATTTTTTTTAACTTGCTACAGTTCTTTGATTATTTACTTTAGCTTTTTACGCGCACTTGACGCATGCAGGTTACCGATGCTAATGACTCAATACCACTGATGTAACGCACGATTTGCACATTGTCTTTTCTCAATCGTATACTCCTGACAGAGTAATCATGATCAGGTATAATGTTTTGAGCCGCGTAGCACTGAAACTCTACGTTTATCTTCGACTTACGCTTGGCCGGTATTTTCACTGATGGACGCGTTAGTTAAAGCTTTAATTCGGTCGTTCCGACGTAGCTAAGACCTTCCACGAGACCTGACTCGATCAACTCTTGCGCATCGTACACTCTCATAAAAATTACTAAGATATATCAACTCTTCATAAAGGATAATTTTCCCACAAAGCAATTTCACCCTCAAAGAAGTGTCTCAGTATAATGGATAGATAAAAGGAGGCTGATTAATTCGTCTTGCGCTTAGAAAGAAGTCGCGTAATATATGATAACACAGCCTTTTAAACTTGCGTTCACTTATTAGTGTTTATTAATCAATCTTTGATAATGTGTAGCTCTCATCAGGCCGCTGTGAAATTATAGATATGACGTTACAAATAATTTAACATGTTTCGAAAGGCAAAGGGAGATTTAAGGCAAATGGAATCAACTCAATTTACGATCATTTTAAATTAGGGTTAAACGTTTGAACACAAATTGAAATAAAGAGCGATGGGTGAACTTGAATGAAAAAATATATATTTTAGTGAAAAGTCAAATACTCAGCAGAAATGTGTTGGAATGTCAAGGATCTAATAGCTAATTACCACTTTAATTTTATGATCTCTCCCGTCAATAAACTGACTATTAGCGCAGTGCTAAATTTAAGTAACAAAGTGCCACTAGTATCGCTTAGCAAAGAACGCGTTACCACCTAATAAACTATTTTGCTTCATTTAGTTGAAATAAAGAAAAAAATAACATTTATTTGGTAAATAATAGAAAATACAACACACGTAGGTAAAGTAGAAAACAGCAAAAGCAAATAAAAGGGTTCCTTTTTTTCATTTTTAGTTATGGAACGCTAAGAAGATACTGATTTGTAATAAAGCCTATGATCGTATGCTATATGTTACGTAATATTTTAAGAATAGTGTATCATATACATTTTATATTTCTATATTTAAGATAGACTTAAAGCAATAACTCGTTTATTATTTTTTAAAGAATAACTTTTATGATTTCATGTTTATAATTTAAGTATAAAACATAATTAAAATTGTATATAAAAACTACGACTTTTAACTTGAAGCCCCGTTTAAAATATTTATATTGCAAAGTACTGCTTACTTCGAAAATTTGTTTACATGTATTGCTTATTATAATTTTTTTTCATAAATTTTTGGCAGTTTTCTCTATTTGTTGCTAAATTACAAAATAAAAACTAAAATTTAAGATACGTATTAACTGAATACGATAATCTGTTTTAATGTCAGACCTAGGGGCAAAATAGGTCTGAAAAGAACTACTTTGTCGGCATACCATATATGGTATGAACCGGACTTTCATCGAATAAAAACCCCAAGCTAACTTTATCTACACCAAGACAGAGCTATGGCTCCTGTATTTAAATGCTCCTTCAGCATCACCATGAGCCACATTTAGTTTAGATGAATGTTGTGAAAAATTAACTTGTTTATTTTACCTTTTCATCGTCACTGGCATCTCCAACGTCGAGGTGCTTGGCGTCGACGCCGCCCGAGCCATTGGTGTCGGGCGCGCCTGCCGCCGTGCTCCACGGAGACGCAATGGTGCCGGCTGCGAGCGCGCCGCTCGCTGTAGACAAACATACATGATATATTAATTTTTTGTTACATTTTTAAGCTATGTTAGTATTTTCAGACACGAAAAACTAGGAATTCTTCAAAAAAGAGTGTAGAAACGCTCTTTTAGGCCGGTAATGCAATTACACATCTTGCTTTGCAGTCGTCTATACACGACAATGACCGCTTACCATCAAGAGTGTTCGCCTGTTTACCTTTCTTTTCACATAAAAAATACAAGGGAAACACTAGTAGAATATTTAATGATTGGAAATAATTTAATCATTTACATCAATTAACTTAGATAATAGCCATAGAGTTATCGTTAACGTTAGTTGCCGCTGTAGTTAATAAATTGTTGTAGCGACTAGCGCCCACCTTCTGATTGTACCTATTCTATCTTCCTAAAATAGGACTCTTTGTAACTAAATAAGTACTGTTAGTTATCTCCTTTAAATAAGTATATCTAACAAAATAACTAGATTGATTTTGACATCACCTATTTACAGTAAATAATGGTACACAGATTATTTTTTCTATTAAGTGTCCACATTACACAGCTACGGAAATCAATGTTATATGTAATGGTTTTTGTTATTTCTAATTGTTAGGTGCTTAATTAATTAATAAACCAGTTCAACTGTTAACACCTTTATTCTGGTACAAAGCGACATTTTTAAAATTTACAGCGGCAGTCTAGTGCTGCACTTTATAACAGTTTTGTCCTATCTTCTTATGGGCAAGAACTCAAAATAAACAATTTACAGGTAAGTTTTATGAGGGTTTCTTTGATTATGTTATCAAGTCTTCCAGCTGACTAATTATACAATGAACACACGAGTACAAAGCAAATACATTTTAAAGCATTTCCATGGAGTGTTGTAATTTGTTTATGAGGCATTTATGAATTGTTACTGTTAATATTGCAAACGTCTGTTAGCCTAACTCCAAGTCGTAGATTATTTTGCCTTAAATGTATGTTTTGTAAACATCGATTTGATTAGAGATTGTGTTGTCTCCTTGCCTATACAAAACTGGATATTTTTTAAGAAGTCTTCGATTATTTCATGGCAATTCATAGACAACTGTTTGTAAAAGTTTTCTCAAAACTGAACTTCAGCCTACTTTGAAGTTCATTGAATTCATGGAAATAGTCGTTGCACCTTGAAGGCGTTGGTCTTGTATGATAATCCCGTAAAACACCATAAAATTTCTTTAAGATTCCGTTCCTAGCAGTATACATTACGATTAACTGACTTTTTATCTATTTTCTTTATCTTCTAAGTTTATTTTAATTTACTTTAAAAAGAATCTTAGGCAATTAAAACTAATTACTTATTCCCTGATTTATCACGTGTTTCTTCTTTCTCTGAACAGAATTCATATAGACTATAAACAACATATATTTGTTTACTCAGAAAGGTAAAAGGTTAATTAAGTAACGAAATGTACTGTAATCATTTCCTATCGATCTATTTATTTTTAAATTATTTAAATATTTAATTCAGGGGTTACGTAGCACCTCCACGATAAAATGCTCTTAAATCAGAGGTATGTAAATAATTGTCTTATAGAAAGAGGTGAGGGTTTTTTGGTGGATAGGGCGATTGCCCGAACTGGGTCATGACCACAGTACACAAGTGTAAAGACCGTCATAGTGAGACGCTTTGGCCTGTCACGTTTCGGGATCAGCTTGTGTATATCCAGTTACTCATATACCTTCCGTCGCAGTATATGTGGGCCGACATGACGATGTAGACTATCAATGGATTTTCATTCTTTGATGGTCGTTTTCGTTTTTCGACTACACTGTACTTACCATCAGGTACTCTGTAGTCACTATGTCGAGCCAGTGTAAAAAACAAGGTTGTGAACCTTACGGATTCAGACAGAGACTCACTACTTTCTAATAATGTTTTTTTTTTATTAATGCATGAACTTGGTTTAATTTTATAGCTAATACTATAATACTAAGGGCGGCTTGCACTAACGAATTAATCTAGTTTAAGCTTGTATAAAACGCTTATTAATTGAATTGGTTTGATTCCATCTTAATGATGATTTCAGTTTAAGAGTTGTTATAACTAGATCTTTATTTAATGCAAGACAATAAGTACAGATCAGCGCTAAATAGCATTTTATATAACTCTAAACTAGATTTAATTTGTTAGTGCAAGCCGCCCTAAAGATTGAAAATTTGATAGCGACGACTTTTTTGGACCCTCATTAAATCCAAACTTTTACGCAATAAATAGATCTCTTGCCTGTTGAAATTGAGGTATATGAAAGACCACTTTGAAGATTGCTGTAGTTAAACCGTGCAACGTACATTTTACAAGCGAGTCGGCGTTAAAATATAGCGTGGAACTAGTAGCTTTTGGTTTGAATGTCATGTCTCGAGTGCGTCTGACGTCAATACGTTTGTTTACCACGTCGGATGCACGAGTTGTAAACTTCCAAGCGTATTGTAGCCGATGTGATAATAAATTAACGTAAGCAAACACACAGCACACGTTATCTAATGCGTCTTTGTGGCCGGGGGTTGTTTTTATTTAGTACTCATCATACTTTACATAATCACAGACATTTAATGTAATAGACTCAAGTAAATTTTTCCTTGAAGCATTATATTACAGTATAATTATCTCACATTAAGCTGGAAGGAAATAAGGTTGCATTTATTTAAATGAATTTTTAAGTTTTTGTGTAATGTTTAGGTTCGATATATGATTTTAAACATTTAACTATATTAACAACATAAATGTCTCAGTCTATTTCAGGACTTGATTCTACATAATTACTATATACTTTTTCGTATTTCACTGTCCTTTTCTATTTTATTTGTATAAATGAATAAAAAAGCATGTTTATACTTGCATTATCAATAAATTAATTCAATCAACACAAATAGGAAAAATATCTTACCCGTTAATTATATTCACTCTGGTATTATTTCAGTAATAATTAATAATATCGTTTCATTTATTAATTTTATGCAACTTCATTTATTTCATTCATTTCCCATTAATAGGAGAACCTGCGTACGTCACTGGACCATGAGAAACTCAATACAGTGTGATATTTATAAACATAAACAAATTCAAGAAAAAATTGCCAATTCCCACTGCGACCTGCACGTCTCTATTTTAATCTATACTAATATTATAAAGCTGAAGAGTTTGTTTGTTTGTTTGTTTGTTTGTTTGTTTGTTTGAACGCGCTAGTCTCAGGAACTACTGGTTCGAATTGAAAAATTCTTTTTGAGTTGAATAGACCATTTATCGAGGAAGGCTTTAGGCTATATAACATCATGATGCAATTATTAGGAGCGAAGAAATAATGGAAAATGTGAAAAAAAACGGGCAAAATTATTCATCCTTGAGGGCTTCCATTGCGTGCGCTGCAAAAACGGTTCAAGATATCAAAAATATATGTAAGAAAGAATTATTCCTCTTGAAATGATCTAAAAAAATGTCCGCGACAGTATATGTCTATCTTTTAAGATTAAGTCACTAGAACCGTTTTTATGGTAAACAAATTTGGTCGAAATTAATGCATTATTTGTTAAGAGTTGTATCAACGTAATAATATTAATCTTTATCCAAATAAATGTGTTGTTGATTAAGAGTATTAATTGTGAACAAAACTGTCTTTGACATCACTTAATTTCAATGAACATCTTAGAAGATATTACAAAACCTTATATAGCAAAACAACGTTTGCCGAATCAGCTATGTGTTGATAAGCGCGAAACTCGAGAACGGCTAAACCGATTTGGCTGATTTCTTTTTTGTTGTGTTTGTTGAAGTCTAGGGAAGGTTATTACGGAGAGAAAAATTAAAAAAAAAATCTGAAAAAGTCTAAAAACAACACTTTGCTATATTCTCATACAAAAAATTCTTAATAATATTTAAAAGTCAATTTGAACTTTAACACCATAAAGTTTAAATGTTAGTGGACGGGTCCCGGGAAGGCAAAACAATTGAGTGACGTATAAATATGAATGTCAATATTTGTCAATTTTTATACATATAGCATTAAGGCCAGGTTCCTTCAAACTATTTTCAAAAAACAACCGACAGGCCAATAAGTTTTGGCAGAATGAAATCTGACGGGGAATCTATTAACATTAAAAAAACAATGTGACTTTGTTTTAGAGAAATAGGGCAGAACAAGGTCTGCCGGGACAGCTAGTGTATTATATTTTGGTTAATGCAACAATAATCTTTCACGTCTCATTCTTTTATCTTTACGTTAGACATCAGGATTACCCTCTCTACAGCACGATACACGACTTTCAGTAAGCATATTTACTTTATTTTAATTGTATGCATAATTCTATTAACATATGACAGTATACCTTTAACATTGTTTAACTATAATTACGGTAAATGAAACTTGTTAGACTCATTTCGTTTCATTTTTTAAACGAAATAATTTCAGCTTTAATCTTATAAAAATATAAAAAAGCTAAACTGAGACGCTCACGATTCGAAATTTTCTTAATACCGAATAATCTTTGCTCCCTGAAGATCCGAGAAGCAAGGTCGCAGGCATTCCGGAAATTTTCATATTTACTGTTACAAATATGCACAGGTACGAAACGTTTACAATATAAATATAATATCAAAACGGAGAATTTCTTTATGAAGATCGGATCCAGATTCAAGAGAGCGAAGTATGCGGCCGTCCGCCTTCGCGACTGCCTCTAAACGCTACTTTATAAGTCTTATTTTTATTTTAAGCACCGTTGCACTAAAATATGGAGTAGACTTTACTCGATGAAACTTTCCTGATTTCGTGAAATTTACTCGTTCTTGGTACTGGCTACAACAAACTTGTAAAACATCAGTATTCTCACCCATACAACCCATAGTTGATATTATCGTAAAAACTTTGTAAGTGCTGTCTTAGCTAATTTTATTATTTATTTTTCTTATTATTTCGTACCACACAAAAAGATTTTTATAGTAGTTTAAGCTAGCATCTAAAGTAAACAATTTCTCACGCCTAATAAAGTGATTTAAATACGAAATATTGAACATATATATATAAAAAAAAAAAAACTAAAACATGTGTACTAGTGAAATAGACATTTGATTTATACGAGTATTTTTATTCACCAGCTTAATGGTATCGTCTACTATAATCTGCTGGCAACAGGTCATTATATTTCATAATCATCAGGATTGCATAAACATAATTAAAAACAATTACGATAATTATACAACTAATATATATGTCAATTATTTTTCAGTGATTCGACTACTCATTATATATATAATCATTCTACGTCTTAAAAATCTAAAATACGCCGTTATCCGAATATTATAGATATATCTTGTCGATTCGAAACCTTTATTTAAATACGTTTTTTTATTTGAGAGGAGAGTTTACCATATCGATGGGATGAATATTAAATGTTTGACAGTTACGAAGCCCGGAACATTTGTATAAGAAAATGTTTTTTTTTGTAGATTTTTCCAATGTTTTTCTGCTATTCGGGACGGAGACAAATACAACAAATCAAGAACTATGAAAATCGGTTCAGCCGTTCTCAAGTTATAAGTGTTCGAACAAACTCGACTTTGTTTCACACAGATTCAACCAATGTCGATTATCAATAATTACGTAACTATTCATAATTAAGTATGGTACGTGTCGTTTTAATTAGAGGTGGCATAAAAGTTTAATTTGAAATGGAGAAATAATCATTTCTCAATCATAATAACGGTGGTGTGCACACTTGCAGCCGACATAGCAACTTGTGCATGTCGTGTCAACACGCCCTGCATTGACGCAACTAATTCGCAGTTGCTTTGCCACAGCCATTGTTACGTTGGGAGTCGCGTGTTTAATGCAAACACACAGATATATTTAGGGCTGTAAATTGACAGAAAACTTTGTGAAATAGTGTGGGTGCCCCTTAACAATGACGTTGTTTATTGCGATGTTAAAATAGAATTAACAAATCAATATGTGCATTTTTTAGTCAACAAACATATGCTTACAATAACAGCCAAGTTAAAATTACAGCAATTTAAATCTTCCATATTATATCAGAGGTTAAAACAATGTATCACGATATATCTTTTTATGTCTAACAGTTGAGAAGAAATGCAATTCTACTTGAGAATTTTGCAAAATTGACATTAATCTATGATAAAGTTAAAATGAAAAAGTAGTTAGCAACACGAATAATGTTCTGATCAAATACGTTGGAAACAGATATCTACAAGTTTATTTATAAGTAACATCGATCTAAAAATCCGCGAGTATTTTAATTGTATCAGTAAAATTGTAGTTCGTATGGAAATTGGATACGTTTTCAGTACTTGCTGTTCGAACTTATTAAAATATTATGAATAAAATTATAAGCAATATTCGAAAATATAAAATTTATTCTGAGGCAATCAGAAAACGAGAAGCCCAAAAATTGCCAGCGAATTAAAATAATATCTGATGTGAACTAAAATACAACGCAAAAAAAAAAAAAAATCACAGCAACATAACCAAATCTATTACGTATTATTTACGTGTTTATTACGTTAATGGGAATTTTATCTTTATAAATGTTTTTTTTTAACAGCGTTGTTTAACAAGAAACATAGAAATCATAAAGTTTTCACTTTGGTCATTAAGATTAATTCTATTTTATTCTAAATTTTTACTCTAAAATGAAACCTTATTTCTTTCATATTTTTGATATCCTTTTTTTTTTTTTTTTTTTTTTTTTTTTTATAACCCGGGGGAAATCCCTGACGGACCTCAGAGGGCGATGAGGGTCGCCCCCCGGTGTGTCGGACTTGCACCGACTAAAACCCCCGGGGTGTTCCTTCTCTCCGTCTAGCCGGGACCGGAGGTACAGCAGCGTCCACTTCTCCGGCCCGCGACGACGTCTGGCCTATTCGGTAGGCCTCACCTCTGTGTTTACGAGGGGCTAAGTAAAGGGCCACCCATCGCTCTCCTCATAAGTAGTCTTGGAGCGGTGTGCGGGAACACGTCACACACCGCTCTCTCCTGGGTAAGTTGGGCGACACGCTCCCTCAGGCGCGCCGCCCAGGCGTCTTTCCAGTTACGGAGGAAGGCCTGCGGCAAAGGCCCTCCTCCTTCGTCCTATTCTACGTGGGCGACGGATCGGGTTGTCGGGGCCGGCTATTGCCTCCCTGACCCTCTCCGCCGCCTCTTTCGCCTCCATAACATTCTCACAATATGTAACGACCGCCTGCCATGCTCTGTCACTGCCGACCATCGCGCAAGCGAGCGCTGGCAGTGACAGGTCACCACCCACCACCCTGACGAGGTCGGTCCTTTGGGAGGCCCAGGCTGGGCACTCCTCTACTGCGTGCTGTGCGGACTCATTGAGGCATCCGTCACAGTGATGGCATCTGGGGTCCGGTTCACTACCGGTTATGCGACACAGGTACCACCCGAAGCTGCCATGCCCCGAGAATACCTGTGTCAACCGGTAGGTTAGTGTGCCGTGACCCCTATTCAGCCATTCAGCCAACACCGGACGGATTGCCTCAATCGTCCGCAGGCCATAACGTGGGTTCTCCAGTCTCGACCTCCACGTCTCAATCGATTCGGCATCCAGCAGACGCCTCTTCGCTAGTAGTTCGGTCGGGGCGGTTCGCTGGCCCCGGGCCCGGCGCTCCTCGCGCCATGTAAAGAGTGACGCGAGGGCTCGGGCATCCAGGTCCCAGGGAACCGACCCCGCCATCATGCAGGCCGCATCGCATGATACCGTAGAGTAGCCCCGAATGATCTTGATGGCCAACGCTCTTTGGGGTCGCCGCAATAAGGTGATATTGCGGCTGTTGAGAGCGTCGGCCCATATCGGGGCACCATACAGCATCATGGAGCGCACCACGTTGCAATAGAGGCGCCTGCTGGGCACCCCTGGCCCGCCTAGATTGGGCATCAGTCGCCCATATTTTTGATATCCTGATATCCTTTTATCTAATGGCAGTCTGGAAGGGATCACACCTATAAAACCAGCTTCTGACCATTGTTGACTGTATTTTTTTCTTAGGTGCTAATATATTATGTATTGTATTCTAATGTTTTGGTAGCCTCGTATGCTCCAACAAATACATAAACACCAGAGAGGCAAATCCGTACAAAGAGGCGGTTATATGAAGGATCTTCAATTAGGACAATTATTATACGGCAGTGAGTAATTCAGGCAGTCTCGCTCGCGGTTGGCTGACAAAGGGCGCATCGTCAACGTGCAATAATTAAAATAATAAAGCATCGTTCCGGGACCGCTCATTGTGCTGATATGACAAGTGTCCGCAATAAGTGGGACCCTCACGCTCGCCCGATGGGGTCGCGCTCTTCATATTCAACCGGCAAATATTTCGCGAACGCTTGTAATGCCAACATTTTTTGTATGTAACATTAATTCGGGGAGTTCTTTTTGCAAAGTAAGTATATTTTTATTTCTGGTGGGTTTTGTTACAGAGGGCCACAAAATTGCGTTGATGGAATGTATACACGCAAATATGTGTCTCTGCTATTATATTATAATTTGGATGTTTTTGTAAACCTTATACTAAAACTATGCAATCAAGATTTAGTGGGGACTTTTAAGAGCTCTAGCACAAATTTACAAAGTTAAAATAATCAATATGTCTGATCAGTATTAGTTGAATAGTGTCGGAGATATAGCTTGATTTACCTCAATACGCAACTGTTGTCATATTATTCTATGGACATTAAGTAAAATTACAAATACTTTATAAATAATTTGGTTAGCTATCTAAAAGTTCGTACATTTTTTAAATGTTTCAAAATGGGTTATTTTCCTATTTAGTAATTGCCAGGGCAAATGAAGTATTGCAGAGAGTATGTTACGAAGAAAGAAAAAATGAATGGGATAGAAAGCTAAATCCAGGTACAATGGTGTCAGTCAAACCTACTGTAAGTAGGCAGTTCAAAGATAATGATTCTGTCAATTTTTGGGAGGTGAAACTTTGAGTTTGGTTGGCACATCGTTCATTTGTATGGTTTATTCCATAGACTGTACACGTGATGTGGGCTCTTCTATACAAAATATCATTCCTGTACTCAAAATACTTTTAGAAAAGTACAAAATGTATTGAAATGACATGAGCTTTCAAAATATCACGTTGTCCGGTTATGACTATTTCACTTATTTACATTTTTTACGGGTCTTATTGAGAAACGAATGTTACTTTGTCAAAGGGCCCAGCAGTAAGTAATCGCATTTAATGAAAAGCCTGTATTATCCAGCATCCTACCAATATACCTGGAGACTTTCCACCACAGTATACGCAGAACAAATGGATTAGTAAATAGATGTATATCTGTTAGTTTTTTTTTTTTTTTTTTTTTTTTTTTTTTTTTTTTTTTTCGGCGTGTCCTACGTTGGTGGCCTGGGAAAGACCTTCACAACAAAACCGGGCTTGGTGGGCGAACGCAGAGGGCGCTCAGCCAGCGAAATTTATGGGTTGGGCGGCTACGCAAGGGCACCCCTGTGGGTACGGACCTCGACTTGGGCGGCCGGCCAATTGAAAAACGAACCTAACGGTGATCTACCAGCGTTTCGGAAGCGACTACCTTGAGAAGAAACGCCGAAAGAAACTCAAGGCTGCGTCGGAGTGAAACTGCGTTATTTAAACAACAATTGACGGACCTATCCTTAATCGTCGTCGTCGGCGCCGCCGGCGACGCCGGTGTCTCGGAATGTGACGAGTGCTTGTGTGTACCTCGTTGTTGATAGGATCGGCGGTCGCAAGGGCCGCGGTAATTGAATCGACGGGATCCAATAGGACATGACGCGGGCGGCGTAGTTTGCGCGCGATGCCGCTTTTCGGTGTGTAATCGCAGGCACTGCGGACTAAAGGATTAGGGTGATGCTGCGCCTTGTCGAAATATCGACACGATGCATTTTGCATGAAACTGGCGAGCGTTTCCAGCTTAAGGTCGTCATGGAGATCTATGTTGCGCATGTACAGCGGGGCACCCACTGCTTTACGCAAGAATTTATTTTGGATGACCTGAAGGGAATCCAGAGAAGCGGACTGGCTCTGGGCGAATACTACGCTAGCGTAGGTCATCACCGGTCTTATTACGGTTTTGTAAAGAGTCAACTTATTTCTAAGCGACAGTTTACTACGTTTGCACAGCATAGGGTGCAAACGACCGAGAATGAAGGCGGCGCGGTCGCGCACAACCTTAACATGTGGTCCGAAGGTCAAGTGACGGTCGAGAGTGACTCCTAAGTACTTGACCTCATCGACCCAAGGGATGGGCTTGTCGTGGAGGATGACGTTTCGCTTAGGCAAATCGCGTTTTGCCCGAGAGAAGAGTATTGCTACGCTTTTCTCGGGGTTGACGTCAATTCGCCATTTGCGAAACCAGTCTCCTAAGTCTCGCACTGCTTCCTGCAGGCGTAGGCGTATGATATCTCGACGGAAATTTGAGACGTAGAGTGCAGTGTCATCCGCATAAAGAGCTAGCTCTACGTCCGGGTGTTTCGGGATGTCATTGGTGTACAGACTGTATAAGAGCGGGGCGAGGATTGAACCCTGCGGAACCCCCGCTCGAATCGGACGCGGACTGGAGAGATCGCCCTCGACGCGATACTGAAAGTGTCGATTCGACAGATAGTCTCGCAGGATAAGCACGAGCCTATCTGGCACTTCATAAGTATGTAGCTTGTATATCAAGCCGTTATGCCAGACTCTATCGAAGGCTTTCGCCACGTCGAGGAAAATAGCTCCTGTGTAGGCTCCTTTCCTAGAAAGAGAGAATTGATTAAGGACGTGCTCCGTGATGCGGTGCACCTGGTTTACACACGAGTGTTTGGCGCGAAAACCAAACTGCTCGTCTATGAGAATCTTATTTGTCGTAACAAAGTCTTGAAGACGGTTGAGAAGCAACCGCTCGTACAGCTTACCCATCGTCTTGATGAGACTGATGGGTCTGTAGCTGGAAGGAAGGTTGCTAGGTTTCCCTGGTTTAGGGATCCCAACGACGCATGCGTCTTTCCATACATTCGGAAAGACGCAGTTTTTTATTGCCGCATTAAAAATGACGACGAGAAGTATAATTAACTGTTCGGGCAGTGACCTTAGGACACGGTTTGAAATACCGTCCAGGCCGGGAGCTTTTTTGATCGGGAGATATTTAATTATATCTGTGACTTCCTCAGCTGTAACGGGCGCCAGGTCGGTGGACGGAGGGAGTGCAGCTATACGTGTGACTTCTGCGTCTACACTAGCTATGAAATCGGGGTTCTCTACGTGAGTGCTGGGAGAACATTGACTTTCTAAGCTATTTGCCAGACATTCTGCCTTTTCGATGTCATCGAAAGCGACAGAGTTGTCTAGCCCTACTAGAGGTGGCATAGAGCGGTCGTTATCGGTCTTAAGAGATCTCGCCAGGCCCCAGTAGGCCTGGTGGGAGGGCGAGATCTCGGAAAGGTGGGCATCCCATTGATTATTACGGAGTTCGGATATGCGCTTCTTTACAGCCCTCTGTAAATAACGCAACCTTGCTCTGTGTTCTTCAGTGGGATACCGGTCATAGGCTCTAGTGGCAGCGTTTTTTGCAGTCAACAGTTCCCTTGTGTCGTCAGGGAGCCTCCAGCGGTGGAGATCACCAACTGGAGCCTCACTGGTGGCGTCGGCGAGGGCACCTTGGAGATGACTGGTGAGTGCATCAATCGCATTGTTGGTTTCTTCTTTAGAGGAGAAAGAATCTGGAATCGATTCTAAGAGAGGTTTCGGATCGTCCGAGGCCAAGTTTGCACTAAGTCTCTTCCAGTCCGTGACCTTCTTGATGGTAAGTGCGGGCGGGTGTGAGGAGCCCAATTGCACTTGAACGGGTCTATGGTCAGAATCTAGTTCACTTATTGTTTCTATCAAACGTAGCGGTAAGGCTACGTTTTTTAGAAGCACAAGGTCCAGAATGTCGGGCCTGTGGGCAACGTTATACGGAAAATGAGTAGGAGATGTCGGAGCAACGACATCGAAATTTAATTGTTCGCTCAGATCATGCAGGCGAGTGCCATTCGAGTTGGTAAGATGGCAATTCCACTGCAAATGTTTGCAGTTTAGGTCGCCTGCAATGATCACTGAGTGTCCTAGGTCCAAGAGTGCTGTGAGATCACTCTGGAGAAGTACTTTGTCGGGTGGCATCTGTTAGTATTCGTACATATTCTAACGCTCAGTTTGATAAACGGTCCTTAAATTTAAAGACGCTTTTAAACACTTATAAAGCTTAAATGTGTATGGAATTAAAGAGTCCTTAGAGACAGATTTGAATTTTTAAATTTAAGTAGCGGTTCTGAAACTTGGCACTAGCCTATAAGTAATATATAGTGATTATGTCGAGCTCGTATAAAATTTAATGATCTGGTGGCAGGTATACGAAAATATTAGAAAGGAAAGTTTACATTCAGCACCTAATGCATCCGTTGCAAAATAATATGAAGTGCCGTTACTATGCTAGATATATATTTTTTAACATATCCATAACGTAAATCAGAAATAGAACTGGAGTGAGCATTTCGGAGCAGTTATAACATTACTGGAGTGGGTGTTGCGAAGGCAGTGTTTATAGATAGCGCTATTACTCACGATCGAGGTAAAGACAGGACAGTGCGTTATACAGAAACCTTTGTGCTGCAGATGTTTATGATTTTATCATGTTTTATACGATCGTCGTATAATTACTTCAATGAATAATAATATTGTTCGTACATAAACATTTCATTATTAACCCGTCAATGGTCAAGTGCAAAACGTCTTATTACGAGACGACAATATACTTATACGAGTACAGAACTTGCAAGTCTTGGCAACATTTTTACATTTTTATTGGGCTTTCAATTTGCAAAGTGCTCTTGTTTACAATGATCTTAATTTTCCTGTTATATATTTTTTTTAATTCAAAAAGTACTCTAGAGCAGGTTGATTGACTATAACCACAGACCTTTGCATGTTTATTTTATTACACAGATTGCGTTCTGGACATATTCCATCTGGAAAGTTTGCTCATCTCATGAAAAAGATACCGTCTCCAATGTGTCCTGAGTGCGGAATTATAGACGATATTCAGCATGTCCTGATTGAGTGTGTCCAGACCGCTAATGTAAGAAAGGATGTTATATGTGAATTGAAATTAAATAGATTGGATGTTGGTATGTACCATAGCATTTTGGCGATGCCCACTAAAGCAACTGCCGAAATGCTATGGAAACTGTATGAAAGGTGAGGTATGAAAGGTTTTATTTCTATATGTTAGGCTATGATGGGGCTGATATGACGTAAGTTAAAAACCCCTAATAAAGAATAATTAAAAAAAAATGTAGACGCCGCCCGATATGCGTTTGTGTTAAACGCCCTAAAGGTCGTTATGGTGTTACGGGACGCGCGGGGTAACAGGTGCGTGCGCGCAAGGGATGCTCTAGCTAAAGCAGCCGACTACCGAGACCCAAGGCTAGAGTACTTGCGTGTGCGTCGCATTTCGGTGTGCCTTAAAGTGCAAATAAACAGTAAAACGCCAAAATCCGTGTCCTTCTACCACCGGTCATTGCTATATAAAAGAAAATTGATACTTTTAAAATTCCTATATTTCCCTTCTAAGTTGAAAAGACAATATTTAAAAAGCTAGGGTTCTTAAAAACGAAAACAATGTGTCGAGATATAATAGGGTTATGTTCCCATATCTTGGTAACATCTATTCAAATATAGACTGATTAGGTAAACATTTGAAACCACGTGACATATCAATAATGATCTCGTAATTGAAGAGGATAATGTTCAATCCCCCTCATACGTTGAATAACGTTAGCATAAATACATACAAATCGCTTTAGTGTGATCCACAGAAGTTTATATATGAATGAATTAAACCTTGAACCAGTGAATCTTTTATTTCCGCACTCAAGAGGTATAGTGTGTAAAATCACTATTATCGAATCTCTTTATATTTATTGTTCACTTATTTCTAGAATATAAATAAATGAATATGCTTCCAGCGAGCGTGTTTCCATGTTGGTTTGATTTGGGAGCCTTAAATAGAAGAGGGAAGGCATTTGTTGGGCGGAAGCAATACATCTTCGGCCCCATCTTCATCTTCCACCAGGTATGATTGAGGTAAAGAGTCAGCTTGTAAATAGTAAAGATAGTTATTACGAGACATTTATAATTATTTGAACATCGCTAAATATAACCTTCTACGTTAATTTCATTATAGCTAGGATCACGTAAAATTGTCCACCTATTTTATAAACCAATAACTTTCAAAAATAAACCGTTTTCAATTATTTTCTATTGAGCGGCCAATTGAATGTAATTTTAAAAATTTAATTTAATTCTCAGATTGCTTTCGTAACTATTCGTTACTATATTGTCATGTCTGCAACTTTCAAACACAGAGTGGGTGTGAGTGGGCGAATTTTAGTAACACTTTCATATCTATATAATTCTCAAAGAATACATTTCGCTGTATAAATGGCAACAGGATAAGGTAAACCTTTAAGGGTCAGAACAAGATTTACATTATGTCAAATCATAGCAAATTAATAAAAAAAAAAAAAATTAGCATTGCCATTAATAGCATTAATAAATCTTCTTTAATATGCGAAGATGACACTAAAAGTAATACAATGTAACCAGTTTAAAAGAACAACATTCATAATAATTTATAAACATTTACGCTTCGGTCAGATTTACACAATGAAACTGTTTAGTTGAAATGAAATTAGTTGGTTGATAGATAAATATGCAGAGTTGCACGGTTAAACTGGACAAAAATAACACTATTATACTTTTTTCACTGCTGATGGTATATTGGAAGATTGGGCAGTTTCATGCCTTCGTGATACCGAGAAGAAGAAGATACCGACCATACTACTATATCTGAAGATTAGTTTAAACTTTATGCGTGTTTTTTTACATTGGCTCGACACAGTAACTACAGTGCACCTGATGGTAAGTACAGTGTATTCCAACAACGAAAGCAACCATTAAAGGATGTAAATCCATTGATGGTGTCCGTCATCATGTCAGCTGATATATACCACGACTGAAGGTCTCTAGGTATATGAGTTACTGGATATACACAAGTTGATCTTGAAACGCGACAGTCCAAAGCTAGTCACTATGACGGTCTTTACACTTGTGTACCATGGTCATCATCCAGTTCGGGAATCCGCCCTACCACCAAAAAATCTACTACTGTACTTGATAAAAAAAAATCATACAAAGATCACTCATACTGTTTTCAATAAAAACTGCATAAAATACGGTCCTCGAAAGTACAGAACATAGGTAGTTTGCACGCGATTCTTGGAAAAGGAATGCATTCAACATCAGCAGCGGAATAATTCCGGTAATTTAGTGTTGTGTGGCCCCTCTGTATCGCGTGCTACCAGCAAAATCTATAAAACCTAACAACATACATGGCGTAAGGGCCCGATTAGGCGAACTAGTGTAACTATGGGGTCAGAATCTGATGACGATAAGCACATTTTTAGCCCGGATTCCTCCGTTCTACGGGTTATAAGAACAATACAATTTTAACTTTTGGTTTTATCTATAAAACAATCAAACTATGACCAATATTTAAAATTACTAGCGCTCTGGAAAAGAGTATTGCCCTGGCAATGGGTAAGTACAACCTAATGATCATGACTGTATCGGTAACGACCTAAAGGTTTAATGATGGCATTGATACATGGTAAATATTACAAGCACAGGTGAAGAAATAAAGCAGGTATGTAAATAAAAAAGGGGAATTCACCTCCATTTATGATAAAAAGTAAAAAAAAAACTTCAATTTTCACTATCTTATTTATATCTTGTACTTTATAGTTTATTTGTTCTAAATTGAGACTATTATCAGGCTAAATGATTTATTTTTTTAAATAAAAAACATACTTCTTAAATTAAAGACGTATTTTAAAAGAACAACTTTTTAGTTGCTTCAAAAACAAGTTTGTCTTCAGGTCAAAACTTATTGAGAGTCAGTAGTTGAAAATAGATGCAAGTGTGTGTTAACGCAATTTTTATTATAGTTGAATGGTTTATTAAAAAAATTGCATAATTTATACATGTAATTTTACTAAAAAAAACTTTTTCGTAGAATTTGAAAGAGTAAAGAAACAAAAACAAATATATTGCACATAACATAACATAAAACACAGCAGTATAAGTTGATGATGTTACAAACAGCAAAAGCGTTTACCCAGTTTTGAGATGATGTGCCAAAGAGAAGTCCTATTATTTACACATGCTTGTTGACCAACTTTATTATTTTACACATCTCTCCATTATAAGTTGAGAGTATGTTTTTGAAAAATGTATGGGATATGTATCAGTTGATACGCTATTCAATGGTGAAATTAATAAAATTGACGTAAGTCAAACCGCGTACTTTTCCCCGAAGGGTGCGGATATGAAAACGGTGTCATCGTGTGATAATCACGAACGTTAAGGGTAATTTAATTTTTGTAGCTTTATTGGTCGGTTGTCAGGCCAGGCCCGGGCGTATGGCTGCGAGGGGGTGGAACAGGCCACCTGTGAGGCGCGCAAACGCGAGGGTTGCGCTCTCGAAGTATGTTAATTAATTTTCGGTGGACCGGCCCGTGTTTCACGGGTTCGCTCAAATCGGCCCGCTGTGCGGTTTTCATGTATGTATTTGGTTATATCATAAAATGTCAATTATTTTACAACTCGTTAAAATGTTTTCATACATTTATTAATTAGTTTATGATTCAAAACGAACGGGTCCTCGTGTTGTTAGCGTAGACTTAAGGCTGAAACTGCACAGCGAATTTTAACCGCAAGGTCTTTCGGTATTATCAGCGTTTATTGTCAATGTATTAACATTTTTCACGCGGATTTTTTTCGCTGCTAAGTATGCAGTCATACAATTTAAAGCGTTAAAGTTTAATTGTATTTTTGCGGCAAAATTCGCAGTGCAGCCTGGGTCTAACAAATTATAACACGTAACCCCTGGGTGGCGCTAAATGAGTACTAACTAGTAAGATGGTAAAGCGCCAGTGCCTACATGAGTGCACTAACCGTCAAAGTAACTCGCTTCGATCAGTAATATTTTGCAATCAACTCTTCTATATCTAGGATCTTTTCACTTCTTCAAGGACAATAATTTGACAACACTTTAAATGTAGCATTCGGCTATAGGCGTCAATAGTCACTGTCCATCTGACGGTTAGTCAGCTGAAAAATTACTTGTAAACCAGCTTGTTTGTCACACTTTTACATTTATAAAAAAAATACAATATTTATTTAATTTTACAAGCATAAGGTATATGAAATCATTCCACCGATACGCCGAACATTAATGAACTCGCCAATAATTCACATATTCGTAGCTGTATCGAATTTTAGATGTAATACGTATTACGTTCAGCATGTTAAAATCATTGATGTGTCATCAAGTGCGTCTATAAAAAAATCCGTTGGCACCAGTAACTGTTTAAATTAAACTCATGTAGTAGAAACTATATTAGTATTGAATAAACGTGCCATAGAATTAAGACATATTAAAAAAACACTCTCAATCGTCAAAAGTGTTCACAAATGGAATAACATAATATTTCAACGATATGCCGTGAGTTCACGCGACGTGAGACCTCCTGATTTTGAACTAAATTATTCAATTTCTGTGTCGTACTTGTGTCAATTGTTACAGAGTTAAAGGAAGAACACAATAGAATAAGATGAGCATGAACGAGCATACGAAAGCAGGAAATATATAGCTTCACGTCAAGTCGCACGTTTTGTACTAGATTATCCTTTCACATGTTTTTTAATTCCATAAAACATAGTTATAAATGCTATATACATATTAAACACAGCATAGCGAATAAAAGATCAAATATGGACAGACTTGTATTGAATCGATAACACAAGCTGATCCTCCTTTAATTTCGTCGCCCCTGTTCAATTAATTATTCAATGGAAGCAGCCCGCTTCTCTTTTATTCATCACGAAATGGGGCAATGGATTTTTATTAATACCTCATCGGTACTCTATTGACTTGATAATGTTTGTTGAAACCGCGCGCGTACTATATTATACACAAAGATGTTTATCCGACGGTCTGTATGTTTACGAATGAGAGACGCGTGCCACGTAAACGAAGGGCCCGTTACGCGTCGTCTGTCCACATATGTGTCAATAAATATCAAATCTTTCATCATAAAACCACTAGACATCGTGTGGGATTCCATCCGTATATGGTGGATGTTCCTTATATCCGCACGAAAATATTCGCTTCTATATTCATCATGCGAACGGCTAAGGAGTGGAATATGCTTCCAGCGGCCATATTTCCGCGATCTTATGACCTGGGAGTCTTTAAGAGAATAGTAAATAAGCATTTGTTGGGCGAACGCGTTTCATCATCGAACTCATCTTTACCTTCCACCAGGTGTGATTGAAGTCAAGCGTTCCCCTAAAAAAAATCTCAGTAAGTTAGAACCCAGTAAATCCATGGTATAAATCATAAATCTTCTACATTGTGTATGTTCCAGACGTAACGAAGCATCTTGAATCGCTGCAATTGCGCAGAGATATTGCCTCGTCGAGCGTTTTCTACCGTTTGTATCATGGCGAGAGTTTTGAGGAGTTATTTAACCTTGTTCCACTCTCTTCCATTATAGGAGAACCACGAGCGCGAGTTTACCGCGTCACAGCTATACGGTAACTCACATCCTATCTGGGACTAAGAAGTTCTCTAATTCTAATTTTGTAATCGTTAATCATTAATAAGATTACATTTTGCCCATCTCTGTTACAAACTATAAAGAAATCGCAAACAATACAATTCGTTAAACACGCATAAAGTAAAAATCATACGACCGAGCTTTGGAATAAACAAACCCATAATTTCCTGAATCACAGTTTCGATTCGTACAGAGAACATTCTTGAATTACGATAATTTACAATGAGGCTGTCACTGTCATGAGTGCCGATGCCAAATTTTTCTTACAGCCATAGGCAGTCCGTCCAGTGTGTCCAAAGCTATGATCTTGGGAGAGCACCTGTGAGTCATGAAGACGCTTGCCAATACAGCAGATCGCGGATTTCAAAAGTCGTATAAATTTACACTACTTTATTGAATTCTGAACCTTAATTTCATGCATTCAAACCAAAATATAAACTGTTAGTTGATGCAAAGCTCAATGAATCAGCGTCGTTATTTTGCCAGCTGCGAATTAAGACTCTGATTGCAATTTCTAAGAGAACGTCGCGACTCATCTTACAATGTGAGACGCAATTTCAAAGTTATCATATTTTAAACGCGTGATAAGCACGATGAATTCTCAAGCAACAGTTACTTAATACATTGGATACAAGACGTTTTTATACTCTCACAACAAAATAAAAGAATTGTACCTAATGGTAGCAACGGAAACCAAACGACAAATATACCTATATACAGGCTGATTTATATTTAAAATTTATTATTTATAAGAGTTTTTGCCATTTTGGCATGTCAGCCCCATTGTGCCCAATACGGTGAAATACACCTCAGTTCTGAGAGAGTCGCTGATGAGTCAGTGCTACCATGTCCACCAACAATTTCATAGTATTCCCTGTCGGATCACATAGGAAGCCATGAAAGGCACAGGCTGATTTTATAGACGAGGGAGATATTCAAGGAGGATATTCAGCATTCGATTCTAATTCCAAATATATAGAAATAGTGATATCTTAATATTTCCATTAAAACAAAGTAATTCATAGTCAACATATTAAGGGGCAATTACACACATGATAGAATAAATAACAATTGATTATTAAGTAGGTATTTTGTCTCTCCTAAGTCAGGATAAAGTACGAAAGGGTAACGAGTCAATTACCTGTTTACCTAAAATTACGTAAAAGGAATTTTATCTACATGCCATTCAATCGTGCACCACACGCGCTGCGGTGTCCAAACTTTTTACGGATCAATTCTCATTTGTTCGTCAATGTTTCTTTATGATTTGTTAAGGAATATTGTTATTTACATTTTTATCAATTAGAAGAAGGTACAAATTATTGTATTCTGAAATATCTCTCTCGTCTATAAAATTACCTGTATAAGAGTTGCCCACCAAGGTAAACTGAACAAATCCACGACACTCTTAACAGCAAATTACACAATGCTTTTCACAATGCCAAGAATAGAGAGGAGTAGTGCATCGTCACATGACAAACAATATTCTAGGAGTAGTCACAGCCCTCAGCATGGAGGAATACGACGCGAGGAGGAGGGTATTCTTACATATAAAAAATCGGAAGATCTCTAGGCTGATCAAAAACGCAATAATCAGAATCTAGTTATAACGGGCGTACCACTCATACACTTTGTTATTGATCCAGTTCGTAAATTATGTTTATATCGAGATAAACGAGTAAGCAAGCACTACTGTTGTTCCAGTTTTATTTAATACTAGCTGATCCGGCAAACGTTGTTTTGCTATATAAGGTTTTGTAATATCTTCTAAGATGTTCATTGAAATTAAGTGATGTCAAAGATAATTTTGTTCACAATTAAATACTCTTAATCAAAAACACATTTATTTGGATAAAGGTTAATATTATTACGTTGACAACTCTTAACAAATAATGCATCAATTTCGACCAAATTTGATTACCATAAAAACGGTTCTAGTGAGTTAATCTTAAAAGATAGACATATACTGTCGCGGACATTTTTTTAGATCCTTTCAAGAGGAATAATTCTTTAATACATATATTTTTCGTATCTTGAACCGTTTTCGCAGCGCACGCAATGGAAGCCCTCAAGGACGGATAATTTTCCCCGTTTCTTTCACATTTTTCATCATTTCTTCGCTCCTAATAATTGTATCGTGATGTTATATAGCCTAAAGCCTTCCTCGATAAATGGTCTATTCAACACAAAAAGTATTTTTCGATTCGAACCAGTAGTTCCAGAGATTAGCGCGTTCAAACAAACAAACAAACAAACAAACTCTTCAGCTTTATAATATTAGTATAGATTATCACAAGATTATAAGAATGTAATCGGATTTTAGATCGATAAACACACAGGACCCTTCTAAGGAGAGAATCTTCAATAAAGGCTGCCTAGTATTAGAATATGATATAGATGCCATGGCAACAAAGAGATACTTATGAAATTAAGACGATAAATCAGACTGGCCTGAGCGAGCCGAGCCTTGAATGAGCACAGGAACAACGGCTTATACGTAAATAATGTAGTATGCCGACGCGCCTGCCTGCCGGTCCGCCTGAATATAAAGTAATATGTCACAGGACAGTACACGCGAAGTGAGAGAGTACTAACAGTGTCGGTCGCTTCCGAGAAACAATTGACTGGCATCGATACTTTTATAACACTAAGCATTAGTTCGTACTTACTAGCGCTTCTCGATTTAACTTCGCAAAGCTGCGACGGCCCGCCACATGGATTTATCACACTTAAATTTAGATTATGGTAGGGCTTTAGTTCGTCCTATTTTAGTACAATACCATTTGAAGGAACAGTTTTAAGAATACAATTATTAGTTGATTTTGGCTTTTAGGCGTATATTTTTCTCACAAATAATTTAATCAAATTGCTAACTATGGGACAATATTTTGTAAAGAGGAAATATCTAAGTTTCGTCAGTTTTTCTCGGTAGGTTCTCCTGGATATACCATATATTAACTATTTATGAAGAAAAATCTTGTGATACATTTGTTTCGATAAATCTGTTTTTAGATTAATTCGATTTTTTTAAATTCAAGTTGATTTATATAGCCTACAGACAACGATAAATACCTTAACGTGTCTTATGCGCAAAGAAACTTACTTTTAATTATGGCTACACGGTTTGCATATAAGACCCGTTAAAACAACAATGAGTACAAAACTCGAAAATTGAAATTGTGTTATAGAAAAATTTTCTAGGTTTAGGTGTTTATGCGTGTGGAATTTAAGTGGATCTCGATATAGGAGAAAATTCGTACTATGGAGTTTAGTTTAAAAAAACTTATCCAATTAGCATAGCGGACGCAGAGATTACATTCAGAACGGTGCACCCGCACACAGAGGAGGCGTTGGCGCGTAACGTTGCAGCCACAACCTACCAACTGATAAGAATGGCCGCTGGGCGACCACAGAAGCGTTAAGTGTGCAATAAATTAATTACACTACTCTAGCTACACAAAATAGTACTTACATCGAGGTAGTTATGCAAATATCGAAAGCATACACTTTATTTCATCATCAATTAATAGCTTCTATGAACGTTGCGATTCATATTGTTATAAATAACGAAACACATTGTACAAGTATTACGTACTGTAGGACCCTTATATGGCATGACAATAAATGTTAGAGGAATATAACATTGCTATAGTTAATCAAAGTTGAGGATTACTTCAATAACTGAACTCTGATAAAAACTACATCGTTATCAACCATCGGCAATTTGCTAAAGATAAAAAAGCCTTTCCCGTGATATCATATAATATTACAACTAATTATGAATGCAAAACAAGGAAGCGGTTTGTAATTATTATTCAATAATGTGTATCTTTTATGGAAGAATTCTAAAAACCCGATCCATTCAATATATTTCGTCGTATTAATATTCTGCAGCCGTACAGATTTTAAACGTGACCTGAACTCTTTCCTATTGTGGTACAATATCACACGACCACGTCAAAAACAATGAATTCATGACCAACTTCCACCGTTCAATGCGCGCGTTTTGACCGCCAGAGTCCACGCCTGTCGTCAGAATATTGAGTAATAATTTAATGTACATATTAAAGGTTCTAATAGCGTGCATTAGAATTGAAACTGGAAGCAATGTCTTTACAAATATTTAGTGTTCTACCAAAGAAACATTTTTGTACAAAGCTAAAAATGAAAATATAAAAATCCTAACAAATTTAAAAGCGACTAAAAGCGAATAACAGTCGGTTTTAAAAGCGTTTAAATCAAATGTTTACTATATTGATTTTAGTATAAAAAACAATTTCTAGAGATGCAGAGATTAACATTACCTCGCAACTTGCCAATCATAATAAATTAATATATCGTCACGCTAAATCCATTTGTGGGAGAGTAGAGATACATTAGCAGCTGTACCCACTTTTGCACTTATATGCCGTGCGCAAGGAGATCAATAGCGCAACTGGTTGCAGTTTTTAGGAGACCGACACATGGCATTTCTATTAAATGCCATTCAAGTTTTCTCACGAAACAAATATAAACAATAATATTTCGAAACATTGTGGACATTCATAGCATTTCAAAGATCCATTTTGATCAAAGCCAAAGATCTAAACCACGGGGACCAAAGCAGCACTTTCGATCAGAAATTACAAATATTAGAACAGAAACTTGGAGCGTTAGATCGTGTTTGTTTCATTAGACCGGAGACGCGTGCAGGCGTCTAATGAAGGGAATCCGAGAGCTTTAGCAAGATCAAGGTGCGCTGATAATCGAATTAAATTGAACTGCACTGGAGCCGGCGATGTTGCCGACTGAGGGTCTAACTAAGTTTATAACTATGCCAGGTACGCTCTTAGCGTGCAACAAGTTCGTTGCGAACATTTGGAGTGCTTTGAAAGCGGTTAAGCCATATTTAAGTGTTACTGTTTCATACAAGTAAATCGATATAGGATAATATTGTCCGTCTCATTCACTAGTAAAATGCATTCGCATTCTGTCTCTTAACTTTAGGTGTTACAGGAGTAAGCAAGAGCTTAGTTATAACAAAATCCCCGATGAATAAAAACTTCGTACGGAAACCTGTATGCTACCTAATACATATATCGTCGTAACCTGAGAACGGCGATTAGTACAGAAAGTCTGCACAAATTAACATTCGATAAGCGCTTTAGTTAGTTGAGAAACAAACTGAGTGGAATTGACATAAGCTTTCGAAAGATCACGTGATACGTACATTTCATACATGTCACATTTCTTTATTGTTATCGCTGATAGTTTAAGTTTGTCTAAGCCTTAAGCATATTGGATACCACATATAACTTAGTCAGTTTAGAACACCGGCGTAGAGTGGCCTGCCTTTCGGTTTTCTATAGACTATACTCTGGAGAGTGTGCGGCCGAGTTGTATGATTTGGTTTCCCCTCCCCCATCTACCATAAATTGACTAGACGCCGTGCTGGTTTGCACCCTTATGTGGTTGACATTCCAGCTGCTCGCACGAAGCAATTCGCCTCCTCCTTTTTGCTGCGAACCGCCAAGGTGGAATTCACTTCCTGCGTCTGTGTTTCCAATTTCTTATGACATGGGAATTTGCTAACGTCGAGTGAATTGGTATTCGCTAGGCGAGCGCACTCCATCATCGGCTTCATCATCACTTTCCAGCAGGTGAGATTGAGGTCATGCGCAAAAGCCTGTCAGTAATAAAAAACAAGTGCAAAATGGATAAAGCCATCGATGTATCTCAACTCACACGACAGAATATAGTGTGATGATATCTTTACTATAATTTAATAAAATTATTATACTTTATTGTTCATCTTGCGAATGAATAATACAGAATACCATAAAGTAATGGTGGCCAGTGCAATTAGCACCAGTGCCGGTTACGGTGTATAGAGACGCAGCTGGTCTATTGACTGACGGTGGGAGACAATTTGTGCCAACAAACGGTGATGCGAACTTAGGATTTAACCCCAACGTTGGACGATTCCAATATAGAAAGGGGGACTTTTAGGGCATTGATCTCTCAATTAAAGCAAGCAGGAGAGACAAAATCAGAGAAAAATCTACGATTAATACTTTGTTTTAATAGTAATGAACCAAGTTTCAGAAATTATAAACACTTTTTTTACATTCATTTAGACTATATTTTATGATTAACCAAAAAAAGTTATGATATTCCTATTTAAATCCTATGATATTCATATTTTTGAAATAAAACACTATTTCCATAGGAACTTGACCCTATGATATACGATTCATTTTGGGGAGATTTTAAAATATTTCAGGAAAAATTCTAGTACGGTTAGGTAACACTGTTGACAAATCGCGAAAGTTCAACGACCACGCGGACGATGCAAACAGCAAAACGCACTTGACTGCGCTTTTTATCTACTGGATCATTAAATAGTTTCCATAGATTTATAATAATAGGATGCAAGTAATTACGTTTATATCGCTAAGTGGTAATTAACTTAGACATTTAATCTAACCAGTCTTTGTACAATCTCTCTATATTTTAAAAACACATTGGCACATAACAATACTCATTTGTATAAAAAAGTTCTTGAGGATATTTTAAGTCAGAGTTAGTTTTTAGGTATGGAGTTCCTTAAAAAAGTAGGAAGATGCACTCATGGTCGTTAACCCATTGTTGTCACTTTTTGCTTCGTAGTTTTCCATAGGCAGTAGTAGTCTTACCTTCACGAGAAGTATCAACATATACGCCGACCTTTTACATTAAAAAAAAAACATAATGAAGTATGTCTAAAAATAGTATAATTAACAACAGATTAAGAACTCAAATACGTTCTTACACAGAATGAAAAGAAAAAGGTGTAGCTATACTATAATTGTATGAAAAGAAAGTATGTCAAGGTAGATTAATTATAGCAAGCTTTTTTTTACAGTGTATGATGATTGATATGTGGAGTTTAAGAAACGCATAATTACTCCTTATACATTCATATTAAAAACATATTATGTACGAAGATATACTTATATCAAGATATAAATACAACTTTTTGCTATTAATATTCCGCCATGTTCTGTTTCGATATATTGACTATACCGCAGCTAATTGAATCTATAGTATAGACCAAAAACGGTAGCGATTATCCAGAGAAGGGAATTCATTGTCAATTCATTGTTGGTTTTTATTCTTTATTAGTATATTGTGGGCCTGAGGGACCCTTTATCTTTGGGACAAACTATCAATCAATAAGTTATGGACTTTGGTGGCAACATAAGGGCACAGTTGTGAGTACGGATCTCGGCTTGGATGGCCACCGGGACGTTGTAACCATTCTTTTTGTCCATTTCATTATTGTAGAGATTTTTAAGCTATATTAATTTAAATTCGTACTTTTGCTTTATTTTTATAGTTGATCCCCTTTTCTGGTAGTAGAGTGGTTGACTTGGTGATTATTTAGCCATGTTCAAACCTCACCCTTATATAACATGACCACGCGCGTGGGTTTACGTAGTCACAGCTATATGGTATCTCACATCCCAGCTAGGACTAAGAAGTTCTCTAACTCTTGCGTTTGCCGAGTTGTTGGGCTGTGAAATGGTCTTCCAGCGAGCATCTTCCCACCATCCTATGATATGGGATCCTTTAAGCAAAGCGTGTAGAGATATATGTGCAGGGCGGCATGATCACTGCGGCTATCAATGTTTTTTTGCTGTTAGCAGTCGTCCATTTTTTGACTGCACCATTCTTACCATCAGGCATAGTGGTCACTGTTCCATGTTAGGATAAAAAAAAACTTGGCCGTGACCAAAGACAATAAGTGCAAATACTGTCATAGTGACTGGCTTTGATATGTCGCGTTTCGGATTCAACTTGTGTATATCCAGTTATTCAGATACCTTCAGCCGATGTATGTTTAGATCGGCATTACGATTGTCAATGGATTCTCGTCCCTTGGTCGATATTGCTGTTTTTGGACTACTCTGTACTTTTCATTAGACAAGCGTAGTCACTGTTCGAGCTTGTATAACAAAACTGCAACCATTACAAAGTAAATACTTCGATTACGCACAGCCTCCTTACTTGGCCGGCCCTATGACCTGTTTCCGATTCTCACAGTAATAATTACCTAGCTATAGAAAACAAGCGTAATAATATTTCTTGAAGGTATCAAGTATAAGTGGAATGCAATGCGAGTAGCGTTTATGCGGAAGAACGGGAGCGGCATCTCTTGTTACATTCTGTGTCTTATTCTTAGAATATTGGAACACCATGGGAATGTATACTGGTATGGGAATATCATAACCAGAAAAAAAACATTATTTATTTAAAAAAATCTATATACTGTATGAAAAGTCTTGGTCGGCCGACATGTGATTGCAGATCCTAAACTACTAAAATTAGAAACATTAAGGAATATTAGAACCTGACTCGCATTGCATCTAACAGAAATATGTAAGTGCCTTGGGAACAGCGATCAGCTGGGGTCACGGGTCACGTTGGACACGGCATATAAGCCCTAAGTATATACAGCCACTAATGTATCTCTGCTCACCCCGAAAGGGATATAACGTGACGATATATTATTATTATAAACACGGACAATCTACATTGGGTTGATTTTATGACGTAAACACCAAACTAAGGGTTACTTTTAAACTTTAAGATAATCAAGATTTTTTAAGCTTTCATCCTAAAAGAGTGGAATAAAGATTTAATATTAATTAGTAAATCCAGCAGTTTTAAGTGTATATCGCAAGTGGACAAAGTTAGGTCGAATCCATTTAAATTTTATAACAATCTATGCCTAGACAGAATAAAATAAATATAGGCAAGACACACTTGTGATAAATCCAAAATAATCACTTTATTTTTGTTAAAGAAAGCGAATTCTTAGTGCGTAGAATAACATATTATACGTATAAGAAATACTACATTATTTCTAAACACAATATTCGCGGACTCGGTACTACGGTAAAGTGAAAAACTTGGAACAAAGGCTGACGTGACCTGTAAGCTATTTAGTATGCGTTTGGAAAGGAGTCGAGGCGAGAGCAATAAGTTTGAACCGGCGATTTGCATAGACTGCTGTGGCGAGAACGCTCGTTCGGTGATTTACTCATGCAGTCGCGTGGGCGATACCTAGCGCAGATATCACACACCTGCATAACCATCGCGGTGACATCTCAGCGATGAAACCGAACACCATAAACAAACAACTGTTCCTAGAAATCAGCATTCGATTGCTTTTTATACCGAGTAATCATGAGCATTAGCAGGGTCGGATTATCTTAAGATAGGGGGTTCTTTTTTAGTGGACTGTCTCGGTTGCACATGGGGTTAGCAGATTTGTATCAGCTAAAAATTCTAAAGTAGCTACATATGCAGGCTGTCGAAGAATGTGAGTTCTACATTCAATTCGCCACAAAAAATAGAGGCAATGAAAATCTCGGACCTTATCCAATTTTGATTTCAATATAATTCTTAAAAGATAGTGAAATAAAAATATCATTTTTAATATAACATGTTTGTAAAACAAACTAAAAAGTGTAACATAATGCCAAGCTCAATGATATGTGATTGTTTATCACAACCTACATATTCCTAATATTTAGTCACATGTCGTGGATTTACCAAAATCTGAACAGGACTTTTAAATAAAAAATAACTCTTTGTAAAACAAATAAAGTATTTAGTATTATTGTTTTTATAAGCCGCGGATCGCAAAGGAGACATTAGGCCCCATACACAGTCGCCCACATTATCTATATGGACAATCCGGCACTGGGCGTCGCAATCCGTCAGTAAATGCAACTAAAAGAACTAAGAAGGCAGCCGGTGGTTAAATTACACTCATTTAAAACTGCAACAGCATCCGTGGCACGCGTAAAATGTTGCCGGCGACGATTAGCAGAATTCCTGCCTCGCAATAGAATATATAAATGGTAAAAAACAAGGTCTTTGCGACATACATGTGTACATAACGAGTAGATAGGTTAGTTGTTCTGTTGATTTACCATTTACGTTTCTTGTTATGTGGATTAACTTACTGGGAAATAATGATTAAGTTTACTTACCTATTGTATAAATACAAGAATTTAATTACAAACAGATACAGAAACGACTGAGGAAAACATAAAACGGATGGATATATACCTAATAAAAAGTTATAAAGCGATATGGAGTTTTTGTCTTGGCGACGCTAGTGCACCTATAAAATTCAACTCCATGAAAGGTTTTCTATACAGTGATTTTTTAAAAGCGCATGAAGCAAAATTTCGAAAGGATGCTCTTATTAATCTGATAAACTGTTTAGTAGGCGCGGCACATGCTATGCGAGGACTGTAGAGCCATTGATTATAGGGCTCGCAATCCCATCTTGCGCAGTTGTGGTCAGTTCGTGGGTTTTGAGCGGTACTGACTGCCACCTACCATGTACGGCTGGAACTGTTCAATGCGGATTTACCCAAGTAAAAAGACCTCTTATCCAGATTATCTTGCCTATCATCTTAAAGATATTCTTTACTCACCGTGGGCATCAAAAATAACGTTTAGACCAAATGTGTTGCTTATTTATTTAATTCAAAGATTAATTTGATATTTTTACACTATTTAAACACTTCTCATTGCTTTTTATATCTTTTTATTTGAAAAGATCAAATAACTAGTTGTCGCTAAGAGGATTTTTTATGGGTTCGCACTAGGATATAAACCTGTCTCGTGAAGATCCTAGAGTAATGTAAATTATTTTATTACAGTATTTCACCTAAAAACGAACATTTGCGTACTTTGTAATTTTTGTTAAACACGATTTTGCATATTTTCGTTTTTCGATCAGACTGAATATTTATTTGTTGTTGAAATATCGCTTCTCTCATTCGAAGTTGTTTTTTTCATTTGCCGCTATCAGCAAAAATTACTGTCTTCGATAAAAGTTGGCTGCTTACATTATTACCACACAGGTAGATAAGGCTGGACAAAAAAGTGTATTTTTAAACTTATACAATTAGCATGCATGTATGTTAAATACACATCTCACATATCCGATTTTTATTTATCGTGAGTATCCCTGAGCAACGCTGAATAGGTGACATAGTTTTCACAAAAGCATGAGCTGTCCAATTTGCAATAGGTTAAATACTTATATATTTACATAATTTTAGCATCATTTTTTCTCTTTATTTTTGTATTTACAAACTCAGGCGGCAGGGTGTTCGCTATGTAAAGCAGAAATTTCCGCAATAACCTATTCCCATAGCAGTTACTTACTTTTAGACCCACGTGACTGTCGCCCGAGACTGATCTAGTACACTTTTTTTACGGACTTTCAGGGGGGCAGTAAGGGCCGCACCCCGGTGTATTGGACTTGCATCGACTAAAACCCCCAGGGTGTTCTTTCTCCTGTCTGTCGAGTGCCAAGGGCAAGGCTGACCCATCTTTCTCGGCACCCGGCGACGTCTAGCATTTTGCAGGCCCCATCTACTTGGCGAGGCTGATCTCTAGCAGACTGCAATGGGTGTAAAATTCTTTCCGTTATTCCAACAGGTACTTGACTTATGAGCTAAGAAATAGAATATCAAATTCCAAGCACAGTTTAATACAGTATTAAAAACAAATTTCGTTTCATTTCAGAGCCTATAAAGTTCGCAGATTTTTTTATCGGTAACGGCTAATGAAAACACGTTCTTATTTGTTACACAATAATATTCGCTAATAGAACAGATAGCAAGAATTAGAGAATGAGCGAGCGACAGCCTGCGGCACGATTCATGGAGTTTCGACATAGGCAATCACCGTTTACTATGCGGGTTATTATAAGGTGCAGTGCATTCATGATTTGCTTTAACCATATTTAATTTTTATCAACGCCCGCTTGTAGAGGTATTTTGAACTGGTGAGGTCAAAATTAACTTTCGCTTTACTGCACGTGTCTAGAATTCTAGAGGTACAATCTACATACAAGTAGGCATAGAGTTATATCCAAAGTGTGCGGTGACAAACCTAAAGGGAGGAAGCCTTGAAAACTAATATGTAGTTTACCTCGGAAAGTTGATATGTTTGACCTACAATTTAAACCTAGATAACAGAGTACGTCTGTTTTAGGCTGAGGGTAGCAATGAAGCTTACAACCTATTTGATAGAGAGTAGTTTCCTGTTGGCTATGGACAATTGCATTACCAGAAGTGACACCGTTATATTGTTGTCCTTGAAGAAAGTTTTTTACTTCCATTTTCGAAGAACTTTATGTCATAGCTCCAGAAAAAAACAATCGCAGGTAGACCATTCCAAAGCTTTAAAGTGCGCAACTAGAACATTCTACCATATCGTTGGTAAAAATGGTCACTACACGCTAGTAAGTACTTATTCATTGCTGGCGGGGTGCCATTATGTCAATTACCAGTCAATAGATCCCAAAGTAGACATCATAATTCAATAAGATTTATGCTGCACATAGACTAAATCCTGTCGATCGTTGATATATACATTATTAAAAACACTTTAACAGGTCTTATGCGTGAATAAACAAACTTGCAATTATGGCTCGACAATAACCCAATAAAAAAAACAAGCAATATCCCAAGCAGACAGAAGCTCCACAGAGTTTTCGTCGAAGGTGGGAAGTTTTTTATTCGCCCGCTTTGGTTCTTATAATGTCGAGCCATAATTAAAAGTCAGTTAATTCGCGCATAAGTCCCTTTAGAGTATTCATGAGTACATAAGTTTAAAATATGATGTTTAGATCGAAATACCAGTAATATTATTTTGTTTTATCTGCAACGTTATTATTATTTATTTTCCTCGTTTATATAATAAATTGAGCAAAGAACAAAATAATCCATTAATAACGTGAGTCATGCAATGGGTTTAGAATGAATTGTCTCGACGATTGCAATAAAAAGCTCTATGAAGCGGCCGGTAGGTGGATATGTGATTGCGTCACGGCTTTATTGTGGTCGAGAGTCGCGTCAGAACTCAGAATCGATTTTAAATTTTTTTTTTTTGTTAACCCTGCCACTACACTTTTAACACGCCTTTACCTTTACCCTCTCTGAATCAATGGACACAACAGTAGCTAAAGTCCCAAAGTTTTTAACGCACATCGTAATTGACAACATTTCAAAATTATGAAGTCCTTAAAACCAAAATTAATAATTTCGCATTCTGAACTAAATAAAGCTTATTGTAAGCAGTAAACTAAACTAAAAACAAACGAAACGATGTTACTGCCAAAGTTACTTTAGCAGTAAATCTTTAGAAACAAATAAAAGAACGTATAATGACTTCGTATATACGGAATCAGCAATATTTTTTTACCTTTGCCTAAAGAAAACCTAAACTTGTATTTTTTCTAATAAACTCACACATTTATCTCATGCCTTGTGCTGAAACAGACAATTGAAGCAAGTGACTTTTTAGTAAGCTAGAATAAAGTAAAAACAAATGATTGAACTATACTTCCGTACATGTGACGTAATTTAGCGCTTAGTTTTGTTTAGAAGAGAACAAACTGTAATGTGAAAAGTCTATGGAAAAATGACCAAAATTTGAAACATAAAAATATAGGAATCTTAATTTCACTATATATTTTTTTTAGTGTAATAATATATGCATTAATATGAAATTTTATTTAACAGGGAGCATCTAGTGCATGGGCGAGCTTCATTTCTGTTGTAATTTAAGGTTGACGGCGATGATAACTTTCTTGGTTTTGCACTCGGTTACAAGCAATAGACACTTTCCATCAATCTATCCACCTTCGTGTACAGAAAATACATTTTTGCACCGTTTGGGCTATACGTCATTACAGCAAAGCAAAATAAAAATGAGGCTGTTTATAGAGCACGCTCGTCCAACAAACATCCATTAACTCGTCGCCTTTTTTCTAATGCATTTACCTACCACCAAATGCAATATATTTTAAGTTGAAGAATAAAATACAGCAATTAAACGTCCACTGTCTGTAGAATCAGATGGCTACCGCTATTACTGTTGTAACTGTTGTTCTTCTACTGTATGCATTCAGTTTACTCAGCTTGTGCCTTTCGTTTCCGGGCTCATTTCAATTTTTCATTTTCTACTTGTTATTTATTGTCGAACAAAAGGCAATTTCATTGTTTAAGTCACCATTATTATCAATTCTTAGATAAGATCCTTTAAACTTGCAAGATTATTATTAGGACTAAATAAGCTATGGTTACTATCATTTCTGATACAAATCATAACATACAACATAACATTTAGGCAGCTGCGACTGTGTAGTAATCGACTTTTTGTAAAAAAAAAAAACATACGTACAAAAATTACACACATTTGCCAAGACTCAAAATAAGCTTGTGCCTTTACAATGAGTACAATAGATTTTGTCTAGAAATATACATATTTATGTATATAAAAATAAACATCTATGACTCGCGATAAACTATTCTAGAAAATAAAATTACCCATAAAATGAGATTCAATGAGAGTCATTCACTCGACAAATGCAATGTAGGCCGCAGTGTATAATCGCTTAAAATTACTCTCGATAGAGAAGCTTGTGAAAGGCCTAGGTCTAGCAGTGAACTGACACACACACACACACACACACACTGTTTATGTAAATCATAAAGTAAATGTAAGAACAAATTTAAAACTATGTTAGCAATGATATTTTTATATCAACAGTGAGATCACGGAACCAAAAAATTGTGGAAATAGCGCTTCTGAAAAATACGTAACGAGCTATTTTCAAAACCTAAAGTTTTACTTACACAGAGCAACTGGAAACTAGCTGCAATATAAGTCATACATAATGAATTTCGTCGTGGCTGAAAGATAGTCACTTCGTGTGAGAAATGTTATTAAATCACACGTGTCAACATGTTTGTTTGTGTTGCAGTTTAAATTAATTTTTGTTTGGTTGTCATGTGTGATAATAATTTAAAGGACCACATTTTTTTTTTTTCGTTAAAGTAGCTTATG
The DNA here is from genome assembly GCA_036320925.1 of Automeris io. Lineage (NCBI taxonomy): Eukaryota > Metazoa > Arthropoda > Insecta > Lepidoptera > Saturniidae > Automeris > Automeris io. Next base: position 4,858,536 of record JAUDJH010000009.1, on the reverse strand, counting down.
GTAATTGGTGAGCACCACCTATGGATAACTGTATGACAAAAAGGATTATTATTACCATGTCGACCTTGATGAACGTTATTCAATGCCGTCTTGAAGAAGCTCACATCATTGCCTTGGGGTAAAGCATGTTTTCGTCTGATGCACGCCTGCCCTTTTGAAGAACCGCATAGTATTGCCTTGTTATCTCATGTAATGCAACCTTCATAGAACTTGGGCTATTGCAGATTTGTACGTAAATGTAGATGTATATGAGGAAAATAACGCAAACATTTTGCATCGAACCACACTGAACAATATTTTTAAAAAGTTAAATTTACAAGAGTCATTTGCATTGTATCTTAAACTAAAGCCGTGTTATTTGTTGCCTGAGCGAAATTAACAAAACCAATCAACGTGCAGTTTATTTCTGGCTTGTCCATTTGCATGGACGTGTGAGAATAAATCGTCAGACCCTAGTGATGTAACAGTGGAGGCGTTCCGTCGGTCATGGGCAATGTGCCAACGCCGACGGTGACTCGCCGCTTCCGTACCGCTCCACAGTCCACAGACCGCGCCGCCACAACACTTGTCATTCTGTGGTCGTATTAGACCTACCGTACTACCACTGGCGTGCAGAGAACTTCCAAAAGGGAAACTAAAACATTTTATATTTTTATTTTGTTTGGGCACAGTAACTGCACTGTACTTGAATGAGAAACAATTGCCTGCTTACAGTGGACGCGATCATGAAGGGTTATACAAATACCTCTTTTCCTCCCAAGATTCCTTTAAAGAACCTAATATCATAGGATGAAGGGATCACGCTCACCAGAGGTTAGAGTTAGTGAACTTCTGCTTAATTTTCACTTCAATCATGGTTACACAATTTCTAGCAAGAAGCACCCTTTTCTTTCTAGTTTTCCTATTTAAACTTCATGTGCTTAATTGACATAAGGTTATGGGTACAGCCGGATCACGAGCAGCACAGATAAGATCTATGTGGCATGATGAGGAATCTTATACACAGCAGTTAGTGCGAATAAACTGGTGATGGAGACGACTTCATTGAAAACCTAGATGCTTTAGCATTAATTCTCAGAATTTATTTAAGGAAATATATATCCTAGAAAATAAACCAACACTTAAATTTTATGCTATATGACAGAAAATTTTCATAGTTTAAATGATAATAAAACACGTTTCAACCGTAAAAACTTCCCGCTCTCTGCAAGCAAACTCAAGCGTCTACTTTCATTGCGCTATGATTAATGGCGCAATTACCTTGTAATTGATATAAGAGGTGCTTAATTTCTTAGTAATCATAAAGATAATAATGAGAATCAAGTTAATTTGCAGCGGCAACTACAAAATGAAACTGTTATCAGTTTAGACAACTTTTAACTTGTGTAATGTAGGACGAATCGATTAAACATCGATTGGACAGACGGGCTCCTGTCTCGGGCAATACTTGTCTAACCTCCAGCATCTCACATTGAGTAGCCACAATTAAATAAATATAATATTTGCATCATAAATACTTTTTGATGCAAATTACATACTTTTATGTGATGATCAAATTAGGTTTCACGAGTCATGGATGTGTGTGTATGTGTGTTAGTATTTATCAGTGACGTGCATAGGGTATTTGGATAGAGTAGGCAGAATCCACGTAATTCATTTGTATATTATATTATGACAGTAAATATTATATTGTTTTCATAGGAAAGATAAACGGACTGAATATAGAACAGATATGAATATAAATGGTACCTTTTTTGTTTAATTTTAAGCAATTTATTTCAGGCTTATATATCATGAGGGCATGCATTGCTTGCGTGCATCTATGGACTGAACGCTACTGGTATTTATATTTTTGACTAGTACCCATAGTCAAACGCAAGCTTAGTTTGAGGTTAAGTCAATGTTTGTAATTTGTCCGTAAAATTTATGTTATGTTACAATATATTATACTGCATTATTATCCTGATCCTAAACATGGTATTTTGTCATCTTTTATTCTGTATTAAAATATGTACGCATATAGTTTACAGGATTTATATGTACACTTTATTAAACATATAAATAATTACACATATTTTTTTTATATTTTAAAATAAAAAAGCACTTTAAAGTATAAAAATGTGTGAAGCAACGGGAGCGAGACCTGAGATCCAAGTCACCCGGAGTTAGATGCCCGGAGTGAGGAACTTCCTCGTGCGTTATTATTATATTCTACATATTCAATTAATTTGATGTATAAAATATTATTTAATTATGAGTAATGAAAGAATTAAACTGATTAAATATGTTTATTAATCTTACATTATTTTATTGTAAAGCTAAACCCACCAAGTGTAGCACTGTTTTAAATCAATAAAACTAAAAGCTTATTTAAAATAAACATTCATTTAATTATACAAAAAATGAGTATAAGACGTCTAATAAATGTACAAATTAATGAACATAAATACCTATAAACTCTATAATTTGACTAGCGGCGAAAAGTCTGGAATAAATAAAACATAGACGAATAACTTGAAGACGTTCAAAACACCGTGCTTTAACTGTAGGGAACATGACGTAAGCACAAAGGGTGCAGGCGTCCAAGTTGTCAAACGAGAAGTTTTTATCGGTCGGCATGGCGCTGTTGAATAGAAATGAGCCCTGAATAATGCATGTGCGGCACGGCACACCCCTCGTCCCGCTACGCTCCGTCACAACTGATTTGTTGCCGGAGATATTACAACATTATCTCGTTCATAGACACACATACAGGTGTTTACCATATTTTTTATTCTAGCTCGCGAAAGTGAGTGCAATGTACCGGACTGGAGTTATATATATAATGCAGTCCAAAAACCGATTGCAAATTTAGAGAGGATCAGGTGCATCTGCCGATAATTAATCATCTAGAGCCTAAATTGTACGTTTTTTATTGTATGTATTTTATGATTTACAAATGAACACCAGTTTCAGGCTCGGTGGAATGTAAAAATTTTGCCGATGTTAGAACGTGTCTACCAGACAAATGCCCATTTTCTCTTCTTTTTTTTAAAAGATTACCTAAAAAAACCTAAATTAAAAGAATGCAGAAAAATAGAAGTGAACTATTCGAATTACAAAGGAAGAAGCGGACTTTTTAGTGCTGATATAGAGAACATCCTCTAGATTGAGATCAAACCAATATACAGAGTGTTTTTTTAACTACAACGGTATTTATAAAAAAAAAATAGTCTATTTAATTTGCGGTGAAATGTAGATGAAGGAATCAGATCATCACAAACTCCTTTGAATAGTTTTTTTTACACTGGCTCGACAAAGGCTACAGAGTAGCTGATGGTAATTACAGTGTAGTCCAAAAAACGAAAACGACCATCAAAGGATGAAAATCTATTGATAGTCTACATCGTTATGTCGGCCCACATATACCACGACTGAAGGTCTCTAGGTATATGAGTTACTACATATACACAAGCATATCCCGAAATGGGACAAGCCAAAGCGAGTCCCTATGACGGTCTTTACACTTGTGTAAAGTGGTCATGACCCAGTTCGGGCAATCGCCCTACCACCAAGTTCACAGTTTCTTGAAACATCTATTATAGGATTGATCAAAAATAAGAGACTTATGTCTCGGCAGAGGTTGAGTTAGAGAACTTTAAACATGTCATTAAATGTGAAAAAATTATGGCTTAGAAACAAAACATTCAATGCGAGACGTACAATAGCGAAATATGAACCAGACCGGACTGTGTGAAAAACTCGTTCGTTAACTAAAGTTTTAGCACCACTATGGTAATGATATAATTGATAAGATCATACATGCGTGTATAAACACATCCATTTATCGCGAATGACTAACTTTTATGGTCGGTTACGTAAAACTTAGTTGCATCGAGGAGTATGATAACAGTATTCGGTGAGTTTAAAAAGTATTTAATTAGTTTTGCTTTATGGGTCGTTCTGAGTTATATTGTTCCGGAACACATTTATATAATATTTTATTTTATATTAAGTTTTACGGCACTGGGTCCAACCCTTTTAAGGTCGTTGTTAGAATTTTTAATATTAAGTAGACTCTAAATGACATTAAAACCAACGATCTAAGCGACGCGCACTTACACCACACGCCATCAGAAAAATAACAAATCGTCCCAACACTTAGCCATTTAGGCATCTTGTCGCGTTCTAGAACCCCAACACCAGTCAAAACAACAAGAAAATCACGTCCAGAAGACCACAATAGATACAAATCAGCAATCCTCCGACGGACGTAACAGAGAACAGAATTAAAAACAAAAACCCGCTTTTTAATGTCGCAATTTCCACGTCCACGTGTTGCTCTAAAAGCGTAAACTTACTTTCACATTTTTTTAACTTCATTAGCATCATCATTATAAGCTTGCAGATTTTTTAATGCATAAAAATAATGTCTTAAAATGTACATTCTTACGCCGATTAAATATTTAATTATTGCACCAAATCAACAGTGGTAGACCCTCTAAAAAATATAAAACTTAATACGGACGTAATCTTAAGTCGACAAATAATTATATTAAGGCATTTTGCAATGCAAATCGTCTACTTGATTAATAAAACATTTTTATTATATTTTTTACACACTAATCTCGAAACATGAGCACATTTGCACTCGAGTAACCTTTTATACAGTAGGTAATTAAATGACTAGTTTCATCGCAAAACTAAAAGAACAGTGAATAAAAAATATACATGGAAGCATTTTCTCTAGGCATCAAAGCATAAATGTTGATCCAAAATCACGAGAAAACTCGTACGTCATAGGAATCGTTCAACACATTAGCCATTAGTAAACAAAGATAAATAATATTTTAACAATTATACTACCAGTGACTCCAGATATACTGATCAGAGAATGCAAGTTTCAATTTTTCCAGTTTACTTTTCAAACTATTTTACTATTTTTAAACGAAAAAAAATAATTGTTTGTTTTCTAAACCAACCGGTGGTCGCGCTGATCCAAATCTTCATAAAATTTGGCATTTAAAAACGGAAACTAATTCGAGAAATATAAATCTCGAAAAATCTCACAATTAAGGCTCAAAGGACTTAGACAAAGTAATATACAATCATCGAAAACAACAGTTATCAGTTCAAAATATATGGAACTGACAAACGTGTCGATGTGATATTTCGAAAGCTTATATGAAACGCATATATTTTACACTATTCTACTAACGTAATCGTTGATTGATAGCTATTTTGTGCAGGCCCTCTGTTCATCACAGAACAGTATTTTGTTTCCGAAACTTGAAACGTAAACCTTTAGCGTCACATGCAAGTCACTATCAATTAAGTTATCAGGCCGTCATAATAGTGATTGTTACGCCACTCAAGCAGCGAATTCATAAAATAAACATGTCGATGGATATAGCTATTGATAGATAGATCGCTTGTATTGTGTACATGGAAGTAACGGTGCTTTAGCTGGCGACGTTGAAACCGGGAACGGAGCAAGCCATCTGCGGCTAAAGTTCTACTACGCAAGCTGGCAAGATGGGAGTTAGCTACAAGTGTGGTATACAACCTAATCTGTTGTGTAAGTAAATAGAACAATTTCATAGCTAAACTAACTTCAGCTCGCGACTTCATCTGCGGTTTAAATCATTTATTTATTTATTAATTCATTATCACTGTACAGCACTTACAAATTTATTACATACAGTTCAGTTTAACACGTGCCAATTGAACAATGATAATATGTAAAGTAAAAAGAAAAGAAATAACAAGCAACTAGCCACGTTCAACATATAAGCAAATGGATGTGTGTGTAAGGGTTTGTGTATGCTATATTAAATTAATGCAGTATGGCGTTTGTACTTTCAACTTGCCATTTTAATTTAAGCAAAGCTATTTTAATATTAGGCAGGAAATCACTTTATTAATCTCGCATGCGTAGCGTCAACTACGCACATTTCAAATTGTCTCTCTATTTTTATCCAAATATTTTTAATGAAATCCTTAAGTTTTATAATAATAATGCGCAGACTATAAATACACACTCATTTATACTGGTTCTCGTTATAAATACTGTTCATACGTTGGAGAAGATACATTTCCAATTTCACATTCATATCCAAGCAGTTTGAGTTGAAAAACTCTTATATGGAACGTAGAAACAGATGTAAACACGACTAGACGCCCGTCTCCATTTGCCTAGCTAAACGATTCACAGCAACGATGGCATAAATAACCGTTGCCGGTACACATTGATAATAAGATTCCTTCGATCATAATGGATCGACTTTTATATAAGTACTTTCAAAATATTAAAAACAAAAGTGGGTTAAAGGAAGCTACTTTCTGTCCCTGATGAAGACATAGCGACAAACCAGTCTGCTCGTTACCACCGCCTATGCAGAGAGGGGCAAAATGTGTTGTATATGTATATATGTCTGATTAATGATTAACGATTACAAAATATAGTCGTAATTTTAATTTTCTTGCTCTGTAATCATGATTAAATCCATTTAAAACTTTAAGAAATCATAAATGTGTATGTAATCTGGGATTCTGTAGTGTTCAAAACATAGATACGCAAAAAGCAGTTATATTAGCGGTTAAAAAACATAAAATGTAATCGTAATCATTTTTATTAATCTGATTACATTTTGCCCATCTATGCGCCTATGTAACCAGTATGTACGTCGAGCCAAAGTAAACGGTTATATTAAATATCCACATACATACCCCGATAAGGCAGTACTTATAAAATAAAACCACAATAAATTAAATGCTCAATAATTACGTGTTTGTTTAACATTACAATTATTTGAAAAAATACTTTATCAAAGAATCTATAAAATGTTAAATTCATGTAACACAAGTCAAACACTGGAATTTTCTAGAAAAGCATTTCTCATTGCTTAGTTAAGATTAACGGTGCGTTATAACAATATAACCCGGGGAATGTAATTAAATGGAAAATAATTAGGTTTACAGAGATAAAATAACTGAATTAGTATTGTTTATAAGTATTACACATGAACCGGAAAATCGTCGTAAACTACAAAAATTACGACCTCAGAAAAACTTTTCCATAATATAACTCTGAAAGAATATTTCATCGTATTAGAAAATAAAGTTTAACATTAGTACAAGGTTACATTATAATTATAAGTCATTACTAAAATGTTCTTTAATAAATCAAAGGTAAACCAAATTTTGTAAAAATCTAAATAAAGTTATCTTAGTAACGTTAAAATTCAGTTTGAAGTAAGACCGATTAAGATTACCGAACTCATCATTCATATGTATATCTTTGATTATATGGACATAGTCATACCGCTATGATATGTTAATAATGCATGAGACAGTCAAAACGCATTTCTCCTGTACTAGAGCGCGAGTGGTTTAATTGGAGCTGAAAGCTCAATAAAAGTTAAAATTTATGTTCAATAATAAAAAGAGCATAAAAACTTCTTAACATTCAACTCGATTACCTTCGGAAACGATAATTAAAAAAGCTGTGAAGTTCATATCTACACAAATACGTTTAATGAGAAAATTTATTAATACAAAGTTGAAATGAATTAATTAATTAAAACACAGAGTCCGAAATTGTTTCACAATTATTGAACACTAGGTTAGTACAAACGTAAATATAAAGAAAAATAAAAGTAAATTTAATTCCAGATTTACCTTGACTAATAATAAATGTGATACAGTAAATATTATAATAAAAAATAATCATGCCGCAGACACTACGCTGAAATAAAAAATAAGATAATTACACAACAGCAAGCTATATTAAGAAACATTAATTGTATTGTACTTAGGTTGTGTCGGATAAATAATGCAGAGTATTTGCATAGAGGTCTCGAGTGAGCGGATCTATTACAATGCCACGGTGAGAAAGCTCGATCGTGTCGAATAGGCACACATAGGGTTACCAACCCAGAGACGTTAACAGGAGTTTTTAATACCCAACACAAAAATTGTAAGTTAAGCGCGGGTATTTTTGTGTTTGTGGCATAACCGGAGTCCCAAACAGGTGAACCAATTGTAATGAATTTTTTTTTTGAGATGTTAATTGGTCGAGTATTCTAGAAGTATGACTGAAGAAAATCTGATGAGCTGTTTGAAGAACATCAGCAATTGTTTTTTGTTATGTAAAGCATGTAAACAACTCCTACTAGTGTAATAATAAAGCGATTCAAAACGTGTGTTATCTTGTGATCGCGAGGACATTACAATAACATGGTAACCTTGACCTGATGCAGCATTATAATCTGGAATCAGCAGGGTATTCAACCCTACACTAACTTACAGCAGAAGTATCGTATTTGAGCTCATGGGACTGATCTTAAAGAAATATAAAAAAGAAAGTTATAGATAAATATTATAGATGTCCCGGCAGACTTTGTTCTACCCTATTTCACTAAACAAAGTTACATTAATTTTTTTTATGTTAATTGCTGCCCCGATAGACTTCGTCCTGTCAAAAGTTATTGGCCTGTCGCAGTCTAATAGATACAAAATAACATTAACAGATTTTAGTAATATCTTAGGTGATGATGTTTTCATTGTAAAGCTTTATGGTACAAGATATGTTTGTTTGATTACTTGGCGCGTAAATTATTATTTTCATTAAAGAAATGAAACCTCTAATCAACTTGAAAGCAAATCAAAGACAATCCTAACTGAACTTTGTATAGTTTTGATTGACGTCAAATTTTTGACAACGGAGGACAGAATGGTTTATATGGGAAAAGAAAATTGTTATTTTTTACTATTTTCCTCGTATTTTTTACGTTTTTTCTCTCAATATGAACCTTTCTCAGATTTGTTCAAACACAACAAAAAATAAATCAGCCCTAATCGGTTCAGCTGTTCTGGAGTTTTGCGCTTAGCAACATATTTAACGTTTCATTTTTATTTATATAGATAGCTGACTTAAGAGTTTTTAATTTTATAGTTATTACATTAGCAGACAGTTTTCTCGTTTTGGTCCGATGTGATACCGCAATGGCTCCCAAGCTAAGACCTGTACTTACATGCAGAAGAGTTGCGTTACCACCAAAATCCATAAATTCCCTGGCTGACCGTCTGAAACCCTCACATTCTAAAGTCCAATGAAGCTGTAAAAATCTTCCCGAATCAACAGCATTTTAGTCAGGGTAAAATGTGAGTTTTGATAAGTTTTGCTTCATAGGTTGGGTAACAAACTATATATGTATTATTATAACAGGAGTTTAAGTTTTCTTATCGTTCCGGTGGGGATGCAGGCCAAAAACATTTTAATTTATATTTGTTTAATATAAACTTTTCGAAAATAAATACTTTATAAGCTCACGGTCTCAGATATTTAGAATAATATGGTATTTATTTCTTCTATAAAATCTAAATCCTTTTGAATAATAACATACCTTATTTACTACATAATTTAAACGGCAAATTACTTTATTTTTATAATTCTTCTTAAATTGTTTAGTCATACTATACGGTCAGTATAATTACACATTTCTTTATGAAAATCAGTTAATTAATAGAAAATACACGTTACATATAATTTTACAAAATATGCTTGGTCGTAAGTGACAACCCCAACGTATCACACCGCGCACTTCCAATGTTCACGATTATAACATTACTATTAGGATTGATTTTATAATAATAAATATAAAAAAGGTCAAAGAATTTAATGAATCAGAAAATATCTACGAAGCTTTTTAAAATCATTTAGAAAGTTCTGCTGAAGTATAATTGAAATGAAATCGTAAGTTAATTTATCAGCATTCATATTTATCATTTGTTTTGAGACAAAATAAGTCCGTAATGTGCATGATTCATCTTATCTAAATTTAATACTGGAATAAATGTTAATTTGCATTTCGCAGTATTTAATAGCATGCATATTATATACAGTCATGAACTAAACAAATGTATCTGAAAATTCCTTTAGTGAATTGAATTTATTGTCAAATGTACCTAAACTTTGACTAAAGGTCATGTTTGCATCACTACCGAGATAGATTGAATGTTTCTCGATACACAAAAGGTTATAATATATTGCTTCGGTGAGTGTACTTGTAAATATTTCGTCGCAACTCAAAGAAGTGCATTCCTAAAGTTCTTTGTATCGATGTCGCCCTGTGCAGTTCCTTATCTTACATGAATTGTTTTGGGCAATAATAAAAAATGTGTTCAGCCTAAGTGGGTTTATCACTAGAAAATTGTAAATATAACTCTCTAAATACAAATTTAAGATAAGGAAGAACACGAACATCAGAAAGAGAGAGATAAAATAGAACAATCCTATAATAAAAATTGAATAAATAATTTAAAAATGCATTTGTACACAATGCAGGTTTACCGAAAGGATCTGTTTTAATGTTTAAAACCAAATCCAAGTAAAAGAGACGAGGCGGTGAAAGGTAAACAACACTATAAGATATAACAATGAAGTTTTAATGAGCGGCTGTTTCAAATTCTACTCGCATTTGTTGTTTTTAACACAATACTATTTGCTTAGACTCTAAGACTTAGAGCAATAGTTCATTTTCTATCATTCCAAGTGCAGTACAATAAGCAAAGAGGAATTTATTTCACCACACAAAGTTAAATTAACTAACACTTAATTAATAACAGCACAACATATTTTAAATACACTTTATGTAAGTTTCTAAACATATATATGACCTGAACTGTGAATCTCTAAGTCCGTAGATAAACATAGTGAAGTTTAAATTTGAAGCGACAACGAAATAATTATTAGCCGCTGAACATCTGTAGATACATCGGTTTCTGTGGGCATTTAAAGTATTAAAATCTAATATGTATTGAGAATCTACTCAAACTCAAAATACAATTATTGAAATAGGACATTATAGCCTTTTACGAAAAATAAATCTATAACCTGGGTTTCGATTCGAACAGTAGAATCCATCGAGATGAGCCGGCAAGAAACTGTCGTTATTTTCAAAATATCGTGATGATGATGATGATGATGATGATGTCCTAGCCGCATTCGGCCACGGCGAATGTTTCAACACCGATTAAGAAAATCGAGGTCCAGTTTTCGAAAACAGTCAATTGCGCAGGAGATATTTAAGTGCATAACTGGACGCGCTGCCAGAAAAGCACTCTCTCGTCCGTACTCCCTCAGGCCCGATGGAATGGAGAACCAGTACGATCGGGAGGGAGCAGGATGCAGGTTTGGTCGAGTTTTCCTTCTCTGACCACCTGGTTGAATTGCGTTGTTAAAGAGATACCTTAGTCGCCTTTTACGACGCCTCAGCAAGAAGAGGGGGGTGCTATTCTATTCTGCCGGCAGCCACCACGGCTAAACTAAAATATCGTAGCATAGATATAAATTAAATGTCATATGAGAATAAAATACTATAGCTAAGAATCTTTGTTAACTAAATAATTTAGAAACTTGTGTCACAAACTGTATAAATAGTATTTTCATGAACTTAAAATTGAATGGACTTGTGTCTAAAACGCTTTTAAGTGGATTTTTACCCTCTGCACCTTACACGTGACCTCCAAGTGCTACTAAATAGGTAGAAGTAAGGTACCTATTCCTGACTGTATCTCGACAACGATATATGGTAGCAACCTGTGAAATTTGTCAAGGTGAATCATTTCAGACTATCGCTTTTCAGATCCAGTCAAATATAAAATAACTAGTTATTTATTCTGTAAAGATTTTTATAGTGTTGTCATGAATCGCCGTGCATATTTATTCTGGATTTTCCTCCTACCTCGCTCTTTCACGATTGATAGTGGTCTCGGTTTTATGCCTCTACTCTGAATAGTGAGCTTTCACAACGCACCACCATTTTATGCACATTTCAGCGTTACGAGAACATGTAAATATGGAAGATTGTATCGAAGCTTCTACGAAAACTGTCCAATGTATAGAGGATCAACCATGTGACCGCTTGCAAGGTAATTCAAATGACTTATCATTTTGATTTCTCGGGTTGTCCGTATCCAAAAATTAGTGACTGCTGTTCATTAGCCATCAAAAAAGGAAACATAGAAGAAGGTAAAAGAAAAATTAGATATTTGCTAGTATGAATAGTTAGGTGTGAGCACAATAAGCTCGACCCACGCGCCGATGAATCATACTCCGCGCCGGTCGCTCGTTGCGCCAACACACACCGACAACAGCAAAAACATTACCTACTTTTGAATAAGTTCCCTTTCTCTTTCTACACTTCGAGGCGTGTGCCACGTTCGGCGCCATTCGTTATCAATATACAAACAAACAAATCGTACCTGTACATATCTTTTTAATTGACTTTGACCATGCCAGGAGTCAATGCCGTGCTAACGAAATTGTTGCGCTCGGAATAGAGAATTTTCAGTGATTACGTTTGTGATTGCAACGTAAAAATTAACGATCGAAGCGAATTACATTAAATGTAAAGCCACCAGGCGACCATTGTTACTGAAAATCTTAAAATAAATCTCGTATCAGAAAATGCGTTTTATGTAAACACGCCAAAAAGCATAAACGAATTTAAAGTGGTGCTGTAAAATTTTCTCTTAATTGCGATGACATGATGTCAAATAAAACGTCCTTTCACCTGAGACGACGCTTTCTGGGGACACAGATAAAATTTCTGAGATCTAAAAACTGGGCCTTGCATTTTATCTGTGACATGACAACGCTGCCGCTAAAAAACAAATATTTTATTAGACTGCTTAAATGTCTGACTACTCGAATAAATGATTATTATAGAAATGTATACCATGGTATAAGTCTTAATGTTGCTAGCGGCATGAACATGTTAAATAATTTCAGAATATTATAAAATAAAACAAGAACGCTAAATGTTTATTTTACCAACTTCCTGCAGCCTCGAAACAATAAATAAATGAACGGACCTTCGACAGTTTCGAAACGTTTTAACTAAGTGAACTGGTTTGTCGGAGCAATGGTTTTTTTTAAAGAAATCTATTTACTTATTACTTTGGACATTAATTTATTGTCGCATTAACTGTCCAGTCACTGCAGCCAAACCGTGACGAAGTCGAACGAGTGACCATGAAGTGCGTAGAGTGGCCGACGTGATACGTAGAAACGGTGACTCACAGAAAGAGACCGATTGCACCGGCAACCGTGTTCGAGATAGGGATACGAGATGTCAGAAAACAGGTTTAAGATTTCGAGTTTTGATTCGATATTCTCCCGTCGTCTGTGCCAACTCGAGATCGGTTAAGTAGCTCTGCACTACCGTTCTCGAAACTCTGATAAGTCGTTTTATTTTTATTGAGTCTGATTCGGTCAGGATTTCAACAGGTCTCGTTACCGTCTCCATTAATGGTTGTTATCATAATTAGTCACAAACCAGTACTGCAACTTTCCCGTCCCACTTAAAATGGCTTTTGTTGTGAATTAGCCAAATTATCTTATCGTGTAAAGGTTGCCTACTGAACATTTCCTTTATCAAGACGTGGTCTGTGACGTGGTGATGTCACCACTGCTTTGGTGCTCTTATCTTGACTGTGATAATATAGTATTCGGTTAAGAATGTTCTACGGCCGTGCAGCTAACTTGATGTATTTTAGCGTTATGTCGAATTAAGATTTAGTTATGAGTTGGACGTTTACTTAAATATATGCGACTATCAGTGCGACAGTAGATTAAGACTAGTGCAGTGGAGAAAATTTTGATGTATTACTTTACTTACGCTTTAGAAATATTAAATCTATATTTGTAAAGTATTCGTTTTTCTACTAATGTCACATACGTTGCAATTCAAATTATTACAACATTGTGATTAGTATGGAATGTAACGAAGCCAAAATAACCCATTTCACTTGAATCATTACAGTATTTTTTTTTCTATTTATTTAAGGGACTTTTGTGCCTCGGCACATGCCGCCCCATCGTATCCTAAACATGCACTACTAACATTTATTTCTGGTGGGGAGCCATCAGCCTGAACAACTTTGCTTCGGCTGAGTAAGGTCTTGCTAAAATTCCGCAGAACATGCCTACATCAAATTTGTTCAGGCTAAAGGCTCCCATCAGAGAATCTCTTGCAGACTGAGATCGGACACACTCCATCAGTAAATGTTGTACGTCATCTACTTTCTTACACGTGCTGCAGTTCGGTGACTCCACAAGCTTCATCAGATGTTTAAATTTGCCTGATGGAACATTACAGTATTGACGGCAATGTTTTTCTTTAATTATTTTATTTTTTGTTTTAGTTGGTGCTCTGTTTTTATTTAAATGTTTACATGAAATATTACTGTAAGATAAACAGATGTTTCGCGTGTTGTGCACCAACCGGAGCTGTGATCGCTGAAGAAAGTCTCAACACGATTACAGGAATTTTCCGACTCGGTGGAAATGATCGCGTCTCTCTGAATCGTTACATGTTTTTGCTTCCACGATGTCTTTAGAGAAAACGCACGATTTAAACACATCAATAAAATTTTACATCAAAGACGCTAAACTGCCTGACTTGTTTTAATTTTATATTTTTATCAGAAAATATTGTTTATAATTAAATATCGCACAATATATAATACTAACCAATCAGACCAGCCTTCGCCTAGGTGCAATTTTCAAACCCTATTTCACTTCCCCAGAGTTGGACTATTAAAAAATCCTCCCTTAGTGAGCGCTTGCGTCATAAAACCAAACAACTGAAGAAATTTTATGTTTCTAACTTCAGTAGTTTCGGCTCTACGATGATAAGTCACGCAGGACAACTGTTTTTATATCTATATGAAGATAGATAATTGTATATTCATTGAATGTAATTATCACTATCTTTAAAGTATACAACAAAGATTTATATGTAGGTATTAAAGCGTTAGACGAGTAATACACTGAAGTTACGAAATAGCATAATATTATTACTTTTTACGACAAATAAAAATATTAAAGTCATGGGCATTTCATATAGAGCTATGTAAATAATGGCCTAATTAATAGGTTAATTTTATATTTTTTAATGACATAAGGTGAGTAAGAATTATATTTCAAAATAGGCATACACAATGTGTATAATTACGTATAGTCTGTTATTATTTATCATTTTATGTATTTTCATACAAAATTAACTGTTTCACAATATGCGATAGTGAAAATCATGTGACTTTAAATTGTAAATGCTATTAATTTTCTTTGTTTTTCTTAAAAGCATAATGTTCCCGTTGAAATAAATATAAACCTTTATAGAATAAAAGAATATTTTAAAATTCTTCTATTTGGATATATTAATAGTTATGAAGATTCCCATATAATAAGATGTTGGAAATACAGACGCAGGAAGCGAATATATGTTATAAACTTTAAAAAATGGCGATTAACTAAGCCCAATTCCATTTTTATTTTTTTTACTTTGGGCATTAAACATCGAAATAATTAACAACGTGCTGACGTATCCACTTTAAATATAATTTAATAGTATTATTAATGTTACCGATTTAAGCAACGACTATACGTAAATTATAAACGAAGACATCAATAACAATTCATGCAAAGCTTTAGATTAAAGTGTCTAGGCTAAGGAGAGCTCTCGTCGAGCGGAAAGAATAACTATATTACATTATCGTGCTCTAACACACGTTAAGGCTACTGTTACAGCCTGGGATCTTACAACCGGTTTGACCACTTCCAGTATGGACAGCCCAAAACCATGCCAATCATAGCCTTAGAACCAGAGGCGGAGAGCCTCTTTTACCTAATCTAAAACGGTACATACATAGACCACTCTGAAGGAAGACGTCGAATATAACGCCAATCTTTGTGGTAACATATTAATTGAATAAAACTAATGCAATGTTAAACCTTAACTTGTATCAATTGAATAGCTGACTATTTATTGTTGACTTTTAGATGATTGAAGCATTTACCATAGTTGCCCAGAGCAAGCGCGACGTCCCCTGGTAACAATAGCCCGGCAGACTCGAGGCAGTCTGCTACTCGAATGAGAGGGAGTCGGTGCATAGCGTCCAGCGCACCGTCTGAGAGCGGTTTTGGAAGGTTGGTTTCTTCAATTCCACCCTTCCCAGAGAGGTAGCCTCAACAAGGCACCCCGGGAATCTGAATGAATTTGGTTTCCCAGACCCGGGTGGAGCAACTAGAGGGACACCCCGGGGGTTTTTAGTCAGTACGAGTTTAACACACTAGAGTTGCTGCCCTCACAGCGTCCTTGATGGTCCTAAGCAAGACTGTCCCCCGAGTTCCAAATAAAACAAAAAAAAATCACCATAGTTTGCTAAGTTTTTAGAAAAACAAGAAATTTTTCTTTTTTACACGTAAATAAAAACTTATTCCTAGTAAAATTAAGTTTATTATATTACAATAACAAATCGAACTTATCATATCACTTAACAGAATCATCGCCATAGTTGATTGATATGCGACGTCTACTGTGTATCTAGGAGACCGAATCATCGCTGTTTTATTTTATTACCTTTCATCCCTCATCGGCGCTTAAAACGTATGTAAATATTCATATCAGTCGATAATGGAGTATTAAATGGCTGGCGTTTTCGCGTATTATGACTAATGTTTAATTGTGATAACAAGCGCTTGTGTAACAATAAGATTGCGATAAAGTAAATAAAAATATCGGTTACGTGGCACGGTTTCTTGCGTTTGGGAATTGTTGTTTGTTGATGAACAATGACATTTTTTCGACTATGCTTTGCGGCTACAAAGGAATAATTAGTGCTAGATTACTGCAATTCGCGTTTCACAAAATCCTTACAGTGAAAGTTAATTTAGTAACAACGGCCGGAAAAAATAATTTACGGATGGTATTCATATTTCTATGTCACAGATATATGCATTCAAAATTTTATGACGTTTTTAAGAGAGTTAGATAATTAAATAATACATAAATAGTTTGTTAAGACGCAAGTCATTTTATACTTTATGTCGAGCGCCTATGTTATAAATCATTACTTGTTTATTGCCTTGTTCCGGTGCCAAGAGAATCCTCACACTTGTGCCCTATAATTTTCCCAATTTCAATAAAAAAAATATAGTTTTCTATACAAGGTATACCATTATAAAGACTAAAAATTACGATGACGTAAAATTAGAACAGTTTCCGACTCAACGTTGTTACACAGATTCTTAATTGATAATATTGACATGATCACAAACATACATCCATGACTCTCGACAACGGACAAGCTAATTTGTGCAATATTGAAAGTTTGCCAGTACTTAAATTCTAACCTAGAATCTTCAGCAAACGTAGACATAGTTACTACCAACTAAGCTATCGGGTCTTATTTAATATGTACCAGAAGAATAATTGCACCTATGTATCTAACTGGCTCGCTATCGTTGCGCGAATAAAACTTACAATCACTTTTAGAATTAGCTTAAAACGCATAAATTGATGTGTCTATTATACAACAAAAAACATTGTACAATTATTGGCAACGGAACATCTCGTGGATACGAAAATATCGTATGCATTGCTGCCAATAGATGCCAGATTGATGCCTGAGTCTTGAGACGATTATCCACTCGTGAAACAGCGTGGGTGGATTGACAGCAGACGTTCAAAAAACCAAACCTCGGCTAATCGAAACGAGGCGAAAGTGCTCCCAAACCGTAACTTCCTGCGCAGCACCCAAAATTATCCGAAAGCGTAGCAACGACCACTGGAAATTATCATCTGGCGTGCTGAAAATTGGCGGCAACTATACAAGTTTAGAAACAGTAATTGCTGTCGAAATTTGGCGCTCCAGGGCGCGCACCTGCAGGCGCGGAGGTTCATTCATGAGGAGCAAAATAAACCGAGTACGAGAGGTCGAAAACGGTCCGCGCTTGATAATAACAGTTGGCTTTTCTTGGAAGCAGTACGCCGCGTGGAGGCTTCGACGCAGGGTGTAGTGCCGTCCCTGTCCCGCTGTACGAGGGCGAGCGAGAGCGCGTGGGCGGGGCAAACCGTGTTATGTCACGACGCGGGCGGTGAAGGCGGTAGAGCGAAGTGCGCCCGCATGCTGCACGATGCATCCGATACACTTCCCGGGTTCATTATTAACGCTTAAAAGCAGAGGTCAGCGCCAGGTAAATCTTTCAATGGGAGCGCGTAACAGTCTATCAGCAATTTATAATATGTATAGGATCGACACAGGATCATTATTAGACAATATACGCGCAGCAGTGCTATAATTTATTTAGAAACTTTTGCGCGTCACGGTAAGATCATGATGTCTATTGAGGGACAGTATCTTATTCCTCGAGAGTTGGGGTCCTTTTATGGACTGGGTTGTTCTTTATATTAGGTGCAGTGCAATATAGTCACTCTGCTAAGCTTTGTAGTCAGTCAATTAAGCCTTGTTGCAATAACGATTTCTACAACAGTAAAATTTAAATCTAATTACATTTAATAAAGAAATAAATGCTCGCTAATTACCAATGCTAACATAAACTTAACATACCAGTGTACAGGTATAATTAAATTTATGTAAAGTGAATTGGGTACTATAAAAATGAAAACATTTAGCCGTAAATGGTACAATAGCTATTTTTATAACTCAAGCCAATAGTAAAGTAAATCATTATTTTATAGTTAAAGCTGATATCTTTAGCATCGACGCAGGCGCATATGCGTTTTTACACAAACCGCATGCATCGTTGTTCCTAAGCTTATTATACGCGCTTGCATTTCACAGCGCCTCTAGCTAACTGGAAGTATTAAACGAACATTAATTCATGGAAGAAACGAACCACGCAAAGGCGAGTTAAATCAATAATGAGGATAAATGATACAAAATTACAAGAAGCCTTCAGGGAAATTATCGTGCAAAAGCGCGTACATAAAATCAGTAATTACACTGGGTTGTCATCCTCTTTGATAATGCAGTGAAAATCTTTAGAAATAGACAAAATGATGATGCGAATGTGAGGGTTTAAAAAAGAAAAGAAAAAACAAAACGTTTATTTGATGATTGTTAATAAAAGTAAATAGATACAATTCAATCCCAGACAGATAAATCAGACGTAAAGTAACTTATTTTTAATACTTGGCAAGACACTCAGCAGCTTCTATTGATAAGTAAATTATATTTTTTTAAAAACAACACACACCTCTGAGGGACGAAGATTCAATGACAGTTGTCGTCTTTATTGTTGGTTTTAATATACTATTTATTCCACAATGCTTGAAACTAAAGTTTTCAACGAATGCGTTTAACCAGTTATGAAGTACAGAGCCAAGACATGGACAGTAACAGTTGGGCTAGTCTCCACCAATTTAAGGTCGCTCAGGGTGCGATAAGCAGGCTATGTTGGGCCTCCCTCTGAAGGCCAACCAGAGAACAGAGAACCAAAGTTGCCGTCATAGGTCTCCTTATAAGCAAGCTGCGGTAGCAGTAGGCAGGCCATATATGCCCTAGAACCGACGATCATGGAAGCAAGCGGGTTCTTGAATGAAAACCGCGACTCAGCTGGCGTAGCGTGAGCCGCCCCCTGGTAAGGGGGAGGGAAGCCGCGGAAGAGCCGATGACGGGCTCAATGACACTTAATAAGCCTATATCCAACAGTCGACTTGGATGGGCTAATGATGAAATATACTATAGTGAAAATGTTTCACAGGTTCCTGTATTAATTATAAACATTAAAAAAATAAACCTGGAACCAAGATCATGTAGGAGGTTCCTGCTGTAACAGATGTGCTTTTGACATGAAATTAAATAATAATAGTTCATGTTGGTCAGGATATTGAAGAATATGAAACTAAATACTTCTTAAGATTATAACTTATTAGCTGACTTGGAAATCATTGTTCTGCCATACATCGACCTTTTGAAGATATATAATTCCGTAGCAGGTACATTAATTTGATCTATCACGTAAGGCTTAGCCAACGTTTGGGATTTAAGCCCACAAAAATATATTGCTTACGACATCACATTACATATCTTTAAATTTTTCGGCTTATCTGTACTCTAATATGTATTATACATATTAATCTTTCTCATGAATCACTCTATCTACTACTGAAAATTACATTACATTACCTACGTTTAAAGATCTGAGCTAACAGACAACGGAAGCGACTTCATTTAATACTATGTAAAGAAGCTCTCTAGTGTTATTTTAAACTTATGAAGGCACAACAAAGAGTAAGATTTGTGAAAATTATCAACTAAACACATGATATGCAAGCGAACCGCTCAATTTTTATTTTAGACTATAAAATGATGTGATAAATTTTATTCAGTTAACCAAATGAGTTTTGCAAACCGAGCCGGCATTAGTGGCGTGTAATTGGCCAATCAATCGAGCTCAGTGCAAACAGGCCGCGAGTCGAGCGGCACGATTAAGGTGAGAGTGTCAGTGGTGGAGTAGTGCCCCCGATTTGTACGAAGGAGGGTGAATTGGCAACTTGTTATTTGCTTATTTGTTTCCTTTTCGTGATAAATCACCGGTATCCAGCTCCTATTTTCGAATCGTTCAAATCCTATCGTTGTTTTTATGCTATTTTCCGAATAATTCGAAACTATAATAACTGTGTAACTATAATATAAAATTACATACTAATAGAAATTCCAATATTTCCAAAATCACTTTTAATTATTATAGTTAGTAATTAAATTTAGATGATTCAAATTTCACATTTATTTAAAGTACATCGGCTTTAGATAGAACAGCACAAAAGCTTTAGGTACTTTTAAATTTTGTAGTATATAGTAATTTTACGATTTCGCTACTTTGTAAAATTCGTTTTCCATCAGTGTAAAGGCAAATTCACATAAAAGTCAGTAAAAATACCAGAAGTATAAATACCATTTATCCAAAATATCTAAGTCTTATACATACCTTCAAACTAAAAAAAAATAAAAAAAATAATTAATTTAGGGCCACAGTGCACTAGCTACTTTTAGCATCAGCGATCTTGTTATATTAGGGCATTTAACATATTGAATTAAAATCTAGTAATTACCAGAACAGATGTCTCAGATTTCAAATTGAATCAAATTTTAAAACAACAAATGTATTAAATGTCGTAGTATGACAAGAAAATGCGTTTTTTTAAGCTTTTGTAGGCTGCACGCTACTGATTAAGATAATAAGCAATAAGTACTTCATATTTGTTTAAACACATGCTTTTTTGTCATACAGTTTCCACAAAAGAATAACAAATAATTTTGAGAAGTTAACATAAATATTCTTCTATACAATCTCACAACATATATGAATGACTGTATTTATTCAAAGCCTTTGTAAAATTACGTAGTCGGTTTACAATTGTCACGTAGTTGACAGTTAACTGTGACAAATGATTAGCACCTATGTGCGAACACGTTTCGGTTTCCTTAATGCCTTTCAGTCGACATCTTTCAATAACACTACTAAAAAGCAGCACCTTATCGAATCAGATAAAAGTGATATTAGCGAATTAGTTTTATCTGTGCGCAAAAACTGAAAAAATACTAATTTATCCTGTAAGCGATTTGCTAATATTATATGACGGATTGCTTACTAACGTCTACTTTCAGAGAAAGTACTTAAATTTTAAAAGGCATTTTAACACTAAAATCTAAAAAGTGTTTCTGAAATTGTGTGTAAATATTAAAAAAACAACGATGCTTATTGCTTTTGCTCTATTAAATTTATTCAAAAATGTTTTGTTAAAATATATTCATTATCATGTTCTACTCTTTAGTCCGATTATGTTGCAAACATTGTGAATATTATGTATATTGTACGGAAGGCTGTCCTAATGACCGGTTTCTGCGTGTTGCCTTAAGGCATAATGCACATCCGATATGCCTCAAGGCGTTACGCCGCGCCATTGATGCCACGCCATACGCAGGTGGAAATAACCGTCGATGAACTCTTATCCATAACTCTGGGACCAGCAATGCGACAACTATGTTGATTTGAGAATAACTTGACTCAAATATTACTAATTATATTGTTTATGTTGTAAGTTCCCGAGTTACTATTACATAATAATAACAGGTTAATGGGTTTTTGTCAAAAATGAATTTATTTTCGGACTAAAGTCTAAGCAAAGTCAACGTAATGTCTATAAATGTCAGCATAACTCTTAAAAGATTTTTTGTTACTTTTAGTTCTTTTGCGTTATTTTTTATTACAGACATATGATTATATAGACATATCTTCGTCTAATTAAATAAATATGAAATATTTAAGTCTCATACCATGAATCATACTTTTTTTGGTAAAATATATTTCTGTTATTGTTATTACTGTTAACATTTATCAATATCAATTTTTGTAAGGGACTTCAAGCAGGTAAGTGCTCAATTTACGTTAAAACAATGTTAAAAAGGCACTTATTTGATAAAAAAAAGGTTGTAAAATTAAAATGCGTTACTTTTGTTAACAAAATGTTACGTTTTTTTTTTGTTGTGTAACTTTTAACTATTGGGCACTGGCAATACTGGATTCTAGGCAATTCCTGCCGCTATTCCGACTTTATTTACACCCTATATTAAATTGTAGGATCCTTTTTACTAGTTGTTTTGATGAAATACCGATCAAATCAGATACAGGACTTCAAAAATCGTGTACTAAACTTTATGTAAAATATCAAGAGCTGCGTTTTTGACACTCTTACAGTGTAAATAAAGGTACTGAGGGCTTCGATTAATTCTTACGTCATTATTTCACAACAATATACAATTAACTCGTTGCTACATTGTGTATTTTGCTGCACTTTTTTACAGTTTTTGAGTACCAGTGAAAGTATTCAATCAGTTTAACGTATAGTGAACGTAAAAGTCAATAACCGATTAATATCAATAGCATTAAACATAAATTAATTAGCGATTGGGAAAAAAACATGTTCAGTAGTTTTAAGACCTTCCTCAGAAGATACACCGTTATAGTGGTGCCTCTGTTTACATTTAAATTATTGAAAATATTCAACGCACTCTTTTCTTAGAATCGATTCGCAAAAAAAAAACCCGCTGCTTTAGCCTTAATGTACCAATCAAGTGTTGAAATTGAAATAAAATTAAATGGAATATCATTATTTGTTTGAGGCGAATTTGCTAAAATGGTTATTTTGAAAATCACATTCGCCACACAAAAACAATAATAAAATTGAATATACAGTTTATTTTGCTGAAAAATCCACATTAGGTATAATAAAATTAAATGTACGGGCGATTGAATGTAAGTATATTTTATTTAACTGTATAAGTCAAGGTTAACAACAATTTCGCATTACATGACATACGTATATCCAAGCGAGTATGTGTACCTATAAATATACATAACTAGGCATTTAAAAAACCGGATAAGGGTTTTGTAAAATGAAGTCATGAATGAAAAAAATGTTAAAAGCTCTAAGGATCTTCCTTCAGTTGAATATTCGAACTGAATGTTCCTTAACAAAGAACTTCTAGTCTTATTTTCCCTTAATTTTATTATTAACCCGTTTCTTATCCTGTCTCGACACAGTGACCGCACAATACCTGATGGTAAGCATGGTGCTGTCCAAACAACGACGACTATCGTCAGTTAAGAAAAACCTATCGGTAGTCGCAGCGATCATACCGGCTTGTACAAATATCTCATCACGCTACGCTTAAAGGATCGCATATCATAGGATAGTGGAAACACGCTCGCCGGAATACCATTTCTAAAGTTGGATTCTATTCAAAACCATTCCTGTTATATAATTTAGGAAAAGTGAGGCTTATTAAAGTAATATGTTTAAGTTCACTTACTCCGATATCCGAGAAAAAATAACGGAAAACAGGAATGTGCTATTACACTGTTTACGTAACGCAAAGTTTGAAAGAGTTTTAACTATGTTTTCAATAGTACAAACATGGCAAGCATAATGAATCATATCTAATAGTTTGATAATAATATATAGGCAACTTTGATATATTTAACATATTACCTGTCGACGATATTTTATTATCTATTTCAGAATACCACTATGGTATTTACTTTAACCTTTTTGAGCAAATATTTATTGTGCATAGCAGCTTGATCTTAAGTAGTAAAATCACGTTATACCGAAGGGTTATAAAATCAACACTATATTCCGAGATAGTTCAGAAAAAAACATCACGTGTAATTTACTTTATTTCGCAATGTTTTTTTAAATAAAAATCATAAAGGTATTACAATAAAAAAAATAAGAAAATCGAATGTGATTGACTCTTTTCTAAACACCTCGGAATGTAGAGCTGATATGAAAATCTCTCGGAGTAAGATGATTCGTTAGAGATGTATGTTACACACAATAAAAACAATATTAGCAAGATTTCAGTAACAATACGAATGGAATACGTTGATGGAATGTGTCCGATCTGAATCTATGAGAGAGGCGTTTGTGAGTGCCTTTGCTCTGAACAGACTAGACGTCGGGATGTTTGACAAAGTCCTAACAGAACTGTCATCTGATGAGGCGTCTGGCCTGTTCAGATCAATGATCCCATATTTTACATGTTAGGTTCTGTATTAGGGTACGATGGGGCTGACATACGTACACACGTAAAAGTCCCTTAATTAAATAGAATAAAAAAAAAAACGAAAATGTATGTTTAAATTTATAACTGATTTGAAGTCGTAGGTAAAAGCTAGTTAAGCTAAAATTACATATTTACCGCACATGACGACATCGAAGGCTGGTGTTTATCAGGCGATTTCGAGGAAATGATAAGTAGATAAGAGGATCGGTAAGAATAATAACAAATAATAAGATAATAAGTTTCTCGTTACCGCGATACGGGCGAAACATGATATAACAACAAAATCTTGATTTGCGCTACTGGCTTAGTAACATTTTCAATTAATTTCCATTATCATTTACAATGAGTCATTTGTGAACTTTTGTAATGTTTACTTTTTTGCTGATGTTAATTGTGTAGATTAAAACCTCATTAGGTTTCAACATAGATCAGATCATTTGATAGTATGGTTTGCAGGAAAATCGATTTGACAAGAATTCTTTATTATTCTACCGGAAAACTGAGGCGACTTCTTGTATTACGTGATTTGTTTGAACTCGTATATTGCCAGTGCGTTGACCTTGAGTGTCACCGTAGACAGGTTTATGGTGGTAAACATTTGCTCGATGACTTGACATGACATTGTGTAATGAGTTGTGATAAGCCACACAATGATCTTATACTCTGCGGAAGAGGCCAAAACACCTACGCTTTTTTTAATAGAGCCATACCTCAAACTATTAAATGCCTATCGCAATAATAAAAACATTTAATGCCATGCGTAAACTTCAGTTGCGTCGACATAGCTTCGCTGAGTGTCTTTTACTTGTATCAGAGCGAGTTTTTAGAAGCCTCATACTCAGTTTCAGAAAGGCTTCTTACATTTAAAAACTATTTATTCCGCAACTGCATACAAATCTATGATTCATTTTTTATTTAAGTATTTAAATTTAAGGGGCCTTTCTGAAACTGGGCGTTAGACTTTAATGTTAGTAGTTAAGTGCAAAATATATAAACCAATTAGGTAATTAGGTAATAACATATCGACGTAATATTTCACAAATATATTAAAATCTGCATTTTGCAGTTTTCTACTAGTGTCATCGCTGATTGAATGTTCCTTTGTCAATGTCCCCAGAAGAGATGTCTAATCTTATTCTCACTTTCATTTTTCTAAAGCAGAACTGAATGTGCTTGTTTATGAAGCTACAGTATAGCGATAATTTCCCTTAAGATCAGTACTAAGGCTGAGAATTACATATGCTACCTTGACTTTACTCAGCAAAGTTGCTTAGGAATTAAGTTTGTCTTTGACAAAAAAAACTAAATAAATTACGGGTTTACGGAGTCAGCAACACGGTAACTCACATCCCGGATAGACTAAGAAGTACTCTAACTCTTACTTTTGCCCAGTCCTTGGGCTGTGGAATGGTCATCCGGCGTTCTCACGTTCCCGGCTTATATTGGATGATGAGAATAGTATCCATGATTATTCCACTGATTGCCGGTTTCATTAATCTTTAGTTCGTACACAGATAGCTATATCTTTCTCAGACGTGTGTGAGTGAAAGAGACATATTATGGTTGATATAGTAAAAAATCTCAAAGGATAGGTAAAATAGTGAAATCCGCTATATGTTTAATAAGATTTTTATAATAAAAAAGGCAAACAACCCATCTGATGGACAATTGTAACACAAGCGTCTTCATTGCGCTCCCGACTTAAATTTAGAGCGATTTTCATTGCAATTTTGAAGAGTCGAAGGTCACAATCCAGCGAGATTTTTTTATTGGTCTTCTAATTTGTCGCGGGGAGTGAAGCAAATTCGAATAATATGTTACCTTGTCTATTACAGAAAAATGTTAAATAAATCATTTTCATGTTGTGCCTTACGAGAATAATATTTCCATATTTCGTCAGTAACAAATATATTTCCATTTTGATTTATACACATGCAATTGTTATCGTAATTGCTACTGGAATGCGCGCCATTACTTTCAATTCGTTTGTATTGACGGTTATTTACTTAACCATGTTTTACGTAAAGGAATAAGTGTTTTTGCAAAGAAATTTAACATAATAATGTATCAATTTTAAAGTACAACAATTTTAAAGTAAATTTAATAAGATTAAGTTTAGTGTTCCATGTTTTCATGTTATTCTCAAGAAATATCTTCCGAAAAATACTCTTTATAATAATACACCTAAACAGTTACTGTAGTCGACGGGACGTAAAAAAGGTTCAATTTTCAAAGACAATTTACATCATTCAAAGGTAAAGTAATTTAATTATATTTTATAGGTGTATTTCAAACAAAAGTTATTGAAATGGGAGTTTGAAAGGTAGTTGTACCCAAATCAACTTTATTAATGTCAATATTGGTTTTAATAGTAGGGTCAAATAGTAATCGATCTAATTAAAACGAATATGGGTTTGAAGTCTCGAAAAAAACAGGTTTTATTCAATAAATTATATAAACCTTACCAAGATTAGCGTAGTACCCTGTCGGATGCATCATTCCAGTATCAATTACCGGAGTATAGTTTCCATTTGTCACTTACCTGAAATAAATGGAACATATTGTTAACAAAAATTCAATAGAACTATGTGTATTATAGACATAAACTAGTAATGCGAAATAATCATACAATTTGCTTTTTTTTACGTACACGATATATATCGTACACTCTAGTAACACTGTCAATTTAACTAAACTGTTACAATAATAGAGAAGCCCAACAGCAAAAATCACTAATAAGTTATGATGGATATAATATAAATATTTATTATGAAATACTAAATAATCATGTGAACACTGTTAACAATTAATTTATAATTCGTACTAATTATATTTTAAGTTTGCAAGCATATGAAGTGACAAGAATTCCGAATGGCGCGGGTTAAATAAAAATATTATGGAGAGAAGATGTTAATATTAAATAATAATATTTTGTGAATGAACAACAAATATTTACGAGGTCAAGGGTTGATACAATGATCCGAATAGGTGTCCATCGATTCAGTACGTGGTCAAAGGAGAACCTAAATATAAGAGTTGTTGTAAAGCGTGTGGTAATCAGATAAATTTTAGGGTTTTAATAATATAATATTTTATACCTTTAATAATACATATAATACAGTTAAATGTATAATATAGATAAACCTAATTTAACTGTGTAAGTATTATTTTAAAATGAAATATATTTACGAGTATTAATCATGGTCTAAGGTTTGCTAAAGCTTTGTTATTACAAAAGATAATTAATCTCTGGTTTTCTTATTGTAATAGTGCTGATGAGATACACCAGGTTTAAGTATATTATAATAAAGAACTAATTCTTTAAACCAAGACTAATCACCATTTCTTTCTTATAATCATGTCAGTTTTCAGACTTGGATAGATTAACTCAAGCAAAGTTAATAATAAACGCAAAAAAAAAAGAAAAATTGTATTTACTTAAATCTACCGAGTCCTTTACTGAAATAATACACAAGTGTAAAGATTGTCAAAAAGACTCGCTTTGGCCTGTCGCATTTCGGAATCAGCTTTCCAGTAACTCATATACCTAGAGACCTTCTGTCGTGGTATATGAGGGCCGACATGACAACGGACACTGTCAACGGAATTTAATTCTTTGATTGTCGGTGCAGTTTTTGGACTATATTGCACTTCCCATCAGGTGCACTTTAGAGCACTTTGCCGAACCAGTGTTTAAAAAAATATTGATGATGATTTAGCCATTTTATGTTCCTAAATAAATTATAACGTAATAAAACAATGTTATTCTAATAATCTAAAATCCTAAGGCTGACATTTATAGACGCTGCTTTAACTTAGCTTACAGTTTACTCAAATATTACAAATTATATTATTTAATTAATATCAAACTATGTGGTAAGGTACCGACTTTCTCAACTTGGGCTTTGCTCTGTGAACACTTATAGATATATTTGTTAATATTTATTATTCTAATTTTTGTCAATGATGAACTTATTTCCGGAGAAAGATTAAGCAAAATAAAAGAAGCGTCTATAAATCTCAGCCTAACACTTCTGACAACGGGAAGGTGCAAAAATTTCCGCCTGTACGTTTATAGTGAATTCAATACTTATAAACTTCTAATAGTACCTATCTATATCAATTAAATGTTCTCGGAGTACGCAATATGCTGGATTCACCAATTCCCCTGATTAAGCAAACGCTACTGGTGACCGCAGAATGTAATTATAACTAAGAATAATACAAGCATGCTAGAAACGGGTACAGTCGAGTTTGAAAATGGTTTCTTTTTTTCAACTTTTATTTATTTTCAAATTTTAACAAATCTCATATCGTCTCAAAAATGTACATTAAACGTTTTTAAATACAATATCTGAAAATAATACGTATGTGGAAATATGTGGATTTATATTGATTTTTTTTTCTAAATAGGCACATCACTATTGCATACTATAAAGAAATTAAATAAATCTGTAAGCTAAAAAACAAGGATTCTCAATACATAAATAACATAGAGTACTGTCCATTGGTTAGTTATTGCTGTAATAATCTTAATCTAGGGCAAAAAAAAATCCTGACAACTATCTTACAGAAATATGCATTATACCGTATCTAAGACAGCAACATGGAAATATTGTTGTTTACAAAATACAAGGAAAATTGATTGTTTAATCTATTTCTCAGACACTTTTCTGCGCACCAGTACCGACTCTCAGACCATTATTAATTATTACCAATAACCACACTTCAGTAACATTATCTACATTATGTACGTTTAACAACGTCAAATTGTAATGGGCATGCGATTTCGTCTGAGATTGCAATATTCCCCAACATCAGTGGCGTCCATTGTGCATGGAATATTCGGTGTAGAGGCCAGAATCGACGATGCAAGGGCCGCATATTCCGTCGGAGGCACGCGGAGGCGAGCACACGTGGCTACCACGACTGCATGCTTCGGAATCTGACCAAATGCCCATCGAATCTCAATTGTTAGCTAAATAGCAAAGGCTTATTTATGAGCGGTACTGTGGTGCGGCCAAATAGTTTGCAGGTGAAAGGGCATTGCAGGCAAATCTGTTCCGCAATTCACAATAACACAGTAAAACACAATACGTTTATTTTATCGTATTTATGATTTCAAAAAATGTATTTCTTAAATTTGTTTTAATAATTAAAACAAAAATTAAAATACAACAGCTGGAAATATGTGTAACTTTAATCTGCTAATTAAAGTGGCTTAATAAAGATCTATGCAAAGCCTTGTCACGTAATACAATTTACTTATAGATAATCCTCATAAATAGCAATTTGCGTCGTGACAAACGATCCGCGTTGCGCCGCTTAGTTTGGAAATCGCGTATAATGCCGCTATTGTTAATTATACAAGTCACCACGTCGCTAAACATACGATTTATTGTCAGCTAACTGGAACAACGATATATCTAGCGTGAGATTTGTGCGGCTGCCGAGTCACTCCACCTCCGCTGAATAGACTAAAACATTGAAAAATTAAGACAAATTAACGCTTACGACGGCCTCTCCGCGACTATTGAAAAGATTAACTTTCGAAGAGTTTATTTACTAATGTTGCGACTAAAACTAGAGCGCGTCTAAGGCCGTTTTTTCATTGGCAGATACTGATGACTGTCAATCGGGGCGAATCTAAAAATAGCACGACTAGAGGTCGCAAAAACCTATCAGCCCATTCATTATACAAAGTTTTAGACTAAACACCATAGTACTTAAATGCTCATTTTTAAGAAAGAACGATTAACTGTATCTAAAAGTCTCTTCAGTGGTATTAATAAATAAATAATCGATGCAGGAAACTTTTATTTTTAAACACTGAAATATTAATAACATAATATTCTAAACAATATCTAGAAATCTACCTACTATAATTACATATAAAATGACCATGACATTGTGTCGCAGCAATAAAAAGGTGATATGTTTATCGGTTACAATAATATTTATCGGTATCGGCGAATGAAAACAGGACCTTACGAAGTGAGCGGCGACGCGTCCGTTTTATTTACATGTCAATAAAGCTGCTTTACTTATTGAAAAATCGACATCATCGGCTCCTCGATGCTTCGGAAATGCCAGGGATAGTGATCGAATGGGCCGATAACAAATCAGCCATCAGATCTGACAGCCGCGTTTTTTCATTCTGTAAAAACCAGGGATGTGGAATTACATATCCGTGACCAAAACTATCGGATATCCAAATTATTATTATTTGTATTATCCAATCGATGTAACCATATCCAATATAGACATTTTATAGAATTCCGCATACGCTCCAAATTAAAATCTTTAGTCTGTGAGTAGAATGAGTCATATTTTAACTAGTTATCAGTTATTCTCAGTAACTAATTATTAAAAAAACTCAGAAATTATAAAGCATTCAGCAATTCAGCAAGAATTCAGTTTAGCGAGTAGTTTTATTATACTTTTTTTAGTTTTCTTTTTAAATATTAGCTTCATTATTAGTTGTTTTTTGTTTTGTGTGATAAAAACCAGAAATAAATAATGTATTCAGATATCCTTAACCAAAATAACACGGATACAAATTAAAAAAAAAAACCTTTCTAAAATTCTGTTCATGACAACCCTAATAAAACCCAGCGACAGTAACCTTAGCGCGTTACTTACTCAACTTTATGCTTTTAACGGAAACTTATCGCGAAATCATATCTGGAGCGGCGATTAAGAAACAATGGGACATTAATAAAAACTCGTACCGGAGCGAGGCATGAAACGCCGTGTTTCTATAAACTCCGTCAAGTGTTGAGACGATGCGTGTGTCAAAGAAATGTTTCCGTTGCTACTCGAAACTAGTTGTTTCTACAACAGGTTTGTGGAAAACCATATATGATTTAGAATTTTTTACATATATATCAAGGCGCCAGAAACAGAGTAGCCTAAGTGTTTTCGTCAAAAAAATAGTGACCCCAAACTTTAATTTATTATGTAAAAGCAGGAATGAAACCTAAGAAGCGAACGGGCCACCTGGTGGTAAGTGGTCACTGTCTACTATGAACAACTACGTAACAGGGCGTCTTTCAATCTTTTATGGAGTCCCATGCCATCATTCGAAACAAATACTGGCTCTGAAGATCCATTTCCCAAGTTTAAATTGTGCCACAGCGTGGTTTTATGACCTAGTAACCATGCATAAAAAACTCTATGCTACAACAATATAAAATAGCAAAATCTCTTGTACATATGAATAGAAAAAGTTATTCTACATCAATCGGGCTTTGAAACACATTTTAAAAGCCTTTTTCTGCAGCAAAGTGTTTAATCACAAAAGCATCACTTGGTCAACTCTGCCTCAGGCAGCCTCATATGTAATACAAATATTTTATGATAGTCGTTTTATTAACAGTATAACGCCCCCACTGTCATTTAGCTGTGGACTTGAATTCCGCTATATTACACTTAGTTTTACGTTTACTCTGATTGAGTGGTTTAACATCTTATTTTGTTCTGACTTGACATAATGATGGTTCATTTAAAAAAAAAAACTACGACTATCGAAGGCAAAAACAAACCTATCGATAACCGCAGTAATCATGCCGGCCTGAACAAATATTATTTCTCGCTTCGCATGTTATGTTAAAAAGTATTTATTGTTAGGGACTGCAAAGCGATCCGGCAAAGACCTCAGGTTTATTTTAGTTGTACTCGGGTTAAGCACTTGGCATATGTAAACCAAGGTCTGTATGAAACATATGATACGAATATGATTTCATAACGGATAAAAGCAGAAAAGTATTAAGGACATTTAGGCCCAGTTTCACGAACGCTTTTTAAAAGACAAAACATAAACATTTATGATCCTTAATTCCATAAGGAAATTATAAATCATTAGTGTTTAAGCGTTTAAAAAATTTCAAAATCGTTTCTGAAATTGGGTATTAGAGACGTATACTCATTTCGTTAAAGTGTCCAAAGAATATAGCCATTAATCAGAACGCTTTCTCATAAATAATCTCTAAATAGGAGAAAGCAAAATCATTGTCTGAGTACTTTTTTAGTACTTATTTCTAAACTACTTAATATTTGACGCTGTATTGGTCGTCATTTAGGGGATTTTTGAGGGTATTTGAATAAACGTAAGTGAAAACTAAATAAAATAAAAGAAGCGGTACTAAATGATATTTTTAAAACAAATGTATAATTTTAGTTCTAAGTTTTTTTGTTTCAAATTTTTCTAAGGCACATATTTAATTGTGAGTATAATATATAAGCAATAAATAAGGGGTACTAGATTCTAGACGACATGATATTCTAAAAGCTTATGTCAATTCCGAACATTTTGCAATTTCGAGTAGCGTTATCATCTATAGAATGTCATAATGTTTCGTCTATCCTCTTATAAGAATACGTTCCTAATGACAGAAAACGAATGAAAGATATCGGTGTGCTATGCTGCATAGCCATTGAAGGACAGAAGACTGCATTATTTGATATCTTCATAAAGTCAACTTTAGTTTACTAGCGGTAGCTATAATATAAATAACGATAAACAGCTATATTGTATAACTTAACATTAGACGAAAATATCGGTAACTCCAAAAACAACGCCTGCTTATTTGATTTATCTAGATCTGAACCATTATACTTTCTAATTAGTCATTAAGATTAAGATCACATACGCAGCAACAAGTCCCGCCAGAGTTTAGTAAACGACAACCGGTGCTAGATGAAAAAGCATCGGCCGTGGTCCAGCAAGGTATGCGCGGAATGGTAGGGGGCATCCGGCCGGCTACGATTGTTACCAGTTATCACTGAATGTTTTCCATCGAAGCATTTTGTGCCGACACAAAAAACAACATAAAGGGCGAGCGCGGCTCGTTTGAGCCAGCGCCCCTGTGGGAAAATCGTCGCCAGAAAACTGCGACACAAATAAATTATAAACTCTCTCGTGTGGAACGCGCAAATACGTACCGCTTTAAAAAGAAAAGCACAAAGCACGTTTTGTTAAAAATTGCAACTATGCAGCCTGATAGCGCAGTTCATAGTGACTCTACATACGATACTAGATCCGGGGTTAGACTCCCGTTAGCGGCAAACTTTTCTGTGATAAGCAGATTATTTTGTCGCGAGTCATTATGCGTATATTTATTTAAGTAGGTATATCTGTTTAGTACTCATAGTATAAGCGCAAGTTTAGTTTGAGACTAGGTCAATGTGTCTACTCTTTTACTTTTGAACCTTGAGACACCAAGAGTGAAGACACTGAATGAAGCTATCTTTCATTCTTTCCCACTCTTAGAGGCCTAAACTTTTAGAGTTTCTCTCAGTTATTTTACGCCATAATTGTCCGTAAAATATTATATTATAATGTTATGCCCGCCTGCGCGGAAAAAGTAAAGCGAGGTAATGAAAACGAAGTCTCCTTTTGTCGCACAAATCGCTGGCGCAATCGGCCTTTGTAAATGTCGCATGATCTCACGACGGCGACGAATCATTAGCGAAAACAGAGCATCCCGGAATAGACTGACAGCGGGACGATTGCAACGCCCGTGATGGATGACGGGAGCGGAGCGGGTTATTACTGCCGAGCTTAATATCCACTGCCGACGGGAATCACTTGTTAATGAAAAAAATTACAAGTCGTTTCGGAGAGTATTCGCTTTACGTGCAAAGACATACTCTCGTTTCTATTTGAAAGACCTCTTTGTGTTATATTATATGTGGCAGTCATGGCAATCAAAACGGTTTTTTTTTTGTTACGGGAAAACTTATCTAGGCGTAGAATGTGGAGACCAGGGGTTAAGTTGGATAATCTTCGACTAGCTCAGAGGAACAGAACGGCCTTTCAATAACGAACTCACCTCATTGACATATTCATTAGCTTCTCAGGAGACCATGTTTATCCTCCAAAAATCTGTTTTTTTTTAAAGATCCTTCCGGTGATACATTTATGATACACTTAAAATGGATTGAAAGGATGGTAGAAATTTTGGTTTAACGGTTTGCTGGTGTATCATGCATAGCGTACGGACGAAGAGTTAGTCATTGATAGATCGCACGGTGTTGCTAGAGCTAAATCAAATTACCCTTTTAGCATATAGTTAAAATGTGAAGCAACTTATATATATATATATATATATATATATGTACATATATATACCTTTCAATGCATTAATTAGCCACCGTATGGGTTATTTAAAAACATAAGAAGCAGTATAGTAACTCTACGTCGGTTTGAAGCCGCGAACATGTCGCTCGCATTGGAACTTGCAGAAAATGCATTGGCGATAAGAAAAAATTCAGTCCGCCGTGCACATATAAGTACAGTACGACGAAGGTAGCATTCCACGGAGAATACTTCGCATATCGAGACTTAAACTAACCATTTACCGATTACAGATACGCGAGGGCCGACCAAGTAATCTGGCCAGATAGCTTCACTCGCATACTTGTTGCTACACATAATTTTTAACCCAAATAAGTAAGAAATACTTGTCTCTGTTGAGTTTTAACGAGGTTCCGATGCACCTCTGGTGGATATTTCCTTGAGATTGATTTATAACAAACAATAAGACATTAATTTTGTCCATTTTAAACGTTTTTTCATTACTTACTAATAAGGCTAATTACCCTGGAACTTTGTGAAGATACTTAATTTTCACTCAACAATCCCGTCTTGAGTCATCGTTGTAGGAACAAAGTTACTGTTAACGGTTAGTCTCGTCGTGGACTAACAAAAAAAGCAGTTCTGTAGTACCGATATTTCCATCCTTGTCTCGCACAGGATCTAACAGAGGAACGAGCAGGATGATACCGAGTTTTATTATAGCGCTTCTAATGTGTGTCTGTTTTAATTTATTGTGCGACAGCCGCGTTGGTTCGCCGTAGCAGGAACGGCGCTACATCAATCTTCAGAGCCGAGAGCGGTAGCTAAACGCTCTTCTGTCTTTTGAATACAAATCGTAATGTCGACTGATAAAAAAAATATTTTACGGATTTCACATTGGTTTAAAAGTTAACGGATTGAATGCAATGATCTCCTTATGAATAAATATACAAAACGATGAAAATAAATTGTCATGGAAATCGAATTCTAGACGAAAGACGCTTATGAACATGGGGATGTCAGCATCAGTCATGTAAATTAGCCGTTTGTTAAATTACACATTTTGACAGAAAATTAAACTATTTTATTAAAATCATTCTACATTTTCTAAAGATTAGTTTATGATAGAGCATTAGAGTGAAAGAGCTTATGGATTAAATCATTTAAACAATTGTCTATATTTTGCATAAACTTATAGAGTTCATGCGTTTACCTCTAGAAACACACTTAGATTCCATAAGCTATTACTAGACTACTCTAGTCTACACTTATTACTTTGCATGTCGTAGATTAACCTTGTGAAACATACTATAACCCTTTCGTTCCTATCGGTGACTATAGTCACCAGTTGAAAAACGCCGCCTGTATATGGTACATACAATGGGTGACTATATTTTATTCACCCGTATTATTTCTCTTCTGAAAACTTATGAAAATAGTTTTCCGTTTCCTGCGAAACACGTTGCAGCGAGGGCTACCCTACCGAAAGGGTTAAGCTTCATTGCTCATTATCAGTATTGAAATAGCAGTGGGAAATCAAAGGCCTGATATGTTTTCAACAACCGCTCAAGCTGAGGATCATATCTACAAAAATTCCTGTGTGTTATTACACCTACCAGAAAACTTCTCTGGCTGAGCACCATAAGAACTATTTCCTCTAACCCAGGAACACTATAGATGCCCGCCCACTTTTTAAGGCTAGACTCCTGATCCAAGAACATTTAAATTTTAAAATGTTTTTAAGCTTTAATAAGTCATCTGGGCGCTTACAATTTAGAAAAAATCATTAGCTTAAGAAGAGAATTTAGAAATATGGATTGCGATAAATAAACTATAATTCCTAAATAGGTAACAGACAGAAGAAACACAGTGTTAATAGCCATGTTAAGGTATTTAGTCATAATAACTAGACAAATGTCTTGTTTTATGTGGTTCAGTTACGTAATCAAGACTCCGTGTTATCGAAGAAACCGGTAATTGAGTAAATGGCAATTAAGCACCTACATGTGTCACAAACTTGTCAATTTCGTAACATTTGCTAATGTCCCTATAAACATAATCCAAGTTGTTATATTAGATTTATTTAAATGTCAAGACAAGAACAATGGTTATTAAGAAAATATTTACCTTAATATATTTCCAATTAATGTCTTAATGCCTTAACCATATTCTAATATACATATTACCCGAGTAAATGTTAAAAAAAAAACATTTTGCCTATCTTCGTCTATCTGGTCAACCAATTTCCATAAAATTAGGCACATATAAGGCCTGTTTTGCTGTAATGATCGCAGAATAGGTTAGGTACTTTGTATCGCAACACCCACAGTGAATTATCCAGATATTGAAAGCCCATGTGGGTGATGTAATAAGTTTAATAATTGTGATAATAAAACGTTCATTTCTTTTCAGCAGGCATATCAAAATTGATATATTAATTTGATTAAAGTACTATAAATAATATCATTATACGAATAATTATAAAATAATTCCAGGAAAAATGGCCGCAAGAGAAAGATGGTCAATTAAAAAAAATCTAGTTATGGTCATCGGATTTGACCTCTGCCTAGCTAGTTCGCATTGTACAATGTGCTTGACTTGTGTATACTAAATTGTCGAAATATTTTAAAAGAAAATAGAATCTGCCAGTTTTGTTTTGCCTATAGTTTTTTTTTAACGATTTATGTTGTGAAATGAAATAATTTATAAAAATCGCGTATTTTAGTGAATGAATTGTGAATTAAACTTACAAGCTATATTATATATTTACAAGATACACATAATTTGTTTACATTCGTCTTTAATTATTATAAGTGGCAATCTCTCTCGAGTATTTAGACGAGAAGGCCATAGAGCAGCTGCTGTCATATTTTTTATGCTGATGTTTTTGTGCTTCTTATCTTTTATTTAGTTGCCTAGTAAACACCTAAGTATTGTAGCCACTACAAGACAAATTTGGGGCAAAGATATGCTTAAACTATAAAGTAATTGCTTAAAGTAGCTACCAAATATCCGTTGACAAACAAGTTGGCATGCTTTTGACTTTAGAGGAATCCATTACCATAAAAAAATGTCTTTAAGATTTAGATTTTATAACGCCTTAAAGACTACGGCCAACTACTCCGGTCTTGCCCTATCATTGTATGATTCTTTTAGCCCCATAATTTTTTACAATTTATAAAAAGTTCTTCCAATATATTGACCTATTATAAATGGCTATAGCAACCTAAAATATATTTATACCGTAAGTATCACAAAGAATCACAATGAATTCATCTATAAGTTCCTATCAACTGTCAGAAAAATATATTCCTGTCAACAAGCAGTTTTAAAATAAGTTTGAGCGAGATGCTTATATTTATTTGTGTTCCGCGTTTCACCACATTTTCTTTGAGTGGCCCTCTCTCGGCTGTCCGTCGCTAATGAAGCGTCGTTAAAACTTCTAATTGTCCACTTCGACGTTTGTCTCTAATACAATGTGTCCATTAAAACTGGAGGCACTCATTGATGAACATTTTTCAAAACTTTTCCTTTAGGAACGACTGATTCAGTAAAAAGTTTGTTACAAGTTCATTTATTGGTAGCATTTGATGTTTGAATTAACGCGTTGCTGTGTTATTATAGCAGTAACATCTAAACTACGTAAAGCTGTAACAGTAAACAATTTACATTTTAACTCGATTATCCAATAA
Source organism: Automeris io (assembly GCA_036320925.1). NCBI lineage: Eukaryota > Metazoa > Arthropoda > Insecta > Lepidoptera > Saturniidae > Automeris > Automeris io. The sequence goes on along the minus strand of JAUDJH010000009.1, from coordinate 4,820,343 downwards.
GCTATCATTCGGTTTCCGAGAATCCAGCAGCCATACATACTAATGAGCCCGCTATGAAATACGTTAATCGCTTGCGTTTAGTAAAACAGTGACTGTATGAACCAAAGTATTATAGTTCTTTTTCTTTTTCTACTTTAGATAGCGTAAATTAAAATAGATACTTTGATGTGTCTGTTAGCAAAACAATTGGTGAGAAAAATTTAGTCGCTCTACGGGGTCTAGATTTAATACTTATCTCTACTTTATTCCCACCCCACAGGAAAATCCGGCATAGGACCATCAGGGACGCTGTAAGGGCAGCGACCCCGGTGTGTCAGACTTCTACTGACTAAAAACCCCCGGAATGTCCCTCTGATTGCCCTACCCGGCCCTGGGAAGCCAAATTCATTCAGACGCCCAGGGAACAAAATGCCTTGTTGAGGCTGGGAGGAGTAAAACCCACCCCTTCAAAACCTCTCTCCCAGGACAGAGCATCGCCTCCCACTGATCCGGGCAGCAGACTCCCTTAAGTCTACTACCCGGGTACTTATCTCTACTTCAAGTACAGTAACCAAGTGCTATTTGCTGCCACAAAACTTGAGGGTCCAGATCTTAGTCGTCACTCGAGGTTTAAGCATGACACTTTGTTGTGACGTTCTTTGGAGGGTACCCCAAAGTACAGTAACCAAAGTGTGCTCGTAACTTGACTTCTTTATGAATTTATTCGTCTTAAGATTAGATACTATTAATAAGAAACCTAATTTCTCTGCTTTAAGCCCCTTCATGGAGCACTATCTAATGTGGCATTATAGCTAGTATGTATGCATGCATGCTCGCTTGTACCATAGTAGAGTGCACCGCAAATAGTTAGGCTGAGATTTATAGACGCTATTTCGACTCTGCTTAGCAAAGTTCTCAAAAAAATTTATTCGTTGTGACATAAAACTGAATATATAATAGGAACAGAAAAAAAATTGCAAATATATTTAACTAGCTGATCCGGCAAACGTTGTTTTGCTATATAAGTTATTGTAATATCTTCTAAGATGTTCATTGAAATTAAGTAATGTCAAAGACAATTTTGTTCATAATTAAATACTCTTAATCAACAACAAATTTATTTGGATAAAGATTAATATTATTACGTTGATACAACTCTTAACAAATAATGCATTAATTTCGACCATATTTGATTACCAGAAAAACGGTTCTAGTGAGTTAATCTTAAAAGATAGACATATACTGTCGCGGACATTTTTTTAGATCATTTTAAGAGGAATAACTCTGTCATACATATATTTTTGGTATCTTGAACCGTTTTCGCAGCGCACGCAATGGAAGCACTCAATGATGAATAATTTTCCCCGATTTTTTCACATTTTCCATTATTTCTTCGCTCCTAATAGTTGCATCGTGATGTTATATAGCCTAAAGCCTTCCTCGATAAATAGTCTATTAAACACAAAAATAATTATTCAATTCGAACCAGTAGTTCCAGAGATTAGCGCGTTCAAACAAACAAACAAACTCTTCAGCTTTATAATATTAGTATAGATGTAATAGTAACTCACGAAGACATTATAAAAATAAACTATATACGTCAGGAAGATTTAATGTTAATAACAACTGCCAGAAATATGGACTGCACCATGCTTACCATCAGGTGTGGTGCAGTCACTGTCGGGTTAGGATAAGAAAAAAAAGTAAAGGCAATTATTAAATTAGAAGTATAAAGACAAAAGGTATCAATCAGTTGGACAAAGTGAACGCTGTGCGAATCTATACTAATATTATAAAGCTGAAGAGTTTGTTTGTTTGAACGCGCTAATCTCAGGCTCTGTTTCGAATTGAAAAATTCTTTTTGTGTTGAATAGACTATTTATCGAGGAAGGCTTTAGGCTATATAACATCACGATGCAACTATTAGGAGCGAAGAAATAATGTAAAATGTGAAAAAAAACGGGGAAAATTATACATCCTTGAAGGCTTCCATTGCGTGCGCTGCGAAAACGGTTCAAGATACCAAAAATATATGTATGAAAGAATTATTCCTCTTAAAATGATAAAAAAAAATGTCCGCGACAGTATATTTCTATCTTTTAAGATTAACTCACTAGAGCCGTTTTTATGGTAATCGAATTCGGACGAAATTAATGCATTATTTGTTAAGAGTTGTATCAACGTAATAATATTAATATTTATCCAAATAAATGTGTTGTTGATTAAGAGTATTTAATTGTGAACAAAATTGTCTTTGACATCACTTAATTTCAATGAACATCTTAGAAGATATTGCAATAACTTATATAGCAAAAGAACGTTTGCCGGATCAGCTAGTTGTGAAATAAAATGTACAAATAACAACTTTAATTAAATCGGCAAGAGCGAGTGGTCCCGGGCGAGCGGCACAAACAATTTCAACTATAACGATAGTTTAACAAGTGAACTCAAAGTGAGCTTCATATCGCATTCTACCTGCAGCGTGTGGTGCACTCAATCGAGAAAATTATTTGTAAACTGCGCTGTAATTTCATTTTCGCAACGTTGAGAGCTCGTATCTACTTTTCTGTTGCTCGTATCTCACAATAGGTAGTACACTATTACAGTTATATTATTTGCTGTTCGTTTAAAATAACTTTCAACTCAATGCTTCAATAGGAATAAAAATACTGACGAATCATATACAAGGCCCGTTAAAAACGTATATTTTTCTCCTTATTTAAATAGTTGAAATAAAGTATATCGGCGTATTAATTGTTAATCCCTTATACAATATTTATCAGTAACATTGTTATTTATATCTAATTATTGAAGAGAAATTTCTGCAGAACTTTGATAAAGATAAATATTAATTTACTGAACTAAAATTATATCTTAAATAAAATGAGAATAACGCACGCTCACTGCTTCAATCCTTTGAATACGCTTGTTTTTAAAAATGAGATCCAAATATTGTACACGTGCATAAATGAAGAATCATCCCCTTTTATCATGTATGAAAAGATACAGAGAATTGCTTTTTTTATTTATTTCATAAAAAAAATGCATTGGCCGTCATAGTGACCAGTTTCGGCTTGTCGCATTTCGGTAACAGCTTGTGTATATTCAGTAGCTCATATACCTAGAGACCTTCAGTCGTGGTATACGAGGGCCGACATGACGCTGTAGACTATCAATGGATTTTCATCCTTTGATAGTCGCTTTCGTTTTTGGACTACACTGTACTTACCATCAGGTACTCTGTAGTCACTATGTCTACATAGTTTTATAAATAATAATAAAATAGTAAAAATAATAATTGTGTATGTCTTATAAGTACTTAGATACTACAATCACATCAAAACCTTCCTGATGCTAATAATTTGTGAGTAAAAGGGCAATTATATTATTACGAAGTTCATTTTAACCAGCCACGTGGTAAAACAAAGAGTGCCTTTTTATTACGGAACCTTAAACAGGTTACCGAATGCATTCGTCCAACAGTATATTATTACTTATCAGTGTAATTATTAGTTTAATCTTCAAATAAATGTGCTAATTGAATAAATATGTTAACATAAACTGGTTTGTAGACAATGGCTAAATATATTACATACAAAAAGTAAAACAGATTAACACAAACCGGACTTGTTAAAATATTATGTATTTTTATTAATTACCCGCTTTATAAAAACAAAAGATAATAAAGTAAGAATGTAATACATAACATGAAACATGCACATTCTATAATATTTTACTCATAATTAGTACTTTATTATAAAATTTAATATAATTACTTAATACTTAACTACATTTATTATTTATGACTTATTAAAAGAATTATTATTTTACATTACATCTTTTATAATTAATGCCATTTCAAATTATTCATTAACGCTATATTATTAATACGATAAGTAATATACAATATATTACTATAATAATAATATATATAGCTTTTAGCACACTTCGATCAATGAAAATGCCCGCCAAGTATCAGGCCGGGATAAATGAAGAGCTGTAGTTCTACGCGCTTTTAAACTTTTTGCTTGACCACGACTGCTGTCAAAAGCATACGATTGAGAATATAATATATAATCTCCGCTATTTAAACCTTTGTTTAAATTAAAATCTATCTCAGCCTACCACAATCTAATACAGCCGATTGATGTTAATAATCAAGTATTTAAAAACGTTGCCTAAAAGATAATAATAGAGGCGATAATTTTGATTAAACATATTCAATGCCGGTGTAAAAATATAAAAAACACGGTAAAGTAACGAAATCAATGAGTCAGGGAACAGCAGCTATCACGCGAAACTGGTTTGTCTGGTTCGCCGATTTGTTATCGCTACGTTTCATTGGCTGATACACTCAGATTGACCGTTTACCTAAAACGACTCGGTTCGCTAAAATTTTCCTACTGCAACACAAAGATAATAAACAACGAAATTAAGAACATCTAAAAAAAAAAAAAATAAGATTATTTTTTATAAGCATAACACCTGTCGATCTTCAAGCGTTGAGAGTATATTAGCATTGTATAAATTAAAGAATATTACATCACAGTATTATTTTTGGAATAAGCGCGAATATGTTGTTGACATTAATAGTATCCACTTATTGCTTGTATGCCTTGTCTTTTTTTTTCCGACAGGACAAATGTTAGCTGTCGGTAGACCTTTACAACTACTCCGGACGGAGAGTGCAAACACTTAAAGTGGTCAGTTTTATGCCAGCGATTTTTGGGTTGAGGGTGGCATTGCAAGAGCATCCCTGTGGGTATAAACCTCGACTTGGGCGGCCAGCCAGAAAAATTAACCTAACGGTGATCTACTAACGTTTCGGAAGCAACTAACTTGAGAAGAAACGCCGAAAGAATCTCAAGGCTACGTCGGAGAGGAATCCTTTGTCTAATGTGATGAATAGCGATGCCTAGACAAAGTAACATACGATAAACGATAACGCTATTAGAAAGTGTAACATGCATGGAATTGGCGTAATCTTTCAAAATATCAAGTTTACAAATTACGTCAATGTTATAAATTTACACTTTTTTACTAGCGCCATTGACAAACGAATGTCCAGGGGCAGGGTGCACTGAACAATTTTTTTATTTTTGACGTATAATCTTTATCATTTCTTCACAGGAAAGCTTGTGATGACTTCTAAAAATGAAATTAGCCTAACAAGTAAAAGATGAAAGCTTCAGTCAGACTATGTTCGATATGTGATCCGTATTATGTATGAATCTTGAATTCGATTGCCTAATGAAATAATGACTTAACTTGCCCAGTTGTTTTTCGGCACTAGCCCGTGTTTGTTCACAACCTTTTCCTCTTATTTTTCTTCAAGGTAAGCAGCAATATAGCAGCTCTATTGGTGGGTGACAGTAAAATAAAAATTCTAGCTCTACTTATCAGCTGGATAGTTAGTTAATTGTTAACCTATATTTTTATAAATGAAGAACAACGTATTTTATATACTTTAATTGACCCTTATTCCCTCAAAGAGGAAAAATAAAGCTAGTGATATATCTAGCAGTAAATTGGACGCTATGGACAACTGTAACAAATTGTGATAATTTCGTTGGCGACCTTGGAGTGTTTTTAATACCTTCTTACTACATAGTTATATTTTATTATCACATTATGCATTTTAATTTTAATAAAACTAGTCTTAGATATATACTATTATAGAATTTATTCATATAATGTATTACATTTTTTTTTACACTGGCTCGACATAGTGACTACAGAGTACCTGATGGAAAGTACAGTGTATTCCAAAAACGAAAGCGACTATCAAAGGATGAAAATCCATTGATAGTCTACATCGTCATGTCGGCCTACATATACCACGAATGAAGGTCCCTAGGTATATGAGCTACTGGAAATGCACAAGCTGATCCCGAAACGCGACAAGCCGAAACTGGTCACTATGACGGGCTTTACACCCATGTACTGTGGTCACGATCCAGACGGGCACCAACGCCCTACCACCTCGCTGCTACTCGGTTAGCACCACCCAGGAGTCACGTGTAGGGAAACTAGGGTAAAGCCTACGCACGCGAGCAGCTTCGACTTACATTCGTAATGAAGGACATATTATAATCTATTAAATTAAAATCGAACTGTCACAAATCGAAGTTCACTGAACAAAATCTTAAATGTGTTGCCCTTTCACTTTCGAAGTAATATAATAAGATCTGAATCAATAATTATGACTTATTAACAGCCTTCATAGTCTGTAATACTATTTATATTAATAATACTTTACTGGATGTTGTTAATTTTCACCTAACTATCGCCATTCTGTAAAGTCATCGCACAATGAGCCATGCGGAAAAAGCCCGCGAGCTATAAATTTGTACACACTCGTATACGCTACTTACGCGCGTTAACACATCTGGGAAATGTACAAAACAAGGGGCGGCATTTTCACAGAACCATAATCCTCATTTGTCACTTCTTTGGAGAACGAAATTAAGATAAATAAGAGGCGAGGAGTGGATCCTTATGCCTGCAGTCCGACACTGCGTAAGAAGGTTGGATAAACAGAAGTAAATGTAGGAAATTCGAGCTCTGTTGCTTTGATATTACGGTTTATTTCGTAAACAAACTTGGGGAGGGTTTCACGCGAGAGTAATCCACAAATAGGAGTCCGAGAATAGAGCGAGGCTACTGGACACTCGTCCAAATCATATCTCCAGGCACTGCTGTGAAATTTTTAACGTACTCTTCATGAATCAGGCAATCGTTGCTAAGGATGTGCAGTAACATCTTTTATTTATAATCTACTAACGGACCCGCCCTACTTTCGCACGGGTGTGATTTATATATTTTTAAACTGAATACAATAATGAATAAACTTCCCAAATGATAGTGGAAGCCACATTAAGATCCTTTGCGTAATTTAGAAGATACGAGCAAACAGAGAGACAAAAATAGTGACTTCAATTTTATTCTAAGTACTAACTAAAAGATTAATAAATACCAATGTTACAGTAAAATAATAATGTGTAATAGTAAGTGTAAATAATTAACAATAATAACATTAACAATATGTGTAAACTGTGTTTAGTTTCATTTTAGAATCAAGATGCTTCGATAAAACATTACTTTGAGGTATCTGTAATATCTGTTTAGGTAGTTAGAATAAAAGCTCTTCTACAGTTTTGGAAGAAATAGATAATTATTAATACCAAAGGCATATTTTGTCAAATTTTCGGTTTCATGTATTTAATCTTTGTGCAAAATCAGTCCGTAAAACGAATGAGTATGAATTTAAATCAAACCTTGTTCGCCCACGCAACACGGAAACGTTCCGTTATGAAATTTTATTCAGTCCCTTTTCAGTTAATATTTGAATTAAATACAAAAAATTATAAACCAAAACAAATATAATATTTTCTAAATTGTTCACCAGATAATAAATAGGCATGATAGTCCAATTTTAAAAGCGTTTTATAAGCATTTAGAATTTATATAAACAATACAACCGTTTATTTTATTAACTATAATAATTTTAAGTGATTATCAATTTCGTAAAAACCTTATTAATATTTTAACAATCAACACTCTGATTAATAAACGAATTAACTAATACCTTTTTAAAAGGCTTAAAAGAACTTCCATTATCCGTATCGTCGAAAATCTCGGCCACACGAGCTTCCTCACCATGATTTCCTTTACAGATAAATAACTGACTTCGAAACTGGTTACGTAAATGTAACGAATTTAACTTATTGACTTAACTGTAATTCAACCGTATTACTGGTTTCATGCATTTTAAAGTACGTGTAATTTAAAGTGCCTCACAGAATATCATACAACTTGTTAATTGAAATATTTAAAAGGTCTAACGCTTATTTATGCAATTAAAATGTTTTATTCGAAATTTTACATAATAAAGCTGTTATTAGAATTTATAAATTAAGTGTATACATTTTCTGCTAATGTGATATACTTTAGTCCGTTAAATTAACCGGTAAATAATTCGTTCTTAGATAATTTCACGAATAAAATATAATAAAAAGTGTAAATGACGAGATTTAAAAATAAATTGAATACCAGACAGAACTGATATTGAAATAAAACTATATCAATCTAAACTAAAAGTTACAGATACTTATTTCTGTATTAATAGGACTTAGTTCGTAGGTTGTTAACTGAAAACTATTATCCCAAACAAAGCACGATTCTGTAAACTAACGTGCTTGATCAATTTATTATTAAATGAATTTGCCTGAGAAATTGTTCAAGGATTAAATGAAGCTAAGAAAGGTCAATAAAGGGCCAGGTAGGGACAGGTAGTCGCTACATTCATTTATCTCACGCCGTCTCAAGTTCAACACTGTATATTTGTGTGGGTCTACTCAATAATGTACACCAGTGTTACCTAAACTTTTTCATCAGCGGGTCCTCAAACCACTTTTTCATTTCCCGATAAAAATTACTGTCACTGATAAAAGTTTTCGAAATAGATTTACATGTAGAGAGATAGTATAGACACATACATATATCTTTTTACCCAAAGATGGGCAAAATGTAATCTGATTAATGATTAACGATTACAAAATGTAGTCGTAATTTTAATTTTCTTGCTCTGTAATCATGCTTAAATCCATTTAAAACATTATGGGCGGCTTGCACTAGCAAATTAAGTCTAGTTTAGACTTATATAAAATGCTATTTAGCGCTGAACTGTACTTATAGTCTTGCACTGAATAAAAACCCAGTTGTAACAACTTTTAAACTCAAATCATCATTAAGATCGAATTAATGTACTTCGATTAATTAGCGTCTATAAAAGCTTAAACTAGACTTAATTTGTTAGTGCAAGCCGCCCTAAGAAATCATATATGTGTATGCAATCTGGGATTTTGTAGTGTTTAAAACATAGATGAGCAAAATGCAGTCACGTTAATGTTAAAAAACCTAAAATGTAATCGTAATAATTTTTATTAATCTGATTACATTTTGCCCATCTGTTTTACCTAGATATTAATGTGCATGGGAAAAATTGCGGTTGCTAACAAACGCTATATAAGATACATATAAGTATTTTAGACATCTAGTAGACTCTAAAATGTGATGATGTGATGACACAGACCCCTTGAATTTTTTGTAGTAGAATCGTGTTTTTTAAATAACTATTTCTACTAGTACATAAAATAAACACATTAAACGGGTATATCGACTTAACCCTTTCGCGGCGGAATGCTCTGGTAAGAGTTGCGCTCTAAGCAGCCGATGCCAGATTGACCGCGCCGACAAAATACGCGAGTCGTTCCAAACGCATTAATGGCAGTTATTGATAACAAATGAACAGCGCCTTCGTACGAAAAGAGCGGCTTCGGATGGGCGCCATCTGGCGCTGTTCGTCCGCCGCGGGTAAATTTGCCTGAGCGCCGAACGGCGCTGTTCGCTGACAATGAGCATCTATAGCTGAGCGCCATATGGCGCTGTTCGCCGCGAAAGGGTTAACAGAAACTATTGCGCTTTCAAAAAAAATACAGATATTTTTAGTTTAACATTTCTATATTGCCCACGAACTCTAGGAATGTTTGTTTGAAGATCTTGGTTGGGAATGGCTGGCGTAATCTCTATCCTGCATAGAAACATACAAAAATTGACTTAATATAATGTTAATCTTTGCAAAAAAAAATGGTAACCAACATATTGAATAAATACTTTACGCAAAATTAGCTACTATATCTCTTGAATATTTTATTCTAATAACTTCTGCATTGTGATTGAAAAGAATAAAAATTTAAAAGAGTTGTAATGCTATTTCTGAATTTTGATTACTTGTTTAGATTTAGTGCAGAGATAACTTAAGATGAAAATACCGCAGCTTTAAATTAAAATAGTATTAAAACAAGACAATTTTTATACACTTAAAATTAGCTAAAATGCTTTGGTTGGACTAACCACAAAATCAAAAAAAAATGTCTTGATAAATTATATGTATAGTTTAGCAAAAACAGGCAAATTAGATCATCAAACGTAAATATAATTAAAAATATACAGTGAACTGGTATCATTTAAAAATATATAACAGGCTGTGTCCCTTTCGGAGTGAGCAGAGATACATTAGTGGAATGGTATGACATTTATTGGTTAAATGACATGTTAATTCCTAATAACTAACTTAACCTTAACTTATTAATAAATTACACAATTATAGTAAGTAAATTATTGCCGAAATTGTTGAAGATTGAATTAACTAAATTATGCTACATTTTAACTTCAATTTATAATATCAGGTGAGTTTTAATTTGGTATTTGTAATTTTTTTAAACTATAAGTCTATATTGCTGATACTAAATGAATCTAACAGTAAATAAATAAAAATAAAACAATATATCGACACGCCTAATCCCTTTCGGGGTAAGCAGAGATACATTAGGGGCTGTATCCACTTTGCGCTTATATATGGTGCCCAACGTAACCATTAACATAGCTGATCGCGATTTTTAGTATCATATATTACACTAGCTTTTGCCCGCGGCTTCACTCGCGTTAAGAACTAATATAATTAATTAGATATATTTTTTGCGGCTTTACTTTTGTTAAGCGTGTGTAAAAAATTAGGGCCTAATCTGTCATTAGGCGCTAAAACTATCAAGCTATTATATTATAGTCGAAAATCTGAGAAGATTTATACAAACCTTCATCCCCTATTTTATTTCCTTGGGGGTGGAATTCATCAACATCCTTTCTTAGCGGATGCCTACGTCATAACATCTACCTGCATGCCAAATTTCAGCCCGATTCGTCTAGTGGTTTCGGCTGTGCGTTGATAGATCACTATGTCAGTCAGTCAGTCAGTCAGTCAGCCAGTCAGTCAGTCAGCCAGTCAGTCACCTTTGAGTTATATATATTTAGATTTCTATGAGATGTCATATCCTCACAAAGTTTTTCTCTACCGGTGAGAAATTAATGCGTTTTAATAACGGTAAAATTCTATAACATTGACAGCGTCAATAATTCTACTCTATATATATTTTTTAAACATTTTTGTATCGCGTACTTTTATAAATGATTAATGCGAATAAAATTAACTTTAATTCTTTGGATAAATGTTTTAAGTAACTCCGAATTGCATTTGGTATTATTAATAATATTTAGATAAATTTTAAAGAAGCGCAGTTATCTGTTAACTTTTTTTTATCACTGTTGTGTAATTTGAATCCATGTAAGCGGACGGACAGAGTTCTAAAGTTACAGTATCCGGAGAGCTCATCAACCTAACATCAATTAAGTGCAGAGCCCAGACTATTTAAGCCTACATAGTTGAGCTTCAAGTAAATAATTTAATATTTTATAGGTTAATGCCCGCTGGGTGTTATAATAGATACTTCAGAGTAAGGCAATATAGAGATTATCTATTTTCACTCTTCACTCTTGCGACTGGTTTAATAAGACGGAAAGTGATAAATAGATATGATTTTTCATGCAATAGAGAGTATATGTGTCCTGCAATAGTTTATCGAATAAATCATAATAATTTATAATACGACATTACATCAGAATGTCAAAATATTAAAATATAATAGTTAAATTTCATAGAATCCGCTCATCCAAAACTTCAATAGACAATACAAAAAAAAAACGAGGATTACAGATAACTTTTAAAGTAATCATGTAAACTTGAAAAAGGCCCAAAAAATGATATAATACCGGTGCATCCTCTATTTTACTCTTTGTTAATGTCGATTTATGAAATGTCAGAAATAATATTGCGTAGAACGATTTTCATAAATATTTCACTATGTTATTGTGCATTATTATAAACATAAATATTTATACTGTTTGTATCAAAATCAGTCAAGTGCAACGCAGACTTTTTAAACGAAATACGCAAGAAGTTACACAAGAATTAATTATATATGCCTAATAATAAAAGGCCTTATACATTTTTATTCGTAAGCATTGGTATACTAAAAAGAAGAAACGTGCAATATTTGTGTCGATCTGAAAAACACGAAACGCTATTCTCAAAAACTTTTTTTCTAAATTATTTATAGGCGGACGCTTGACCTCAACTGCACCTGGTGGAAGGTGAAGATGATTCCGATGATTAACCGCATCCACCCAACAAATGCCTATTCGTTCTTCTCTACAAGACTCCCAGGTCATAAGACAGCGGAAATATGGTTGCTGGAAGCATATCCACACACCTTAGCTCTTCGCATGACGAATATAGAAGCGAATCTTTTCGAGCGGATATAAGTAACATCAACCACATACGGATGGTATCCGACACGATGTCTAGTGGTTTTATGATGGAATGGAGCTGGTGGAATCAAAGAATGTAGTTCCTGAGATCACTCTCCAGCGTGCAACCGATAAAAGAATGCGAGGCAGGTGACTCTACATTGATGTACGATGCTCTGCATTTTAACCTTTTTTTTCTTCTTACTATAATACATTAAAGTTATAATATGGTTTTTAAAACAATCAAACATAAACATCTTTTAAAATTCTTTTGAATAACTTTTCAGTTAAAATGGTCTACAAGTGTTCAACAGGGTACTTTAGTGAATCATGATTATCAGCTCGCTTAAGGCTATTGCTGATCATAAACATCTTCTAACAAGCATCACTGAACCCGGTCTTTATCTCTTCTTATATTATACCTTCCGACTGCCTTTATAAGTTGTCGCTCCACATTTTCTAGAGCGCCTTATTCGCAATTTCAAGAGTAAGGTATAAATAAGAGCACACGAAGATTATAGTACAGAAATCACACTATGCGTTCCTTAAAACAGTGCATAGTTAATTTTTTCCACAATATCAGAGTTTGAGCCGTGTAAAATGAACTCTGAGTAAAAATTGGAGTAACAAATGCTTTATTTAGTAACTAATAGGCATTAACAAAAAATCAGATTTCAGAGCGAGAAAGTGAATGTGTAATAAAAGTGTATAGCGGTCCTTATAGATGGAAATGGGTTTTAATTCAATTTTCCGTGATAGTGCACGCGATAAATCGTCCCGAATCGGCCGTTAGGTGAGGCGCCGCGTGGAGGCTCGAAGCGTCCGCTCAGCACACGTCTCATTGCTTGTCGTGGACGACAGCGGCGCGACTCCCAATAAAAACATCAACTGTATTGACTAAAATAACTCTTGGCAACAGTTCGAGAGCTCCGCAGATAGCGAAGTGAAGCGCTTCTTGTTGTCTAGAAACGTTATTCGTCTGTTTTTGTTGTACTTGGTGAAACATTAAGTAGTGGAGTAAAAAAACTAAAACAGCACTTCAAGGCATCTTAACCGTCACGAATTGGGCACAATTCGATTATTCCTGTCGTTTTGACTTTATTGAAATACTAAAAAATACCAAATGGAGTGTCAACAGCAAATGTTTCGTGTTTCGCAACATATCTGCTTGTCTTTTTTTTTCGTGTATTTACTATCCCGTTTCTGTTACTCAAATTTTTTTGCGTATTTAAGCCGAACATTTGTTTATAGCGTTCGAGAAAGAAAAATATTTACAAATACACGAAAAAAGAAAATGGTAACATGTTTTAGAAAACGCAAAATATTTGCAGCGTATCCCGCATTGGACAATTATTCGGGATAAAATTCTACTATTTTAAGACACTAAAAAACTCAGTATAATATACATACTATTACAAAAATATCATGATTTTTGGAAATTGCAGATAAGTATGTTCTCCAATTTTCAACACAACCCAAAATTAGTGTAGTCACTAAGCTAACTTCTAATTAGCTCTCCCTACCTATTTAATTACATTCTTGCATTCCTGTTTTGTATCATTCTGATTATAAAGAACCGCTCACACATAAAAAATAAATCTTAATATTTACTGTTTTTCATAAAACGTATTTTTTCATTATTCTATAAATAATTTTAATAAACAAATCTACAAAATCGTAAATAAATTGAAACATCAAGATTTGAATAAACAACTTTAAACTTGTTAATGTAACTCTATTATTTTATTCAGTTTGTATTTGTTTTTCTCGTCTATTTTGTTTCAAACGGTGTTTTATTTTCCACTACTTTTCGTTACAAATGGAAAATAAATTGTATGAAATTTCGATTTAACTTGATAATTTTCCATAAACACTGATGTAATATCTAGTAAATAATGATCGAGGCGAGTTAACTTTAATTTAATTATTCACGCTCAAATATACATTTTATTTTAAATTAATATATTTTTACCTAAATATTATATAAACACCGAGCGGAATGTTAGGAACTCACTGAAGTATGTAAGGAATTTGTTTGTTTGTTGCTTATAATTTGTTATAAATACTCACGCCTTGGATAAAACTTGGAATAATAACAGTCCATGTCACTTTAAAAGTATTTCACAGCATCGATATCAATTTCACTTGAGATTTGTTTACCATTCACACGCGAGACGTTTCTAAAACGTTTGACATTTCATAAAATAAGCTGACAAGTGACATCACTCCACACAGAATACGTCAAATCGCATGCAGCCACCGACGCGACTGAAGTATATCGCGGGCGAACGATACCAAACCGCGTCTTTCGAAAATTGCGCCATCCCAGTAAGCACACTCAAGCGAATTTAACAACACAAAAGCACCTTGAGCACACTTCATTCCCGACGGCTAGCTCAAACGCACCCAAATCCTAAAACTAAATAATGTTTACATCGCGAAATGCCGACAAATGAACGACCGGAAGTCGCAGCGAAGCAAACACGACAACTATGTAAAATATTGCAGGATCGCGATCGCATTGTTGACATTCCCGTGTAAAAATCACCGAAATCTTCTTTAATTTGTATGAAAATCACTTAGAAAATAATTTTTACTTACCTATTATGAAGTTTGAAGACGAGATGAAGGGGCGAATTTTGGTAAAATAACAATTTGACAGTAAATTTATAGAATTTACTCTTATTGGTATGCGAAGAATGACACAAAGAATCCCGACAACGCACGCGACGAATGCGCACCTCGTTTGCGCATATGCTGACACAACTTCACGGACGTTTCTCCCCTTGCCCCGCAATCACCCGGTTTTGTTTTGTAGTGTGTGTGCCAGAGTGGTCAAACGTGAAATTTTGTACACGTATACACCAACACATGTCCAATTTTATACCTGCCTAGTTGCCGCTGGCCGCCATCTTTGATTTGACAGCGAACGAATATGCTTTTTAATATTTTGTTTAAGACGAAGGGAGCCATCTAGCGGATACTAGCCAAACTAAAATTACATACTCACTAGATAGAGCTTAAACGCAAATATTTGAAACTAGCTAAGCCCGCAGTTTCTCCTACGTGGAATTCATATTTATGTCTAAACTTGATAATGGAATAATATACTTTTATACACTTTTTATAGTCTTTGCAACTATGAAAATATATTCAAAATATGAGTGAAAAAAGTTTTAATCGGGTAGATAGTTAAGAAGATTAGCTACTATACCCAAGATTTCTACTTTAGGTGGGTACCTTTTTTAACCGGTAACCACTGAATTGCAAAATGTAATATCTGGATGGTGCAGTACATCATCTCCTTAAACTCTCCTTAGAAACGGAATCCTGAAAATGAGATGACGTCACCCAGATCTTTAAAATACACAGAAAAGTAACCAGGATTAATCAAATTGAGGTATGACCTGTATTACGTAAATCGTTCTTTAATTGTAATAGATATGCGGTGAAAAATTTTGAATCACACTGATAATTTTAATGCAAATATTTATTTAATCGGTTTCAAAATTGCTGGAAATCACCCCATACATTTTATTTCAAAAGAAGAGAATTTATTTTATTTAATAAAAACTTGCTTTTGCCTGCCAGATTTTATTCACAAATACATATTTGTACATCTAGTGCCAGTTTCTACATAAGGAATAAAATAAACTTCTCAAAGAATTCGCAATTAGCAGAATTGCATTGAATTTTATTAAAATTAGTTTGTAGAACATATTCAAAAAACTGCACTCCATTATTTCTAACTTCACCAGTAGAAACAAGGTGTTGTATATATAGCAATTTAGGTACCTATATAGTAGCAAAATGTTTATTATCATATTTTAATAACCAATAGTTGTAAAAATAAAGCGACATGTAGTTTATTGCCATTGTTTTATTTTATTATATAATAAAAAACAAAATAATTAGTACTAAAACTAATTATAGTTAATAATAACAATTGTTATCTGCAACAATTAAAAATTAATTTACCTATAACATATGTAGGTACGTTACCGAAATATTATCTATTAAATAATATTATTACCAACTTTTAACAAATTGTGACAATAAAAAAGAGTACGAATTATAACAAGTGAGTCGTATATTTATAGTTAATTAATAACATTTTTAAGAATAAATAATAGTTAAAATTTATGTAGTATTTATTAAATGTTTTTAATATTATATTATTTCACTTAATAGTTCACTTTTTTCTATGATATTTAAGTATAATAAAACTGTGCTTAAGAACTAGATATTAATTTGCTATTATGCTTAAAAAGTGTAATTTTAACCTTTAGGTAATAAGTATTACTGTACTAAATTGCAAGCGTTCGATTTATTTTCTACTAATTGAAACGTAATAATAATTATATTTACAAACCGACTCGCAATTATTAAGGATTAAAGGTCTACGGTAGGACACATCATACAATAAATTATCAGTTTTTAATTTACATACACAATTTTTTTAGTAATTACTAAGTAAAGGTGCTTACTGGTGTCGAATATTTATCAAAGAATAATTACAAAAAGATTTAGCCATTTCAAGAATTTGTGCGAAATAATAAAATTAAATCAGCGAATAATCTGAATAAATAGTAAATAGGTAATTATTTCTATATTTTCCGCCTAATAGAAACTTACTATTTAAATTTTCTGTAATATATGTAAGGGTCGCTTTTAGCTCATTTCAAAAAGCCTATCTGTAAACAAGAAACATTTAAAGAGCGATATGTTTATATGAATATGGTGCACCACATGTATTGGTCCTTTAATTTTTATGAATTAATGTATGTTTGTAACAAAATGTTATATCTTTGATTTTTATTTGGATAGACGGAAATTTTAATTTTTTTTCATTTTTAGTTTCTAAATTTTTTGTACATTATTGACCATGATACGAATGTCCGAAAACATGGCGACGTCTTGTGATCGGTCTTTATCTAATAATCCTGATCTTGGTTTATTCTCTACTTATCATATGTATTAATTTAGTCTAAAACAGAAATCATACACCCTCGCTGTTATTTCTACTGTTTCGTGTCACGTGATAGATGATCAGTTCGCCTTGTTATGGTCGGCACAGACCACTTGCAGTTGATGGTAGGGCAGATCGCGGACTACTACTGCGTGGAAGGCCATATTAGCTGTAGCTAATATATACTCACACACCGAAAACCATGTAAAGGCTGAAAACAAATAATTATTCAATAAATTATGCCATTTCACAAAAAAGTTGGCAATGCCTTAATAATGGCGGTTAAACAACATGACGTACGTGTGCAAAGTGAACTCGGCCACTGATATTCCACAACTAACCAGAAATGGTATATAGTATAATAATATACAATAAAGTTCTAACGTTGTATGTTAGTATTCCATCAATTGCCATGAAGCGATTCAACTTCTTGCTTTTGTTGCGTACCGCTGCGGAGTTGGAATTCACACCCCGTGATGGCCAGGCTAGATCAGTGAATTTGGAATTTCTTAGGTAAACGTGCCTCATCGGCCTCATTACCAACCTAATTAGATGTTATTGAGGTCAACCGTAAACCTGGTTACAACAAAAAGACGAGAGATGTCGTGAGAAACCAGTAAAGATGAATATTCTTAACCCTTGTATTTATGAAATATTGGAATAAAAAATGACTAAATAGTGATTATCATTTATCATATCCATCTATTACTAAAAAACACATTATACAAGACGTGTCCAGCTTGAAAATACAAATTTGCTGGGAAACACAATAGTGCTATAAAATATTATTATAATTAAGGTATGATTCTAATTTTGCCAGTCGTTGCTTGGCAGTGTTGACTCAGCAACGGCTGCCAGAATCCGAACCATACCTTTACATTTAATCGGGTTAGCTCTATTCCACCAGGTACTATGAGACCTAAGGTATAAAACATCGTTCGTATAACAAAATTCAGAAGGTTACGCATGAAGGTGACTGTGTAACAATACCTAATGGGCGACATAGCAGCCTGTGTCGCAGGAAGAAAATGATGAGACCCACGGTCGCCGCGACCGCGACGTAAAGCAGCGTCCAGACAAGCTTGTTGGTGCGCACCGGCTCCACTATGTCGCTACCGATACAGCCCACTTGCGCCCGGCATAGCATATGCGACAAAGCCGCTACCATAAATACTATGAATATTTTCTCATGTACGACTGAAACAAATAATAAAGTAACTGTTATAGGCGCGTTTCAGATTTTTTTTTACACTGGCTCAACATAGTGACTACAGAGTACCTGATGGTAAGTACAGTGTAGTCCAAAAACGAAAGCGACTATCAAAGGATGAAAATCCATTGATAGTCTACATCGTCATGTCGGCCCACATATACCACGACTGAAGGTCTCTAGGTATATGAGCTACTGGATATACACAAGCTGATCCCGAATCGCGCCAAGCCGAAACTGGTCACTATGACGGGCTTTACACCTATGTACTGTGGTCGCGATCCAGACGGGCACCGACGCCCTACCACCTCGCTGCTGCTCGTTTAGCACCACCCAGGAGTCACGTGTAGGGAAACTAGGGTAGAGCCTACGGACGCGAGCAGCTTCGACTCCCATTAAGATTTATTCAGATTTTAACAGTCGCAACTCAGCAATGGGCACCTTTACATACCGAGGGGTGAAAGGCTATTTGGTTTAAGCGACATTTTTTGGTGATATACTAACAGCGTTTTTTACAGATTCCAAAAATATATATTACTATATCAACAAAAAATATCGCTTAAACCAAATAGCATTTCACCCCTCTATATAAACGTTTACAGAGTGGTATATCACAACCTAGAATCCAACTGGTACCTCTAGCTGGCGACTAAGGTTTTATAGGTGGTAGGCCCATTTCCCGAGCTGCGTCAACCAACAGTACACAAGTGCAAAGACCGTCACACTGATTCACTCCAGCCTGTCACGTTCCGGTATCAGCTTGAGAACTTCCAGTTGTTTAATTACCGAGAAATATTCAGTTGTGGTGTATGTGAGCCGGCTTGATGACAACGACTATCAATGAAATAAAGAACGAAAGAAACGGTTGTTGACAAAAAACCTACAATACATGCACATTTATATAAAACAATGAAAGATCTCAAAGAGCACTCGATTTAACATATGCTCATTTTCAGCCAACGCTCAATAGAACTGATTGCGCAAACGTCGCGGTGCTAATATTAGTCATTCAATAAATAAATTGGTACAATAAATACATAGAATACTTTTAATACGAGTATTATATACCAAATACAAAAATGAAATATGATATAAATGTCTCATACAAATTAGTGATACCTAATTACCAGCTAAAAAAAAATTAATGGTTCATGGGACTAGATTTTCGCCTATACCAGGGGTCGGCAACCTTTTGAGTCGGAAGAGTGAAAAATTGCAAATTTACAATTTCAAACTTTTTAAAGAGTCTCAAAAACATATTTTGCCTACAATACTACTTACTTTAGTACTTGCATAAATAAAGTTTTTTGATAAAAAAAAATATTATTCTATTTATTTATCGATTCATTTACTAGTTTTTCGTTTTTTTTTTTAGAATAAATAATATTTGCGTATGAAACTAAAGAGCCGCATGACGCTCGCGAGTCGCAAGTTGCCGACCCCTGGCCTATACAATACACCTAAAGACATACGAGATTTATCATCGTTAAAATTAAATTGCTAAAAAGGAATATTATGATAGATAGATTATTAGGATAGATGGCAATGGATTCTCGTGCCTTGATAGTTAATGCTTTTCTACTGATATGCTGTAGTCACTTTGTTGAACCAAGAAAACTATATATATAAATATATATATATAGTACTAAATACATAAGCAACAGAGACGTTTTGGACTTCTGATTGGCTAAATTGCAAATACACAATACACAGGTGTGTAGTTATAATAAACGTATAAAAAATCATACTTACAATAATTTTCCCTATTAGAAATATAAGTAACGCCTGAGAGTGCAAAGAGCTCTATATAGTTGAGCCAGTAACAAGCTTCACCTAACGTTGAAGCAAGCGCCTTTGTCTGAAACAGATTTTATTTTAAGGTTTAAAAATGGGGTTTTATTGAATCGACAAGAGTCATGAGGTTTATAAAGATTTATGTATATTTATTATTTATAGGCGGATGCTTGACCTTAATCACACTTGACGGAAGGTGAAGATGTGTCCGACAAGGAACCACGTCCGCCCAACAAATGCCTATTCACTCTTCTCTTAAAGAATCCCAGGTGATAAGAGCGCAGAAATATGGTCGCTGGAAGCAAATGCTACTCCTTCGCTGTTCGCGTGATGAATAGAAGCGAATCTCTTCGTGCAGATATAAGGAACTTCCACCACATACGGATGGTATCCGACACGATGTCCTGTGGTATTATATTCTTTCTGCTCGCCTCAACAAGGATTTGGGGTTGTGATTGATAATTTCAAAAAATTCTTACCAAAAATAATAAGTTTGTTAAAAGTACATTTAAAAAGAAAATACATATAATTTTTAGTAATTAGAAGGTGTAACTATAAAGTTTTAAAAATTCTTAGAGGTTGTTACAAGAGTAAGTATAAACATGACAAAGCTTGAAAAAACGTCTATATATATATATACGTCTAAAGAATATTTTACCTTCTCTTCAACTATCAAAGCCGTGCGTTCTTTGTGATAGTGATAATACAAAGATCCTATTAACAGTCTTGGTCCTAAATGAAACGCAATGCATATCCTCCAAACATATCTCTGCGGGCTTATTCCCGTAATGGCACTTATAGAGGGCACCACATTGTATACCTGCAAATAAACGATTTAGTAACTCCTATATATAAATGTTTATTTACATAATTTAGGTAATTAAAGGTAAGAAAGAAGTACATTATAACTGCACGAAAAAATAAATTAAATTAACCTTTACTATGAAAACACAAAGTGAGGGAAAATAATAGGCGTGTTTTTAAATATTTTAGTCTTTTGGCTCTTGCCGCCTTTTTGAACTGTACTGTACTCATTATCAGGTTCACAGTAATCACTTTGCTGTGTTCTCTAAAAATAGTACTAGTTATATAATAAACAATCTTTCAAAATGTAGGTTTGTTATTGAAATATATTATGTTTATTATTAACGTAAAGATAGCAATGAATACAGACGAAATTAGAAAACTCAATCCTTACCTTACAATGTGTTTCATGTATATCATCTGCTTGAAACATAGATGCTGTCACATAGCAAAATATTAAAGCACCAAGTGGAAGCCAAAGAGCCGCTAAACAAATTTCTCGCAGGCCACATTGCCACAACAGCCCCTTCAAAATATTATAGAATGAATGATTATTTAATATATTGAAATATCCATAAAGTATAACTACCTGAGTGGAGACAAGGAAAAAGGCAAAAACTCGCTAAAAAAATTACAGAATTCAAGCTCAGTTTAGTATAAAGCTAATTATATGATCATTTTATATTCAAAATATAAAAGCGTCGATATGCATAAATATTGTATACCTATATGCCAACATCGAAGTGTTTTTATTGTATGCCTTTCGAAACAAAATTTATATTTTTTAGGAGCACATGTATAAAAAAACTTGGTTAAATAAGCTTATGATAGAAAATATTATAATTGTTGGCCTAATATAGACGTCTTTACATAGTACACACCTTTAAAAGTAAAAGTTAGTGCTAATGAGTGCTGTATTAGAACCGAATTAGTTAATAATATTGTAATGATCACCTTATATTCCAAAGTATGGACACTTTTATTTACATCACAAATATTCGAGCCTTTTACGTTGTGCTCATCCAATTTTGGTGGCGATTGTACTTGTGCGTCATTTACCATTTTCTCTCACGTGGAACACATTTGGAAATATTTTCACATAATAGCCCTAATAATTTTGCCCTTTGCAAAAGTGGACACAACACGATATAAAATTGTCGAATTGAAACACTACATAATGATAACTATGCATGTTGTTATATGAGTTAAGGTTTAACGAAGTTTCTGTGGTATTGTAAAAATTATGTGATATGAAATTGTACTCTGAAATACTCAGAATCGCGTGTAGATGACCTGAGACGTTGATTGAATGAGACTATTTGAGCATGCGCATTGGGGAAAAGGGAGCAGTGTGTCGATGCACCCCTTACAAAATATTATACATGCTATCAACTACTACATGTGAAGCTTTACACACCCAGAGGGTATCACGGCAGTAGCGGACAGTTAAGGCAACAAAGAATTCTTTATAGCCTAGCTTTATTCCCGAATGGATTTTTTTACATAATACGTTTCACACAAAAACAATACAAAATCTAGAACCACTTTCGGTCCAAACGACTATAATTCATAACATTGTTAGATATCTAGATGTACGTATGTATATAGTGTACTTAAATTACCTAAACAATGATATTCAAGTTTGGTTGCAGTATAATAAAATTAAAAGTATTATAATTAAGGCAGTTTTAAAAATATGCTATACTACTATACATACCTACAATTCTGTCAAAAAATTATGTTTTCGATTTTTTAAGGAAATTAGAGCATCTTAAGGCGGTTCACTCAAGGAAACAGTTGCGGTAAGAAGGACGTTACAGGTCGATAGTAATAACAGCAATGAATGACTGGTTTTTATATATTTGTACAGGGTATTCCATTAAAGGTAGTAATGCTACTACCCCGAACCGTTGTACGGGAAGTCAAAATATAATAGTTTATCTAACGAACGATACATATGAAACTTATCCCAACGTATTATATCTACCAGGGCTACTAAACTGTTTTAAATAACATATTGGTTCAGTTATGAGGAGAACCAATTGAACACGTACATATTTCTCTAAGATAACGTATTTTGTTACAAAATAAAAAAAGTTATTATCCTGTGTTACTATGTTACTTCGAGTTTAGTGTTACTTTATGTAAGTGAAATTACAATTTTAAATAATAAAATTAGTGTAAGTATAGAGAAAAATGTAGAGTGGTGGGTCTGAATATAGATATAGGATAGTGCATAAGTTTCTCGTCTTATTACAGTTTCTTATTATCTGTTTAACCGTTAATTTATTATATAAAAGTATACTCTGCTGATTTTATTCCAAAGTAACCCATTTTAAAAATGTATCATTTCTATAGCACTATTACTTTACCACAGCGCGCTGTGGTGGTGTCCATCTTTAGTTGTAATATCTAATCTATACTAATATTATAAAGCTGAAGAGTTTGTTTGTTTGTTTGTTTGTTTGAACGCGCTAATCTCAGGAACTACTGGTTCGAATTGAAAAATTCTTTTTGAGTTGAATAGACCATTTATCGAGGAAGGCTTTAGGCTATATAACATCACGATGCAATTATTAGGAGCGAAGAAATAAAAGAAAAAGTGAAAAAAACGGGAAAAATTATTCATCCTTGAGGGCTTCCATTGCGTGCGCTGCAAAAACGGTTCAAGATACCAAAAATATATCTAAGAAAGAATTATTCCTCTTGAAATGATCTAAAAAAATGTCCGCGACAGTATATGTCTATCTTTTAAGATTAAGTCACTAGAACCGTTTTTATGGTAAACAAATTTGGTCGAAATTAATGCATTATTTGTTAAGAGTTGTATCAACGTAATAATATTAATCTTTATCCAAATAAATGTGTTGTTGATTAAGAGTATTAATTGTGAACAAAATTGTCTTTGACATCACTTAATTTCAATGAACATCTTAGAAGATATTACAAAACCTTACATAGCAAAACAACGTTTGCCGGGAGTAGCTAGTTTTGTGATACAATGTCAATATCTAAGTGTGCCCTTTTTGATATTGACATTGTACAGCTGCCTAAATAAAAAATATATCGCTTTTTTATGAAGAAGTAAAGGTATTAATTAAAATATAAACGACTGCATTTTCTTTTTTTTGGCTATAACGAAAATTACAGGACAGTGCCCACTGGTAATTGGTGCATTCACGAAGGAACATATTTCCGATAGTGGCGAAAACAGCATTGATCATGAAAGTGTATGCCAATATGAAACCTGACAATTTTGCTACTAATTACTATTATTATATACTCTTTAGTAATGACAAACGTTGGACAACTACGGATATCTAATCATGTCGAAAATAACTCTACTTTTAATCCACTTACGTAGATGGGTATTTCCAATCCACAATTGAAATAAAACAAAAAATATTAAAAATCAAAATGTTCATAATGGGCTCATTTTCAGCATCTTTGACATACTCAAATATAGCATCTACAGTAGGCAAAAAAAGTCATCGGCCACTTGGATTATTTTCCTATTCTTGAAGTTTTTCTTATTAAGAGATAAGAAATTACACTCCAATTCAATTTATTCACTTAAATTACAGTATATTTTCACAAAATAATACATTTCTGACTTAATAATTCAGATATATCTCTTGGTATTCATATTTATTTAAAAAAAATTGCAAATCGGGCGCAATAAAAGTCATTGGCCACGTATAATTTAAGAACACTTGGTTGAGAATTGGTCCAATTTATCATCATATAGAAAAATAATTAATATTTTATGGGATATCCCTTAGCTATAAGAACTGCTTGCAGCCTTCTTGGTATGGATTCCACTAACTTTTTGGTCACATCCGCCGAAATTTTCTCCCATTCATTTACTATAATCGATTTCAGCTGACCGATATTGGTGATAGAGTGCTCATGTATTTTTGAATCCAAATGTTCCCGCAAATGCTCGATCGGATTCGGATCTGGAGATTGCGCAGACCATTCGAGTACACTCTGAACATTTCTGGAGAGCCAGCCCTTCACAGTGCACGCAGTATGCTTCGGATCATTATCGTGTTGAAACACGAAGTCCGCTTCAATATTTAGTTGACGGGCGCTTGAGTCTTGACATCAAATTATTTTATAAGATATTTTTATATACATACTAGACCATTTTCCCATCGATGAAAATTAATTTTCCGACTCCAGAAGCAATCATACAGCCCCACACCATAACGCTTCCACCTCCATGTTTGACAATTGGCGTAAGATTTTTAGGCTCGAGCGCAATGCCGTTCTGACGCCAAAAGGTAACTCTTCTTTTCGACTGAAATAGTTATATTTACTCTCGTCTGACCAAATAATCTTACTCCAGTACTTTTGCGACTTATCTATTTTATCATTCACGAATTGCATTCGCTTCGATTTTGTCTTGTTACTTACGACGAACTTTCTGCGCGACACTCGACCACGGTATCCATCCTTCTTCAGAATATTTCTAACCGTTTGTGGCGTTATACTCACTCCAATTGATTCCACAATATTTGTTGTTATCTTTGGAACATAAATCTTCGGGTCTCTTTTTATTTCTCCGATTATGATGTTGCGCAATCGTCGATTTATTTTGGAAGGCCGGCCAAATCTTGATCTGTTGAATACTGTACCGGTCGTAGTAAAGCGCTTATTTTTTTTTCATGTGAGTACGTGTGGAACGTAATAATATGACACTCCAATTATTTTAAACAATTATCGATATGTGATAAAAAGAATGGATAGGCCGAGAATCTTAACACTTACCTCTTTAAGCCAACACGTCCTTGATTAAAGCAAAAAATAATATTGAATATAAAAAAGCTCAGCTGGAGAATGTATTGCCTTGGCTCACCAAGAATAACATCCCTTTATGCACAAAATTCACTTGATTGCCATCGATTAAGCGTCGAAACATAAGTAGGATGTTAAGAAATGATATGTGGCCGATGACTTTTTTTGCGCCCGATTTGCTATTTTTTTATAATAAATATGAATACCAAGAGATATATCTAAATTATTTAGTCAGAAATGTATTATTTTATGATAATATACTGTAATTTAAGTGAATATAATGAATTGGAGTGGAATTTCTTATCTCTTAGTAAGAAAAACTTCAAGAATAGGTAAATGTTCGAAGTGGCCGATGATTTTTTTTGCCTACTGTATGTATATATCTGAGTATGTAAATAATTGAACGTGATGTTGCTCAAAGTATCGTTTTTTACAGCTCTAATAACATACCTTATGTCAATAGCAAACAATGTGACCAGATCTAGTTATGTCCTACGATTGTAGCAGGATAATGTCCTAATTAGAGGAATATCAGCTTTTCCTTAATTTAAATAAAAGTTGCAATATTTGCAATAAATAGTTAAAAATAATGTAGCAAATTTAGTTGCTAAGGAATCCACATTTTTGCCTAGTTAACTGCGTGGTTAATTTTTAACTTATATAAAAGATGTTAATATCAAATTTTCAATCAATATTTCGGCAAATCGCAAGATTTTCAATTCAAATCTAGTCACACTAATTGGCAGTATAAAATTTGCTTTACTCGAAGGAGTTGTTTCGAGTTTCAAAGTTTTATTAAACTATCAAAAATATAACTGAGTTAGAGAATTGAAACATGTTTTATCGGCTGAAAAGTTGAGAGTAGAACATAAAATGGAGTATATAAAACTAATATGCTTATTCGCCTTGTATGCTGCTCGTATCCAGGCTACGACACACTGGATGGTCACAGAGACTGGACTCATACAGCCTAAGGTATGGTAACTGTTTCCTATTTTATTCCTTAATCTAAGTCTATTGTAGCCTGTTTTTATAACATTGCAACTATTTATATTGAAGGAAACAACAATTCATATAAAAAATAATTCATGCATTATTTTAAATTATATAGTACGTATTAAAGTACGTCATTAGGGACCAGATATTGTTTTAAGTTATTATTATAAGAGAGATATAAGTATATCGGGGAAAATTTTAGTCGTTTTGGAACTGAAGAGTTTCGTTTCTGTATTAGTAATACTACCAACTAAATATATAATTTTTGGAAAACCTTTTTTTATGGATATTGGAATTTTATGTCATTAGCCAACACAGATTTAAAGTTTTTCAGTTCCCAAATAACTGTAATGTCATGGTGTAATATAAAATACATAACACACCATGATATTATAGTTATTTTGGAATGGAAAAGCTTAAATTATGTATCATTAAATGGAATTAAATTGCAATGTTTATAGAAAAAATTGTATTTTTCAAAATTCTTCTATTTAAACAATTGCCCAATAGGGTCCAAACTAGAGTATCAGTAGTTTCAACTGCTTGCCTGCTAATAATCATATCATAAACTTTCTACAAGTATGACTCTGCTTATTGCTAAAAGTATGTGATTTGTTGGTATAGTATCACTATTCGTTTGTGGCGTAACTTCCAGTTTCTTGTTGATCACTAATACAATATTGAGAACTGTGATTGCATTTTATCTTGGAACTAACTGCCAAAGGGCAGTGGCATGTATCCCTTGCAGCATAAAACAGCAATACCATGTTATACTTGGATATTTAATACATACATATATTTATTTAAAATATGGTCTAATTTGATTACTGAGACTTCCTCAGGCAACTACAAGATTTAAGGCCATATATTTATTAAATTTCCAAGTATAACATGGCTAGTATCCAAGTATAAGTATTGCTTTTTATTCATTGCACACTACCATTCAAAGGGTGTTATTCTACTTCTTGTTTGGTGTTTAGTGCTTATGATAAATTAATATTTTTTAAAGACCAGAGAGACTAGACTCTAGAAATTGCAATATTCTATGAGCAATAATGTTTGTAGAAAAGTGTAAAATGTATAAGATTGATTGGAAGGTATCAAAATATCACATCAGCATTTTATCCCCATTATATACATTTTAGACGTGTAGTGCTATTAACAATTGAATGCTACTTTGTCTATGCCCTTAAGTCAGACCAACTTTTAAGGCTTAAGTCTCCAGATATTTTCCATTTATATCTCCTCAGTTATTTAAATTATTATTTGTTACTTAATTTAGACTCATATTTATTAATTAACAAGTTTCATTGAAAACTTTCAGATTGATTCACCATTTGAGATGGAACATCCCTATGATCTACTAGCATTCTTGAACCAAGATACAAAATGGGATAATATTAATGATCTATATCATGATCTTAGTACACGTCAGAAGTTAATTGATACTTTGTGGAAAGATCTTGAAGGAAAGTCAGATGTTCTGACAATAATTACATTGGATGAAAATTGTGCCAAATCTGGACAAATAACTTCCATAGACTGGTACACATCATTTCTAGAGGATGGAAAATCTAAGGGTATTACAGATGATGAATTTAAAGTACAAAACTTCAATAATGGATTTACAGATGTACCTGATTGTAAGAAATTGTCATCACTCACATTTAGTATGTCTGCTTTTGAACACTTAGAGGTATGGATTATTTTTACTATAAAACTTACCTATAAAAAATAAAATGGCATATTCTTTATTCTTGTTATATTTTCAGTCTTATTTAAAATCTCTTTTAAATCTGATGTCCCATTTGATAATTCTATCATTCAAATGTCATTTTTGATGTTATAGATTTGATATTGACTTGATTTTAAGTGTTTTTGAGAACTGCCCATGTGCTACAATAGCAGTGATGTAACTCAATTTGTACGCGTAACGTAATCTTAAATTATTAATTTTTCACAATGTTCATCGGTTCGCGCGGACTGGCCAATCACAAGACTCTATAGGAGTATACCGGGACAGTGCGTTACCATCATTGGTTCCAAGCCAGTGGTGGGGAATGCTCTGTTGTCATCGTATGGTCAGCCGCGCTGAAATACGCTCTCTAACTACTGTTCGAACAACGGGCAAATAACCATCGTGTGTGTGCAAAACGATTATAAGACTGCAAATATTGATATTATCAACAAATCGTGCAAAATATAGTGCTACTTTCGTGTGGTGACGAGACTGGATCCAGCAGAAGACCATCAGACGCCCTGGTTTGGACTACCACACTGTCCTCAGGTACATACTTGTTGTTGTCCAGATCCTCGCAAACTTTGAACTGATCGAATTTATACCGGCGGAGTAATCTCCGACCCAAAGAGTGACGTTCTGGGCTACGTCAACAGGCTTAGGACGTCACATTTTATTGGTGCCGAAAAACCCGGGAAATCGGAAATACGGGCCTCTGAAATACAGCTGGTACTCCCACATACGTTTCTTTGTTCTAATTTCGCATACTTAAGTTACAATAATAATATATACAAACAATCTACCTACAAATAAACGGTGTTTGTATGTAATTTGAGTTAATAGAGTAGTCCAATAGTTATACAACATAAATTTATATTATTTGCAAAGGTTTATAGTGCTTTGTATACATTGCACTCGGATCGATTTATTACAGATCGGATGGAATGAATATTTGAAATGAACGACGCTTCATTTTATCCTTAACGGCTGTAATAAATATTACTATTAAATGTCTTTGTTTTTTACAAGTGCAAGAATCATTACTTGATTATCGTTATCGTCATAATATTTGTTCCTACCTTCAATATTTATAAGTTAGCGAAGCCACAGCTGGCCGTAGATTGACGTACGGCGACCGAGTGGTACAGGTCTAGTACCTATATATTTTATGCGCACACGTTCATTATAGTTTACATCGCATCGGTTCGTCTTATGACGATTATAGTTTCGTAGAATAACATTACGCCGTGTTCTTTAGGGAGTAAACGTCTTTTATTTTTTAAAACTAAGTATATATTGGTTTTATTTTATAATGTCTTATAATCCAAAACGTGTTAATTCTCGTAGACTTAGCTCTACTAGTAGATCGAAATCACAAAAATCTGAGACCGAGAGGTATACAGTTAAAAATTTACCTGCACTTCGTCGTAAGCGCACTATCGCATTGAACCGTATGACCAAGGCATTAGAGGTCGGTTTAACAGCACGGAGTGATATAAATCAACGCGATTTATTTTTATCGTATTGTGATAGAGTGGATAAAATTGCAGCCGATTTTGAAGATGCGCATTTTTCCATCATAGAGCTTATAAACACATCGGAAAGTGATGATGATGATGATGATGATATACGTACTCGTTTTGACGACACATATTTTCAAGTTCATTCATTACGTCGTTACCTGACAAAGGACGAATTAACTAATACTATATCAGATAGCTCGCCGCTATCACGCATTGGGTTGCCAAAAATCAAATTACACACATTTTCAGGAGATCTTAAACAGTGGTCTGAATTTATTGATACGTTCGACTCACTTATTCATAATTCTAAAGCGCTCACTAATGTGGAAAAGTTTCATTACTTAATATCGTCTTTGAACGGTGAGCCTTTAACACTTATCCGTACGTTTCCCGTTTCTAATGAATATTATTCGAATGCGTACGCGACTTTAGTGGAACGCTACCAGAACAAGCGGGACCTAGCGTTCACATGTTGGAAGGACATTTTAAATATTAATTTTAACGTAAATAATGTAACTGAATTTAGACAGGCATTAGATTGCATTGAGGAAAATCTCAGCGTATTAAAAAGGTTGTCACTTCCGGTCGAACATTGGGAATTTGTTTTAGCGTATCATGTGCTTTCCAAACTAGATGCGAAAACGCGTTGCAATTTTGAGGAGAGGTATGAAAAGTCAGAGTTACCTAAGTATTCAGAATTAAGAGAGTTTCTGAATTCTAAGTGTGAGGCACGTTTGCGGGATAGCCATTTTTCGGAACTTGAAAGGACTTTTAACAAATCTAAATCACCAAATACATATATAAAACGTACCAATGTAACCTTAGTCACACATCAACCTGATGACTCTGATAATGAGGTCAAACAACAGACCACCAACAATAAAAAACATTATAAACCGATAAACAAATGTCCATTTTGTAATCAAGATCACTTGATTACAAAATGTAACGATTTTCTTGCCAAATCTGTGGACGACCGTATGTCGGTGGCGGTTCAGCGAAATTGGTGTTTTAATTGTCTTAAACAATCTCATCAGCTAAGGGACTGTAATTCAGTTTTTCGATGCTTGAAATGCAAACATAAGCACCACACGCTCCTACACAAGGATCGTGAAATCGTTGCAACTAATCAAAGATCTCCATCACCTGGTAATATGGCGCATTCGATGTCCTTGGTCACTAAGGGTTCCAATCCTACGTTCAGGTTTCAATCAGCGACAAATACAACTGTTCTTCTCGCCACGGCCATTATACAACTTCAAGCGAGAGATGGTCAATATCATTCTTTCCGTGCTCTTTTTGACACAGGCAGTCAAAACAATTTTATAACGGCTGAAGCAGCAAAGTATCTTCACCTTAAGCCAGTTCCATGTACCAATAATATTCAAGGATTGGGAGGTTCTGAAGCGGATATTACTGGAATAATTCGTTCATCCATCGCTTCTAATCATCGACCACTTTTCGATGTAGAATTACACGTTATTGCCGCTATTTGTAACAATCAACCACTTTCAAAATTAAACACCGTAGGTTGGTCTCATCTTAATTCATTGAAATTAGCGGATCCGGACTTCGACATTCCGGGACCTATTGATGTTCTGTTAGGTGCGGATATATTTGCCGAATCGCTTCTTAATCAGCGGATAAAGGGTATTAATTGTAATCAACCCATTGCACTAAATTCTGTTTTTGGCTGGCTATTGTTGGGAAGAACTACACTCGTGACCTCATCCTTGTTACAAATCTCAACACCAAGCAACTGTGAACTATCCGCAATAGTTCAACGGTTTTGGGAGATTGACAGCGTTCCTCAAGCGTCGGCTCTTACACATGATGAGATCGCATGCGAGCAAACTTATGCCGTTGAACATCATCGCAACTCGACGGGGAGATATGTTGTTCAGTTAATATTTAAGGACAATGTAGAACCAACTTTTGTCGGATCACGTGATATAGCTCTTAGACGATTCCATGCTATAGAACGGCGTCTCTCGCGCAACCCTACACTACGACAACAATATTCTGATTTTATGAAAGATTATGAAATATCTGGTCACATGACTTTGGTGGCTCCTAAGGAATTAAAATTTGGTAAATATTATATACCGCATCATTGTGTAATGAAACCAGAGAGTGCCACAACTAAATTACGTGTTGTGTTTGATGCATCCTCTAAGGATGTAAAAGGGGTATCTCTTAATGATACATTGTTAATAGGCCCAAAACTCCAATCTAATATCGTTGAAATTTTGCTTAAATTGCGTTTACATTCAGTGGTTTTCATGGCCGATATACGACAAATGTACCGTCAAATTCTTATTAAATCGGATCATCGCGACTACCAACGGATCTTTTGGAGAAATAGCACATGTGAACCTTTACGTGAATATCGCTTAAATACCGTCACCTATGGCTTAGCATCATCTCCATATCTGGCTTGTCGGACCTTACGGCAACTCGCTATCGATGAAGGCGACCGTTATCCGCTCGCTAAACAAATTATATCGTCAGATATTTATGTCGACGACATTATTACCGGATTTCCAACGTTAGCAGCTGCTCGAGAAGCAAAATCGCAAACAATATCGCTTTTTAATCGCGGACATTTTCAGCTACGGAAATGGACTAGTAATGTGCCTCAGCTGTTAGCCGATCTTCCAGGTGAAGACTGTTTAATAGGTACCGTATCTCTCGATAACTCTGAACCACACATTGTGAAAGTACTAGGTTTAAAATGGGACCCTTTCACGGATGTATTCCAATTCGAGATCAAACCAATGAATCGATCCTGTACCAAGCGTTCCATATTAAGTGAGATTGCTAAAATATTTGATCCATTAGGGTTTTTATCTCCGATAACCATTCTAGCGAAGTGCTTGATTCAAAGGCTTTGGATACTCGGTGTTGGCTGGGATCAGGCACCACCTGGAGATGTTATACATACTTGGAACACGTATCGTGACCAACTTTTGACATTGTCAAAACTTGAAATACCTCGTCAGGTTTCCCGCACACTCACAAGGTCATGCGAGCTACATGGGTTTTGTGATAGTTCTGAAACTGCTTATGGAGCGGTTATATACCTACGTGTCCCAGAAGAAGATGGTAAACATAAGGTTTTCCTGGTCTGCTCTAAGGCTCGTGTGGCTCCCCTGAAAAGAATTTCCATACCGCGTCTAGAGCTATGCGCTGCCGTATTGCTAGCAGATTTATCTAAATATGTTCTCAATGTTTATCGTGATAAGATCGACTTTCAGGGAATATATTTGTGGTCTGATTCCACGGTTGTTTTGTGTTGGCTTCGTTCGCATTCCTCACGTTGGGCCACGTTCGTGGGTAACCGGGTCGGTCATATTCAAGATCTTTTTCCGGCAGAATCCTGGCACTACGTCGCTTCATGTGACAATCCAGCAGATATATGTTCAAGAGGACAACTTCCCCACGATCTGCTCCATAATTCGCTATGGTGGTCCGGACCTACTTGGTTATCCACTGCTAGTGACTGTTGGCCAAGCTTCTCAAATTTTCCACACACTATAAACGCTGAAGACAATGTCGTGCGCAGTGAAGAACGTAATTCTGTCACACTGGTCACAAACGAAATCGATCAATCCAACGACCTTATTGATTATCTATTAAAAAGGTATTCTTCTCTCAAGACCATAACTC
Organism: Automeris io; assembly: GCA_036320925.1. NCBI lineage: Eukaryota > Metazoa > Arthropoda > Insecta > Lepidoptera > Saturniidae > Automeris > Automeris io. Next base: position 4,786,657 of record JAUDJH010000009.1, on the reverse strand, counting down.
ACATAATTTCATATATAAGAAGATTTATTATTAACACTAAAAATCCTCGTCTGCGTCCACCAGATCTAAGTTTAACTGAAATCGAAAATTATAATTCCTTACTTTTTATCGTCAAACGTGTTCAAGCGTCCTCATTCGATCACATAACACAACGGTTGCTATCAAATAAACCTCTGCCTAAATTTATCCGAAGGCTAAACCCATTTTTGGATGAAGAGGGAATCCTCAGGGTGGGCGGACGATTATCTCGCTCTGGTCTCGAATTCGAACACAAACATCCTGCTCTTTTACCTAATGACCATTCATTTACGTTCAAACTGATTGAATTTGTTCATCATGAGCATTGCCACACTGGACAAAATACAACACAATACTTACTTTCTCAACGATTTTGGGTACTATCTGCGAAACGAGCGATTCGTCGGTGTCTTTCAAAATGCATTCGCTGTTTTCGAACAAAACCAAAACCATTAGAACCATACATGAGCGATCTACCATCATATCGAGTTAACCAGGTTAAACCCTTTTCGATTGTAGGCGTTGACTTTGGTGGCCCTTTTCGTATAAAACTTGGGCCTCACCGTGGTGCTAAGATGGACAAGGCATATCTTTGTTTATTTGTTTGCTTGGCTACGAAGGCAGTTCATCTCGAAGTCGTATCTACTTTGTCAGCTGACGGCTTCATAGCATCTTTACGCCGGTTCGTAGCACGACGGGGACGTTGCAACGTGATTCATGCCGATTGTGGGACTAATTTTATAGGAGCCAACAATTGCTTATCACTCTTGGCAAAGGTGTCACACGCAGAGAACATCAGGTTTGATTTTAATCCCCCTTCTGCGCCGCACTTTGGTGGAGTATGGGAAATACAAATTAAGGCCGCGAAGTCTCATCTTTACAGAATTGTTGGCAATCAAGTTCTAACATTTGAAGAATTAACGACGTTGTTTGTTCAAATTGAGGCAGTCTTAAACTCGAGGCCATTGTACCCGTTGAGCACAGATCCAAACGATTTGAACGTTTTAACTCCAGGGCATTTTTTGACGTTGGAGCCCTTAACAGCCGTACCTGATGCCGATTATTCACAAGTAAACCTTCACCGATTATCTCGATGGCAGCTTATACAATCATTTATCCAAAACTTTTGGACTCGTTGGAAAAATGAATATTTAAGTACATTAACTCAACGTGCAAGGTGGACGAAGCACTCTAAGCCTTTACCGCTTAACTCCGTAGTAATTATCAAGGAGGACAATAGTATGCCGTTACAGTGGTCTTTGGGACGCGTAGTCGATTTGCACCCGGGTCCTGATGGAATTGTACGAATAGCTACTATAAAAACTAAGGATAATCTTATAAAACGACCGCTCATAAAATTATGCCCTCTCCCATTACCAAACAACGTTTAACCGATATGCATTAATTTATCTATGCTTAGTAATAATCTTAGTTTTATTTTATTTATTATTATTATTATTATTTTTCGTTATATTCTTAATTATTTATCGTTATCTGGAAAATATCAGCTGTATTTTGATGGGCGGTATGTACGCGTAACGTAATCTTAAATTATTAATTTTTCACAATGTTCATCGGTTCGCGCGGACTGGCCAATCACAAGACTCTATAGGAGTATACCGGGACAGTGCGTTACCATCATTGGTTCCAAGCCAGTGGTGGGGAATGCTCTGTTGTCATCGTATGGTCAGCCGCGCTGAAATACGCTCTCTAACTACTGTTCGAACAACGGGCAAATAACCATCGTGTGTGTGCAAAACGATTATAAGACTGCAAATATTGATATTATCAACAAATCGTGCAAAATATAGTGCTACTTTCGTGTGGTGACGAGACTGGATCCAGCAGAAGACCATCAGACGCCCTGGTTTGGACTACCACACTGTCCTCAGGTACATACTTGTTGTTGTCCAGATCCTCGCAAACTTTGAACTGATCGAATTTATACCGGCGGAGTAATCTCCGACCCAAAGAGTGACGTTCTGGGCTACGTCAACAGGCTTAGGACGTCACACAATTATTAATTTGAATAAGGTACATACTTGAAGTTAGTGAAACTATTCTAATGTTTACAAGAAGTATGATAAGGTCAAGCTATATCTCTATTTTTATCTAACAGGTTATAAGAAAGTATTGTTATGATGTAGGTACTAAAAATATTTCTTAATTTATATTTTTTCTCACATTAATAAATGTTCATATTATACATTGGTTGAACTATTTTTCTATTTTCCCCAACCAATCATTGCAAAAATGTATTTTACGTTTAAAGTTGTAAATCTGTGAAAAAAATTTGTGCACAAACACAAATTTTCTACATATTATTAATTTATACACTAGAGTAAAAAAGCAAAAAGCAAAGTTTATTTTTGTTTAAATATTTATATCAGAATGTATATCAGTAATTCTGTATTATTATGACCACATTTAATTGTTGTTCATATTTTTTGGTTTGAGCATCATCCTCAGTCTATGAAAACATATTTTTCCTTAATATGTAGTTACTGTGTGATTAAATAACTATAATAAACACCATTGCAATAAATACCTTATTTTACTTCAAGGAAAATGTTTTGTCTTTAGACGCTCATTACATTTTTAGGGTATAATACAAAGGGACAATTTGACAGCAAATCCAGAACTGTTATTACCTGAACAAATTTCACCAATCATGACCCTTGATTCTTTTGGACACTGGGTGGCGGATATGCTAAAAAAGAACAGTTCATCTTGGCTACATTATAACATGGCTTCTCTGTATTGGAGAGTTCGGGGCAATGCTCCAAAGGCCTTAGAATGCAGTCGCAGGGCTGTGCATTATGCTCCTAGGTAAGCCAACTTTAAAATTTGACATAACAAGTTATCCTAAAATTTAATTGATATGTTAAAAATGTAGATTTTATTGCAGTCAGATTTAGAAGGCTTACACTTCTTGCAGATTTTTTTACGAATGATATTGTGTAATATAAACACACAATTGAAATAGAAAGACATAATTCAAATATATAATATAATGAGTTCATTAGTTGCTCAATTGAGGAAAGCGAGATTTCTGGTTGAAGTTGGAGGCTTCCGTTCTTTATCAGGCTGTTTGCCGGTCTGCCAGAAGACTATAACTTATAAACCAATTAAAATAACAATTTGAAATTAGGATTATGGAAACCTTTGACTCCAAACGGGGTGACATTTAATGTAATAAAAATAGAATTCTAAGAGGCTTCCGATACATACAAATGGGGCGCAAATATTTTTATGTTTTATTTATTTTTCTGTGTCGATAATTCACGCTCAGTCGATAATTTCGTACTTATTGTAATAAATAAAACAATATAACTTTAATAAGGTTTTATATACCAAAATAATAATTTCAATCTGTTTACGTTTTCAGAAAGTACAAAGACATTGCTCTTTTAAGTATGGGCTCAATACTCCATCGCAGTAAAATGCCAGAAGATGCAATTATAGTATTAGGAGCTGCTAAAGATCATGATGATCAGTATCCATATAATCATTTCACTTTAGGTAACGCTTATGCGGTGATGGGCGACTTTAATTCTTCCGTTAAGCATTTTGATGAATGTCTGAATCTAAATCCAACATTCGATTTGGCTTCAAAGCACAAATATGCTGCATTGTGTCACACAGTTTTAGAGAGGAAAATGGGAAGTTTACAGAAGTAAGTTTTTTTTTATTTTTTCAATTAAGTGTTGAAGTAAAGTGTAAGATTTGATTAAGAAAATTTTATTTTCAGAAATTTAAAAACACTTCGTGAAGAGCTTGTGGAGTATGGTAGGAAAGAAAAGGAATGGCTTAAAAGTCAGGCAGCTTTCTTGAAAACGGTGAAAAATCCAGAAGAATTTGGTATGTTAAACTTTTATCTTTATTTTAAACTATTTAGTAATACATTTTAATGTTAATAATTTTAATGTAATGAATTTGGTAGGTCGTCAATGATTCAAGACTGTCTAAAAACGCCGACTTTTGTTGTGGATTTGATTAAGTGCAGATAATTTTTATTTTTACAAAAAAAATCTTATTAGTCTTAAATAATTAAAAATGAAATTTAAAAAAAAATATTTACTCTAATTAAATGCTTAAGGGAATTTTATGCCTGGAGGAGTCTAGATGTATTAGGAGCATTTAATGTTATAATATGAATTTATTTCATTACTTAAAATATAAATACATGATTATCTCGCTATGGCACGCTTTAGCCTGTCACGTTTCGGGATCAGCTTGTGTATATCCAGTAACTCATATACCTAGAGACCTTCAGTCGTGGTATATGTGGGCTGACATGACGACGGAGACTATCAATAGAATTTTCATCCTTCCTTTTTTGGACTACGCTGTACTTACCATTTGGTGCAATATAGCCACTATGTCGAACTATTGTAAAAAAAATCTAAAAATGAAGTCATAATGATGATTGTCTTTAAGGCATGTCAAATGAAATGAAATAAATTTTAGTCGTGCACTCCTGGAGGAGTCATGGATTTTGTATTTGGTTGTTTGTGAGACCCCTATATATCTCTCTCTGTAAGAGGCACTACTTGTACCTTTATGGGAACATCATAGATAAATAAAATCTGTATATCTTGTGGGTGATTGTCCGCATGAAAATTGACACTTTTTGCACCATCAAATATTCAAAAGAATTTTCATTGCGGACGGACCTTTTAAGATTGATTAAATTTCGTTCATACGCGTTACTAGTTTTATGAGCACTCTTTACTTTATTACTTTTAGATTTCTCCGTGTAACTTATATCGAAATGGCTTTAGATTACAGAAACGTCGAGAAGAATTATGAGAGGATGTCGGAACTAACCGGACTCAACATCAAGGAGCTAAAAAAACAAGGTGATAAGAATTCTTTGATCCTGTACTTTTTAGACAGTCCGATGTACAATGAGAAATGGTTCAAAGCTAAGGGTGTTTTCTTAATAGAGTCAGCGTTTAGTCTGCAAAGGTTGGTGAAGCATATCAGCAAACATCTAAGTATGGTCTCCAGCTTATTCCCTGCGGATCAACTTAGACTGTTGGACGACAATGAGGTTGGACCACTTCCAGTGCTTGAAGACACATTTCCTGATGTTAAAGGTATTTTTTGCCTTATCCAGACAATGTTAACTACACCTGTTCTTATATAGTGTTTTTACCTGTGGCTCTGTTTACTGTAGGCTTGAGGTATAATCGCAAAATGAATAGAGCCACTAATGACTGGTTGAGCACTTTCTGTGCTCGCCCCTAAGCCCGGTTGAACTGTAAATGCCTTTCCCGGCACTCAGTACTTAGCCCGCTTAAAAAAAAAATCACTAATGTATTTCTGATTGCTCCGAAAGGAATATAACATAATGATGTTATTTGTACTAATATTATCTCATGCCTTAATATATATATAATAATTAGAGTACGGTGTGAAGAAAATATGCGGTTTAGACGGAAATAAATTTGATCAAATACATATATTTAGAAATGAGCTGACACAGTATTTATCAACTTGGATAGATTTTTCGTATCGCAAGACAAGATTTACTTAATTCCTTGTTTCAAACAAGCGAATAAAGGAGCGAAGCGATGTCATTTGTAATATACAGTATTTTATGAAACATATCAAACAATCAGTTTGATAGCGAACCGGTTTGCTTTTATACGATACCGCACATTATAAAGCTAGACCGCATCGCCAAGCTTTCGGTTCACTGTTTGACAAGGGCTTTTGTTTATTTTCTTAAGTCACTTTTATTTTGATTTTTGCAACAACTAGGTTGTCGGTACTTAGATATTTTTGGTTTTTAGTTTTTCCAAAATTTTGTTATCGTTTCAAAAAGTTGCTTACTTCGCTAGAAAAGTAGACAAAGTAGAAATAAACAATGCTTTCATAAAATTTACTACTATTTAGATTTAAAGTTTCTCACAATCGTCTATGTAAACATATACCATACGTACATGTCACAATATCTCCTGTTTAAATTTAAAAAAATCAATAAATGTCAAATTATAGAAATAAAAGAGTAAATGATTCTTAATATAGATTACATTTATAGATTGCTTTACTTTTGTAAGTAAAACTGTAGTTTAAAATACATGATATATAAAGTTTATTCAAAACATACCAACCCTGCATGAAGCTCCTGAAAAATTAATAAAACAAACTATTTCTAGGAAAATCCCGTGTTGAATTCGCGGAAGAAAAAATAGAATCTCGTAAAACCACTGAAAAACATACACGTCGAAAGATGGATGATATTTTTGAATTCGAGACGGGTTTAGTTTTGTAAGTAATTTTATTTTATAAAATAAATTATAAATGCTCAAAATATAACGTCTGGTATTTGTTTTCTTTTTATTACATAAAATATCAGTCATAAAGTATATTATTTGATGTTTTCTATAATAATATTACAAATTTAAAAATAAATGTAATCTTAATAAAGGGTGTTATAGATTAGACATGATATCTTTCAGATATCCGCCGACAATGAATGTGCATCGAAGTCAGCATGATTTTGATATTGAAGATGATTGGCCATCAAATAAACTTTGCACGGAGCTTGCTCCACGATTCCCTGAAAACATTGAAGGAATTTATCAAGTATTTTTACCGATTGAAAATAAGGGACTGAGGTATACTATTACTTGTTTAGTAACATAATAGCTTTTATACATATATCTTAAAACATTAAAAATACATACATTTACTAATATAATACAATAATTTTGTTTTATATTAATGTTTTAGGTGTTTGGATATTTATAGAGATTTCGGATATATAGATTTAAAAAACGGTGTATCTTTGGTTTGGTTTCCAGATATGTCTATCCAGTTAAGGTCTATCGGAAAGTTCCGTCATTTATAGATGAAAATACACATTTTTATCATCGTAAATACACTTTATTGAATAATGTAATTGTTATTATTATTAATGACTTCTTGCCAGCGTGAAAGCAATGTGTATATCCCATTTTGCACGATGACGATGACTATAGAGTATAAAATACTATGTATAAAGTAGATGTATGCTTGAAGCATAAATCTTATGTTCAGTTATCGTTTCCAGAATGAATTCGTTGTTAACTGACAAGATTGGCGTTCCCGTCTCCGTGGAGCACGAGTTGCCCTGGCACCCTCCCACTTGTCCCCACGACAAAGAGGCTGCAACCTTCACGCAGAAGAAAGGACAGAAGTTAGTTGTTACGATGCATTTACTTACTAACCCACGAACCGTTTCCATTTTTCTCCTAACTTTTAAACGAACAAACCTTAGCTACAACACTACTTTATTTTGATTATCTCGGATCTACAATCTTCTTTGAGATTCGGTCGATTTGTTCGCGGATTCCCTACCGAGGTTCAAGAGAAAGGTCTTTGAGTTTTTAAGAGACGCACAGACTTATAATCTTGACTTTTATTAACATTAATACAATATAAAACAGGATATTCTAATGTATGTTATGGATGCCTTATTATGAACTGTACATTGTTGATTATAATTGTGTGAGTGGAGTAGTGCTTTGGGCCACTGGCAACCCTATTATCAAAAAAAAGTAACCCAGACCCACATGTAGAAGTCGTCTGAAAACTCTCATGGCATCATACTCACTCACAAAGGGATATACTGTGACGATGTATTATTTATTATCATTGCTTATATACTATAAAGTACCTTTTTTAATGGTGCATGAACACGAAATGTGATTTATTTGAGTATGGATCGGAGATGTTAGTATGCCTCACATTCTGTGAGATGGCCATAAGAGTGAGTTGTTTATGACTGTGTGTGCTTGTTTTATTTATAATTAGATTTGATTGTATTTTTGTTGCTTTTTTCTTGTATGTCTGGTCGTTAATGTAATTAGGTAAGCCCTATTTTTAGATTTTTATTATTATTAATAAATTAATCTTCTAAGCACTTTTCATGTTTGAAATGAATGGATATATTTTTTTTAAATGCATTGAAAACAGGTTTACCGATCGCCTGTTGGCAAGATGGTTTGACTTTAACTCACAGGCCCCCTCTAAAAATATTACCGTGGCAGATATTTTTTTTAGGATGGTAATTTAATCCTTGCTCTACTATTATTATACAAAAAAAGGGTTTAAGTGAATAATATTTTCTTAATTATTTTTCTATATTTTTTTATTTTTAATTTTTTAGGTCATTTAACACGTTCCCGCCGGCATGTACCATTAATGGTACATTGAGGACTGTTCCATCGGTCGGCGTGTACCATTAATGGTACTATGGAAGAAATCAATTTAATATGTATTTTTTGCTAATAAAATGAAAAAAAAAGTCTGCAAATGAACTCAGGCATAGTCGGCAGAAGCACTTAATGAGGGATATGCGATTACGTGCAAACGGCGCAGCCCGATGAGACAAATTTGATGTTACAGAGCCGTCACATGCCGAAGACAGTGAATTTAGCCGATGGCGGGAACGTGTTAAATAATGTAAAAAAAAAATCTTAGATGTGCAAGGATTCTCTTCTATGTAAACATTATCTGTCTTACTTAGTTTGTTTAGTAAATGTTTTACATATTATATTAGCTATTGATAAAAAAATAAGATTAATAATGAGCAAAAATTATGCTATTACATGATTTATGATAGCAACACTTGTCGCTGCTGAATCAAATGTCACTAACAGCCATTTAAACAAAATTGAATGGATATATTAGGTCCTTACATATGAAATTGGCGTTTTTCGTACTGGCCACTTTAATCACAAATTTCTCCTCTTTGGTAAGGAATTCCAAATTCAAATTTGTACAGCTATAGACTCATGTATTTGTGCTTCGATGATCGTCATTCATTTGTTTTTTTTCTTCTGTTTTTTTCTGTTTGCGTCACTCATTTTACAAAATGGAAATCTTAAAATATCGCATTATTTACGAGTACGAGTTCCGCTGTGGCACTAGTGCTGCGGAAACAACTCGAAGGGTGAATGATGTGTATGGCGGTCGTGTTGCAAAAGAAAACACAGTTCGTTTTTGGTTCCAACGTTTTCGTTCTGGAAATTTCGACCTGCAGAACAAGCCCCGTGGACGGCCTGAGACTCAAGTTGATAATGAAGAGTTGAAGGCTATTGTAGAAGCGGATCCATCGCAAACCACGTCCGAGTTAGCTGCAGGCTGCGATGTTAGTGATAAAACTGTTTTAATTCACTTGAAGCAAATTGGGAAGATTAAAAAGCTTGAAAGGTGGGTACCTTCCGAATTGACTGAAGCAAACCGGCAAACGCGCGTCGACTGCTGCGTTACATTACTAAACCGGCACAATAATGAAGGTATTTTAAACCGAATCATTACCTGTGATGAAAAATGGGTTCTTTACGATAATCGGAAGCGCTCAGCGCAATGGTTGGATCCTGGCCAGCCAGCCAAATCCTGCCCCAAGCGAAAATTAACCACAAAAAAGGTACTTGTAAGCGTTTGGTGGACTAGTGCCGATATTGTTCATTACAGTTTTCTCAAATCTGGCCAGACTATTACGGCTGATGTCTATTGTCAGCAATTGCAAACCATGATGGAAAAGCTAGCGGCTAAACAGCCTAGGCTGGTCAATCGCTCCACGCCACTGCTGCTTCACGACAACGCTAGACCACACACTGCGCAACAGACGGCTACTAAATTAGAAGAGCTTCAATTGGAAAGTCTAAGACATCCTCCGTACTCCCCGGACCAACTTGCTCCAACAGATTACCATTTTTTTCGAAATTTGGATAACTTCTTGAAAGGGAAAAAATTCAACTCCGATGGGGCAGTCCAAATCGCCTTCAAAGATTTTATTTATTCCCGTCCGACTGGTTTTTTTAGTAAAGGGATCAATGAACTACCTATGAGATGGCAAAAGTGCATAGAAAATAATGGTTCATACTTTGATTAATTAAATATATTATATTAAAAAATATTCGACTTTTTGTTCCTCCCATACAAAACGCCAATTTCATATGTAAGGACCTAATATAATAAAATTACAATTTTTTTTATGCTGACCATACAATTATAGACACTGAAAAAGTTACTAACCTTGATTTTAAATGTTGTACATATCGAAAATTGGAATTCCTTTTACAGTTTAACGTTACAGGCCACAGTTTGTGAGAGAGGTGAACGCCTCAGATTTCTTGCGAAATAAGCTGTATGAGTACGTCGGGGACGGCGATGTAGAAAGCGCGAAACACATGCAAGACGCTGAAATTGGACAGCGTATATACGCCGCAATGCAAATGGTATGCATTCCCCAACATGTAATGGGTATTTCCTTTTGACTGGATTTTTTTACAGTGGCTCGTCATAGTGACTACAGAGTACCTGATGGTAAGTACAGTGTAGTTCAAAAACGAAAGCAACTATCAAAGGATGAAAATTCATTGATAGTCTACATCCTCATGTCGGCCCACATATACCACGACTGAAGGTATCTAGGTATATGAGTTACTGGATATACATAGGCTGATCCCGAAACGCGACAAGCCGAAACTGGTCACTATGACGGGCCTTATATCCATGTACTGTGGTCGCGATTAGTGATGAAAATGCCCGGAAATTTTCCCAAAGTGCCCAAAACTTTTGAGAACATTTCGTAAATTCCCGGGAATATTCCCAAGGAAGTTTTGGGCACTTTGGGAAAATTCCAGGGCATTTTCATCACTAGTCGCGATCCAGACGGGCACCGACGCCCTACCACCTCGCTGCTGCTCCATTAGCACCACCCAGGAGTTACGTGTAGGGAAACTAGGGTAAAGCCTACGGACGCGAGCAGCTTCGACTCCAAAAATATATATTAAATACGCTGAAAACGCTTAAAAATCCTGTATAAAATTCGCAAAGCACAAATTTTTCGTACTCGTTTTATACTTTCGTTTAACGATTATCCTTACTGACAACATTCATTCGTACATGTAATCGTGCCCTTTTTTGTCCAGAGGACTTATGCAATACTTTTTTACTAGCGTTATCGCTGATCGAATATTACTTTGTAAAGGTCCTTCTATTAATAGATATTCTTTTTTTTAGAATCTAGCTCCAAAATGGCTTCTGTATATGCTGTCGTCACTCTATTGGCGTGTACGGGGTAATAACCTAAACGCTCTGCATTGTATGCTAACCGCTAGCAAGACGGTGGATATCAAATACCGTGACGTCGTGCTAACTTCCTTGGCTTCGGTATACTTGGAGATGGGCTATTTTGACGAGGCTTTAGTAGCGGCTGAGGAATCATTTAGACTCAGTCTTTATGAAGTGAGTAAAATTTTGTTTAAAATTACATCTCTATACTCAGGCAAGAATTTGAAGAAATTATCTTTATTTGGTATAAATCTGTGTGTTTAAACTACGGAATTGGTCTTAACGCTCCTGTGGCCATGATTTAGGAGAATTTATTTCGGATGGCTCTGCTGTATGCAGACATGGACAAAATGTAATAAGATTAATGATTAACGATTACAAAATGTAGTCGTAATTTTAATTTCGTTAGAGTAACATCATGATTAAATCCCTTCTAAATTATAAGAAGTCATGAATATGTGTGCAATTCAAAATTCCTTAGTGTTTAAAATCTCTGTTTTAAACATTAAGTAAGAGATGGGTAAAATTTAATCATATCAATAATGAAAAAGGCAAAATGTAACCGTAATCGTTTTTCAGTAATCTGATTATATTTTGCACGTCTATGGCTGTATGATGCATTTCCGTACTCTAATGGGAAGACAGGTCGAGTGTTTTTATTAATAGTGGGTGCACCCTATAAAATCATAGCAATTATTATTTGGTTATACTTGGATAAAAAATAATTATATGAACTATAGCATGTAGACGTAACCCGATACGCAGTTGTCGCCCTAAGGGTCGTTAGGGTGTTACGAGACGTGCGGGGTAAGAGGATGCGCGCGCGCACGGGACGCTTGGAAGGCAGTCGACTACCGAGATCCAAGGCGGGAGTACGTGCGTGTACGTCGCAGTTCGGTGTGCCTTAAAGTGCAAATAAACTGTAAAACGCCAAATTCGTGTCTTCCTAAAACCACACCCGCGACCACCGGTCATAGAACACAATATCTAGCAATTATCAGAGTAAAAACCTCCAGAGTAAGAATCTAAATTGATCTAAGTTTTAAAACAATAAATGTATTAAATGAGGAAGTATAACGAGATAACGCTTTTTTATGATTCTATGGGATGCACGCCACTGCTCATTAGTAATAAACCGATCGATTTATGTCTGGTGGGTTATATTTATTGACAAAGAAAACGTTTTGTCTCTCACTTCGTGAACATGTTTTTCTATAAGTGTAAAATATTCCAAATCCGAAAAACTTCTTTGTTTGATTTCGTTATCTAATTCCATTTCAGTTATTTTTACTAAATATATTTCAAGTAGTACAATACATGTTCCAAATGAAATTAAACCATAGATATGACGTGTGTATAAAGTACGCATTCCCTTTAAATGGATGCAACCGAGAATTCATTTACGAAAACGAAATCTAGTTAATCAAAACCTGATGTTTGATTAACTACATTTATACACTTATAAAAACTAGTCGTTTGTGGCAAACGGAGATCTCTCAACATTATTAAATTGTAACGTCACGATATAGGAATTTTCCGAAACATCGTCCTTAACACTTCGCGCTTAGTAAAATCCTTACTAAATGAAATTACTAATTACAGACGAACAAATTTGAAAAATAAACCGGCCAAGTAAGAATCAGATTCGTGTACAGAGAGATCCGTAAAACGTACCCAATTACTGATTTACTTGCGTTATCTAAGTTTTTTACTTACTTTTTCTTAGGGCGGTTACTACTGAAATGAAGCACTACTGTAGAAATATATTTCTATGTTCCAGCCGGCCACAAACTTCATGTTAGCTCAGTTAAATATGATAAAAAAACATCGCAACACGCAAATGTTTCATCTGAAACAAGTGACGCGCGTCGAGCCCAGCTTCATGAATGGGCTCCCTAGGATCTTGTTAGCAACATGGTCGTGTACACACAAGCACGAGAATTCCTTGCAGAATGTAGGTTGGTATTCATTCAATGATCTTCCTTCTTCATGACTTATACACGGTGTTTTATTAAAATGCAATACACACAGCGACCGAGCGCGTCTCTGGTCGGGAGCTCGATGAGTACAATTCCTTGTATTTATATTGAAGACTACACCCGCATCAACCGCTTTGCGGCCGACAGCGCTCTATTTCAATATGTAGTCTTCCATATAAATAATTTATAATTTCAAAGACCCGCTGCGGCAGGCCTAGCTGTAAAATGTTTCGTACTTAAAACAGAAAGTGTGTTTAAGTGTGCACTTAAAACAAGCGCAATCTTCAGGGCCAAAGTTTTGGCTCAAAACGATTTTCTTTAGTTTTGAGAAGAAAAATAATATGGGTGAATGAAATATAGACAACCCATCGTGTGTACGCGGTGTTTTTTAGCCGGTGACCATAGAAAGCCATCGTGTGCAGGCGGCGTATTTTAGATGGTGACTATAGTCACCGATAATAGCAAAAAGGTTAAGCAGAATGAATTGCACGCGGCTCCGTAGCAACAGTGTTGCAGCGGCTCACTGATGCGTAACTATATCGAGGGGCGAAAGATTATTTGGTTTTAGCGACATTTTTTGGTGATATAGTAATATATGTTGAAATAAATGACTATTCCACTTAATTAACTGTGAGAAAACTTTATTTGTATTTACAAAAAGTAATGATGTATAACGGAACTGTCAAAAGTCATAGAGTAAGCATTAAAAGAGTTTTTGAACACTACATAGAATAGTGCTTCTTGACTGTTCAAGGCGCGAAATTCAAATTACATTCAACAATATATATTTTCGGAATCAGCGTTTTTTTTTTACCAATACCGAATACATATATATATTACTATATCACTATATCACCAAAAAAATGTCGTTAAAACCAAATAGCCTTTCGCGCCTCGATATATTGCGCGTGTCCATTGCCGCAGACTCGATTTACTGCGATGCGCTTTACCAATGGCAAAATCAGATGACTGCGAAGTGACTCCACAATACTATTTTAAAGTCACTATTATCTTTGATCTGCGTGTATTGTGTGTTATATCTTGAAACCTACACAATAAATTATCGTTTGTCGATGTAAATTTGTTGACCAGCTGTACAGCTTTTATTTCTTTTAATATATATACAGTTATATGTATGTATTAGTATTTAGTTTAATCATTTATTCTAATTAAAATATTGACATGGTGCAGAAATGAATGAAGGCGACGTGTGTACGCCAGTCGAGCCGGGCGTGAGCGTGGTCTGTGAGAAAGACGGAACGAATTGTCACATGACCAATTTAAAATGTTTTAGCACCACCGAAGGGGGTATGTAACTTATGTTAATCAGAAGCTGTATTTGTACACATTTGTTTACAGACTGTTTTTATTTTTGTTACTTTAAATAGATTATTTATTGTTTTTTATTATAATCCCCTTGGCCTACACGATATCTGTCAATAGTGCGTGCTATAAGTAAACAAGACAGCCGTTCGCGCGCTGTGCCATTCAATTAATCAGCCGTATGCCTGAACTGGGGCAAAATATATACTTATCATGACATGTATATTTCAATGCAACAAAAGAAATTGTTAAATAATAGACGATGTTAAGGTACAAATAGTAACTTTAAGACGTCTGGGGTGTAATCATTTTGTTTATGACACAAATTCTTTACCACGACTCGGACTCGTGGTTTTCACTTATGGCAATTTTTTTACCACGAATCAGACTCGTGTTTAAAGGCCAAGGGGTTAATAAGAACTTCTATAGTTTATTAATTTTTCATTGATTATCTTTTTCTGTGAGACTCGCTGCTGTTCTAATTATCCCAAAAGTTAAATGTTTTATTTTAAACTAGATCGTTATTCACACAAAAGTGTGTGTTTCATAAACATAAAAATTAAAATCTTTTACGTAACAACAAAGATTATTATATTACGTCATTGTTAAAGATTGAAATAAAATTTAAAGAATTATATTATATGACATTTATAATGTTGGTATATGTTTCTGTTATTATCTCTCTGATTCTCACAGATACGAGCACAATAGTTAAAGTAATAGAACTAAAAAAGGACAGCATACATGTCTCATCGGCAGAACGTACGGATGATAACTTGTTCGACCATTTCACTAAAAACATGCCTGTGGATAGAATGGACAAGGAGGGCCATCAGAGCAACTATGCTCTTATGATGTACAGCATAGAAGCGGCTTTAAAAGGATGTGAGACGAAAGGTTGCTTCAGTAAGTATGCGCTTAAAAAGGAGATTTTAAACTAAAATGTAAAAAAAATGCTCACACAGATAAATAGTGGGATTAGAAATGTCGGCTCGCTGAACCTTTGTCTTGGCGTATTCTCAGCATACGCTTTAACTAACTAGATTGTTATAACTTATTGAGATAATGTATGTGAAAAATATGTTTTTATTCAATAATGCTGTTTCTTTCACATATTAAAATATTCTGTCCCTCCATTGTCTATGAACTGTGACAAACCAAGGATATGCTTTAACAACAACCATCTAAAATTATCAAAACAATAATAATAAAGTTGGTATAATAACATTTGCAAACTAAAATAATTCAGAACGCATTAAACTCAATGATCAGTGATACCAGTTTGAAGTTTTTTTTTGCAACCATTCCATATCTTTTGTTAGCGTGTTCGAGTGAGAGAGAATAATAAATGCCATCATTTATAATCCCATTCTTTAACTGCGTACGTAGATCAAGATGTAACAAAATTTACAAGCCATATTAGGCGCCCTAATTAAATTAAATTAATATTTTTTATAAGAAAATAATCAATTTAATATACTTTTTTGCTTAACTAGACGTAATCATTTCATAATAAAATATTCCGCAGCAAAGTTCATTTATTTAAGAAATAATTCATATTAGAAAAAGAATAATGTCAATTTGTAAAGAGTATGATTAAATTTCAACTGACACAAATTGTGTGATAGTTGACTGATTTTAGAAAAATAGGGAAAAGATTTCGCTATAGTGTGACCAGATTATAAAGTTCTATCGATGTATATTAAACTTCAACTAAATTACGATTTTATTTGTCAATGCATTGTGGCTTAGGCTTTAACATGTTTCATTTGCTACCTAAAGTTAATTTTATTCAGCAAGATACGATTTATACTTAGTAATTCGATAGTACTTTTAAATGTGGTTAATCTATCTTGATTCTCAACAATCTAGTTTCAGGCTGCTCGTTAATTATGTTACATTTTGTATGATGAAATGTATTGTGTATAAGTAAAGTAGAGCGTTTCAAAAAAAAAATCGATCTTGAATAACTTTTGACTGAGTTGATTTATCAAAAATTGACTTCAGACCTTTTTTGTAGAGCGTTAAATTTTCTACAAAATAATGAATGGGTATTGCAATACCATATATCGTTCATTAGTTATAGAAATCAAAAGAAAAAATACTTTTGTCCTGTGTTATTTGTATGGGAAATCGAAAAGTGCCATGCGGACAACCTAAATATTAATATTAAGGGCTCATATTTTCAGAGGCCTATTTTGGCATTAAAACGAAACTTTTGAGCGTGGTTCCGAAGAAAAATAAAATTTTTTTTTTTTATGAAACGCCCTTGTGTAAAGAATCGCATGTGTAGTCTAGTGAATGCAATAAAATACTCGTAATCACTATAAGTAAGCATAGAGTCAATTGTTAGAGTAAGACCACATTATGCATCAACGTACACGATGTGCCTTATCTCTCCACTAAAGATGGGATAAATTATAGCAGAGGTCGTACATAGTGTTCGTTTTCTCTTTCACACTCGAAGTTTTGTTACTGTGGCATCTAGGTCTCACTCTTCGAGATTTTATTACAGTTAACATTTGAATTACTGAACCAGTCACAAT
Source organism: Automeris io (assembly GCA_036320925.1). Classification (NCBI taxonomy): domain Eukaryota; kingdom Metazoa; phylum Arthropoda; class Insecta; order Lepidoptera; family Saturniidae; genus Automeris; species Automeris io. The sequence goes on along the minus strand of JAUDJH010000009.1, from coordinate 4,769,715 downwards.
GGCTAGTCTATATGTTTATTTAAAAAAAAATCTAATATTATTTGTCTGAAAGATAACATGATGTTTTCTAGTACAAGAAAGTTATAACTTTTATAGATAGATATAAAGCTACAAGTTGTTCTCCAGTTGTTCTATTTTCCATCTTTACTTTCCACCAATAACAATTGATTCCATAAATATTGATTTCTCACCTCAATTATCAAATCCTCAGCTCGAATTTTATCAAAATGATCAAATCTTGAACAAGTTAATAAAATATTATACAAAAAGCGAGGACTTGTGTTTCCTTTAGGATTAAAATCGTAACTAAATCAGATTTAATTCATCAAGACTTGATTTTTACGAAACAAGCTGATGAATATTGTATCTGTGTACTTTTATACTATTATACAAAATAATATTGTTTATATAAGAATGTATGAGATATGCCGCATTATGAGGGATCAAAAGTACACTATAAAGGTGTCAAATGGCTGATTACGTCGCTCCTTGGTCGCCGTGCAGTATCGTTTTGTTTTTGCATATTGAGGTCTTACCTTTATGACCTATCCTTACTTGAATTTGATGATTAGCTTTATTTAATCAAGAGCAAACAACATTTTTTTAAAATAATTTTTTAATGTGTAATATAAAAGTTACGGACGTATTGCCTGGTACAATTCTTACGAATCATATCAAGCCTTTACATGTAAAATATCGTAAATTACATTTACAGATTTTCTTATAGATTTTATGTTTTATTTTATTATTTCCGTAACTAACGCTAAAACGATAAATTTTGATTTAATAACAAAAAAGGGATAGCCTTGTTTTAATTCTGTTAAGTCTTATTGAGAAGTTCTCAATACAAAAAATGCAAATAAAAAACCTATGATGTTAATAATGATTATTTATATCGATTTTGATATTGAAAATTATTAATGCTAGGTATAAATTTGAAAGATGCTTTTATCTGTTAAGGATATTTTTAAAATTATTTTGTAGTATTACATTTATTGAACTCAATAAAACTTTTTGATTTTAATTGTTTTATTTTTTAATTTTCCACAACTTTTTAAATATTATGTAAGGTGAAGAAAAAGTGTGACTAAAATTTGATTCGCGTCACAACGGTCCCGAATATGATTTACTCTAGGTCAACACACACATTTCAAGTTCATTATTTACAAAAAATATACTGTATTAAACCATTAACGGTTCATTACCAGTGAATGCAAATAAAAAAATTCATTACAAGCGCTAAAAATGACCTGATATTAATTGAAAATTTTCAGCGCTATTGAGAGAAATGGCATTAACCCTTAAATGCATGACTTTTATTTATACTTTAAAAAATATATATCTTGCAGATAAGTACATTACAATGCAAGGAAAAATAGAAAACTACTACTACTACTATTTATATATATATATAAATAGTATTTTTATACTAATTTATTAAAAAACCTTATGTTGTAGATATTCAACACTATTGCACTACACACTATTTACTGTACACTATTGTATTTAATTGGTATGTTGCAGTTTTTCATCATTATGCATTTAATGGTTAATAACAGTGCAAATTAAACTTATCGGCTTAAAATATAACAAACATCCTTAATTATTAATACATGACCAACTTTCAATAACCAATGAATTTATACACATTTACGGATCAGAATTTGCGCTTTTATACCTAGAAAAAAATCTTTCTTGATTTATTTGCATTTGCTCACCCTTAGTATTACATATTAGTTGTGTAGCTGAGGCTTTAGTAGTTGTGCAGCATTGAATGATTTTTAAGGTCCATGTAGTATTTGAGCTAAGATTGGCGTTTATTGTCAATATATTTCAAGGCGTAACCTGTTTGAACGCTCTCATTACTTAACTCTTTGCACTCGAAGCCATATTTGCTCACATATCATGTGGTGAGTGAAAGTCACCTCTCGTGTGCATAGGGCTAATTCTTAGTCAAAGGCATAGATGGGCGAAATGTAATCAGATTAATGAAAAGTGATTACGATTACATTTTGCGTTTTTCATCATTGATATGACTGCATTTTGCTCGTGTATGTTTTAAACTCTACGTAATCTTCAATTGCATACAAATTTATAACTCCTTAATGTTTTGAAGGCATTTCATTATGATTACAGAGTAACAAAATTAAAATTAAGACTACATTTTGTACTCGTTAATCATTGATCAGATTACATTTTTCCCATCTCTGGTCACAAAATATGGTCAAAACTATGTGGTGGTTTAGTGCCACGCATTTTGAAAGCAAAATGCGTGGCATTAAACGTGCGTTTACTATAAACTAACTCACTGTTTGGTACTAGTATTATAAACAGAAATATTTGTTAGTATTAATCATCGAAGTAAATTAGATGGTGAAAATAACTGCTAGGTTTTTTTTTAGTAAATGTGAGTTTATTTCTCTGTATTTTAAAAGGAATAATACTTTGTTACGGTTCTGTGATCTTCACTATCGCACGCTTTGTCAGTGTACCCGCTGTGTGATCTTTGTAAGTTTTATATTAAATATATGTTTTAACAGTTGCTTTTGACATGCTTTTTTCCTTTTATTAATATATGACATATACCTACTTGTTATATATTCATTCCATAAGCAATAAAAGCAGAACATAGCTGAGAAATGAACTAAAGCCTATCGAAAAAAAAACTTTTGAACAAAGTTTCTTTTACATTATTAATCACAGGTCCTTGTTGTAAATTATGAGGACATTACCATCATTAATTCCCTATAAAAATAGTTTCAGATTTACAAAAACGTTTTGAATACATGTATTTTGGGGAAATATTTTTGAATAATCACAGTTCTACTTAACTTTACGACAATAAACTAAAATGCTTACTTAGCTAATGCTGTATAAATATATCGGACAGATTGTTAAGAAATGGTTTTAGGGAAATAAAACTGAGTAAATTTTTTATTCCTTCCAGACGTTCAAGGGGATAATATGTTGAAGAAAGAAGATTGTACTTATCAAAATTTGCACTTGGGATATTGGTTGAATGTAATCAGTTTTAGGCAGTTACTTACTGATTCAGAATTTAGGTAAGACGTTTACAACAGTATAAACACAGCACATTTTATTTGTAATAATATATCATCACACTCTATCCCTTTAGGGGTAAACAGAGATGAATTACTAGCTGCATCCATTTTGCGATTGTTTCGAGTCCAATGTGATCAATAGCGCAGCTGTTCGCCCTTTTCAGTGAACTGAAACATGAAACACCAATTGACCAACACGTGAAATTTCTATTCTTAACTTTGTTTTCTTCACCATTGAGTGTGATGTGATTAATGCGTACTTAATCTGAAAAAATCCAGAGGTGCATACTGGGATTCGAACCTACAACCATTCGCGTAGTCGTGTATGGATACGGATCCGTAATAAACTAGACCAGCACAACCAATACCCTTTATTTACAAAAGTAATGTGGGTTTTAATATAAGTAAAGGCATAAAACGTGGCAAAAGTTAGTTCTCACACAGCTTATTCCTTATAAAATACTATATCGAATGCTAGTTTATTTTTTGTATAACAATGAAATATGTTTTATAACTAAGTTGTGTCACTACCAACTTGTAATACTGTTTAAAGCATTACTTAAGTCAAAAACATCTAATAAGACCGACTTGAAGAACTTCTAAGAAGACACATGGGTGCGTAAAGTTTTTTTTATTACTTACAGTTTGACGTTTGATAACAATTGCAACTGTTGGTAGGTGAAGATGAGGCCGATAATGAATCGCGTTTGCCTAACAAATACCTAAAACACCTATTCATTCTTTTAAAGTCGCCCAGATTGTAAGATTTTGGAAAAAAGGCACCTGGAGCGCATTCCAATCCTTTTTATTTAGACTTATTGAAGACTTGTATAGGGAGCTATTTGCAGAAAGCGATGATAGAAGTTTTCAACATTTCCGGATTGATATGGTGTATTCTGTAAAAAAATGGCATTTAATTATAATTTTTCAAATGAGCACAATAGGTAATTAAGTTGTTCACAGAAATATACAAAAAAGGGTTATCTGCTAATTGCACACCTGTAGGTTAAGATCTTGGCTTTCGAATTAGATTATAATAATATTTAGGGACAATTACGTACATTGATATGGGGCCCCAAACTAAGGTTGCGCTTGTGATATGGGTACTAGACAAAATATACTGATTTAAACACATATACACAACCATGATTTGCGATAAACTAATATGCTCATCACAGAAAGATTTCTTACTACCGGAATTCGAACTCCGGCCCTTAGCATCATAACTAGGGTCACTATAAACTGCGTTATCAGGCCGTCAGATTGATATACTAGTGTTTCGATAGCTTTTTGATGGAGTGACCGCAGCTAATATTACTTGAACTTGCGAGTACAAAAAATACCGGTACAAAACGTTTTCGTCTATGACCATGTTTTAGTCTACTTTAATCGTGGTTTTAACGTTAAAATATAAACAATTAGCTGCCTAAACAAATGTACTTAACTATTCCAATTAATTCCTACCATATTTAGCTTTATATTTGTTTAAGATATTATATATTTTTGATAAAAATCGATTTGGCTACATTTTAGTTGGCAACACTAAAATGTGTACATGTTTTACAAGAAACATGTGCAGCGGTAACGCACTAAGGTATGGATGGACAAATTATAATAGGGGGCGTGACTGCTATTAGTGTCATCTCTTTCACACGAGCAGTTCTCTCATAGCTCTCTCTCGGTTCCGTTTCGTGTGATTATCACTTATCACTATTAAAACACAACTGATTTCACGTTTTTTCCATATCTAGTTCAAGAAAAATGATCATGTGTCGTTTTTTTTTTCTAGTCTGCCACCAGACACAAATGGCGCGCATCCGTCAAGCAAAATGGTGCCAGAATGTCGTTTGCCCCAGGATCCTTTATCGGACTTTTTTCTAGAGAGCATAATCAAAGTGGACTTAGAGGGGTGGAAACCATTGCTTATATTGATGCACCAGTTTGTAGATATGTTCAACTTTTACGATTATGGCACGTTGGGAACGAGACTTGCCAAGTATATTGAGGCAGTAAGTACACAATGTTGCAAAATTTTTGGACGTCGTTATTTGTGCTTCCCCAATTTAAAATCCATAACATTTTGAAAAAAAAAATGTTATTGGGTATCTGTCAATGCTAAAAGTCATATTCTTTGATGGTCCAAATCAATGGCTCTCATCGTCATATAGGTGGATATAATAATATAACTTTCCCTTTTATTGAATTGCACGTAATATTTTTTTTGTCTTTACAAAATGACAGTCGCTTCACGTCAATCGCTTTTCATAGATATGAGATATAGGTTGTTAATTTGTATAATTGTAATTTTTTATGTAATGAGACAGTGTTAGTTTCTTCACGATAGTAAAACTTTTGTGAAGAAAAAAATCAAAAGCATAATAATTGACTATTCGATTGTCGATTTATTTATTGATATTCGTTTACAAATTATTCGATTGCAAATGAATAGATCACATTACTAATCCAGTGCACCGCGCTGCTAGCACTGCTGGTAAGGAGTTACAATCGACAACAGCTGAGCAACGGCGATTGTTATTCGAATTAATTAACCTAAACCACGCGCTCTATTATAATGTGCTACGCTGTTACCCCTGTGTACTAACTACCTACTGCGTGTGCGTACACAGTTTCAATAGTGATTTTAATACTCATCCTGACTTACAGTGACCACACCATGCTTGATAGTAAGTATGGATATTATAGAACGTCGTCAATTGTTACAATGTCCCATCGTTAAATTAAATTAGGAGTAACAGTCGAATTGTGTGTGTAGAAGCCGACGTCGTGGGCGGGGCTCGCGGCTGCGGGATGGTGGTGCGGTGCGGGCGGGCGCGGTGCGTGCGCGTCCGTCTGCTTCGCCGCGGCCGTTGCGTACGCGCCGTCGATGTACACCGCGCGCACTCTCTCTACGCTCTCCGGGCTCTTGCATCTGTACGTGCTGACACCTGTAGACTATATCCAAAATATTTAAGATTAATTTGTCTTGTGTTGGTGTTAAATGAGCGAACAAATTGCATAGATGCCAAGGCAATCGCGTAAACAATCAGTCTGTGTACATCCACTGGCATTTTCGTAGCATTTTTATATTACAAAGGATTCATTTTACGTTAAAGCGCCCTTAATCTACATAATATTATCATGTTAGCAAAAACAAGCATTTATACAGTTCTTACAATAGTATGAAATAATATCACGAATACATATCACTAGACGAATTAATTGTGAAAATAGTATGCCTTACAGCCATGGTAATAATCGTAAAAGTGGTTACGCGTCCGGCCCGAATATATGATATATATGGTTATGGCAGGGCGATTGCCCCAAGTTTCACAGGTATAAAGACCGTCATAGCGACTCGCTTTCGCCTGTCTCGTTTCGGAATCAGCTTGTGTATATCCAGTTACTCATATACCTAGAGACCTACAATCGTGGTATATGTGGGCCGACATGACGACGGAGACTATCAACGGAATTTCAACCTTTGATGGTCGCTTTCGTTTTTGGACTACACTGTATGTACCCTGTACATACGTTGTCTGTACTCACTTTATCGAGCCAGTTTAAGTTCCAAACTCGCCTTAGTTCTTACTTAAATAATAACTATAAAATATTTAATATTTACGCTTGTTTATTTTAAAAAATGTATTTATTTCAGGCAATCGAAACACAAAGATGGTAAAGACATAGCCTATCTAGCATTCTACCTAGCACCGAAAAATAAATTTGAGGCTTTCATGGTTGCCGTCTCACATACTTATATGGTAAGAAATTGCATATTTTACTATTTTTTTTAGATCTAATTTATAATCTAAAATAATACTACACGACATACCGGACTACTACATTAAAAATGAATACTTTCACTAATTTAAAAAAACTCTTTGTAGCTTTAATTTATAGCTTATCAGCTATAATGCAATATAAAAGAAACAATACACGTTACAAAAAATATATTAACAGATAAAACCAAATTTCTTCGATTTATTACATTTTTGTTGTAAAAACGATTGTAAACAATTCGGTATTACCTGAATTTGTAACATATTTTGATCCTAAATTACGCGAATTATCATCACTCCCAATTTTGCGTATTTATTTTCTGGCATGATGGTGAGCCCTATCATTTTGTTGGACTTTCGTCCTTTGGTGGTAGTCACTAACTTTATACTACGCTATTATATATCATCAAATGAGTTGTAGTAACTCTGTTGTGCCACTATTAAAAAATATATTTGGGAGTGATTGTATTGTTCGGATTGATGTTGAATTCAATGGAGCATAGACGATATTCAGTGTGGACACGTTGCTAGCCCGAAACGTACTCTATCGCCGAGTTTCTCTTCTCACCGCTTGGGCCTGACTCCGCAGGTGCGTTGGCGGCAAATTACACATAGCAATTGTTTTGCACATAACAATTGGGCACCGTGAAAGATTGACTATTGCGTTCGTGCTAAAAAGGTCTTACGCTTTAAAAATCGTAGACACAGGAATGCAATTAACTACGGCCATTTTAAAGCGTAGTAAACCCAAACACATTAAAATAAAAGTACAATAATTAAGTTTTGTTTATCTACAGTTATTAATAACACATTTATAAGAAACTTGCAAATGGTCGCATGTTCGAATCCCCGTATGTATCTCTGAGTTTTTCCAGATTAAGCACGCATTTAGGCACCCTATACTCACTGGTTAAGAAATACATCGTGAAGAAACCACATGACATCGAATAACAATGTCACAGAGATGGGCAAAATGTAATCTGATTAATGATGAACGATTACAAAATGTAGTCGAAATTTTAATTTTCTTGCTCTGCAATCATGATTAAATCCATTTAAAATATTAAGAAATGATAAATGTGTATACAATCTGAAATTTGGTAGTGTTTAAAACATAAATAAGCAAAATGCAGTCATATAAATGGTAAAAAACGAAAATGTAATCGTTAATCATTTTTATTAATCTAATTACATTTTGCCCATCTATGCAATGTCATGCGTAAGTGCCCTGAAAACAGCGATCAGCTGCGTTATTGGTTACGTTGGACATGACATATAAGTGTAAAGTGGATATAGCCACCGATGTATCTCTGCTCGCCCCGAATGTATGATAGCGTGACTTTGTTCAAACAATCCACATCATTTCGCAATCGAACTATAAATACACACACAGTTATACAGTAGTAATATTCAACAGGTTGAATACCAGAAAGCAGTTTGGATGTACAGCTATTCGCTAACATTTGATGAGCAGTTTTTACCAGCGAAGGCTTGTCTTCACGCCACAACCTGCCTCATGTTGTTCGGAGACAATTTTAAAAATAAACAAAGGAACAAACGTAACTAAAGTACGATATTATAAAATTGACTTGATAAATTAGGCTATTTCCACACGTGTAATGTATGTAAAATGTAATGTAATTTCTGAGTTTAGATGGCACAACATGTGTTAAGCTAGATAATTCTACGCGTAAAAATGCGACATAATTTCATTCTATGTATTATACGTGCGGGCTCTAAGTGTGTATTTTTTTAGACTACAGTTTTGGGGACTTCTGATTGTCAACGTGAAAATATCCCAAACTCACAGTCCTTATACAAAATATTGCTACCTAATATAAAAACATCATGAATATATTACAACTCTTATCACACACCAATTATTACACATACACTCACGCCCAAACACACACAACAGCCAAACACGCGCATTGTCATAAAGAAGGGTTAATAATTTGTGTTATTTGTTGAACTCTTGTTCTCTCCAATATTATGTTTTAGTAAAATTCTTATTGCTATAGTGGCGCGAAATTGCGCAAGTGAAATTCTGCTGCAGTTTATCGCTAAGATACAGGTCTAGGGACAGCCCTAATCTTACCGCGCGTCAGTTGTAAAGTTCGAAATATTTTTCACAAAGAAAATATGTAAAATACACATTTACATTACACGTATGGAAAAGTCTTAAGTTAATGATTACGATATCGATAGTTCTTTGCGACGATTTTTAAACTCTAATATATATAGGTATAGAGTCAAAATTAAAGTAGTATTTGTATGTCGATAACTGGGATACTTTTGCTGTAAGTAAATCGATTATTGCCACGAATATATTTTAAAGTTGGTAATAATCGTTAAAACAAATCATTCCTTGATAACTACTATTATTAAAGTACCCTTTGATCTAGTCCAAAATAAGATTTTTTATCCGTACTAAGTGTATTTCAAAACTTACATAAGATTTACGTATTCAAGTATACTCGTAAATAACAATTTTAATCGATAATGTTTTAATATTGTTTTTGTTATCTACATTTCCATTATGTTGTTATTTATAGTTTGTACAAAATGTGTTCATGTGCCTATATTATATTTACCCGCCTAAGAGAACAAACCATTCCTTTATTGTTAATTGGTATACTTATGCGTAACGCATACAAGCTAATAGTATCTGATCAGTGAACGCAAATAAACATAGAAGCATTATTAGTGCTAGGAAATTGAGCCCCAAAAGCTAACTATATTATACTTTGACATTATAAGAAAAACAATTAGCGAAAAGAAAAATTTAACTTAAATTCACCATTTCCGAGTCCGACTCGTGGTAAAGAATTTGTGTCATAAACAAAATTATTACACCCCAGACGTCTTAAAATTACAATTTGTACCTTAACATCGTCTATTATTTAACAATCCCTTTCGTTGCATTGAAATATACATGTCATGATAAGTATATATTTGGCCCCAGTTCGGGTATACGGCTGATCAGTTGAATGGCACAGCGCGCGAACGGCTTTCTTGTTTACTTATAGCCATAGATGGGCAAAATGTAATCAGATTAATGAAAATGATTAACGATTACATTTTACGTTTTTTACTATTAGTATGACTGCATTTTGCTCATTTATGTTTTAAACACTCCAAAATCCCAGATTGTATACACATTTATGATTTCTTAATGTTTCAAATTGATTCAATCGTGATTACAGAGCAAAAAAATTAAAATTATGACTACATTTTGTAATTGTTCATCATTAATCAGATTACATTTTGCCCATCTCTGCTTATAGCACGCGCAATAGTTACGACGATAACAAGTTTATTAGTGATTTTGGATAAATATTAAACTTTTAAAAAGTGCGTCTATGTTTTATGTGCGTTCTCTGTGCTTTATATTAAACAAATTTTATTTCATTATATTAGCGTAAAGGATTGATTCACGTACTTACATAAGCAAATATGTACTACGTAATATTATTAATACAAGGTAACTCATACCTTATATTTATTAATACGCTTAGATATGTAAGACTGATTAAACGTTTCTTCAATAAATATCGACCATAATAAAAAGATTTTCATTGCAACATGTGTTTTATTTAATATATAAAAAGTTACATGAAAATGTGGTAACCCGTCTTGTCGAAGGTTAGATTGGACTCCATGAACGCCGTGTGGTGGCTGCTCAAAAGATAACAGTACAGACCGGTACAGACAAACAAATTAGTGTAAGTATAGTTGATAAAAATCTTCAATATGTAGCTAAACTAGATCTCTATCTAGAGGATAAATATTACTCCGACCTATAAAATAACAATTTCCAGCTTTCTACGAATAAAAAACACTCATATTTACAAACGTATATTAACATTAACATATATATTTTACAAATAATAAAACTTTCTTATAGGTACTGCTTTGACCGTTTTAAATTCTGACGTTTTATAGTGAGTACATCATATCTGATGGTAAGCAGGTTGCGTCTAAAAAAACCGACGACTGTCAATATCTAGTAACCTATCGATAATCGCAGTGTTTATGCCGACATGCAGCATAGATGGGCAAAATGTAATCTGATTAATGAAAATGATTACATTTTACGTTTTTTAATATTAATATGACTGCATTTTGCTTATCTATGTTTTAAACACTACAGAATCCCAGACAACACACATTTATGATTTCTTAATGTTTTAAGTTGATTTAGTCATGATTACAGAGCAACAAAAATAAAATTACGACTACATTTTGTAATCGTTAATCATTAATCAGATTACATTTTGCCCATCTCTGGCATGCAGAAATATTCTTTCCCGTTTCATTTAAAGGACCCAATCAGAAGGGTGGGAATACGCTCGTCGCAAGACCACACAGTTCGAGGACTCTTCAGAGCTAGAGAACTGCTTAGGTCTATGGCCCAGATATGAGTTTCTATGTTATGTGACTTTTGAATTTGTCTGATATCTGTAGAAAATTCCAACGAAGCAATTCCTGATACGTATGAATAAATAATTACCTCTTTGCTGGGCGACAAAAGTCAAATCCACGACGAATCATCAACCCTATAAGCTGTTTAAAAAAAATCTTGCTATAAAATAAAGTAAATTAAGATATAATTTTCAGAAAGTTTTGGTTATGTATATTATACCATACTGATCTTCATGTGTACGTGTGTCATAATAAATGTCAGGTCACGTCTAGTCACGTGAACATTAGTATGACCGACGCTAGAGCGATAGGACGTATCTTGCTGACTGCACTAATACTGTTGTTTTATTGTATTAAATAATCAATATATAGTGGACGTTACAAATATGTTTTTGAAAAGAAATTGAGTTATCCAAATTAATCAGAAACATTCAGATGAAAATATAATACAACGTATCATATCACAATGGTTTTGAAACGGCCGAATCAATTTTAAAATACAAATTCACCATTTATCACAGAAACACTTACCAACGTTTACTTGAACATAATTTCGTAGCCGTTTTTGAGCCTTGCATTCTAGTCGCAATCCCTCGTCGTAGGTTATGAAGCACCCACAATAACTATTGGAACACGCACAAGAGTATGTCTTCTTTACTATTCCTGTGCAGTGACCAATAGTTGTTTTGGGCTTCATTATGTACTGGCGAAGTCTTCTTGTTCTTCTTAGGAAATACACGCTGAAAGTAGTGTTTCAAATTATATTATAATAGAAAATTAAAGAAAACATAGAAATTAAATGATAATAATAGAAGTAGTAAAGTAAAAGTTTAAAAAAGAAACAGAAATATTAAAAAAATATACATGTGTTGTAAGAAAGACATATCGGTCGTAAAAGATAAAAAAAAATCAAAATCTCTTAAAAGTTATTGTAACAAATTAAGACAATTTTTTCCTAGTTTTGCCTTTACTAGATTTATATACATTTTCGCAATTAACATGGGAATTCAACTATAGGTAAGGTACATAATAATAGATTTAAATATAAATAAAACTAAATAGCATTGTAAACAAATGTTTACAATTTAAATCATTTTATTTAAATTAATCGATGAAATAAATAATGGGGGACTGAAAAGAATTCATACTACAAAAAATAATAATCTAATAAATCATGATTTAAAACGTGATTTAGGAATTATTTAACGAAACAATATATTTTTGACAAGATATACTTATTATTATATCTATTATTATATTTATTATTTATATATTCTTTAGTAGTTATGATAAAATTATTAAATAAAAAAGGCACAAGGCAAATAACACAAAAATAACAACAAATAGGAAAAAGTAAAGTGAGTGTTAAACATTGTTCGAATGGAATTTGGAAGAGATATTTTTTAAAAGATCTAAAGTCAGCCAATTGTTTTTGAGTCTTTTCACTCACTTTGCTGTTAATACATTACAACTGTCGCAAAATTAAAAGATCACAAAATTATATAACTCAGTCATAAAGAATATCCAGAAGAGAGTAACTATTTTGATTCAAAGTAAATTTTACTAAAACAGCTTTAGAATTAGGAATGGATCTCGGTGAAAATGCGTTCCTTCTTTTGAGGTGATCTTCGGGTCTCGCTGATTATGAAATACCCGCAATAGCCGCTGTCACACGCACAAGAGTATAGAACTGACTAATCTTGTGCAGTGGCCAGCAGCTGCTTTGGGTTTCATTTACATCCCAACTAAAGCAGACGGCTACCTTGAGTACTCTTCGAATATACTGGCGAAAATGGACAGCACGTCATGTAGAAAAGAACATTAAAAACAGTAATGCGTAAAGGCCAAAAATACAACCAAACAGAAATCAGTTAAAATAATAGTAATTTTTATGAACGTACATTGATTTTACAATCTAATTACTAGGTAACTTTATACCTCTAATATAGATAATGAGACAAAAATAAATACAATTTGTTCAGTGTTGGTAAATTTGCCGCTACTGAAATGCGAACATGAACTTTCAGATTTTAAATGATGAGTAAAAACTCGTATTACTACAATCTTCGCCCTGTGTAATGAGTAGATTTAGACAAAGTAACATTTGTTCCACTATGACGCCAGTAGAAAAATGAAAAATATGTCGACGCCCCGAAGCAAAAAGTCGCTATCGCGATGTTATGGGCTTTTATTGCTATTCCAAATTTTGAATCTACATATCGGAATAGATATTGCTAATTTTTTTTAACGAAGATATTAAGAATGACAGTTTTATTGTATGGAAATATATAAATTCAATAATAACGAGAAAAACGTAGACATCAATACGAAAGTATTAAATGTTCTGGTATTTAAGAAACTATTTATTGCATGGGGACTTCCATATGGAAGTAATATAAAGTATTATGCCAGTCCCATAAATTTTGCACTGTTTTACTGGCATTATCGCTGATCAAATTTTGCTTTGTTTTAACCTTCAGATCGGAATATTGAGCTAAAATTAAAATATGTATTCTTATTGTATATAAGATCTGAAATATTATTTACAATGTTACAAAAAGTGAAAATTTAGAACATGATGAGAGCTTAGTAGAAAGAGTCGCTATCAATTAAACTAATAGCACAGGATACATGATAATATTCTAATGGGTCATAAAATAAAAAGAAAAATACACACATTTCACGAATAAAGTATTATATCTATATTATACTAACATTACCATGTTCTATATAAAAAAATAGTATATCAAAACCATTGTGATCACTAAATATTAAATTATTAAATTATAAATTAAATCTCATTCATCATTAAATATAAGTGTATTTCGTGTCATTTAATCTAAAACTTACAAATTGTAACTCTAGGTATCCTATTAAGATCTTTATAATATTAATTTATATATAGAATTTATTTATTAAATTTTCTGCGTAATTACACAAGTATATTAATCACAACATGCATTTGAGTGCTACTTGAATATGAAATGTTAATTAGCTGCTGTTTTGTTTAAATACATTAAGCAAATTCAATTAAACAGCATCGATCCCTACGAACGGATGTGAGGCAAAAAGAGGTGTCAGGTAGCGTGTGAAGCCTTAATCAAGGAAACCTTACTACCGGCTTAGCGCACACGTCCCAACATTTGATACTGATGCTTTGCTATGCGAGAATAAAGTAAATTTAGTTATTAAAATACTCACTATAATTTTAATATGTAGATACAAAAAAGTTTTTTAATTGATAACAATTTAAAAATTTGCAAAAAATTCCTTACTTCTTAAACGATAATCCCCTTACTTAAAAATACTTTCATGACTTCAATAAATTTTAATATATTTTTTGAGATATTACTGTATAATTTTAAATAGACGTAGATAGATACCTTTTCTTCATTGTAATTCAGTAGTTTCACAGTCTCTTTTACTTTATTAAGTATATTGTCACACGCTTGTATAATTTGACGTTAACTATATTTTGAACTTAACAGAACATGATAAATCTTTTCAGTTGCTTTGTACTGTTTTCAAATATTTCAAGCACCTAGAATCAGAGTAACTCAAAATATACCATTAGAATAATAATAATTAAAGTGCTTTACATAATAATTCTAATAATCATGCATTCTTATACATTATTATAAGACTCTTGTCTAATTGAATGGCAAAATCCATATAGAGTTATTGATGAGAAAACTAATTTATAACTGCTCTGATGCTTAAATATTTTTTTAAAGCGCCATTTATTCCATTGCAACTTAGATGCAATCCCCAAAATATTTACTTAGGCTCTTAACCTTTATTCTCTGGAGGGCTCAATTGAAGTTAGAATAATTTTCTTAAAACACTAGGTCTTCCATTATCAAATATACAATTAAATAATTAAGAAATAATTGTATGTATTGTTTTAATTTATTTCCAAGAAGTAGATAACTGAATTTTAAACATGTTAACATTTGTAAGGAACGGTCGTTTAAAGTCGGATTAAGATTTTAAGACGAATGAATATTGTGTTTTTATATGTACGTGTAACTTTATTAAAACGATATCAATAAAAAACATGAATGTAGCCGAATACAGAACCCTCTACTCCTTTCTGAAGTCATTTTAAAATTATATTTTGAATACTTAGTAAATCATGAAAACTAAATCGATATTATACAAAAAATAATCACAAATATCAACCTACTAATATTTTAACTTAAACTCTCGATCCGGGAATAAATTAATTTTTAATAAATAAAATACTTACTTGAAGCACAAAGTAAACACATCATAAAAATACTATTCTAATTAAAAAAAACTTATTTTCTTATGGAACCAAAGATGCTAACAGACAGCAGGACGTGTGCCCGCGCTATGAGTTAGGATACCAAATGAGCAAGGGACGAAGGCTGCTTTGCCACTAGTTAATGTAAATCATTGAGCCTACGTAGCATGCCGACATCACCCCCCACGCTAATTTGTGTGGTGCAAGTTATAAACTCGTAGCTACTGCTAAAGTTCGCTCCAGCGTTGATGTTTGAAGCCTTTAGGAATATTAACTTTAGAGAAAAACATATTGACCTGATATTTCAAACAAAAAGCTCCAAATGGTGCATCAGTAATTAAAAAAATAGCATGTTACATCTCTTTCAAGGTAACCAGAGATACAATTGCAACTTTATTTTCTATTATATTATTTTGTACTATTATTAAGCGGAAACAGATTTTGGATTGGTAGAGTGATTGCCCAAACTAGGTCGTTATTATAGGTTATAGGTCTTTATACACAAGTATAAAGACCATTATAGTGACTCGCTTCAGCCTATCACGTTTCAGGATTACCTTGTTTCTATCCAATTGTTTATACAACTAGAAACCTTCCATCGTAGTATATCTGAGCCGTTATAGCGCTGGCGAAAGTCAACTGTTTTTCGTCCCTTGGCGGTCGATGCTGTTCTTGAACTAAGTCTACCCTATAATATCAATCGGGTGTAATGTAATCATTATGTCGAGCCAGTATAAATAAATAAAAAAAAATCATAAATAAGAATGAAAACATCTTCCTGTTCGGGTAAGCTGAGTGAGATTAGTTCTGACGCTTTATTTTATAGATTGGACCTTACGTCACCCTTAATCTGTGTAATATTATATTATTTCTTTTGTAGTATCATAAGGTATAATATACGCATGTCATTAATTAAAATTCCCTTTACCAATACTACGTAAATAATCATATCAACCCGGATCGGTCCACGGTTAAACAAAGGCCTCTCTCAAGGCTTGCCAATTATCTCACTCCTGGTTTGTTCGCATCCTCGCAGATGGCACGTCCTGGGTTATAGTGGTGTGGGCTGGTAGGGGCCTGGATCGTTTTATTACGTAAATTAAGACTCATAATACTGCCTACGTAAATTATAAAATTAACCTGGTAATGCGACTTGTTTTGATCCTATTAAAAATAAAACGAACAGAATTTGTGATAATTATAGCTTAGAAATTAATCTTTGGCTACTTTGATAAAATGTAAATGAATCTCTAATATTGTTACATCATTCAAATCAGTGTTAGCGCTCCTTCTAAATGTAAACGTTAGGATTGGCAACATCAGCCAGAGAGAGAGTCAGTTAGCCAGTTTCGGCTTGTCGCATTTCGGGATCAGCTTGTGTATATCCAGTGACTCATATACCTAGAGACCTTCAGTCGTGGTATATGTGGGCCGACATGACGATGTAGACTATCGATGAATTTTTATGTTTTGATAGTCGCTTTCGTTCTTGGACTACACTGTACTCACTATCAGGTACTCTGTAGTCACTATGTGGAGCCAGTATAAAAAAAGTCATGCCAATTATTGGCATAATCAAGCATCGTACAAGTAGGTGCTTATAACAACGAGGTACAGCAAGTGATAAGCTACTTGCTAGCATGCCGGGTGAATCTAAGTATTTAGCTTCTCATGAGCTAACTTGATGCTAACAAAATCCTGCACATATAATGTTGTTCTAGTGGTTCTTATAATGCTAGTTTGCGAAGCCCTCAGTTGGCACTCACTACCATACATAGCAAAGTCTTTACAATACATATATATTTCATCCTCATATCAGCCCATCCTAGTCCACTGCTGGATATATGCCTCTCCAAACAAGTGCCATTGAGCCTGGTCTTCAGCTCCACTCATCCGATCTTTTCCAGCCAGCTTTCACAGGACGTCGCTCCAACTTGCCGAGGGACGCCCCACGCTACGTTTGCCGATCCGCGGTCTCCACTCAAGAATCCGCTTGCTCCAACGACCATTGGTCCTTACATCCATAGCAGTATATATACAGTAGGTATGTTTTTAATTATTTGATAAGTATGTGAAAGAATGACAGGTAGCGAGGCCGTTCTGAAGCCTTACGAAGGAGGGCGGCGCCGTGCCGTCCTTATTACAGGATTATGAATAGGCCTCCACAAAGATTTAAGCCTAGTTGTGTCCTGTTTTCCATTACACCACGATATTTCTTACTTATTTATCGTATTTTTTTTATTTCTCACAATTTCTCAGCTATTGTTTTCTCCTGTTTTAGGCGGAGATCTCTTGCTCCTGGTGTGCAATGTCAATAAATGAGAACTTCTTAAGCTATGGATATCGTTTATAAATTATTTAAAAATTTCTTGCTGTAAATAAAAAATAGTGAATAAATTAAATATTACATTAGAAAAATAATTTGTTGTAATGTGTACCGCGATGTAAACAATGTGTTTTTTTAATTCAATGTTAAATTTATTCACACCGACGTACATTATTGTAAAGGTACGATTCGAATTCTGGCCGCCAATGCAGAGCTATAACTGTCTGAATCCGAATCACACTTTTACGTTTTCAATACGATATTTTAATAAGGATCTCTTTGTACTAATTTTAGCTTCAATCCCTTTCCTTATAATTTTTCTTTTTCTTCATGAAGTTAATTTTGGCTTCGTTTAGGTTGAAATTTATTTTAGTTACTTTGCTTTTTGGTAAATATAATTTTCAATATAATAGACGATCCTCCCACGGTACAATATTTATTGTGTCACTTTCTTCTAAATCTATATAAAGACGTCTTTACAAAGTTTCCCCCTCTTTCATCACCGACCACGTAGGAAATCCACCTATGCAAAATACAATCGATACGATTAAGTAATCGAACTTACAGCACCTATTTGAGTTACAAGCTTGAGTTAGAGCGTGAAAAGCATGTAAAATTATAAAGTACTAATTGACCGGCCCTGACTTCGCCTAGATGCGATTTACAAACAAAACTGCCAGATTTTAGAACAAACTCTCAACCCTTATTCCACTTTCATAGGGTTAAAATATTTAAAAAAGCATGCCTTTAGTGGGTGCCTATTTAATACATGTAAAAACGACATGCTCCTAGCTTCAGTGCAGCTTCAGTAGTGTTAAGCTCTACGATGATAGGTCAGTCAAGATGAGTCTTTTTATATACTAATAGATTTGTAAGTTAAAGTTGAATAAAAAAATATTCTGCTTATACCACAGGGAGTAAGCCGTTAATATAGGTAAAGACAGATTAGAACGAAGCCCCGACAGTCGGAAGCTATGTCCGGTGACTCGACACTCGCTTAGGCCCAATGTACCGTGCGCGATCGCAGTGACGTTTGCTATCTAGTGTCAAGTTACATTGGGTTGCCAGGTGTCAGTAATGAACAGAGGTAAAATATTGTAATTAAAAATGTATTGTAATTACTTTAAGAGGCTTCGATTTATTTTTGATCATTGACTTGCTTCGTAGATACATTTTAAACTTTAACTAATACTTTAACGGGGCTTATACGCGAAGAAACTTACCTTTAATTATGGCTCGACGTTTTTATCTGATTACACAGGTCACTAGCAGAATTAAGTGCAGCGGAATCTGCTTCAATCTGCTCATGACTATGGTCTGTGGAACCAGGTTAAAACGTCGCGCCATAATTAAAAGTTTCCTTGCGTATAAAGATTTCGTAAAGCACGTATCAAAAAAATTCAAACTTTAATTGAACAGTAAGTTGCATTTCCTTGGCAAGGTTCAAATAAATCAATTCCGTTATATAACCGTGAACAGGTAACAAATATCTGTATATTTTCTGGTTACTTTCGCATTTGTATGATTTGTATAGATAAATAAAAAATAATGCTTCGATACATACTGCTTTCGACTATTTCTGTGGAAGTTAATATAATATAGTTTTAAAAAGTAGGTTCGGAAAGCTTACATATCAAAATTTAGTCCGTAGTTCTGCTCCTTAGCACAATATTATGCTCTTTCAAATAGCAACAGGTTCAAGTAGGTTCTATTTTAATAGAAATGTTATTTTTTATTCTGAATTAAGGTTTTGCTAATTTCTGTTATAACTAGTTTTAACTTTATATTATATTCTACTATATTCCTATAATCTATTTTTATATATATCTACATATAGTCCCTATTTTTAATTTAAGTACATAAATCTCATTGTATTAGTATGTTTCTGTAAACTAAAAAAAATGGTTAAGCACAAATCTTACCGAGGATTCCGTAAAAACTCATTGGTATAAGTTTATTATCACCAAAAAATAATAATTCACCAGTATAAACGAACACAATGGCTACTTTTTCAAAATTACTATATTATAATCACTGATTGTTAAGATGGAAATGTTTGTTCATCATTAATTTAGTAATAATAACTTTATGAACTGACGTCCATTATTATATTTAAAAAAAAACAGTACCCACTTAGAATCTGTCTTTATTTTTATAAATAATTTTGTAATTATAAAAAGTTTTTTTAATGTTCGAGCAAATTAACGGTTACCGGTTTTATCTCTGTACTTGTTATTATCCTTTGCTTATTGTAAAGTTTTATGATTTCAAGTCAATGGAAGGCACCCTATAAGTTTTTATATCCTAGGTTAAGATTTAGTTGGGTATACAGGTGTTCCAAGGTTCGTGGTGCAAACCTATAAGGCTGACAGAGGAACAGTAGTTCTAAGAATATAAGTTACAGTTATCAGGATTTTCCGATTCCAGGGAGTTAATAAGATAATAATAAAATTCTAATATTTTATATGCAGCAATATGCATTTAGAAAATTTAATTTTTTGATAAAATTCGGAGTAGTTTTATTTTTTTTTAATTTTCTGAACTTTAGCGAAATTAACAAATGTAAATTGTTTATTATCTTCTAAAATAAATTTCCAATATAAAAAGAAAATGTTTTATTATTGAAACCGTTGGGTAAGTAAAATTATAAGCAAATATTGTGAGCTATCACCAATTCCAAAAATTTTTTGAAGTTCAATAGACATTATCATAAAAATAAGTACGGTACTTGATATCAGCGGTAATTTAAAAATCTGCTGTATTTTATGTAGTTTTTAGTATGGTGCCATACTGGGAATTTTATTATTGAATTTCATAATTTTTGTGTTATATACATAAAGTATTTGCTTAGGATCTAAGGCTGAGATTTATAAACGCAACTTTAAGTTTGCTTAGACTTCACTAAAAGATTACAATTTATATCACTCAATTAATGCCAAAGGATCTGGTAAGTCACCGATTTTGTTAACATGGACTTGGTTCTGCGAATACTATGGCTGTATTCAAGTTCCTTCATATATACAGATTTTTGTCAAAACAGATTTATTTTTTCAGAACTTCGCTAAGCAAAGTCGGAATAGCTTCTATAAATCTCAGCCTTATACCATAATGATAGTGAAGACTGTTAGTAGATTTTAAACAGTTGTGTTAACATTAGATCCTTCGATTCATTTCTGTTCAAGAGAAATAAAATATAATAATTTATTTGTAAGTTAGTATACTGATAGAAATATTGACAAGTTTAGAGTTGTAGCTTAATATTATTTTAATTTTCTAGAGTAGAACCTGGAAAATGTATTCAGTGAAATCGACTTATGCATTAACGTCTTAAAACGGTCTTTCACTTTAAAGTGACCTTAAAGCATTTCGGAATACCAGACTCATTGAAGGGGAGATCTCACGGAAATATATTTTATCAGGGTCATCACGATGATAATTACTTAGCCTTATAGATAATTTTAGTTGTACTAAAAGGAAATAATCCAGATGATTTGAGAAATAATAGGCACAATCGTGAAGACAATGTTTTTTTGGAAAAATTTTCAGATGAGACCAATGATGTCAATAGTAATTAGATCTACAAAAACTAAATCGCGGGGTGAAAGGCTATTTGCGTTAAGTGACATTTTTTGGTGACTTAGAAACAATTTTTATTAAGTTATTGTAATTTATAAATCACACAAAGCTATAGAAAACATTAACTGTTAATGAATACAAGTTTTTTTGCGACCACCATTGATCTCAAATAACTGCCATTAGACCATTTTAGCGAGTCTTTATAGTAATAATAATATATCGGCCACTATATCCCTTATGAGCTTTTGGGTGAGCAGAGATACATAAGTTGCTGTATCACTTTGCGCTTAAATTTTGTCCCCAATGTAACCAGTAGCGCAGCTGATCGCCGTTCTCAGGTGAGCACGTGGTGCCTAAATCTATATGTAATCTAGAAAAATCCAGAGAGACGTACCGGGATACGATCCCACGACCATCCGCGTTACCACACATGGAAACTGATACATTATTCGCTAGCCCACCACAGGCACAAAATCTTTATGAAAAATATTCGTGTGGGACAATGTCGACTAAGAGATTCATTCATCTAATATCACTAAATTTGATTAGCATTATTTTTTTTACTTTTATTTTTTTATTTTTTAATATATAAGAGAGCAAAATAATATTCCTAGGATTTTAATATTTTTTTCAATTACTGAAAGACGAAATCAATTAATCTCATAATCAAGTTAATACGGTTTTGTCTAATTAGCGCTTAGTCGGAATTGTACTCTACTCGACTACATTTGTTTTAGAATCCTCAAAAGTTTGATAGTTCTAGCAGCAATTTCCCGCCGCTGCCCGGTCACAATCGCTTATTATATCCCCGTGAGTTTACAAAAACGCCAAAACACTTATTCTTTAATTCAAACCAAAAAGCTAATTTCCAGTTTTCATTGTGATTACTTCAAAAATTTGTGAATTTTCATATAAACTTTCAACTCTCTGTTTTTTCCATCTTAGAGGTGGAATACAAAAATAATTCGTCTTTAGTCTTCCTACCTGCCTACGTCATAAAAATCCAATGTGAAAATGTCATGTTGTTTTATAGCTTGGTTAGTTTAGATTCTACGATGATATGTCATTCAGGAAAAGTCTTTTTATATATATTTGTTATACTGGTTCGACAAAGTTATTAAAGTACACCTGACGGTAAATAAGCCGTAGCCTAAGATAGGCAATGACTATTAAAGGGCGAAAACCTATTAATAGCCGCCGTAATCTTGACGGCCCACATATACACCGACTGAAGGTCTCTAAGTATATGAGTCACTAGACGTACACAAGCTTATATCTAAACGCGATATACCGCAGCGAATCACTATGAGGGCCTTTACAGTTGTGTATATATTGTTTGCAATCGTAAACTACAATGTTCTATAGGTTCTTAAACATCATAATAATTACATACTTGAATAACAATAATGGTAGAACAACAATCAGTGTATAAAACGTTTCAGATGTATGGGCGGCTTGCATCGAGACGCCCGCCCGCGACAGCGAGCGAGCGACTCTATAAATAAATCGACCTTCAGATTAAAAATAGACGCCGATCCCACCGACCGAGGTCGGGAAACTGGGTCACTGGGCCTTGCTGCCTCTTTCCGGCACACCGAAATCGGTACGAGAGAAAGGGATAGAGATAGCATCCTGCAGCCCGTGACGTTGTGAAGCTTGTTCATTGAATTTAACTGGAATCAGTTCAACATTACTTCGTGCATCAAGTATTAGTTTTTCCGTTCTTATATCATTTAATTTAAGTTTTCTTTTAACTTTAAATATTTTTATACTAAAAAAGCACAAATAAAAAAGGTCCCTGATATTGCAATTCATTTAGTATACTATATTGATAGAATTTAAAAGTTATAATATATTTTATGAAGATTATAAAATTGTGGTAGTGTTGAAAACTGATCTGCTTAATATGGATGCAGTGTAAATGAATTGTCTAGGTGGATCACCACCAAATTTGGAAATATGACGTCAAACGCGGGTGTGGCATAGTCGTATGACGTCACGGGAGAGCTCTGACGTCAAGCCAAGCCCCTTCCCGCCCCCAGTGCCTCATCTTCCCCTGGCATACGAATTGCTTCTACAGTTTTATGGTCATTGTTTCTTTGTGGCCTATCCGTATGTATCACAATGCTACTAAAAATGTATGTCTCAATTTATTCTATTGCAGCAAAAGAAAAGACTTATTTATATATGTAATACAAATATGTCTTCTAGAAGTAACTACATCTAATTACGAAACAAATTTCATAATCATCCTTATATACAACTCTAAACATCAAAATCCATTATTTTATATCGCGACCAAAATCAATATTAAACTATTTAGTTTCATTAGTTTTTATCACCTTTCATTGTCTAATAACTTAGAACATAACGCAGTCTGTACCTGTCCAATATAAAAACGAAAATGTTCTAAAATATACATATCCTTCAGTAGCGGACAAAAGTTTAAGACGATGAATTGAAATGTATAATAAATAATATTATATATACAATTGTTATGCTCCTTAAGAAATTTTGTAAAATACTATAATCACAGAAACCATAACAAGATTTTATATGGAACGACTACATCTCGTGTCCCGTGGTCCACGGTTGAGGGCTTTTGAGGACGCAAGCATTAGGCCGCACAAATAACCGAATGTCTATCGTTAAATCATTGCAAATTACTGTAGATTCTTTTAGTGCCATTATATAGTTTGTACTTTACTATGATGCCATCCTTTTTTTTTTACTAGGGGAAATTCTCAAGGACCGTTTCAGCCGCACACAAGGGGGGTTGCGCGACCGAGGTGTGTCGGACTTGTACCGACTAAAAACCCCAAGATTTCTACATCTGCGCATTGGCGGGACTTGTGGGTCCTGTAATCAATTCGCCACAGCCCCGACTATTATGCCATCCTAGAACACACTATTCTAAACTGTATATAAAAAAAATCACTATATTGCGAAAGTTTGTGAATATGTTTGTTACTCTTTCACGATAAAACTACTCGATGGTTTGCATGAAACTTTTACAGTAATATAGATTATACATCGGAATACAATTTGTGATTAGTTTATGTAATTTTGGTCGTAGCGTTAGTTACATATCAATTAAGTCGGAAAAAATCTGGCCTCTGAGAGCTATCATGGCGTACACTGCCTAAACCATTGGAGTTACACAAAGAAGATTACTGTAGGGTTGTTTATCTTGGATAGTTTTAAACAAAAGTCCAGGACAGCATATATCTAGATTTTATGTGGAAGCCACTATGACCAAAATTCTGAACCATAAATTTAATTAAATTTGATACTATTTTACAATGCGAAGCCGCGGGTAAAATATATACAGAAGATATTCACTATAAATAGGTTATATGGCAGAACAACATTTACCGGGTCAGCTAGTACTATTTATTATACAGAATAAACATTATTTATAATTTTATCTTTTTCTGGTTTAAATTATTTGGTTTAACTACCAATTATCACTCAAATATTGATAACGTGAAGTGTGCCTTAAAAGGGTGAACACGCTGTGCTCTAAAACATATATTGTACATTATATACACAGTGCTACTTTCCTCAATTAAGAAAAAAAATTAGAAAAGAATACAAAAAAAAGCTGATTTACAACTATCACCCAACACTGCACAATTTATCGTTTGGCCACCGGCATTGACAGGTAGAGGATGTTAAATATGTGTCTTATTGTGTTACAGCTTTTTTTTTTACTTGGGGACAATCCTCATTGTACCGTCCCGGCCTCGAAGGGGGAAGAAGCCAGGGTGTGCCGGACTTTTACCAGCTAAAAACCCCAAGGTGACTACTTCTGCATATAGACGGGGACTGCGGGTCCTGTTATCAATTCTCCACAGAATATTGTGTTACAGTTAGAGAACATACGATAATTAAGCGAGTGCTTTTCATTTTTAACATAACACTACACTGCGCCATATGGAAAGCTTTTTGTTTTGAAAGCGACTACCTATACCAGGAACAAATCAATTTAAATTATTCATTAAATCTATACAATTAACATAATCGTGAAGTAATTCGTACAAAAAACAAATTCGGCAATCTTTCGCCTATTATGTATATGGTGCAGACATGTTAAAATGCATAACTCTAGACTGGTAAAATGGTAATATTTTACAATGATTGCTTACATAAGTTAAATGATAAAGAAACGTTGTTTGAACTCGCTTAATTCTCTCTGAATGCACTTCGTACCCCTCTGGGTGTACATATATATTCCACATTTGGCCATCATATTCGAGAATACTACCTACTACACAATTAAATATTGATATTATAACGTTAGGATCTTTAAAAGATTTTAGCTCAAAGCTGATAATCAGCTACTTTTATGTACTAACACATTTATAAGACAATGAAAAGTAAATTCATTATCAATAAACATTTCTAGGTCATGGATACGTATAACCTCATTATTTATGTAATATGCTGCTTTTAAAGGTTTTATTTTGTAGAAAAATTAATGGAACAACTTTTGTTAATATTAACTACAATGCGATTTTTGTTGCACCATTTGTGCACAGTTTTAATTTCAGTTCAAAGCAACAAAAATAAGCAACAGATGATCAACATACAAACTAAAACTACATTTAATAGAATTTGCCAGGTTATTCATTAATATTGTAAGCGATAACGGACCTATGTGTGAACACTGAAGTACGCATGATGGAACTGTGGTTCTCTTAGACAATTAACCTTGAATCATTACTAATTGAGTTTGGTTTTCCAAATTAAACATACACAAACGTAACAATTAGCCATGTACATCTATCAGTAAATCAAGGGATACCCCGTCAAAAGCCTTTCTCAAACCTGTAAAAATGGAAAGTACTTCCTTACATTTATCGAGCGCCTCGGCATTGTAATTAGCAGAACATAGTATGTTTGATACAGTACATTGTTTGGTAAAAAACTATGTTGTGCTTAGTGAAGCTACTGCTTGACATGACAATTGTTTTTATTTTAACAATCAACGACTTACAAACTTTACCGGATGCTGACAAATTTACTTAGCAATCTATAAACTATAACAAGCGAATATATTATTATTTACCTATACGAAAATAATGAAATTTCTATGTTTGCTGTCTGCGTTGTTCACAGTTATTTTTGTACAAAACATAATTCAGAAATATATTGATCCTTTTGTATAAATTATGTGATTTTATGGAAGTTGTCTAACTTTGAAATATTACAGTTGAAACGAGAGCCCAACTGCAATTCAGAAATAGTTCTACACATTTCACTAAACCTAAATAAGACAACACTTATTGTTAGTAATTAGTAGAGTTAGCCAACCCTACAAACATTTGTGTCAGTGTGAGTTTGAAATAATTTGTTCATATATATTGTCACAGAGCCATTCTTGTGTGCGCGAAAAACTATTTTAATCTGTCATATACATACATTTTCGTCAGAGAGGAAGGATCCTGTGATATTTTCATTAAATAAGAGAATACTCTCTCTAGTAATAAAAGAAATTCTGAACTGTAAATTTTCGTTTGTACAACGAAGATGTTTTGAAGATTTGTTCAACCTGGTATCTCCAGCGCCATTTGAAACTCGCACCTTTCGCCGTTAGTCGTTGGCGCATCTCCTTATTTAATAATAGACTTACTCCGCAACTGTTCTCTAGAATATTCAGTAATGCACTTTGTAGTTGTAAAATGGACTACCAAGTACAGTTTTTTACCAGGGCTTACGGCATAGGATTCTTTAAGAGCTATAACCACTTATCATCAAATGAGCCGTCGACAAGTTTGAGAACATGGTTTTTTTTAAAAAGTAGCAAAGTATTTGTTTAATTCTTTTATAGTCACTTAGGCTAGAAAAAGTTCCTGGAATACTTAAGAAGTGCAAGGTGACCCTTTTTTACATCGCTCATTCCTAGAAACAAGACTGTACAATTTCTGAGTAAATAGATTTTGCTGTAGGGTTAGAAAAGGTATTTAATGGAAATTATAGTTTTAACGAATTTATAGTTTTTAATATGTTTCGATGATCATGAGAAATTTTTGTTCTGAGTTTTAAGCAATCGTTAAATATATCTTTAATTTTATTATCAATGCGATATTTTATTTCTCATTTAAGACTATTTTATAATAAATACATAAGCTTACAATATATTTTACAATGAAAGATATGGGGGTATGTGAAATATAATTGTAAATATTTAACTTTTAATTGTATTTATAACAATATAGAGAATTAATGTATTCTCTTATTTATTCTCTTATCCTCCCTATCAAATTACCTTATTTACTTATTCACGAGATTTTAAGTTAAAATATTAGGAATATTGGTACATCAATTGAAAATATTATTATTAGACGTGTTATATGTGGTAGATTTTTAAATTTAAATAGAACCATTGTCTACAAGTAAACAGATTTTCCCGCATTTTCTTTCTGTAGTATTGTTGTCTACATAGAGCTTAGTTTCGTTAGGAATTTGTAATGCGTGGGCGAGTCTACGTAGCTACGAGCCAGACAGCGCGTGGGCGGTTTAGCGACGTAACGTAGCAATCGTAGCCTTTGCTACACGTGCTCTAGGAACTAAGTTTCTTTTAAGAGAAATCCGCCCATATATTTTTATTACTTTGAAAAATCTACACAATTACCTTACTTACCAACAGCGATTCATTCAAGAAATTATACTCATAAAAACCACATTTAAACAATTTTTATAACTTGTAATGTTTCGAGGCAGAAACACGGATGCCTACGGCGTAGCTCGTAGCCGCCTACGCGACGATCGTCAGTCGACTGCTGCCTTCATCCCATGCGGCGAATTCCCTTCAACAGTCAGGCTTGAATGGATCTGTGCCGCGATTGGTCGGCACGCGGTGACGTCATGACGAAAATCACAATCATGTGATATCGCCGAGGTGTGATCCGTGATGCGGGTGTGTGTGTATCCGAGGCCCATGAATGGGCGCCCACTGCCGTGCCTCTCTGACGTCACTGAGTACCAGCCTCCATTCTGCAACTGAAAATCTTATATAGACCTTTATTAATATCTCTTGCTACAGCCTGCGGGTATATTTTTAGTATCATTGCGTGGGGTTATTTGCACTAAAAGCTAATTTAACACTAGATTACTCAGAGCAGTCGTTTTTACTATTTTTAAATTTTAGTTATATAAAAAAAATATATATTTATAAGAACCATTTTTTTTATATATTATGACTTTTTATATATTATCTTATAGCATTATTTTTTAATTTGGTTCACATACCGGACATCGCACAAATACATACAAAACATAAACGAATCTTACAAAAATAATACAAAAAGGTGTGTCCTTAACAAGTGAACACAACAAGCAAAGTAAATAATGCTATGATAAATAAATTAGACACATAGAATCTTCGGAAAACGAAAAAAACGCGCTACACCTGCACGCACTGCATAATCTTACGTTTGGCTGAGGGGAAGGAAGAGTGAAAGATATCGAAAGATTTACAGATGACATTATAACCAGAGAACATTCTACTGAAAGGGGAGTGCTTGCCAATGTTAGTTTTATAAAATGGTACAGAAAAAGGTCTACGTATAGAAAGTCTACTGCCCTGACGAGGGACTGAAAAGTTTACCTTGCAAAACAGTTCAGGACAGTCAATTAGATTATGTATTAATTTGTACAAAAAGACAATATCCGCAACTTTTCGCCTGATACTCAATGGAGACATTTTAAAGTTACGGAGTCTGGACTCATATGATGTTAAAGATTTACATTTGTTACTGACATAAGACAGCTGAAAAAGAAATCGCTTCTGTACACGTTCTATTCTATTGGAGTGGGTAGCATAACCGGGGTTCCATACTATTAATTACCGGGTTTATTAATAGTTGTACTTACCTCCCCTCTCTCTTTATTCCCTATATACGTACAAATGTGCTATAACTATATTCAGTCTTTCTAGTGTTAATTGACAGTATTGACATACAGAATTAACAGTATTAGAAACTCATATAATTAATTTATGTATTATTAAAATTCTAAGAATGTTGTTTTGCTATTTGAAGTTAAATGCCACTTTAAGTAGATGTAGATATAGCACAACTAAATGCAATTAATAGAAATTATTCTACCGATATCGCAAAAAATTGGATACGATAAATGTATGTGACTTCGATTATGCCTGCATATTGTAGGGATAATATTTAGATTTGTTACTAAAGTAATAGGAATTTTCATCTTCATTCCAATTTATATTTTTAAAATGGGAAACAAATTTATGAAATATATTTAGTAAATTTAAAATGAGTAAGAAACATCACGTCCTATTTCGGTTACATATGTAAATGAAATTTCAGTTATTTGTTGTTTTACAAGAAATATAGTTTTAAACTCATTTTACCTTAATACGTCTTATAGGTATGCAAATAAAAAAATACGTGATAAACACACATTTATAATTTTTAAATCTAATACGAGCATTCTATATTATGCACGTAAATTCTACAAAATACGTTTCTTAAATAACGGTTGAAATAATATCAAAATCGTTAGTGTAGTTTAGAATGTTTTTTTTTTATACTCTGACTTTACATAGTGACTACATTGCACCTTATGGTAAGTAGAGTGTAGTCCATAAACGAAAGCGATCATCAAATAATGAATATCCATTGATTGTCTCTGTCGTCATGTCGGCCCACATACACCACGACTGAAGGTCTCTTGGCATACGAGTTACTGGATTTACACAAGCCGATCCCGGAACGCGACAGACCAAAGCGAGTCACTATGATGGTTTTTACTATGGTGTACTGTGGTCATGACCCAGTTCGGGCAATAACCCTACCACCAAAAAAAAAAGGAAAATGAATACACGAACAATGGACATACAGGTAAAAACAAAAATTTGGCTTTATAATAATATTTACGGATAATATGGATAGAGACTTGCAGTGAACATTGAAAAGAGAAGTCGGTATAATGAAATATTTAATTTATGGAAACAATATACATATAGTTCTGATAATATTGCATGTATCTAATTGTGGTGGGCTTAAAGGATTTTTTTGACAAATTGAATTTATAAATGTCTTATGTCTGTTCTGTTTCTATCGGATGTCGCACAGCAATGGTGTTTAATTTTAATTTGTCCTGAACGCTAAGTGCGCCTTACAATGCAATTATGGAAAATAATTTGACCTTCGAACTTTACCTATGCAGGTTCCTAAAATAACTCGGATGCGCCAGGGTGCGTCCGCGGTCGTTGACCGGTGCCGGGTGCTGCCGCGTCCCCGCGACCTCCCCCCGCCTCCAGCCTAGTCCCCCTGTGACCCGGTCACCGAGCAACAAGTGGAGGTATATCGACTATGCCCGTTTGACATTTAACGGTGGCCGCGGAGCGGAGCACCTTGCAGATTCTGCAAATCAGATTGCATCTAATCTAAAGGCCAACCTGATTCCGTTTTTATTAAAAAATGTACGGTTTTCGGAGAACGGTTAACTTAAAAGGTAACTTAGATTTTTCACCACAGAATCGAGAAATTTCAGGCCTGACTAATTTATATCAATTTCAACATGATAAATAATACATACAGACTTTAAAGTGATTTTGTGAGGGTTCCTTTTGAGGTAAAATTTGGGTAATGGGCCAACAATGATGAGGAGTTACTATCGCTTAGGACCACCAGAAGTATTGATATCAAGGATTCAAACTTAGAGAAGAAGAGATAAAACAGTTGGATAATGTATATTCGTTACAAATCCTCAGTTGTTGCTTAGTAAATATTGCATTTGAATTTCTCATAACGTAGACTAATAATTTAAAAAATAAAAATAATACGCTCTATACCTTTCGGGGTGAGCAGAGATACATTAGTATTTGTATCCACTTTGCGCTTATATGTCGTCTCTAACATGATCAGTAGCACAGCTAATCGCCGTTCTCAGGACATTTTTATATGACATTTCTATTAAATGCCACAAT
This sequence comes from Automeris io, assembly GCA_036320925.1. Lineage (NCBI taxonomy): Eukaryota > Metazoa > Arthropoda > Insecta > Lepidoptera > Saturniidae > Automeris > Automeris io. Next base: position 4,738,319 of record JAUDJH010000009.1, on the reverse strand, counting down.
GGGCCACAATGCCTCACGGTGTTTTCGTTCACCGGTGAACACGTCGGACCTCAATTCGTACTTAAACTGGTAAAACCCGAGGTTCATGCGGAGATACGAACCTATGATCACTCGCTTTGGCAAGTATGGAAACTGATGCTTTATATACTAGGCTAACATAGCCACTAATATTTTTTTATACTATATATATAGATAGTACCACATCAGTAGCTCCTTTATAAAATAAAAAAGAAAAATAGTTTTGACAAAGAAAAGAATTAAGATTTCATTTCAGATCAAAATAGCTACAAATGATCTTAGCAGGATTCCAACGTGTGTTATTCCTAATTTTTGGCACACATGTAACACACAAAAGATATTAATTCTAATAAAATATAGTTTATAAAATTATATAATATTATACCTATCCAATATACCATGAACACAAAATTCTCGTTAATTTTCTAAAAACGTATTAGATAAACATCCGAATTTCGGTTTACTAAAATAACTTGACCTTCCGAACAAAAATACCCGTCTATGATTTCAGGAAATAATAAAGCGTGATAGGCACACAGGTTGTTTTTCAGTTTAAATAAATGTCTTTTCTAGGCTAACACAATTTCATCGCCCATTCACCGGACCAAGGCGGGGCTGTGCGTCACGCGGCAAGGACGCGGCCTTCCCTCGCACACTAAACATATTGGGCTACATTACACTATTTGAACGCCCTGTATTTTAGGAGAGACGGTAATGGCGTCGGCTATTTATATTTTCAACGAGCTTTTCTAGCGACTCTGTCTACGTCATTGTAAATGCTTTAATGGGACTTTTGAGCGAATTAACTTTATTTTAATTATGGTTCGAAGTTTCTACTTTGTTAGACATGGTGTGTGTGTAATTAAAAATAAGTTAATTTGCCCATACGACCTGTTAAATGCGAAAGTCTAAAATCTGTCTACGTCGAAAATCTATGAGCCAAGAATATGTACATTTTACAGGCAATTGCACACATTGACTTAGTCCTAAACTAAACTTCCGCTTGCAATATGGGTACTAGAATAAGATATATAATACATCATTTTATAGAAATGTACATCTATAACTCGCGACAAACAAAATCGGCTCAAAACATAATTGTTTACCGGTACCGAGACTCGAAACCAGAACCTTCAGCGTTAAAGGTACGGTGACCGTATAGTGATATAAACTTACCTTTTTTAATAGTCCGGTAACTACACCGCACCTGTTAAGACAGCGCTGTTCAAAATCCGATCGCACTTATTAAGCAACGGAAGAAACGGCTCGTCGACAGTCGCCGTTATCATGCCGGCTCGAAAGTTTACTCACCCTTCTTTTAAAGGATCTATTGTCATAAGAGAAAGGTAATACATTGGCTGGAAGATCATTTCACAGCCTCATACCTACCTATACGTAATTGTTGCAAATTAAGGTTGGATATAATGGAAGAGCGCAAGTCTCCGCAATATCTAACGAAAGATGTGACAGATTAAAAACATAATCATAACATTATTAGTAATTTAGTTTTGTTTGATTCAATACGAGCACTTACCTTAGTTGATGGAGGTCCCATTTTCGCCATGTTAATATGTTTTTGTTTTTGCTTTTGTTTCTGTATGTTGTTGTCTTGTAACAGAAATGTTGCTTTTGAATTTTTAGTATTTTGTTAGTTTGTGGTGAAAATAAATATATTTCATTTCATTTCATTTCATTTACCTTGAAAGTTGTTTAACTTAAGACGTTTGACATTTAAATTTTCTTTTTTAATATATAGTGATGACACTCTGCCTGATGGTAAGCGTGGTGTAGTCTAAAAAACAAGTACAATAATTAACAGTAAAGAAAATCCTATCGATAGTCGTAGTAAACATGGCGGCCTGCACAAATATATCAGCACGTTTCGTCAAAAGGACCCTATACTATAAGACGGTGGGAACACGCTCTCTGGAAGACTATTCCACAGCTCAACGATTCAGCAGAAGTATGGGTTACAGAATTGGAAGTCATAGCTGGGTTGAGTTACCGTAAAGCCGTGAATCTGTAAACCTACGTGCTTCTTTCTGTTACAGGAGAGAGAAGGTGGGACAAGGTTAAATAATTCTTCAGAATACTCGCCGTGATATAAACGGTATATAACGTTTAGTGAAACAATAGCTCTGCACAATTTTAATGGTTCAAGATTCTTAGTAGTATCGTTTGGATTATTCACATTACTGACAGCTCTCCTATGTTTATTGCTATTAAATACTGAATTATTATTCGACTAACACGACTTTAGTCCATTGACGCCCAATTCCAGAAACGCTCCTTATATATAAATAGTTTTTTAAGCATTAATGTGTTAATAAACAAATTACATACAAATATCATTCAAAATTGTTTAAAAACGTCTTGAAGTTTATGAAATATTTCTGAAAATGGTATTTTATCTAAGAAATTTTGTCTTTATTAACGTCAAAAGCCGTAAACAGGGCCTTGTGTATCAAATGTAATTAAGGGCATTATTGAACATTGGCTTAGTGCGGTAATCTTGTACAAATCACGAATGCCGTTATCTGCTTATCACCATGCATTGATATCCGCGATTCATACGTCAGTTGAAGGCTGGCACCGTTCGATTGATGGCAAGAATGAAACGGCGCGCGCCATTCGCGTTTCGATTCATGAATAGGCCTGCAACCCGGAATGACCTACTTTCCACACCATGCTTTTCCCTCAACGCCACAAGGTTGTAAAAGGTAATACACCTGTTTCGCTATTTAAACCTCTGCGGTATAGACATAGAGTGTTATTTACCGTGTTTTTGGAACAAAAATGCGTCATTGCGTTGCTGCAGGATCCTGATGACGTCAGTCGGTGCGGAGGGGGACTGCAGCGGTGGAATTAGGTCAGTTTCATTCTGAAACAGCTTTGCCGGGGGATGACAACGGTGCGCGGGGCGAAGTGCTATCATGAACTAAGGTGTCACTAATATCACAAATCTCTGATATTTGTATGTAATAAAACTGTTGGGCACCCATTGGCAAGCTTAATTCAAGCATAATTAACTTAAATTTGAACTTTGAACGATAGCAAGGTTCTATTGTTACAGATTATACGTTTGTAATAACGGATTATTTCAAGGCTAAATAGTTAATTTGCTTCTTTTTCAAACAAATAACATTAATATATAATCACGCTATATCCTTTACGGGATGATCAGAAATACATTAGTGTTTGTATCCCCTTTGCGCTTAAATGTCGTGTCCAACATGACCAGTAGCACAGCTGAGCCCCGTTCTCAAGGCACTAGTTACGCATGACATTTCTATCAGATGCCGTGCGAGTTTCCTTACGATGTTTTGCTTCACCGGTGACTGAAGTCCGTTCGTAATCTAGAAATTCTAAAGATACGTACCGGGATTGGAACCTACGACTCGCGTTGCCACGCATAGAAACCGGTCCCGGGTGTTGTGGCTATGTGGATGACCACATAGCCACAACAGCATACGAAGTATTTTTTTATTTTCAAATTAATTATAATATATTTATTATAAACTAGCTGTCACGGCAGATCTTGTTCTGCCCCATTTCTCTAAAACAAAGTCACATTGTTTATTTAATGTAAATAGCTCCCCCGTCAGAATTTTTTGAAAATTATTTGAAGGAACCTGGCCTTAATGCTATATGTATAAAAATTGACAAATATTGACATTAATATTTATACGTTACTCAATAATTGTTTTACCTTCCTGGAACCCGTCCACTAACATTAAAACTTTATGATGTGGTATTAAAGTTCAAAATGACTTCTAACGAATTTTTTGTATGAGAATACAGAAAAGTGTTATTTTTAGACAGTCGCAGGGAATTTTTAAAATTTTTCTCTCCGTAATAACCTTCCTCAGACTTCATCAAACACAACAAAAAAAAATCAGCCAAATCGGTTCAGCCGTTCTCGAGTTTCGCGCTTATCAAGACATTTTGCGATTCATTTTTATATTATAGATTAAAAACAAATCACATAAAAAAGTGAGAGTAAAAAAGAAATACTTTTTCATATATATCGAGGGATGAAAGGCTATTTGGTTTAAGCGACATTTTTTGGTGATATAGTATAGTATATATATATGTACCATATACATATATTAAGAATAATTAATGATTAATAGAGAAGCGAGATCGCTTCAAGGGCCGTACACCTGTGCTCGCTTCCTATAATTACGTGGGTGGTGTTCTGACCTGTCCATTATGCAACAGGACATTCCGCGCTAAGGTGGGCTACGCAAGTCATCAGCGAGCTCATCTTCGTCGATTGGGGCTGCCGCCCGCGCCTACCTGATACTATTTTGAAACGTCGCCAAGGCCGAAATCGGCCAGGATTTCATCATCATCATCATACATATATTTGGAATCGGTAAAAAACGCTGATTCCGAAAACATATATTACCAAAAAAATGTCGCTTAAATCAAATAGCTTTTCACCCCTCGATATAATATTTTTTATTGAAAGAAAAACAAGGTGGTTAAAACAAATATAGTTTGCGTGTGGCCAGTTTTTCGTGTTATACTTAGACTTTTAATCGTAGTATATACATATGTGGGATGAAATAATGACAGCGGCTCTCGCCGAATTCTATTAAAAGTCGCTGCTGTTCTTGGTCTAGTGTGCACTTTTCCCTGGATACAATGTTCTCACTGTGATGTAATCACATTCTTTCATTCCCTATACAGGTGCCCTCATTAAGTTTTCCATTGCCGGTGAGCATGTGATGCCTAATTGTACTTAATCTGGAAGAACCCACCGGTACGTGCCGTGCTTCAAACCTCTGATCATTCTATATTCCTACTGTCTAAATACGAGTAAAGTTGTTTGATTTATTTGATATATGAGTTTAAAGCGAAGTATTTAAATTACATTATATATTAATGTGGGCTGTGGTGGCTTAGTGGACAAGGCCGCCGGTATCCATTCGCGTTGCCTTAGTGTCGTAGGATCGAATTCCGGTACGTATTCTGAATTTTTCCATGTTAACTTCGATTTTAGACACCAAATGCTTACCTATGAAGGAAAACATCGTAAGGAAATCTGCATGACATCTAATAAAGATAGCATGTGTAATTTATCTGAGAACGGCGATCTGCTGTGATATTGGTCACGTTGGATGCAACATACACGGTAGATAAAGCCACTGGTGTACCTCTGCTCACTGTGAAAGGAATATAGCGTAACGATACATTATTAATTTTTTCGATATAATTATGCTATGACGTCGGATGCATCACCCTAAAATAGGTGACCCGGATACAGACGTAGCTTGTACACGCAGCCTAGGACTGTGACGTCATCACGGCCCCCTCACCGCGCGCAACAACCCCCGCCAATCATCCCCATACATTGGGGACCCACGTACATTTATATACGAAAATTAAATATGATTTCAAATTATTTATATTAGGAAAAATCATAACGAAATCATTAACATAAAGACGTCGAATATAACAATTATCTCTGTCTACACATCAATTGAATAGCACCAATGCTTATTGGATATGGATAATTGAATCAATCAGCGTACAGCTTTCTATAAACGACGTTACTGATCGGTCTAATTTTTACAGAACTAATGCTCTGTTTGATTAGATTATAACATGGGTGTATTATGTCTGTGAATCGTATTTATATAGCTATCAAAGGTACAGTATATAGGCACTTTCATCTTTTGTCCCGGTCCCAAGATAAGCTTCGAAATCCTGGGGATTTGAGGAATATCATGATAGCCATTCCAATAAAAAGATTTGATTTTAATTTAGTTTAAACTCGTTCTGTTGAACGCTTTGGAAGCTCTTAGATAACTCTAATTTTGTAAAGTTTGCATAACAAAAATCTCAATTACATTTACTCTAAATTTTCTCATTTTCAACCCCATTTCACAATAAAATTAATAGTCCCCGTGTCAGATACCACCCGTATGCGGCGGACATTTCTTATATACGCACGAAGAGATGCGCTTCTGCATTCATTATGCGAACAACTAAGGAGTGGAATATGCTTCCAGCGAGCATATATCCGCGATCTTATGACTTAGGAGCATTTTAGACAAACGTGAATTGGCATTTGTTGGGTGGTAGCGATTCGCGTCGGATTCATCTTCACTTTCCACCAGGTGTAATTGAAGAAAGCGCCCGCTTGTAAATAATTATTAAAAAACAAAGACAATCTAATCTAAAGCCTTGCAGAAGCGCTACAACACAATGGTTCTCTAAAACATTCTGGTGCGCACTTCGGAGTTATGAAATCGGTTGCCAAGTACAATTTTTACCCAAGGCATATGACATGGTTCGCTAAGAGGGTAATGAATACTTATGTTATAGCTTACAATAGGCAGCTATAGCCACTTACTATCAGGTGGGCTGTCAGGATGTTTTCCGAAAAGGTTTTAAAAAAAAATTAGTGTATATATATATATATATATTTTAATTCTATTTATTTAAGGGACTTTCACGTGTGTACGTATGTCAGCCCCATCGTACCCTAATACAGAAATACCTAACATATTACATATGGTGCCATTGATCTGAACAGGCCAGACGCCCCATCAGATAATAGTTCTGTTAAGATTTTGTTAAACATCCCGATGTCAAGTTTGTTCAGACCAAGTCTATATATATTTAGATAGATTATATAGATTATTATAGATTTAGATTTTATTATTAGGTTATTAACTTTAAAATATAATTATTATTTAAACTTTTCACTATTTACTCAAAGATGTGAAAATAAAAGCGTTGGTTTTAATTTTCATGTACAGCTAGTGATAATGAGCGCATACTTTATTACTACTTGTTCCTTGATATGTGATTGTGAATATCCAATTCTTATTTATTGAACCGATAATCTATTTAATTAATTTATTAACGCCTATATATGTACATATATTTTGAGGTTTGATTCACTAAACTTGAATATATAAATTATACAAATCTTTTACTAAAAGTTTCATTTACAGTGACATCTATCGAAACATAATTAAAACAACTTCTTTAAAAAGCTCCACAGATCGTAAGACGAATTTGAAATTAGTTCTTACTATTTTCAGCAGAGAGCGCTGTATGTAGAAATTAGAGAAAGTAATTTTTCCTGTCTAGTATAGATGTCGCTTATCCGTCCGTTACTATATATTTGTTTAATATCTTAAAAAATGTATGAATTATTATTTATAAATTTAGTAATATACTTACTACAGAGAATAGCTAAGCTTCTCTCCTCTCAATTGGTATATTTTGATTTAAATTTCCTGTGATAGTTTAATGTACTGTAAACAATAATAATATGCAGTATTTCATTTAATTGCGCAAAAACATTTGAATTAAAATTATTATTAAACCTTGAGTATATTTGAAATTATAATGAGCGACGGTCCTGTGAGGTTTAAAATGAGATGAGTGAGGCTTAGCAATGGATTACCTTTCCAATATGAAAGCTGTAGGTACTCGCTGTCCCTCAGCGGACTCCGACATACTACCTACCATATTGCCATACCATATTGCCTGTTCGAGGTAAACAGGTGAACTCATTTTCAAATATAATAAATACGTGTATTACTTTCACCATTAGCCTGCTGGACAAAATCCTTTTTTATTAAGCGTTTAGTATTAACTTCATACAGTTTCCATAGCATTTCAGCAATTTCTATAGTGGGGTTCGCCAAAATATAATACTATAGAACACACCCACATCCAATCTATTTAATTTTAATTTACTCATTACTTCCTTTCTTATGACGTCCTGGACACACTCAATTAGGACATGCTAAACATCGTTGATAAATACCCCAATTATAAATTGAATGTTTTTAAAGAACGGGAATTGGCTTTTTGATTGTCCGTCCATAAAGCTACATTTTATTCATTCATTAAGATATATAGAATCTCTGAGGAGAAGTCCCGATCGATCAACTTATCAAACACCGGAAATGGATCTGGATTGGCCACAAGCTCCGTAGGTATGACGCTCACATACTTGCATATGGGTAGATGGTACGGTAGTCTTAGATCGGAGAGTCACCATGTCGTGCCACGAGACATTAGCAGGACATGGTGTAAACTGAAGTGCGATATGCAAGATAATTCAAAGTGGGTGCATTGTGACATCCTCTGCCCCAAACGGGGGCCAAAGTATAATAACAAAAAATTCAATAACTTGCTGCGGGACTCATCCAATAGGTACTTGCCTATATGAAATTTCATCGTGTATTAGACGCAAAGGAATTCTCAGAAAACCGAATTGATTTTATGTAAATAACTTCACATCAAGATAGATTGTTTCTAGCATGTTTGCGAATAAATAAGTGACCTGTTTCACTCTTCGGTAGATTCACAAAGGAAATTGATGTCACTGCGTGACCGTCTGATCTTATATTGAAATACCTGAACCATTTTTCCTTATTGAAAGAACTAGCAAACGTAAAAACCAACGATGGCTGTGTAGGTGAAAATAGTCACACTGGAAATCAAATAAATTCAAATGGGTGAACAGTATATACGAAATTTTTCAAACATATTATGTAAATAATTTGCATATTATATAAATAGTAATATTACAGGAAAATAGGAGTAGATACTGCTCGCGTCTGGAGGTTTAACTTTAGACATCCTATACATTACCCCAGCGGGATTCGACAAAGTATTTTTCGTTCATAACGTATCGACGTGATATTTTGAGCGTCAATCCTATATTTCTATGCTTTTCTACTTGCGTTATCACTGATCGAATTTAATTTACCTAGGTCCTCAGGTTGGTGATAACCGAGCAATATGCGGCATTTGTGCTGTTGGATCGTGGCTCGAAAACATAAATGCGGAGCTGCAAAGCTCGTCGTAGTGACTCGTTTCGGCTTGTTGCGTTTCGGTGTTTTGTGGTCAGCCTTGTGCGTACAGTTGTCAACATATGAAAGTAGAGGCTTTCCTTGGTAATATATTTAGCGATGGTGATTGCTTTGTACAAAAAATCGAATAGATTGACGATTAAAGATTCAAATTTTCAAATATTAGATTGTAACGATTAAATATTTAAATGAAAGTCAATATTAAAATACTTTAATTCGAGTGTTAACTTTGTTATTCCAATAAATTCAAGACAGGCGTATACAATCCGGTAACGCTATAGATAATTTTGGGTAAAGGTACGATTCCTATTTTGGCAGTTGCCGCTGGGTCGGCATTGTCGAGCAGTGATTGCCAATATTCAAATTATCCTTAACACACCGATGCTCTGCGCCGCTCTAATTATTTCGCACGTACCTAAAATTACAATCGAGGACTACCGAATGCGTTCGCATAAACAGTATATTTGAATATCTCGCGTGTAATAGCAATAATCGTCCGGTATAGCGATACTATTATAACTTTAAAGTGATAAACCCTTAGCATTCTCTGTCGTTCTTGGACAACGTAATACTTTTTTATCCTGAACTAGCTGTCCCGGCAGACCTTGTTCTGCCCTATTTATCTTTTATAGTTTTTTTTAATGTTAATAGCTTCCCCGTCAGATTTTTTTTGAAAATTGTTTGAAGGAGCCTGGCCTTAATGCTATATGTATAAAAATTGACAAATATTGACATTAATATTTATACGTCACTCAATTATTTTGCCTTCCCGGAACCCGTCCACTAACATTTTAACTTTATGGTATGGTGTTAAAGTTCAAAATGACTGAAAAGTGTTATTTTTAGACAGTTGCAGGGAATTTTTAAATTTTTTTTCTCCGTAATAACCTTCCTCAGACTTCATCAAATATAACAAAAATCAGCCAAATCGGTTCAGCCGTTCTCGAGTTTCGCGCTTATCAAGACATTTTGCGATTCATTTTTATATTATAGATGAGCTTAGCGAACACACCACGCTTGATGGTGCGTATGGTGTAGTCTAAAATACGACTACGAGAATCAACAGTGAAGAAAAGCCTGTCGATAGTTGAAGTGATCATGCCGGCCTGCACAAATATCTCTTCACGCTTCATTTAAAGAACTCAAAATCAAAGAACGGCGGAAACGCGCCTTCTGGAAACTTTCCACAGCTCAACTCCTCGGCAAAAGTAAGAGTTAGGCTCTTCAGTACCCTGGCCGTGATACAGAGAGTAAAAAATGGTGACCATCTGCTGCGGTGTGACCAGTTTATTATGTCATTATAAAAAGTATCTACATATGTACAGATAATCTATGCTGTTTAATGTTACTAAACCTAACAAGCTGCAGAATGTCACTTTGATTATTGTAACGTACTAAATAAATGTAAAGTAAAAATAACGAGCACATTAAATTAGCGCGTAATGTATATGGCTTAAAATTATACCACATCCCACATGAACGTTATGTTTTTTGGTCTTTTATACCTGTAGCTCGATTGTCTGTGTACTGATATTCATATGTTCCTTTGATAAATATAATTTCTCTTAATTTTAATAGCTTACGAATGCTTTAAAATCATAGAAGCTTGGAGTTGAAGCTGCTCGCGTCCGTAGGCTTTATCCTAGTTTCCCTACACATGACTCCTGGGTGGTGCTAAACGGGCAGCAGCGAGGTGGTAGGGTGTCGGTGCCCATCTGGATCGCGACAACAGTACATGCGTGTAAAGCCCGTCATAGTGACCAGTTTCGGCTTGTCGCGTTTCGGGGTCAGCTTGTGTATATCCAGTAGCTCATATACCTAGAGACCTTCAGTCGAGGTATATGTGGGCCGACATGACGATGTAGACTATCAATGGATTTTCATCCTTTGATAATCGCTTTCGTTTTTGGACTACACTGTACTTACCATCAGATACTCTGTAGTCACTATGTCGAGCCAGTGTAAAAAAAAAATATAGAAGGTTGTAAAAACAGAGGGTAGATTTACTTTTTTATGTCTTGAAATCCGTCCAGGGTCGTACGTATTCTTCTATGTGGCGATCAAGTAACGGGTTTCAAGTGGAATTGCGCAAGACATTTCGGCAGTAAGGAGTGTAGCTTTCATAGATATACCACTTTTAGTGTTAGAGGAGAGACTATCAAAAAATAATTTAATCATTCATAAATTATCTATTATCACACTGAATCCCTATAGGTGCAGTGAGAGATAATGGAACGCCATTTTTCAATATTCTTGCAAATCTTTTTCACTTCATTAACATTGGTTAGTCCCTTTATGCACTCTCACCGAATCCGCAAACTTTTGATATTGCTCTCCATCAGAATTCTTTTTATTTGGTCTGTATAGGTAAGTCTTGGTCGGCCACGGCTCCTACTTTCACTCACATTCATTTTGTATATCTTAATTCATAAGTTCATTGTAATTTAATTCTGTAAAATACAGTCCTAGTAAAATGAGAGTAAGTACCCCTTGTATACTAATTTTTACATACTGTTTACACAGTTCGCCTGGAATATCGAATTACCCTAGGGAAATTCGTGTTTCCGATCACTACAGTATTGCTTCGAAATAGCCTGCCTCCTTTGTTTTTATACTAGCTCATTGTTATAAGTAGTGACCGACTGTGACTAGATCTTTGTCTGAAACCGATATTAAGACCGAATATTCGATTTTCATTTAATATCAAACGAATATAGAATCAAAACTTATTAAAATATATCAAAATTTCAATCATACGCTAAGGCTGAGATTTATAAACGCGACAGTAAGTTTTCTTAGATTTTACTAAAGCATTATAATTTTTATTTCTCAATCAATGTCAAAGGATTTGGTAAGTCACCGATTTTTTCAACATGAACTTACCTTTGTGAATACTATGGCTAAACTCAAGTTTCTATTATATATGAAGTTTTTTGAGAACTTTGCTAAGCAAAGTCGAAATAACGTCTAAAAATCTCAAGCTAAGACTATAGATACATGGTTAAGTAACTTATGATATATATTCTCTAGATCATCATATGGTGTTCCATTATCATCATGTAGTTTAAGGTCAATAGTCAAAACTCCTAGCGGACCCATACTGTGTTCTTCAAACCAGGAAAGTTCAATCTGCTTCAGTTTTTGATGTCGTCCAACCAATTTCGAATTTGATACCCTGGCCATTATTTCTCCGGAATATTGGCTTCGAGGACCAATCTAGGAAACTTATATTGGGATGTTCTCTGTATATGTACGAAGAAAGTCACTTTCCATCTCATGACTGTCGAAATCAGTTCTCTTTTGCGTTGACGGTGTGAGTAGTCCAAGGAATTGTAAATGTTTTCATTCTCTACACCAGGGGTGACCAATTTGCGTTCCGCGGGCTGCACAAACGCTGCCTGACTCTAGTAGTAGAGTGAAACGATCATAAATGTTAACTGTTGTCGTCTATGTTGAAAACTAGTGAATTGTGACGTAGCGGATCTTATATCTTCAAGTTTAGCGTTTCGAATACCTTTTTTATTGGTAACCCTGGGGAAATCCCTAACAGACCTCGGAGGGAGATGAAGGCCGCCCCCTGGTGTGTCGGACTTGCATCGACTAAAGCCCCGTCGTGTTCCACCTTCCACCTACCGGCATCGAGGGCACGACTGGGGTCTCATTCTCGATGACCGGCAAGGCGTGCGGCCTTAAGTAGGCCTCTACTCGTTTGGGAAGGAGTGGTGTAAAGAGTCGTCCCTCTCATACCTCTGTGTTGTAGAGCGACTCGCGGGAACACATCGCGCGCCGCTGTCACCCTTGTTGCACGACACAATCCCTCAAATGTGCCGCCTAGAGCGTTTTCAATACCCTTAATATGGTTAGCCATCTGTTATCAACATAACAATTATGAACATTTAGCTAAAGCTGTCTTAATGATAGTGACACCAATTAAATATTTCACTTGACTTTTCACTGTATCGAAGAGATTAAGTTATATCTCTGTTTCTATCCAATTTTAATGAAGCTTGTAAGGCATACTTGGTTAAATTGGTACAGCCGTTAGATTTCATTGGCTCTTCAATGTCGGATGATCGCAATAGAGTTTTCTTATTGGTTGTTGAAAGTGGCGTGGTGGACGCGCAAGAGCAGGTCGAGAAAAGCGCTTAACCATGCATCAGTTTGAGCATCAGAGTAATCACGCGCTACAAGCTTATAATATGTAAACACAGTAAATGACTAATGACTTATTTTTATTGACCTGTTCAATGTTTCATAATAATTATTTAAACAATATCCTCCAATCTGCTCAACCTCGGGTTTCGATTATTTTTTGACCGAAACTCAACATTCAAACGATTAATTTTTTTTAGGCGAAACCGAAACTTTGCTCGGTCACTAGATACAAGCGACCTAAATTTTTTCATTACTTTTGGTCTAATTTCCCTAGTGATATTAATGATTACATTATTATAATGGGCGGCGTTCTCGACTTCAAACAATAGCCATTTTTGTTTGTTTAAATTTATTTTTACTCTTTTCACTTTTATGTGTGTTTCGAGAGAATAATAATGTTTTGTGTTTAAGCTAAGACGGTTTCAGAAATAATATAAAGACTAAATATGTACTATCGAGACGGCTTAGTAACTAGGAATACCTACTTGGAACTCATTAGTGACTGCGCTACGATCTCTAACTTTAATTAAACCAGCCGGAGGCACTGTAATCTCGATCTTTTGTTAGTGCCAAGGTACATAATGCGTTTGCGGTGGCGTCGGTGCGCCATTACTCCGGTGTTTTACATATTAATGTCTATGGTGCACACGATACCTTATGGTGTAAGGTGGCGTGCAAGATTCGCATTGCTGGAACGGTACCGCTCTGTAGTCTTTTCCGAAATATTTTTAATAACAGCAGCGTAACAACTTTGCGGCATCGCAATGCAGCGTGTGCTCGCCAATCCAATAAATATTTTCTGTGAGGCGCTGAACCGCCGTCACAATGCATCGTGTGCTTTGGCTTTTATTCTTGTTTTTAACTTTTGGTTGAAAATTATGTCATAGATGCTGCATTATTTTTATGTTGTGATTAAGCACGTAAACCAGGTTTTTTTTAAATAAATTCTTAAGTTATTAATGATTTTTATTTATAATTCTCTGTACGTCATTCATACATCAAGTCATTGCGAAGTTACGCAAAATATATAATCTAAGGCAAAATATTACACGGTGCTGTCTTCATATGTTACAATGTTATATCAACATACCGATATAAAAAAAATGTATTAGTTAATGTACTGTTTGGTGGATTTAGGATTATTGTAAACTATTTTATTGAAAATAAATAAATAATAATAAAATGCGCTGGTTTCTAATGTTAGTATATTTCTATGGAAAATTAGTGAGTGACAATATCAATCAAAAATTGAATATAATTCTAAGTAAAAAAGAAATCAATGTTAAAAGAGGATTTATAACACTCTCCCCGCACGTGAAAGAAAAAGATATTTACAATAATAAGAACTAAATAATAAGAAACCTAAATTACAAAGTAAATAAACTAATTTATAGGTAACCTAATTAATTTCTTTGCTGGTCTTCGTAAGGTTCCAGCTTCGGTGGTTACATCGGCTACCCGTACTGAACCATCTTTTCCTGGGAATACTGTCGAGATACGACCTTTAGGCCAGGAACCCCGAGGAAGATTAGCATCAACGATAATGACTATATCACCAACGGATAAATTTCGGTGATCTGTCGAAGCTGATTGTCTTGGTACTAAAGTTGGCAAATACTCTTTAATCCAACGTTGCCAAAAATGGTCTGATAATCGGATAGCCTTTTTCCAATCTGATCGGCCACAGAGATCTCGATCAGTTAGAGACACCGGAACTTGTGCTCCTGAAGAAGTTCCCAGGAGAAAATGATTCGGTGTGAGAGCCTCCTCTGTTGCATCAGTTGGTATATATGTCAGTGGACGGCTATTAACTATATTTTCTGCTTCTGTCAGCAACGTCCATAATATCTGCTCCTGAGGGTGCTTCTGGAGTAAGGTGATTTTTAATGCTTGCTTTACAGATCGGACAAGCCTCTCCCAAGCTCCTCCCATGAATGGGGCTGCGGGTGGAATAAAGCGCCATTCTATATTTAAATTTGCTGCCGTATTTGATATAGCGTTTCCATAGAAGGCTTTCAATTCTTTATTAGCTCCAACAAATGATGTGCCATTATCGGACCAAATTTCTTGAGGTGTTCCTCTTCTCGCAATAAATCGCCTCAGTGCCAGAATTGCTGAATCAGCGGAAAGACTGTTTACAACTTCCAAATGAATAGCTCTTGTGGAGAGGCAAGTAAACAGTGCCACGTACCTCTTCTCCGTTCGTCTTCCTACGCAAACAAGGATAGGGCCGAAGTAATCCAAGCCAGTGAAGGTAAACGGACGGTAGTGGTGTGCCAGCCGAGCAGCAGGTAGATTCCCAAAAGATGGACAGCTTACTGAAGCTTTGCGATTTTTACACAGTTGACACGAATGGCAGACCTTCTTTATTATGGATCGCAAACGAAAAATAAAAAATTGTTGTCTCATCTCGTTCAGAACAGTTTCATTATTGGCATGAGCAAATTTTATGTGATAATGAAGGATCAGTAGGTGTACAGTTCTATGATCTCCATCCAACACTACTGGTTTATTGAGATCTTCTGTTTGAAAGGTACTAGATCCAATTCGTCCCGACAAGCGCATGAGACCATCTTCAGTCAAAAATACTTCTAATTTGCGCAATTTACTGTCATGAGGCAAAGGCGCCCCGGTCTGTAAGCATCTAAGCTCTCTATTAAAGGAGTCAGCTTGACAGCTCTACAGCACTTGTAGACGGGCGAACTTCAAGTCCTCTGCCGTGACATTCACCGAAGCTGGAATATCAGGACCTCTAATATTATATGGCTGCGAAGTTAGTGTTAACCCTTTTTTTTTAAGAGCCAACTGTTTTAGTCTTTTTATATATTTGTGTACATAAGCAGTTGTCCGCAAAAACCGTAACCAAGAACTAAATCTTCCAGGATCAGCTACTAATGGGTTCTTGGTGACGATTTCGTTTATTAAATTAACGTCAGCGAGTTTTACAGACGATTTAAGCTCGGTTAATGGAGTTAAATGTGCATTAGCATCATCTGGCCATGCGTTTGTTTCTAGAAAGAGAAATTTTGGGCCAGAAAACCACCGATCAGCTAGCGTTAGTCGCGTAGATTGGAAACGAGTGGCATCATCAGCCACATTAGATATAGTCGGTACCCAGCGCCATTCGCTAGCAGCGGTGATTTCTAATATCTCTCCAACTCTATGGGCTATAAAAGGTTTGAAATTACAGGCGTCATTTCGAAGCCAAGCTAAAACATTTTTAGAATCACACCAAAAGAATCTCTTAGTAGGCTTATGAACTACTCCCAAACAAATTGTAGCCGCAAGGCGAGCTGCAATTAAAGCTCCTTGCAACTCCAATCTGGGAATCGATATTGGTTTTAAAGGAGATACACGAGCTCTACTACAAATCAAAGATGTGCGAATAGATTGATCACGAAAAACGAATCGCCAATAAGCAACGGCTGCATACGCACTTTGACTTGCATCAGAAAATACATGTAGCTCTCTATTGACTACATTATCATTATTAATAATAATACTGTCCTCGTTAGTGATATACCAACGTGGAATTTTAATGAATTGAACTGCTTCTACGTCTGAAAACCAATCTTTCCATTTGATTTGGTCGTCTGAAGACAGTTCTTGATCCCAAACTAAACATTTTCGCCAAGCTCTTTGAAACAATATTCTACCTTTAATTGTTAAAGGAGTTAATAAACCTAGTGGATCGAATATACGCATTAACTGCGATAGCACGTTTCTTTTTGTAAAAGTATATGAAAAGTTATTAGATTTATTAATATTAAAACCAATAGAATCCGTGGTGTGGTGCCAAATCAGTCCTAAGGTACGAACAGTTTGAGGAAAATTTCCTAAATCTATACCAGTACTATTATTAAGTCGAAAATCTGGTGGTATAAATTTCAAAGCCTCAGGATGATTTGTAATACCTATCGAATCTAATTTATAATAATTTTGGATAATAATATCTAAATCACTGGAGCTTTCACTCGTACATTGATTAACGAAATCTACGCAATCCGTTCTACTATTATTAAAACCGAAGAGAACCCATCCCAAAGCGGTATTACTAGCAACAGGTTCTGAGTTTAGGCCTCTACGAGTTTCTTTAGAGATTATTAAGTGCCAATTGTCTATTCCTATTAAAAGCATTGGCTTAACATTTTCATGGTATGATAAGTTTTCCGCTAAACTAGCTAAATGAGAGTAGGATTTAACTTCTTCAGTACTGATGGATTGTTGTGTAGCTAGATTAAGGTCCTTAATAGACCGCGCATTACGTACTCGATGTGTTTCGCTACAATTTTTACCTTTAATATTAAAATTTACCATCTGTACAGGTGCTTGTTTTGATAATCCACTAATACAATTCATTTGTAGCAATGTAGATGGTCCCTTGGCACCTATGACTTTAGCAATATCAGCGTCAATGAAGGTACCTGTAGAACCATCATCTAAAAGTGCAAAGGTGTCAATCTTACCTAAAGGACCGCTCAATGTCACTGCAATAACTTTAAGTAAAGGTTTAGGAAAACCAGACGGAGGGCTCAGAGTAGAAGAATGAGTAACAATATCACTGTTATGATTATTTTCTGCTGGTTGTGATATAATATGGAGAAGCTCGTGATGTTTCCTAGTACATCCTTCTACACCACAACGTTTCTTCGGGCTACACGATATATATTTATGTCCACCTTTGATTAAACAATGATAGCATACCTTTTGATCTTTGACCCAAATCCATCTATCTTCCACAGTTAAATTCAGGAATTCTTTACATTCTACGGTATTGTGCTGTGAAGATTTACAGAAATAACAAAGTATATTATTAACATTCGATCTGGACTTTTTGTTATGCTGAGGATCTACATTTCTAAAAGAGGTTGAATAACAATTCGATTTACTTCCTTTAATATTCGTATTAACGTGGGGTACATCATTAGTTGTTATGTAACCAAATCGATTCCGAATATCAGCCTCATGATCTAAGAAATTAGATAAAAGCTCTAGCTTACTAACATGTTTGTTGTTCATTTTGAAGGCGAAATGCGCCCATTGAACTTGCATGGATGTAGGTAATTTGCCAATAATTGTATTAGAAAGCTCTGGAGAAAATAAATATTCCCTTTGCTTTAAAAGCTTAATAGTTTCTACACAATTACGAACCTTGCAAGCAAAATCTGATACCTGCTTACCAGATTCAGATAAATTTATTTTTGGTAAGGCCTTGATTTTAGCCACTTCCTGTATAACGATTACCTCACTCTGGCCAAATCTTCTATTTAAGGCTTCGAGAACTTGATCTGGATCATTGGCGGCGATTAAAAGCGTGGATACGGATTCTCGTGCCGGTCCACGCAAAGCACCGCTTAGCCTGACCAAGTTTTCAGCAGGAGTATAACCAGGCTTGGTATCTTCAAATATACGTCTAAAAATCAACCAGTTAGTTGAAACACCATCAAAATGTGGCAGCTGAATATGACTCACTTTTATCGGAGCTGCAGCACAATGGCAAAATGGCCGTGAAGCCGTAGGTGGTTGCACCGAGCCAAGAGCCTCTGTCGGCTGCATCGGAGTGACCTTCTGAGTTGTGCCAATAATAGGGTTCTGAGCAGTAGTAAGAACATTATTTTTATCCAACCATAAATCTACAATGGAACGGCTACGACGGCTGCTACCAGCACTCGCTTCTTCAACAGCTGCAAGCTGAGCTTGCAGCTCTAATTCAGCCACAGCTCTTTCGCGTTCTGCAGCAGCACGCTCACGTTCTGCCTCTAAAGTAGCCTGTTTACGGGCATGCTCTGCAATTATTGCTAGTTTTTGAACTGTTTTTGATGATGATGTTGAAGAGTGGTGTGATTTTTTATCGGATGAGTATTTTGGAGAATGACTACCCAACTCACCTGTTGCTTGTGAGGATTCTTGAGAGGGTTCCTGAGCCATAAAATCTCCAACATTCTTACTCTCACGAAGTTGCTGTCTTGTTTTTACCATTTTTTGTGAAATATACTAACAATAATTGTTTAAATGCTATAAATATGTTCGAAGGACCAAAATATTGAAAATAAATAAATAATAATAAAATGCGCTGGTTTCTAATGTTAGTATATTTCTATGGAAAATTAGTGAGTGACAATATCAATCAAAAATTGAATATAATTCTAAGTAAAAAAGAAATCAATGTTAAAAGAGGATTTATAACATATTTGAAGTCAGTTAATTGAGAAAAAAAGCTTTAATTCACCTGAGACCACAATTCTGGTCCGTAATTTAGGGTTTTCCAGATTAAATACGAACTTAGGCCCCATATGCTCCCCGGAGAAGTAAAACATCCTAAGGAAACCCTCATGGTATCTAATAGAAATATCATGTATAACTGCTCTGAGAACGGTGATCAGCATCGCTGCTGTTCACGTTGGTTACGACATAGCGCAAAGTTGATTAAGCTACTAATGTATCTCTGCTCACCCCGAAAGAGACATAGATGGACGATATATTATTATGGTTTATGTTTTAGTATTTAAGTAATTTGATTATTTAAAATTGTACTAGAAACTTTAAGTTTAACAACTGATCTGGCAATGTAGCTATATTAGTAAGCTTTTTACTAGATAAAAACAGCATGACAAAATTTATATCCCTGTAACAGCAATTAATGTCATCACTATGTAAAAATATGTTTATAAGAGCACATGGCTGCGTTCAAAAATTTACGTGGTATCCGAGATGCTGTGTGCCGGAGCTTATGTCTGATGTTATTTCGGTGTTAGTGTCAAAACGACACTGGTCTAAAAATGTCTGGGCATAGAGTTGCGCGGGGGAGATTCGCAAGCGCGTCAGGGCGGGCGGCGCGGGGCTTGCGCCTACGCTTCGCCCGCCGCACCTTGCCGCCCGCCTCACACCAGTCAGCAGCTGTGGCTCGTGTTGGCTGAACCATCTTATAGGGCCATCTTCTTTTTCTTGCCGTAGGTGAGTTTTAGTGACGCTAAATAATATTATACTAACTAAATAATAAAGACATTCAGTGCGTTATTCAGTGAAGTGATTACGAATATCGGGATGTGACAGTGATGCGTCGGTGATTACTTTCGGCGAGGGTACCTGCAACTATTTCAACTTGCGGAACTCTTAGCTTCGTTTTCGGAAGAAGTAGCTTCAACTTTTCATTAGATGACGTCATTGTCTCACTGATAGCTTATATCGAAACTTAACCATGTCATTGATGGTGACTTTAATCAATCTTGATTTTATTAAATTCGATTACTAATTGAGTTATAATATATGTCGATTATAAATATCTAACATTTTTTGAATAAAAGTTATTTTCTTATAACTATTTTAATAATATTAGAGAAATAATTGGAATAGTAATGTTATGTTTAAGAGTTTAAATAAAGTATAAAATAGCTTAACGAGGTTAATGAAAGTCTTTCATTGGTGGAATACTGACGTTTCAAGCTAATTATAAAGTGTTTAAGTCTGGGAGCTGGAATCTTAAAATACTTTTGACGTAATAGTAGTTCTTTAATATATTTGTTAGGTTGGTTTGCTTCGCGTCGCGTTCGAAACCCGAGTACACGGATGGGCAACCGTACCGCCAAATTAGGACGCGGTGGAAGCGAGCCAACTTATTTCAGGCTCACGCGCCGGTCCCGAGTTCAGCCGAACGTGAGCGGACATTTACGAAACTAATTGTGGAATTTCATTACGAAATTTTATTTACGTTGAAAAATCAGCACGCATACTTTGTAACTATTGCGATATAATTTTAGATTCTGTACATAAAATAACTATTAATTCTAGTGAATAACTGTTAACTCGTGTGCTCTCCCTAACAGCGATTACTGAAATTAAAGTATCAAGTGTCGGCAGTTCACACGTCCGCATGCATTTGGCAGATGCCCAAATAGTTTCAAGTAACGAACTTGATTCAGTGTGATGGCCAAATATTGGATCGAACTTGTCACCATTAAAATAAAATTTCTTTAAAGAGTATAATTAATAGTTTGAAACTTTAATGTTAAACCATTCTGGAAAATATTTGAAATTATGAAACAAATATAATACTCATATAACATGATTAAAAAAAACTCATCATCCTTCTAATAATGCAGTTACAAATGATTAAAACGGATTTAGTTAAACAGTCTAATTGTAATACCCCCAGTATTTAATGAGATAATTTTATGGATTAGTTGAGTAGCAGAGTTAGATCCAGTCAATTGAAAATAAGTTGCACACTAATTAGGTCAAAGAGTTATGAATTATGAAGATGATAATAAACAATTAGATGATTTTCCTATTATTTCCATATTTATAACGATATAAGAATAGACTAATTCAAATATTTCTAAAACAATGGAGTGAAAAATTAACGCGCTGACACAAATTAGATCAAAAGATAATCATCGATCAATGCCGTGATATTGTTTTTAATTTAATTTGAAATTTCCAGGACACCGCGTATCAACACACTCACAATGGCGGATGATGAAGTAAGGTAAGGAAGAATCGAAACTATAGAAAATTACAGTTCTTTATTTAATTCACTGACACAATGTAATAATCATAAACGAAAAAGGTAAAATATTTAGACCAGATCATAATTTTGAGAGTTGTTACAAGTCAATCAATGGTTTATAGAAAATGTTTATTTTTATTTATGAATACAAATTAATCACATTATCATTTGACCTTTATGAATCAATCAATAACTATTACGAATTTTAAAATATAATAAATTAAACATTTAATTTATTATTTATTATTGAGTGAAATATAATGTGGAATAAGAAGGTATTTTGAATAATACTTAATATTAAGAAGTTTTTGGATATTTTTTTTTCATAATTCCTGCAACTTGGACTTTAATTGCAACTGGACCGCAATAATTATGCTTGGATAACTTCGTCCTCCTTCATGATTGTTACCACAGTATTGAATGTTATACTTCCTTGAGACTCAGGTAAATTGATGTTTTTTTTTAACAAAATGCTAATAAAACACGCACATGTATACACACATCTTAAAAATCACATTTGCAATATTTATTTAACATAGATTAAAATTTTATTTTGTGATATTATACAAACATTTATATTGCTCAAAACTATCGATGTCATTAGAAAATCATACACGACATGAAACGTAAACAAGATTAAAAGAAGTTTGTTTTGTTATTATTGTAAAAAAAATTCAATTACAAGTAAAACTATAAAATAAAACAAAAAGAGCATTTATTATCATGCTACATATCGTCGTGACAAGCAGAGACAGAATAGAAACAACTATTGTAATAATTACCTACTTTGTGCTTATAAGTTGCGGCCGACATTAACCGTGCCGAAAATGATCGCCATTTTCAAAGAATTTACCTTTATTTTAACTATTTGAGACGCTGTATTTAATGTTTCGTAAATATTTTTGTTACAGCCTCTTAATTTTCATAACTATTTTATGATGTTGTAAGTTACAGAGGTTTGAATATTCAATAGAGAACACGCTTTAATGCACTTTGTGAAGTCTATCTTATCGTTTAATATTAATATGTTCGTGAAATGTTGAAATGCATTTCAATATATTTATGTATCTATTCAATTAATTCTACTATTTAGTATTAATAATGATTATTAAGCTCTTTGGAAAATATAATGTCTCTGGAACTGACATAAAAATTATTTCCCCTATGAAAATAATATCAAGCTTTTGCCCTGTTTACACTGAATGATAAATGTGAATACATTAACAATTTACAACACAAGCACTTTTACCTTATAGTCAACACTATTTGCACTACTTCTAACATAAAATAAATGTAATAACACTAGACATGGTCGCTCACTTCCTTTCTCTCTTGCATTTGTGAGTTAAACAAACGCATAAAATGAATTTTCATTATATCAGAAGTCAACAAATTACAATTAATGTTGATTATTAGTAGCAGTATCTAAGGCAGGGTTCGGCAACCAGCGGCCCGCGCAAGTAAAAGCCGTGCCACAGAACGCCGCACCGCAGGCATTAAATTAAAAATAAGTTTCTATTTCATTGTTTTGTGTGCGCGGAAGCCGGAAATTCAGTTCAAGCGATCACAGTCAGTAAAATAAGAGTACCAATAAGTATGGTTAAAAATGCAAAAATTAGTTTTACCTATAAAATTGTGTTTATTAGATGAAATGTGGCCCGCACCAATATACTCATAATATTTGTGGCCCTTATATAAGAAAAGGTTGCCGACCCATGCTTTAAGGTAATATAAATTGGGTGCGGAATTAATTTCGCGCACATCAAAATGAACGTTAAAATAAACCCAAAATTGGCATCTACTGTGACAACACATTAGAGAACCAAACTTACCTGCAGCTAGCTATACTCTGTCTATTGTTTAAGTTGTAAATAATCAACATTAATTGAATCCGATTCACTTTAAAATGTTATGGCAAGTACTACGGAAAGTCGAGCTTTTTATTTTATCTAATTGAATTTATAAACCGACATAACAATGTTTATGGTAATTCTTGTTATAAAAGGGTGTAAAATACGCGCAAGTTAAGCAGTATCTCTTGTTATACACAAGCAATCACGTCTCAACATGTCGCAGACTTTAACTTGGAAAATGAAATCGATTAAAATTCTATTCAATGGTTCTGCTGCAGTAGACAATTATTAAATCAGATAAGACTATAAAAATGATTGTTTTGTATTTAAAAAAACTGTAATACCTTATTTATAAACATCTTCAAATAATTAATTCAATGGGGCAGATGTTACAAGCATCCAGAATTAGTCAAGTCCAGAATTAGTGAAGTCATTATGAAGCGCACCATTTCTAGTGATAACACAACTATATTACAATAATAATAACGACTTTATAAACACTGTAATAAGCAAAGCACAAACAGTAGATGTTTAACAAATAATATTATATGATTGGAAGCTGCCACGCAAGCGATAGCACAAAATATTTAATTTTAATCACTTAATCATGTATGTTTAAATAAATAATCGTTGTTGTGGCTTGCCATGCAGATATCAATGACATGCATTTATCAACACAACCAACGGATTTGTTCGATTTTATATTTAAAGTTTCGTTTCACGTTATACAAATACATTTACAAAATTCTGTGTACTTAATATAATAATGATTAATAAAATGGTTGTGTTGGTATCATTATAACAAGATGACAAATATGTTTTAACAAAAAGTATTTATTTGACATGATTCTAATAATGGATTTGTTTCTTTTACAGAAAAAGCGTCTCGAGGAGGTAAAGTAACAACGTGGAGAAGAGAATCTCTTCATTCATACACCTTACATTCACTTAAAATAGACTTTAATTCAAAAATTAGAAGCTTTGTGTGAAACACAACGAAACAACATAATAAAAAAACACTTTATTTTATACAAAAACACACATTATTACGTACTTTAGGGAACCACATACATTATTCACACATTTTTTCAACCATAACTCACACACTTTAAATCATTAAATTAGCACGTTCATTGGCATGTATTGGAATTTCTCCAGGCGAAGAAGGCCAAACAGGCCGAGATTGACCGCAAGCGTGCTGAGGTGCGCAAGCGTATGGAGGAAGCCTCCAAAGCCAAGAAGGCGAAGAAGGGTTTCATGACACCTGAGAGAAAGAAGAAGCTCAGGGTAAGTTTGTTTCAATGTTTATACTTGTAGATAATTGGTATATCTGACTAAAATCATAAAAGAGTAAAACAGTTGACGCTAAAGGCTATTATTAAAGTTGTTTTATTCATATTTTCTGTTTTATTGATATCATATCTAAATAACAGGATACGTAAAGCCTGAGGAAGAAATTTTATCAAACAAAATAAAAAAACCCAAAGAACGTAAAAGTATTTAAAGAGTTACCTTTTTATAAATTGTATTTTGAATATAAAATGATATTTTTTATTATATGTTGGATTTTTTAAACTAAGGATTAATATGTAAAATATTCTTGTAAAGTAAGTAAATATTATATACTAAGATGGTGACTAGACAAATCTCAAAGATAAGAATACACGGTTATACCATGAAATATAATTCTACAGTTGCTGTTACGTAAAAAAGCCGCAGAAGAATTGAAGAAGGAACAGGAGCGTAAAGCAGCTGAAAGAAGGCGCATCATTGAAGAAAGATGCGGCAAACCCAAGAACATTGAAGATGCAAACGAAGGTAACAAAAAAAACTCAATTTTGTTAATGATGCCACTGGCTAATGAAATTTTGAAATATAAATACAAATCTAAAATATTTTAAAAATAAGATGAAAACGTGTAATACATATCATACGGAAATATTTTGTATGATCATTATTGTTTCGTTATTGATCATTGTATATTTTGTGTTGTGTCCCATTATAGATACTATTAGGAGGGTTTGCAAAGATTACCACGAACGCATCGCTAATCTTGAAGACGAAAAGTTCGATCTGGAATACATCGTTAAAAGGAAAGATATGGAGGTAGTGAGACGAGCTGCAAGCGAGCATCTCTTTGACGAACTTACAAATCTATACTTACATATTTTATATTTAACGTATTTAATTTGTGATGTCTCTGCTACCGTGTTATCTATACTTCGACTGGTTTAACAATATAATAAACTGTAAACGTTAGTGTGTCGAGTTGTAGGATTTGTTCTCCCTACAGCTTGTTTATTTTCCTATCTAACGGTTTCACTATTTCTTCTAAGCTCCTTGTAAACTCGTTAGACTTATATGCGATTACTTACTACCTTCTATCTTAATCTAATATCTAAAATTTTCCTTTGAGACTCACTACATCTTGGCTTACTGTCCATCCGTGATGCGTGGGTTTAGCCGCCGTCGGCACACGAACTTTCGAGCTCGGTTCGACGTAAAACGCGCGAGTAATTCTTGATTGATGTTGTAGCCGCTCTCACGAGTATCATTACCGGCTACCATCAGCGTATCACCAAGATCGAAGAGGAGAAGTACGATCGCGAAGTGGAAGTTGCACGGAAAGAACTCGAGGTCTGATTTGTTTTGGGCGCATAGCAATTACAAACGCTCTCCGTTTGAGTAGATCATGCCGATAATGTGACTAGAATAAAGTATTGTTTTGTTTTCGCAGCAATATTTATAATAAAAATCGGAGCTGAAAATATACCTTCAACCTTAACCGTGTGGATAACAAGTAAAAACAAACGCTAAAATAACCAGGAGCCGTTGTGGCCATTCCGGGGCTACAATAGTTTACTACTGTAGATACTCTTATTGAGTTGTGAAGTCAATAACAATTAGATAAGGTTGCAGTAATTGACCACTTGATACCCTGAGTATTGATCATTTAGCTTCGCTTACGCTTTGCTCCACCAATCTGGTTTCCCATTTCGCGGCCAACATCATCACACACGAATCTCAGTGGCGGGCAGCATTTCGTCGAACATCTGGGTCATACCTTAAACTATGATTGTTTTTCTTTAGCGGAACTGCAGACGATATGTCAAATGTACTGGCACAGAATATACAACCTTGAGGGGGATAAATATGAACTAGAACGAGCGATCGGAATTAGGAAACTGGAGGTAAAAATTAGGAATGGGAATGCATTCTGATATGATTTGGTTCTGATTTAGTTTAAACAACTTGACATGATAGTTGTACGGCTCACCGCACACATGCACACGTCGCTCCGACGACATATTATGCAGGTCACTCACACAGATGCCCATGCTCATTCTGCTGGCTCAATAATTTATTTGTCTTTCCTTTTTCTATAGCATTGCTCAAGAGAATAATACAGGAGTATTATGACCGCATGTATGTGTGTGAGGGCCAGAAGTGGGATTTGGAACATGAAGTCAGGAAAAGAGATTATGAGGTATTGACCAATACTTTATAACCATTGTGAATACCACAGTCATCGATTATGTAACAAACGTGCGCGTGTGACGATTCGTGTTTATACATTGATAATGCTTTGTAAGTTTTCGGATGTTTGTTGTTGAATTGTAAATAATAGTCAAGTATCGGTTAGTTAGTGTTGTATTGTAGTGGCGGGTGTGCGTCATATCGGGAAGCTTGCGCCTCTTCGTTCATTATAATGCCGAATTTACACGAGACCATTTGGCGGGACATTCCATTTAGCCAAACCATAATAGACATTATTTAAATACAACAATCCATAATCTTCAATCAGTTTATAATGACAATCCACTAAAACTAATTTCGGAATTTTTGACACGGCGTACTGTTAGGTCTCATTATATGGCCCCATGTATATACGGCATAAGAGACGCGTGCGGTGCAAAATCGATCTCCGTCAACGTCGGCACCAGGCGGACGCGTACGACATCGAATACACCATTAACGACACTAACTACAGTAACAACTACCATTGTCGTACAGTGACTACTCTGTACTTACCACAGCCGTGGCCTAGAATCATGGTAGTTCACCGCATGCTTGCATAACGTCATCGATCTCACCCATCCGCCTCACTCATCTCATCACCCATGTATTTGTTTCGGTGGTTGCCTCTATGTGTACGCGGCTCACTTCTATGTTCGTATATGTTGGAATAGTACGTTATCCATCGCTCATTGTATCAAGCTTTGTATTCGTTGCATGTCAATTACAATAACACCTTGCTTTCTACTCCAATTAATTCATCCCTAAATAGTATGGCACTTTAATATCTTAAAAACTGTGTTAAAATCGAGCATTATCGCTGCATCCGCCAGTGTGACGCTTCATGTGTGGTGGTGCCTTAGTGGCCTTACTGAGTTTTCTCTTTTTACGCTGATAGCTATAGATACCGGTCAAATGTAATGGAACGCTGGACTGGTTCCTGCATTGGCACACGCAAGTGCATAATATAATTGAAACTTCTTGTTCCAAATCTCCGACTTTTCGTATACCACGTGCAGTACCAAGCCGCGCGTTATGTTTGCGTGTTCGGTTGCTGAAACACATCCTTGATTAAACCTTTGCGTTACCCGTATGGACACCAAGTGTTTCTAATCAAAGTGCCATGCTTCGGTCGTAGCCCATTCCTTCCCTGGCGTGTCTGAAACAGGGTCCATTTAATTCTCGGTCGATCGGTTCAAAACTACATCACACTCTCGAGACACGGAGCTATTTATAATATGCTCCCATGCAAATCAATACACAACATTATCAACATGTACCACATTACAAGTCTCGATCGATTTTGCACCGTCACTCCGTGAGACACACAAATACAATGTTGTACCTACCTTATACAGTATGGCAATTCCGATGTTTACCATTTTGTGAATATCTACAATGTATTTACTTTTAAATAGTATTTTATCTAGCGCCCAATATGATGCAGCTTCGATCATTGTATCTTACAATCCAATTTGCAAATGCGAGGTTGGATCGCGAAATCGAAGACGTAGAATATTGTTGGCCATGTTGTTTTATTGCACATGTAAAAATCCTGCACATAAATGTATTGTGAATATGAAATACACATTTGGGAACACAGGAGCTGCAGGCGGCCAGCTACCACTCATGTCGCACCATGAATAGATGTTGTGCACGACCTTAGATTACACGGTACATTTATTAGATTAAGCTGAACATTTGCCATATGAATGGCACGATATGGCACGAGCACGGGCTACAAGATTCACGGAAGGCCACAGTGTCATAGGATACGGGACAGTTCTTTTCCTCAATATTTACTCACTGTCAAGATTTATTTTACAGCTCGCAAATAACAACGCCTAATCTTCGCTCCAATCTATATCTTATTCTCTTGCTTCTCTAGAATTAATTTTTCTTTCAAGCAATCCAGCTATTCTATCTGAATGCATATTTATTATTTCATAAATTGTGTATTTTTTTCT
Organism: Automeris io; assembly: GCA_036320925.1. Classification (NCBI taxonomy): domain Eukaryota; kingdom Metazoa; phylum Arthropoda; class Insecta; order Lepidoptera; family Saturniidae; genus Automeris; species Automeris io. The sequence continues at coordinate 4,709,455 of JAUDJH010000009.1, read as the reverse complement.
AGCTTTATATGTGAAATTATTTTTTATTGTGCTTTGCATGACATTTTCAGTAGTTTCGCATAACTATCAATGCACAAGCTTACATTACAAAAATGGAGACCAAAATGTAAATTAAATATATTTATAAGAGAATATTATTTATCTACGAACCTGTGGACTGAATTGTTATGTGCATTATGTAAAATCATTTTTTTATTTGTGTACGTCCCCTTTTCTATGTACTTATTTCTTACAATTCTTTAAATGTTATTTTTTTTTCAAAGGTTACTTTTATGTTTATACTAAATACTTCATGCCTTTTATGAAAAATCTTCTAATTTTCACAAATTCTTTGTAATTGTTTAACAAACAAATTCTGTTGAATTTGTATTTTAATATTTATATTATGTCACTAGATCGCCGACCTGAACTCTCAAGTAAACGACCTCAGAGGAAAATTGTGAGTATTATTAAAGATATTAAATTATTCTGGTTTGAAACAGTATCATGCAATTAAATGTGTTGCACTATGTGACGGCCAAACATTTAATGCAATCTTTGAAAAACAAGAATACAATGACATTCATTGAGATTATTATCTTCTATTCAAATATCTCTCAACGCTGTTTCAAAAGATAGCTAAGAAAAAATATAACTAGCTGAAATAAAGTCTATGGCTTTAATAATATACCAAACGTAAAAAATTACAAATATTTTGTTGATATCGCAATGAACAGACACCTAAATTGAAACCGGAATATTTGTTCTACCCCATAAAAGTCCTCATAGATATTGTGATAGAAGCCTATTGCGAAGTACAAAAATACAGCGTACCTCAATATTTTAAAACGGTTTACATAAAATATGTTATATATCGTAGAGCGACAAATTTCAATTTCTTTAAAAAACCAGTCACCCCACATTTTGAATATCACAAATCCATTGAAAGTATTTTGAACAGAAACCATGTTAGCTATAACAAATATCAATAATCATATGTTTGTTCCGAAATTAACGGATGTAATTGTATCATGTTACGGAAATTAAAAACAAATCTTGGTAATTTGATGTTTTAGTTAACTATAACATGTTAATGTGTAAATCCATCCGTTAACAAAGCATATAATTCAAGGAAAGTTCAGAGATCTGTTCGTGACTAGAATTCATTTATAATATTCAAAACTGCGGTGAGCACTTTGGTAGTACTTCTTACCACTTCGCTCCCTTTGTTGTACGCACATTGCACTGCCGCTATTAAATATGAATCCAGATACAAGCTTACAAAGGACTTGGGGAGCTGTGAGAGGAAACGCTAAATTACTCGGCACATAAAAACAAAGCAGAACTACGCTTAACCAGCTCCAATCCACCGTCGTGTGTTTTAGTCGTTACTTCTCCTGTTATACCTTAATTTGGTTCATAGCCTTTAAGGCCGAGATGGGGCATGCTTTATAATTTCTTTTTGCTTTAATAAAATCTTTTTAAAATAAGTAATTAATGACGGCTATATAATAATAGAAAAAAATACGATCTCATAAGACGTAAAATGAAATGTTCTTTAAAATATCATAAATAATTTCAAACTAAAGCAAAGCATCTGTTGAAGTGTTAAGATAGAAATTCATTTGGGATAATAAAAATAATGTCATTTTAATCATGCTAAGTCATTTTGTTTCAACGAAAGAGATTTAATGAAATTTTTACATAGCGCTTCAACTTTTATGGCTCGTCCGGCTAATGTCATTGTGTCATCTATTCTATTCAAGAACCAATATTGATGCAAGCTTACTTTTAGGACTTTGCAGTATGAAATGTGAAATTTAGGTTTACACATTATTGTTTTAATACAGGGCGTTTATGCTTATGAACTTTATTATCTAATATGTATTCATGATATAGAAGTAAATCATAAGAAGAATTTATTTTAATTATAGCGTCAAACCTACATTAAAGAAGGTGTCCAAATACGAAAACAAATTCGCCAAGCTCCAGAAGAAGGCCGCCGAATTCAACTTCCGTAACCAATTGAAGGTCGTCAAAAAGAAGGAATTCACCCTCGAAGAGGAAGATAAAGAGGTAAATAATAATTTCATACCAAATAGATTAATTGCACTATCAATATTTTTGTGTATTACTCATTGAAAAACAAATTTAGGTACTTTTACAAATGTAGAAGTTTGATAGTAAGTTTAGTGTATCAGTACTGATAAAACTATTTTATACATTAATAAGCACTTCTCAAATACTGACTCATTTATATTATTAACAATCTGTTTTTATTTCTTAAACGCAAACGAAAGTAAGACTTAATTTAGTAAATTACCAAAATGAAAAGACAAATTCCAGTGGGTCATTACTTTTATCTTTCATTTTGCCTCGTTCACTTGGTGTGAAACGCCTGAACGCAAAATGAAACAAAAGTGTGTACTGCATGAACGTGAAATATAAAATGAATCGTCATTTTAATGAACTTCTTCTATATGATCTATCTTATTACACATTAACGTCTTTTTTCAATCACTTCTAGTAGTATAGTTAATATTCTAACAAGCAACAGGCAGGTTCGACTCCTGAAAAATCAATATCTCTTGTTAATTAAAGTATTCTAGGCACTAAACCATAACAATCATGTACTCATATTCCAACAGGCTAAGAAAGCAGAGAAAGCTGATTGGGCCATCGGGAAGAAGTAGAACTAACAATTAAATCACTGTCCTATACAATCTACGAACAACGGATGACTTATTTTTTAACTATCCACTAATTTAATTTAAATAAAAACTTTTCTTTTATACGAATGATTGTTTTGAATAAAAAAAATACAAATCTAATAGAAGCGAGGTGAGAAAGTTGTTTGGATGAGAATTTTCAGCTTCGAATTTTATGCACTTGTGATTTTGAAATGTTGATAGCTTAAATGTGGAACCCCCGCCAGAAGGCTTACGCTACGAGATTTTTTATATAAATGCAAGTTTATTCCAGTACACGGACCTTTCCTCAGAAAAGCTTCGCAAATCCTTTGATAAATAGGAAATCCAAATGCAGCTACAGCTATTCCGTTTTTCTCTTCAGTGACTAACATTTTAAAATTGATGTAAAGAAGAAAATTTCAATCAGGACTATATGAAACGCAAAGATATAAATAACTTTTTAATACGTGTTATGTCGCTAATGTTATCTTTTATTAAGATTTTTATTTCATAATATTTTAAAATAGCATTATTTATAGCCAGTCTTCATTATGCATAAAAAAAAAACAATTTAAAAATAATCTTACAATTAATATCCAATAATCTTATAATTAATACTGCAACTTCAGAATACAATAATGCCATTATAACAGATAAACCATGGCAAGAACAAGAACAAGTATGACGTTTTATAATACTTACAAACTTGATAAATATTATTTTTAATTTTTTTATGATTTTTTTACAACCACGACCGAACCCACTGATTCGTTTTGCGGGCTTATAATTAATTAATATGTATATACTTTAGTAAATAAATAAACTAAACACTAATAGTTATTGTGTACTGAAAAGTAATATTATTCCGTCTATTGTTACAAATTAAACATTTAACAAATATGCTTATAAGCTATCAAAGTATATTACAATAGGTTAATTGTATAGGAAAAATGTACATAATTATTTCCATGCGATATTTCACAGGGTGGCGCTGGAGGCAAGGTAATTGGAAACACGAAAAATTTGCGTAAACGATATACATAGTTTTGAATTAGCAAATAGTTGGAGGAATGTTAGATTTCCAGCACCGCTTCCGAAAGTCTAGTTTCAAATATAGCCTCTCTGACAGAATAGCACTCTAATTTATTCCAATTTTATACTTTACCGATTGGCCATTATATTTCATTGGAATTTACTAAGTCTGATGGACAAAATTACAATATAAGGTTATTGCAACAATACTCAAAGCTCGGCAAGCCGATCATGCCATTTTACTTTCTTTTTATTGATAGTTTATAGCAATGAGGAATTAATAACCTTACATTGTAAAATTTAGGAGTGTAAAATTGCTTCGTGTGCAAATATATTTTGTACACTTCGTAGATTTGAAATGTAGACCATTAAAAAACTTGTGACAGTAAACTCAATGCTTTTCTAATTTATAACAATGTTACGCGGTTTAGATATGTGAAAAATTCTTCACTCTTTAGTGCCTTACATTTTGGTTGTACACAATTTACACAGATATTTTCAGTGAACTTAGTATGTTTTGAATGATACTCATGCGGCTGCGATAAAACATGCTTAAATTAGGTTCTAGTAGATTTAAAAAATTAAAGCTACTTGTGAATTTGATCCTTATATTAGTAGCAATGTTTTCACGTCTGTATTATGTGATAAATTAGGACTTACACAATTTAGGTTACCGTTGTGAGTGCTGAATTTGGTTCGTTTTTGTTACGGTCCAGAGGTGTGCCGTAGTGTGAGCTGATTGTTAGAGGCGCACTTTATTTATAGCTTCCATCAGAGGGATGAATGGTCTTCGCACATGTCTAATTCTTTAACTTCAAACCTCTTTGTATGCTGACAAAAATATGTTTTTTATATTTTAAATTTTATTACAAGATTATTTCCAAATTAAAGTTTAACCGTAAAATATTTATCATATTTATGAACATGAAAAATACTGTTCGTCTTGTAGTATGTCCTGAGACCATTTATTACTTTACAATGTACATAGATACACATGCGCTTAAGATTTCTGAGTGATTAGTTTGCGTGTCTTCAGTTGTGGATCTAATGCGCAGTGAAATCAATTTTTAAAATAATAATTATTTAAATATAAATATTTGTTTGACAGAAAAAGCCAGACTGGTCCAAGGGAAAGCCGGGAGACCAGAAGGTAAAAGAAGAAGAGGTTGAGGCATGAACTGTTAATCCCCACCTTAAATAATAAGACCTTGTTACCAGCCGACTGTTGTCAATAACTATGTGATATACCCCATCCTAGTGACTACCCGGGTTTACCTACAATACCACCTGTAGGTTGTACCAAAATGTATAAAGTCAATCGACCAACCAAAGTTTATCACTTCGAACATGTCAGAATTACTTTTATTTTTATTTATTTATCACGTAATGTTCTTGTAAGATAATGAATACGTTTAATAAAATTAATTTTCTGTATTTGTATTACATGTTTGTTATCATTTTTGTTTCCTACCTGTTTTTCCAAGTGTGTGATTGTTTTGTTATTTATAGGTATATGCTATCAACAAAGATTCAATATATCTCATGTTTTATATAGTATCCATGTTTCCTTATATAATAATTATGATTTCTTAGCTGTTTTGCAGTTTTAAATGTACTTTTTTCTATTATTCAGGGATGAATTTTAAAAAAGTCTGACGTAATCTTTATAGTCCTTTGGTTTTAATTGTTTTCCAAAAATACGGATGTTCTCATCAAAAAGCAACTTACTGTGTATAATAATTATTAAAACACTGTGGGCTAATATCAGATATTTCACGTAAAATGGACACAAACTTTTTTCTAAATTAATGAACCAAGAATTGGGATATATTTGAGTAGGTATCACCTTTGTATACAAAATGCCCCATAATATACATAAAAAAGTTTATTTTCTGTCTAAATTTTGCCAGCGGCCTTGTCAGCTAAACGGATTCGCCAACGCGACGCGTTGTTAGCGAGAATTTTTATCGCGTTTATTTGTTTCATGAAACAAAGTATTGTACAATAAAACGACAAACAAACAGTTTTATTATAGATATAGATGAAATGTCGTCGCAGTAAAATGACTGGCGTTTATGATGTAATCGAAACGATCAGAGTCTAAGCCCTTTCCGCTTCTCTGAGTCAATAGGAGTTTTACGAGAAAATAAAAAGACCATTACATTTAGTTTCGTTTAGGGAAATTGAGTAAATGGTAATTTTGAAGTTAAAAGTTTCAGCTTGTGTTTTGTAGGTATTAAAGTCAATATTAAATTCTATCTATCATCATATCGAAACCCAATGGAGGTAGACAAAGAGAATGTAACGCCACTTGTCTCTATTCTTCCAATCTCTTTTCGCTGATTCCGCGATGCTGGCTAAGCATTCCGAAATATATCCTGCGCCAAGGTATTATTCATACATGGCCATCTCAGTAATGGAGGGATTCTGTAACTATCCATTATGACTGTTTTTGTGATTTTTACAATTATTTTAATTGTGCTTGCAACACAAGTTCATGGTTTATGCCGTGGGAGTATTTGGTTAATAAATAAACAAAAAAATCTTTGAAAGTCGGTTAATAAATAATAAGATATTCGTACAATAGCCACTTTTCCTTGAAGTAAATATATGTATTTTTCTTCATGTCATTGCAATTCTCACAGCGTAGAGAGCGTGTCCCGACTATTGAATATATATAAGCAGAAACGTTTTGAAATATTTCGAATATTCTCTGAAATCTAAATGAAATTCTTATTTAGACGCTATTAATAAAACAAACTTTTTATATGTAGTATGTTAAGAATACGCAATGATTATTTTTGAACTTTAGTCGTTTTAGTAAGACTAAATACCACAGTTGAGAGAAATATCTGTTCGTTAGTTAATACAAAACGTAGGATAACAAGTCTTTTGGGAGTCGAAGCTGCTCACGTCCGTAGGCTTTACCCTAGTTTCCCTACACGTGACTCCGGGGTGGTGCTAAACGAGCAGCAGCGAGGTGGTAGGGCGTCGGTGCCCGTCTGGATCGCGACCGTAGTACATGGGTGTAAAGCCCGTCATAGTGGCCAGTTCCGGATTGTCGCCTTTCGGGATCAGCTTGTGCATATCCAGTAGCTCATACACCTAGAGACCTTCAGTCGTGGTATATGTGGGCCGACATGACGATGTAGACTATCAATGGATTTTCATCCTTTGATAGCCGCTTTCGTTTTTGGACTACACTGTACTTACCATCAGGTACTCTATAGTCACTATGTCGAGCCAGTGTAAAAAATAAAATAAAAAAAAAAACAAAAGATTTATGATTTTTGACGTCACAGTTTGCATGGTGACTAAGCGATTGACATTTCCGCTAAAAGTCGTGGGTTTGATGCTTACATAGAACAGATCTTATGTGGAATTTATAATAATCCTTCCGGAATTGAATTTTGTTCAGAATTTAGTGTCGCGTAATTGTCCTAAGAGCTACGATCCAAGAGTATCGAAATATAAAAGTGAGTCATGTTTAAAAAAGAATAAATGAGAACGAAGATACAACTTTTTAGATAACTGCATTTCCGTCTTAAATTTGCCGTACTAAAGATTGATTTTAGCGTAAGCATGTGGATATTATTTTAAAGAGATCGTGAGTATTTTAAACTACGTACACTTGTAGAATACATCTTTATCAATTTATAGGTAAGTTTGAAAGAAAACAATGAGATTAATTTTATGCCAGCTTTATTTTTCTGCTCATATTATAACTTTGCCGGCGTTAACACTTGCATATTTTAAAAATAATATTATATTGATTTAAACTATTTAATTAAAATACCATTAATTAAGCTTATTTCATAAATAATTACAATAAATAGTAAATTATTATATAATATACAGTTCTTTAATAACATTTTAATATTTACTAATATAATAAAATTTTCTTAGAAAGCATGCATACTGACTAATTAATTCCATTGCATGCGTAATAATTAATTAATAAGTAATCATTTAAATTTCAATACATAAACTGTTGTAAATTGGTAAAAAAATAATTATATAATAATTAAATAATTAAAATTTAAAACAAATTAATTGCCGATTTAATCAAACGAGTGTTTTCTTAGCAATTCAAAAATAATATATTCAATAAATCAATTATGTTGTATTTTAAAATACTTATACTATATTTTATTTATTTTTTATTCCCAAATTGCTTTATAACAATTAACTTTCTATACTTATCATACAGGTAAGGTTATAATAAACTGACCAGCAACTTTAAATCTAATGATAGTCAAAATAAAGTAGTCTCAATATGGTAATCATGAACTCTTTTTAGTTAATTTTCAGAAAACATTGTTGATTTAAAAACCTAACATAACAATTTCGAGTAATTTAATATAGATGATTTTATACATGACGGAGATATTTCATGATACAGTTATTTATACCTTCTTGCGAATAATAAAACTATAAATAACCGTATTCCCTAACAAATTATAAAGTAAAATTGATAGACATATGAGAATTGATTCGTAAAAAGTGTGCTTATCAAAGGGCGTGTTTCGCACGATTGACTGATACGGAGATGGACTTCCTTATACTTAATTTTAGGTAAACACATATAGACTCGTTCTCCTTTCGTACTTTTTCCTGTCTTATGACAGGCGAAATACCTATTTAATAATAAACGGTTATTCTTTCATTAATGTGTGTAATTTTCCCTATTTTTTTTTATCCCGGGGGAAAATCCTGCATAGGGCCATCAGCGACGCTGTGAGGGCAGCGACCCCGGTTTATCAGACTCCTACTGACTAAAAACCCACGTGGTGTCCTTCTAATTGCTCCACCCTGGCCTGGGAAACCAAATTCATCCAGACGCCCAGGGAACAAAAAGCCTTATTGAGGCTACCTCTCTGGGAGGGGTAAGAGTAAAAGCCCACCCCTCTAAAATTTCACTCTCAGGCGGCGCAACGGACACCGTGTCCTCCCTCTCATCCGAAAAGCAGACTCAAGTCTACTGTTCAGCTATTGTCACCGGAGGATGTCGCGCTCGCTTTGGGTGAACGCGTCCCTCCGGCGACGGTGCCTTGGCCGCCGAGTGGCCAGAGATGTTCGCTCTCTGACCCTTAAAATAAATATAACTAAAAATGTTAAATATGTTGACCATAATTTACTTTGTTTTAGTGGGAATAACAAAATATCACTATTTTTACATGTTTGGTATTTGAATGGAATGCTGAATATCCTCTCAGAATATCTCCCTCGTTTATAAAATCACGCTGTATAAGAATGATAAACAGTAATAACTGTTTTTCTGTTACGCTATAGATTTAACATCAGTAGAAAACTAACTGGTCCAAAATAGTAATCTTACTTTAATTGCAGGAACATCCGCGCTTATATGCTTAGATACTTTGTTCACGGCAACTAACTTAATGCAACTTAAATGTTATAGGAAGGCGAACAACCGCCAGCACCTGAAGAGACTTCTGCAGCCCCTGCACCTGCTGGAGGTGATTAATAATTAATTATCGATTGAAGGAATTACTACCGTAATATAAAGCCACTAGTTAAACTTCAAACAAATTAAATTTAGTTTTAATTTATGTATTCCACTATTCAGCTATAAACTGTAGTTTTTTTCTTGTTTGGAAACATTTTTTCAGTTTTAGCAACTGTTAAATTGATATCATCGTTGAGGTAGAATTTATCATCATCGGCCCTATCGGCCTAGTTCACTGCCGAACATAGGTGTCTCCTAACAAACGTTCTTGCGCCCTGTCTTCTGTTCTTCTCCCATTACGACCGGTCTTCGGCTCTTCTCTGCTCGCGTTGCCGCGCATAGAATCCGCTCTATTAGCCACTATGATAACCGTGTTATCTGGTAGTGGCTGTGGCTACTTTATCACAACTACACAACAAAGGCGAAAATTTAAACTCTTCCGATTTAAGTATTTATGGTATATGAGGTAACAATAGATTTACACCCAGCTTCATAAATCCTTCTTAAATATAAAAACGCTTTTAAACACTAACAAATCATCAATGGCATAGATAATGTATGTATAATTAGTGATTAAAAGCGTTTCTAAAACTGATCAAAAATATATATTTATTATAATATTACCATTGATATACAGGAGGCGCCCCCGCACCAGCCGCTCCGGCCGCACCAGCGGCTCCGGCCGCACCAGCTGCTCCGGCCCCTTCAGCTGAGCCTGCCGCACCACCAGTTCAAGGTACTTACAACTGAATTTTTAATGTTTTATTTTCCCAGTCAACAACTGTGCATTGACGATTAGTTTTTGTATGGCTAGCTACGGTCTGCCGTATTTCTGCATCAGCTAAATTTTATAAACACATAGTTGTTTTACATATCTTTAAGCTAGCACTACGACGGTGACTATCAATGAATTTTACAGTTTTATTTTCAATATCGGTTGATTTGTTCGCGGACTACATGCTGAGATTCAAGAGAAAGGTCTTCTGGTTGTTTAGGGATGCATAGACTAATAATCTTGTCTTTCATTAATATTAATACAATATAAACAGGCTACTCTAACATATTTTGTGGATTCCTTAATAGGAACTGTACATTGTTGATTGTAATGGTGTATGTGTTGTGGGAATTAAGTATTGTATCGGGCCTCTGGCAACCTTATAAAATAAATAAATATCAATATCTATTTGCCCTATCCTAAAAAATAATAAGTCACTGTAAAAATTTCCAGCATCTGCTTGAACATGAGAAGAACTCAAGATGGCAAGAAGAGGAAACTGGTTTAGAAGTAACACTACATCTAAAACTGTACATTAAGCGTTTGTATCATATATGAAATAACATTAACATAATATTATTCCATGTTACTTTTATGTAAAATAACGTAACATTTGTAAATTTTGTATATTTAATAAAATTAACGACAAGAATTTATAAAGAAAACTCGAGGGATTTTATTTTTCCACTTTTGCTAGTACCTTTTTGTGTAAAAGTATGTTTGTTCATGTAAGTAATCATTTGAGACGTGTTCAAAGTAGAGGATGATACAAAGTTTTAAATATAATAAAATATATTTATTATCCAGCCGATTCCATATTAGGGTAGGCAGAGAGAATGTAATGTCACTGTTCACTGTTTCTGCAAACCTCTCGAATACCAATCTCTATATCTTAACATAATAACCGAACAATTTCCTTTTTTTTTTCAGAAAAAGATTTTTATTTTAACTTAAAGGTAAAGGTATGGTTATTTTTGTGATATTCGATATATTTTATGAATTAAATTATACTGTTGCAAATATTACAGAATTATCTACGAGATCATAAAGAACACAAAAATGTATCTAATCTTAAATCAAGTTAGAAAAGGGCAAAAACATTCGGCCTTACATTCGGCATTCTTAGAATTGTAGTATAACAAAATGCCCGTTTTAATTAAACTTAATGTGTCTCATTCATTACCGGCATAGGGTACGAGATAAAGCGAATGAGAGATAATTATTGAGGTCATTCCGCTCGAGAGATTTTGCTCGGATATTCCAACCCTTTTTATGTCGTTGATACTTGAGTGCGCACTGTCTAGGGAGAGAGGATGGCCCGGCTCGATGATGTGAGGTAATAAAGCCATTTGTAAGATAATGTGCAAAAAAATCGAAGTTCATATCTTTGTGATTTTTATAATATATATTTCCGAGTACATGCTCAAAATATTTTTACAAAATCATTTTCGTGGGAGATTATATTCAACAAGATTATTTTCTGTAACAGTTTGAGACCATCAATTGTTCAACAAAAGAAGAAGATAAAAGTTTTTTTAACGGAAAAGACTACACACAAAATACATCAGCATTGGGCGATGACAAATACTTTAATTTGATTGACTCGATTACAATTGTTGATTTGCAATCGATATCGATTGTAGCGAATCCACAATAGCCGATGTATCGGTACATCACCCTCAGTCTATTGCCCATATTGTCCATTGCTCTTGGCAATAGCCATTAAATAGATAAATAATACAAACCCTTTACTAGTTATATTCATGAACTATATTTGTGAATAGGTAAAGGATAGTTATTTTCTACATATAAATATAATATGGGGTTTTAGTTAAACTCATGTCGAATTTTCATGCGTGAAAAGATGTAGGATTCCGGAAATGAAAAGAATATGATTGAGTTTTGATGAATTTTATTTATTGCGATTATGTCTGTATTTTGTCTATGCACAAATTACGGCAAATGTATAAATATATGTGTGTGTGTGCGTGCGTGTGAATGGCAACGAGGAAAGAGATATTTTTAATCAAATTATTTGATTTTAATTTTACATACGGAAGCCAAAGTAACACTTGTATTCTCTTTATAATACATTTTTTCTACAACCACCTTCAAATTAACTTATCATTAAACGTCACTCGTCTCTTACACTGTTGCACAGTAATATCAGCTTATAACTTTGAATTTCTGAAAAGTATACAAATAATTGGGAGATTTAATAACATAAACACATATTTACATATATTTATGGTAATAATATAAGGACAACATAGTTTGAACAATAACTCATTCCTGCAAGATCCGTGGGTATCGTTGAACTGTATGGAACAGCTGTATGAACGATGTCTTTAGAGGCAAGGGTCAGGGGTAAGTAATTACGGTCGAGTTCAGGTACTAGCTTTGTTTAGTTTTGCTTCATTAGCCAGATAAAATATAATTAAACGCGCGTGGTCCTTCTTTAATGTGTAAACTAGAGAAATTGCATTATGCTATTTATTTTATTTAAAGATTCCGAGATGGTTAATTTATAACATACGCTTAATTGAACATTGTTGTAAAACAAAGTATGATATCGTCATGCTATGACCCTACCGGGGTGAGCTGAGATAAAATAGTGGATGTATATACTTTACGCTTATATGTTGTACCCAACGTGACCAGTAACGCAGCTGATCGCCGTTCTCAGAATGTATAGGTATACATAACATCGTATCTATATATAAAATAGCATAAACCATGGAAACGGAGTGCGTTCCGTTTTTACATATATGGTACATAACATCTTTATTAGGTGCCTTGTAGGTTTCCTCACAACGTTTTCCTACATTGTCGATCATCCCAAAGATACTTGTAGTTTTCAACAATTATTCCGTATCTATAACATAAAAAGAACGAAAGGTCTCTAGGCCGAAAGGTTCTGTCGGGTTCTTGATGACTTAGCCAGATAGTCTGGACTTTTATATATATGTGATTGCTTTGATTAAGGCTGATTTGTATGCTGTTTATTGATGTGAAACAGGGAGTTGTAGTCATTAGCTCTAATAGTAAACATAAAGAGTACGGCTCAAATATCCATTATCACAAGTGTATCTACATTGGATAGTCCCTTGAGATCGACCGGAAAGCGCTTACCGCACATAACGACCCTTCTGACGGACTAAGTTAAGAACATAAAATGTGATGACAACAGAAAATGCTGATAAACATGGAAATTTCTCAAAGATTTAAAGGGTAAATGTTGACTCTTTTTAAAAAAAATCATGAAACCGTATTTATTTATTTTCTGTGATACGGATACCTACTAAGGGCCGGGAAAGGCATTTACAGTTCAACCGGTCTTAGGAGGCGAGCTTATGAGCGAGTTTATGGCTTGGGTGGCAATGCAAGGGCACCCCTGTGGGTACGAACCTCGACTTGGACCGCCAGCCAAAAAGAATACGAACCGTACGGGTGATCTACTAGCGTTTCGGAAGCGACTACCTTGAGAAGAAATGCCGAAAGAAACTCAAGGCTGCGTCGGAGTGGAACTCCTTTTTTTTTAAATCATGAAATCGTATTTTAGAACAGGTCTTTTTATATGGGGACAATCCTCATAGGATGATCCCGGTCACACATAGAGGGCAGCCGAAGTGAGTCGAAGTTCTATCAGGTATAAACCCCAAGGTGACTAATTTTGTGTATTGCCGGGGAATGTACCTGTAGTTCATTATTAACAGATACTCCATGCCGCACCTTCCGAGCACGATATCGGAGAAGGCTTTGAGGATGCGCAGGTTTCCTCGATAATGCCCGGCGAATTTCCACTGACACCTCGAGGGTCGCTAACTGAAAGTTCAAGGCTCCCATCCTGGATGAACACGATCCTAAAACAGAGAGTTAGAAAGAGAGGTCTTAGATAAAGTATATTCGATATATGATAAAGTTAGTGGACAGTGCAAAATATATAGAGTTGATAGAGTAGAGCTTTCGAAATATCTCAATTCCATACTATTTACCCTTTTTTACTACCATTATGACAGAATGATTGTTTTTTAACTGGCTCGACAAAGTAATTACATCGCACCTGATGGAAAGCGCAGCGTAGTCCAAGAACACCAACTACTACTAAGTAACGAGAATACATCGACCGTCGCCGTCGTCATGTAGGCCCAGTTATTCCGCAAAATAAGGTATCTAGGTATGTGCATGGAGTCCATGTTACTTTGTCCAAGTCCCAATGACTAATTCTGTTGGACTGTGAGGATCTTTACAGTCTCGCTGGGAGAGAGCATGGAAGGTGAGAGCACGGAGCTCGAAAGGGCTTGTACCCAGAGCTGTAAAACTTAGCATAAAAAAAAACATTTTAACAATCGCATAGAGTAGCGGCAAAGCTTTAAGCCGGAGAGGTTGTATCTCTTCTGTACTCTCGCTGAATAATTGTTGTTTTCTTGTTATGGCGGTTGGCTGGGTATTCAATTGTTTTCTGAGCTTGTGTTGTGGGCTTGGGTATTTGTGGAATGCTCGGCCAATCGTGCGCGATGGGGAGCAATGGTTTTTTGGCTAGACACTAGCGGAATGATGCATGATTGGGCCGCTGAGGTTTCCCGCCAATCTGCATAGTCTTCCTCGCCGTCTATATTGAGTGCAAACGCTTAGAAATAGTTCAACAAGCAAGAAATTTAGATGGATATAAAAATTGAAACTACGTCAGAAATATTAAAGCGTGGTGGGAAGACGAGACAGGAAATTTAATAATAGGTGAAAAGAAACGACTCCAGACATGGCTGTATGGTATAAAAGCCTTTGCTTTCCCTACAAAGGAGAAAATAAAACAGAAAAAAAACCTATCACATAATTTGTTAAATATAAAATGCTGTAATAACCGAACGCAGCGAAATTATTACATAAATCGGACTCATAAGTATCTTCCCACGCAGAAAATATTAATCGCTCTGTAAATAATGGACATAAGAATAACAGTGCAGTAGAAAACAAAGCAATGCTGCAAAACGTTTCGTTTTCAAGTGTGTAATATTGTTGCCGGAAATGGGAATTGTTCTTTAAAAGATCGTTTCAGTATAAACATGATTTAACCTTACAGCATGAGGGCAGATCGCCAGCTTACATTATTTTTTTTTTACAGTTACTTTATGATTTGGGTCGAGAAACACATTAATATAATCTAGCCTAGATATAAAAACATTTATACAATCAAACTGATATATTGTTTTATAGCCTAAACTATTGTTGCTACAAACTTGAAATTTTTGCATTAGGTTCTTATTATGACGTTAATCTTAAGGGCTTATCTTTTTATATTCCGCCACTAAATGGAGAATTAAGGATTGAAAGTGTGGTTGAAGCCCGTCAATTTTGAAGTACATGTTATGAAATGCGGTATTTTTTGTTAGAAGTACCTTGTTTTTCGACGTTTTTGGAAAAACAATCTACAAGAGCATAAATTAATCCTATCCGGGCCACCTGGATCATCCCAGCTATATATTATATAAAAATAAGTCTGGTTTCCTTCCTGACGCTATAACTCCAGAACGCACAAACCGATTTCCACGGTTTTGCATTTGTTGGAAAGGTCTCGGGCTCCGTAAGGTATATAGCAAACAAATTCAGGAAAAATGTCAACAAAAAAGCAGGAAAACGGGGAAAATCATTTTTCACATACAGCGCCATCTCTGATAAATAGCATGTACTACAAACCAATATGGTTTTGCATGGTGGTGGAGCAGATCGCACCAGTATTTTAAGTAGATGGCGCCGATGCGTTGTACATTGTTTGACAGCTACTCATTGTACTCAGCTCAGTTAATTTCATATGACATTTATTATGCGCACGCTCTTTCAAACGCTAACTAAAAACCAAAACGAAGCTAGTTATTGTATATGAATGTCGTCTAGCTTATAATAAAAATACATCCAAATGTAAAATGCATCAAAATTAATCATATAAACGTAATTTTTATCTAAATCTAGGAAGTCTATTATGACATATAATTGTAGCATAAAAATGCATTTTGCTATCATAATTGGAAGCTTTAATAATTTCCTTAGAAATGCGTGCCAACAAAATATATCCAGTTTAAAGAGATTTACTTAGTAAATACTTCAATATTTTCCTTCTTCGCCTTTCTTTGAGGAAGTTGTATACTAATTATAATAGGCATTATTATATCTGCAAATTAAAAAAAAATTACACAATATATATTGCAATACTATAATTTAGCCTTTTTTTACATAATTAGATCTACATAACAAATTAAACGTGGACGAACAAAACTAAACTGTAACAAGATACGAAACAATTTTTTAGAACAAAAATTGTATATACAAAACCTTTTAATATAAAATCGTATGTTTTTCTTACATTCTAATAAAAAGTCTATATCGAATAATATTACGTTATTCCATTAAACATAATGATGTGTCTTTGACATTGTTATTTGAAAAAATATGAAGAGAATAGTGCTTCCGTTTACTTACAATTGCCTAAACTAATTAAAGAAACAATCAAATATGTATGTATATACTAACTTGATATAACCTACTTTGTAAATATGTGGATATAAACAAATGTCCTTAATTGTGAGCCTGGGATCTAAAAGATGTAATTTAAATGTATATTTTCGTATACATTTTGTATAATAGGCAACTGAGAGGCTTTAATGAATTCAGGGAAAGGTGTGTAGTGTTGTGTGAGATTACAGGGACGTTTTTGTTTTAATTATGGAAATATATCGTCACGGTATATCTCTTCCAGAGTGAACAGAGGGTACATTAGTGGCTGTATACACTTTGCGTTTATATGTCGTGCCCAACGTGACCAGTAGTGCGCTGATCGTCGTTCTCAGAGCATTTATTTTATTTTATTTTATTTTATTTTACATAATAGGGTGCCCAACATGGGTAACATTAGACAAGAAAACAAAAGGATCATGGTACTTAAATCGAACATATAAATGCCCCCACAATTATAGGGCACCACAGCATGCACAGTAATTAATATATAAAGCTAGTTAACATTAAGGAATAATAAAAAAATTCCAAAAAAAGAAAAAACATATACATACATACATAGACACAACACAAAAGGACAATATTGTAGAATGTATAAATAATAACTTTTAAACGAAACTGTGACTGATTCCAAGTAACACAAAAGTAACACAAAAAAAAAAAATTAAAAATACAGTCACTTTCTACACGCTGTTCTAAATGTTATTATTTTTTATGTTGTTGTTTGTGTATGTTATTTACACATGCTATTTCTATTACATGCCATGCGGGTTTCCTCGTGACGTTTTACTTCACGGATGAGTATTTGATACCTAAATGTATACTTAATCTGGAAAAATCCAGACGTATATGCCTGGATACAAACACACAACCGGTCCTTTATCCATTAGGCGACCAAAGATCGCTTTTTTACATTAAATTTATATCCTACGTTTATTATTAGGAGGAAAAAGTATTGTAATTCATAAAATTCAGAGTAAGTAAACTTTAGCCATGTAATGTTTTGGTGGATCGGGTGATTGCCTGAACTGGGTCATGAGTCATGACCACAGTACACAAGTGTAAAGACCGTCATAGTGACTTGCTTTCGCCTGTCGCGTTTCGGGATCAGTTTGTGCATATCCAGTAGCACATATACTTAGAGACCTTCAATCGTGGTATATGTAGGCCGACATGACGACGGAGAATATCAATGGATTTTCATTCTTTGCTGGTCGCTTTCGTTTTTGGACTGCATTGTACTTACCATCAGGTACTCTATGGTCACTATGTCGAGCCAGTGTAAAATACATATATATATATAATGTAAGGTAGGACAATATTCAATATGCACAGTACTACGGAGAAATGACTTATTAATTATAATTTTGATTTAAGCCGCAACAGCTTACATAATTTAAACTTAAACCATGATTTACTTAAACTTTGTCCTTTACTTAGTTAATATTCAATGTGTTCTATGAGAGGTCGAATACAGTGACTTGAATCTCACTTGAGAGCTTAAGGACTTTGAGTTACAAACATTGGAATAAATGCTATAAAGAAATTAGGATTTGGAAACATGTATGAGTATACAACCAAACGAATATCTATGAGTATTAAACGTTTAGATTAACATACACAAATACTTTGAAATAATAATATCATATCGTCACGCTATATCCCTTTCGGGGTGAGCTGAGATACTCTAGTGGCTGTATCCACTTTGCGCTTACATTTCGTGCTCAACGTGACCAGTAGCGCAGCTAATCGCCGTTCTCAGGGCTCTTGCACATGATATGTCTATTAGATGTTATGCGGATTTCCTCACGATTTAAAGGAAATAACAATTCTCAATTATATCGTAATACCAAATACGCAGAAATTCAACTTTGCTTTCTTTTATTAACAGGCGTACTTAATTTAAAACCAAATAGGATTCGCAAAGCAAAATATACATGCGTTTTTTTTAGTTAACAGATATCTTTTTTTTAGTAAAACAAAATCATTATTAAAATATTTTTAGTACTGAAGCAAAAAGTAATTCCATAATTTGCAGACGTATTATGATATGCTTTATAGGGACGAGATAAAGAAAAACAAAGAAAAATTCTATAAGCCAAGTACAAAGTAAGTTTATTTGACAAAAGCCTCCGGTAAATTGAACAAATGAGGCCTGTGTCAGCATCCAACGGATCTTATTCTCTAAACTGCTCGAATTTAGATTATCTCTATTGATTCATACGATCCTCTTGATTAAACTTGACGAACTATACGAATAGACTTTAAATTTATAGAAAAACTTTTTCATATAAAAGATATATACTTTTGTTATATATTCCGATTGAGAACTCTTAGTTTTCATCTTTATATAAAGTCACTCGTCCTGATTACCAACCTAGAAACATGATTTGTTATGTTACAAAAGCCTTTCCTCATATCTTTCTGCTTACCGCAATTTGGGCTTGTCGTGATAACAGATTGATAGTATAAATTAAACTCCATATTCCTAGTTAAATAGCGCCCTGTTGCATTCAATAATAATAATACGGTTTCAATAATGGCCAAGCCAAGTATAGTAGCGAGTTCATATCATTACTTGATAAATAACATGTTTATTTACGACATTGCGGGATTCCCGAATCAAGTTTGACCTCTACCCCAGTGATTCTATAGTTGTGTAAATAGAATACGAGGCAATATGAGTTGAGCAAGAGGGTAGGAACCAATGTCTCAAATTTTATAACAGATGTTAATTGGTATAAAAATCGCTATTACGAATATACGTCACAGTTACCGGCAAAGAATATTATTAGGCATAGTACTCGCATACATGGCCTGGAATTTACGTATTATATATCTTAATTAAAGTCTAGATATTAGTGGTAAAATACAATATGTAATAAAAACCCTGTCAGTCTCGTAAAGGCGTTTCTTGGTAACAATAGTAGATTCTATTTAAGTTATTATTTTTAGTTAAAGAGCAAAATAACACCGTATCAAATAAAAAATAACTAAATAGGGAAATGGCAATACTAGGAGTCTGTGTAGCTTGTGCATATAGGAAAAAGGATAACAAAGGATCATGCTAGTAGATTTTGACGTCATAAGAGTTATAATCCCTGTAGATCCCAATCACCGCTTATCAATTAAATTATTTGATTAGTTATTACAATAATTTTGTAAGTAGTCTGAGAATAGATCGCACGTAAAATAATTCTATTCCTTGAATTTTATGTAACTTTTTAAAATATATTTTTCTAATGTATTTCGGTAATATTATTGTGACACCAATATGCCTATTTTGGGTCCGACAGGGGTTTTTAATACATTACTGTATGCATTATCCGTGATTACTTTTTGTAATATACCTGTTTTTTTTTTTGCTAAAATAGATATGTAGTTCTATGAAAATTAAATGATCAATTTTTATCATATTCGAGCTTTAAATGTCTGAGATTTTTCTCATAGTTCATGTCGATTCCCAAAAATAGATACCCGTACTGCTAGCGAGCATTCGCTTGCTGGAGGAAATTACGTAGATGTCATTTCAGCATGCACTGCATTACTGCCTTGATAGGTTTGAGGAAATATCGATTCCATTTTAACGTAGCGATGGAAGCTTATTACAATTTTTTTCCTATCTCGTACCGTTTGGTCTAATGAGATTTAGAGAAAAATTTATTTCGTTCAATCTAGTAAAGTTTTAGGTGGAAGTACAAAAATATATGTATTATGTGCTACAAATGTATTTATTATAATATATTTTTTTAAATAAACAAGTCTTAAAAGTATTATATTTATAAGGATTACAAATATGTGTAAATATTTAAGTTTTTTAAAAATAGTTTACCTTAGACCTAAATTGAATTAACTAAAAAATAAAACTAGGAAATGCGTTTATACCAAATTATTATCAAAGTTACATTAAAGTAATCCCTTTATAGACATTAAAATAAAACATCCATTGTTAAGTAAATATTACTAGCAAAATTTCTGTTCTATATGCAATCTGTAACGAAAAGGGATTCAACTTTATTGTTATGGCTTCGATAATCTCATTTAAAATTAAAACACCTGATCTGAGGCATCTAATTTAGGTAACAGATGCTGCTGGACGCGTTTGTTGTGCAAATTACTTGTTTGAGAGAGTTTTGTTGCTATTTTTTGTAATAAAATATGTTTATTATCACCAACCACCCTTAAAATATCCAATAATTTGCACGTTTTCCGCAGCTTTTAAGCGTCTTTAAGTGATAAAATTTTCAATTAAACTTTAAAGCAGAGAAGGGCAAAATGTAATCTGATTAATGATTAACAATTACAAAATGTAGTCGTAATTTTAATTTTGTTGCTCTGTAATCATGATTATATCCCTCCAAAACATTAAGGAGTCATAAATGTGTATGCAATTGAGAATTCCGTAGTGTTTAAAACATAGATGAGCAAATGCAGTCACATTAATGATGAAAAATGCAAAATGTAATCGTTTTTCATTTTTCATTAATCAGATTATATTTTGCCCATTTATGCTTGAAAATTTATATTTTGCTGCTTTCATTTCAACCGTTGAAAAATCTTGCGCATATAAATGTAAAAAATATGAATCAATTTAACATAATATGTCGTTACGCTATATATTATATCCTCCCGGATGAGAGGGAGGCGGTGCACGGTGTCCGGCACATCGCCTGGGAGAGAGGTTTTGGAGGGGTGGACTTTACTCCTTCCCCTCCCAGAGAGGTAGCCTCAACAAGGCGTCTTGTTCCCTGGGCGTCTGGATGAATTTGACTTCCCAGACCCGGGTGGCGCACTCAGAGGGACACCCCGGGGGTTTTTAGTTAGTAGAAGTCTAACACACCGGGGTCACTGCCCTCACAGCGTCCCTGATGGTCCTATGCAGGATTTTCCTTCGGGATAAAAAAAAGAAAAAAAAGATGAGTAGATATAGGAGAGAGTAGATTTGTGGCTGTATGTAGATAGCGTTTTATGTGTTACTCTACGTATTCGGTAGCACAGCTGTTCGCCGTTCACAGGACATACATGCCCTTAGAAAAACTTAGAGCTGCGTATCGGTATTCGAGCCTGTTGTCATTCACGTATCTGCCCATGGACAATGGTCCCTATCCACTTTTTTTACTTGGAGAAAATCCGCGAAGGACTGTCACTGTCTCAGCCGCTCAGGGTGGTAGCGCGACCGAGGTGTGTCGGACTTATATCGACTAAAAACCACAAGGTGACTAGTTCTGCCGGATGCGGAGGAAGATGGCTCCCTTAGCATCCGGCAGACGGGAGAAGGAACAGCCCGGTGGTTTTAGTCGGGGCAGGTCCGACACACCGGGGAGCGGCCCTCACCGCTCCTCTGACGGTCCGTAGGGATTTCCACCGGGTTATCAAACAAAAAAAATGGGAGTAGTTCTGTGCATTGGCGGGGATTGCTGGTCCTATAACACCGGTCTACAGCATTTTTGCGCACGGGTTACACATACGTTATTTTCATTGCTTATATACCTAGAAACAAGAATAAGAAGAAAAAAGAGTCTGAATTTGCTTTTATGTGTGAAAAATGGAAAATTCAAATCAAGTAAAATATATAAAAAATGCACACAGAGATGATTTATTAAAACAGACCAAACATAGATTTATGATTCATTCTTACAATAGAAGTTTTAAAATATAGTCCAAATGTTTAAAAATGAACAGTTTTACTTTTCCTGTCATGTTAAGTGGAAGTTTCTCTTATTAATCCCCAAATATAGTCCCCCATCATGCTTTCAGTATACTGGCCTTGGTAACGTTTCTCAAATTGCATTATATCTTGATGGAAGCGTTCCCCTTGTTCTTCTGAATAAGCTCCCATATTACCTTTAAATTTATCCAAATATGAATGTAACATGTCCATCTTTAGAGACATTCTACATCCGATGATGGAAAAATTCATAATCATGGCAGTGATCAGCTCGTCATAATTTTCAGCTCTATGGTTTCCAAGATAACCATGAACTACTGCCTTAAAACTGTTCCAGGCTCTTTTCTCCTCATTGCTAAGAGTAAGTAATTGCGGGAAAATATCACAAACCATTTTTTTTTTATTTGAGGGCCTACAAAGATTCCAACTTTAATTTTCGCCTCTAAAAGTTTCGGGAAAAAATTCTTTAACTGTTTGAAAGCTTCAGACTCATGATTCAGAGCTTTTACAAATTGCTTAATAAGTCCCAATTTGATATGCAATGGCGGCAGTAATATAGTTTTAGGATCGACAATTGCTTCCCATTTAATATTGCATTTCTCACTTCGTACTCAGTACGTACGGCCAATGTTTTTGGCGGTAGTGAGCGGCATCATTTCTACAATTCCACAGGCAAAGACAACAGGAGTATTTAGTTATCCACCTTGCATTCCAGTAAAAAAACAAACCATCTTGAAGTCTCCAATAACTTCCCACTTATATTCCGTATATTTCATTGCAGTTAATAGCATTTGAATACTGTCATAATTTTTCTTTAAGAAGTAAGGAGTGTACTAGTGGAATAGATGAAAATTTGTTCCCATTGTGTAGTAGAACATTTTTTAGGCTTTCTGTTGAACTGTCTGAACGCAAGAAATACTGCCCCCCGCCCTCTTACCTCTCTTTCGACTGCGATAGCGCACCAAGAACGACATTGAACTGGGCGGGATAATCAAAAATGCTGAAATTGCTATTACTTCTTAAATAGCAAATATTTTCGATTTGTAATTGAATTTTTATACGTATATTTACTTTTATAATCAGAAAATAATAAGTAAAACCCATGCGCAAAAAAAAATTTTTTTGTTGACCGGTGTAATCAATTCCCCACAGCCCCATCGCGCCGCGCCCGCTGGGCACCAACTCTGGGGAAGATGCCTTTCCCGACACTGCTCATTGTATTTAATCAATTAAGCAAAGCATGTCACAATGCTCTGCCGACTTCTCGAGGGTCGCTAACCAATAGCTCAGAGCCCCCACCCGGAGGCCCCCTGTGCACTAGACTGTCAAAGCCTAAATCCAACATATTTCTTATAAATTTCTATCTATTACTTCTAAGTGCAGGTTTTTGTACGTATATGTTATTATATCACGTATTTTATTACTGAAGTGTATTATATTTTCGTTATATTATATTATCTTTAACCCTTTTTTATTAATAATAGTATAGGTATCATAAAAGAATATATTCCACTCCAAATCAATATAATCAATCATGATGTAAAAGTTTTGAACGTAAAATCAATATTACGTTGAGGTGGAGCTAGCTAAAAGCTCAAGTTACACTGGTGTTCCAACAATAGAAACGTTACCATAATTACTATGCACAATAAAGGAGAACTGTAGTCTTTATGGGCTTCTATATTTGACAGGTTCTGGCTCATTGACGGCGTTCGAGTGGCTCTATTATTCCGTGTAAGCCCACGGTCCCCAATTCTTTTAGTGATATATTAAACAATTCATTAGTTTAAGTGTTTTCAAAGTCAAGTAACTCTATGGCTTATTTTTTATTAATCTGGGCTTATTGGAAATTTTTTACGTTATTGGAAAAGTGTTCTAATCATTAAATGGATTTATTTGATTAGAAATGGAATTCTTGACAAAGACAATTTTTTTAAAGGACTAATTGTATGAAATCATTATTATATATCGAATCAAATTAGGTATGGCAAAATTGTAATGTCAGATTTTTTTTTGTAACCCTGGGTAAATCCCTCACGGACCTCAGGGGGCGATGAGGGTTGCTAACCGGTGTGTCGGACAAAAAAGTAAAGTCACAGATCTACTAGAGTGGTAATGTCCTATATTGTGCAAGTCTAATGAAAAACAATTTAAGTATATTTTTTATGCATACATTCATATGTTTGTGGACAATTACACATTGATCTAGTCCCAAAGCAAGCTTGCGCGTGTGTTATGCGTCCTGGACAAAGGTATACATACTTTAATACATATATGCCTATACATCCATGACACGCGAGTCGCAACAAACTAATCCATTTATTACAGAAAAGTTTTCCGCTACCTAGACTCGAAACCTGGTTGAAAGTCCCTCATCAGCGTTGCTAGCAGGATCACACCAATTGCGATATCAAGGCGTCATAGCACTTCAATTCGGCTAATACACATGAAAGTAATGATATTAGTGTAGAATACAAACATACTCTGTAAATACGAGCTTAAAGCATTTTATCTTTCTTTCTCATAAAGGTATATTAATATCAAGGTCCCCATAAGTCATGCCCCAGCATATCACAGGTATAACTAATTTTGTAGCTTCATTATACTAAAAAATAAAAATAGCATTAATGACAATTAGTAACTTTTTCTTTTTAGATATATTAATTACATTATTAACTTAACAATTAATTATATATATTACCTTTATAAAGCGCCAAAATGCATAGTAAAAATTCACAGCTTAATATATTTACGCTTTTTGTTTTATTCTATAATGTTAAAATATATTTTATGCAAAAATAAACAATGCCTTTCTAGTTGTTTATGTTCTATTTAGAAACACCAAGTACAAAAGTTTTCACTGAAAACTAAATTGGATCTTGACTGATTAATTCTACTATTAAGGCCTTTTCACTCCTTGTTTTTGTTATATTTTGTAATTATTTGTAACAGTAAAAATTCTGTTTAAAGATCTTTATTTTATAATCTATTATTATTCATGAATTCTTTACAAACGGGCTCTTATAATAATATTAGTCTCTATGCAAATATGATTACATATTATGTATTAGTGATATGTTAAGGACAAAATTGATCATTTAGTATTCAGAATACATAGCAGATAATGGCTGAGTAAGGTCGTTAATTATAGATTTAGGAATAGACTAACGGGAGTTCGTCAATACATTAAATAGAACGGTTCATGAACAATGATTATAAAAAAAAATCATTGGTCATGAGTAACGGCCAGTGACAGTTACAGATTTGAAAAGAAATCAGAATCAGAATTGGAAATGTGTTTTTAACATAGAATATAAGACAAATGTTATAAAAGAGGTGAAATGTTACATTTGATGCTACCATCCCCACTTTACCATAAATACAAGACGCCATACAGAAATGTATTACCATGCTATTGACATTACAACTCCTTTTTCTTCTTCAGACGCACTTCTCATTCAGACGGTTGTTATTTCACAGCCCCGACCACTCCGACGTAGCCTTGAGTTTCTTTCGGCGTTTCTTCTCATGGTAGTCGCTTGCGAAACGCTAATAGATCACTGTTAGGTTCATTTTAACTGGCTGGCCCCCCAAGTCGAGGTCCGTACCCACAGGGGTGCCTTTACTTTGCCACCTAACCCTTAAATTTTCCGGCTGAGTACTTCAGTGTTCGCCCTCTCGCTCGGTTTAGTTATCAAGGTCTATTCCGGCCATCAACATATTATCCTGTCAATAACAAAAAAATCACAGCCCCGTAAAGTGTTGAATAAATCAGTCTACTAACATATATCAACACTCCCGTATCAGGCAAATCATCATAGAGATAATAGCAACTCTTTTTTTGTTTTAGAGACATATAATATACTTCATAAAAGAATTATGAATGTTTTATGTCGATAATTAAATAACACTATTCTGTGTTTATTTCTAGTAGTGACAGTATGAACAATGAACATTGGTACTCACAACAAACAGGTGCAATTTTTGGCGTCTAAACATAACACATGCATAAATAAATTGTGGAAAAACAGTTGTAACGTGGATTTTTTATTTTTTATTTAGGGGGTTTTATTCAGGCGATTATATCAGCCCTAATGTGCCCTAACCTACGTCCTTACATCCTAGGGGAGTCGCGGATGAGCAAGCGTCACCGTCTAGTACAGCATTCTGACTTCACTGGACAAAGGATTGGCCAAAATGCCGTGCCATGCTCCAATAGTAACGTGTATATTATTAAAACCTCTCTGTAAGTAAATAACCGTATGATTGAAACAATATTTGGTAAATTTTAAATGGTAGTATTAATTCAGTATTTATGAGTTATAGGCGTTCTTTGTAAACAATGGTTGTAAATATTGAGAAGAAAGATAATTTACGTCAAATTGTTCGCAAAAAAAGTAATACCAGCAATAACAATAAATCGTCTGTGTTCTCAATGCTTGTTTACGATAAGTGATATATTTCCGTTACTTTATATCTTACTTAGTGATCTTACATAACTAAAGCATTTTCTATGATCAACAACCGTTAACCTTTGGACCCAGCTACGCTTGAAGAGTGGAAGGGTTGCGGGGTCAACGTAAATCGGCCTTTTACGTCGGCTGAGAGCCACCCACTCCGTGTTTCGTAACTTTATTTACCCATTATAGTTTGTCGAACCCAAACAGACCCGGAGTACTACTACATGTTATACGAAATTTGTGCTACCAATTAGGATTTTGTTTATCTGTGCTGTCATTGGAATTGTATTCATGACTTTCTTATCTTTGAACTTGAAACTTAAAGCCATATTTAAAAAACAATCCAAACCGTGCTTCATTTTCAAGTAAACAGGTATGTTCAATTTGTTCACCAAAATCGATATTTTAAATTAAAATCTAAATTAATTAAATAAAAAACATTGCATTTTAGTGCTTGACGATTTTAATCTTATTTTTAAACCAGTGGAAAATCTATTATGGACCTTCAAGGAGTTGGTGAGGGCGTCCCCCCGGTGTGTCGGATTCTCACCGACTAAAAACTCCTGGGTACTCCTTCATCCGCTTGTATGACGGCTGTGGGTGCGGACTCACTCGGAATCTGCCACGACTAAATTTATAGCTTTACCTAAGCAGAGCTCTTAAAAAATATCATCAGACTCATTTGAGTTTTCCCCTCCACGGAAATCTTCAGTAAAAGGTGAATGATTTATTCGTATAGAAGGGAAAACAGAGTCCAATCTCAATCATACTCCAACTGATTTAATTAATACTTAAGCGGGTCTTACTCGCGTGCAATGACAAATATTACCTTTAATAAGGAAAATATAACTTTTTTTTAACCCTGTGGATAATGCACTACTGGATCCGTCGCCTTCAGGACAGCACTGATGTGCTGGACATGTACCGACAAAAACCACCGGGGTCTGCTCCACTCGCTTGCGTCCTGGGCTGTAAGGATCCTATCAGGGGTCTATCATGAAATATAACATCAGAAACTAATACATTTTTGTAATAATACGAATAACCCGAGGCTTTGCCAAGTAAAAAAAACTCATAACGGCTTGAAGTATTTAATGTAATTTGACATTTCTATAATCTGGCACAATTAATCATTGGATACAGAAAAAATTGAATAATAATATTTTTGATATTAAAAATATTAGTTTAGAATTTAATGTATTTGTTTATGTTTGTCTTATTTAATGGGCAGCGAGTTGCTAATATGTATAAAAAATTTAAAGCTAGGCAATACAGGTAATAACTTATTAAGGCTACATCATGATGCATAATGAGTAAACACGCTAATAATTAAAGTAATAAAAAAGATTCAAACTATAATAGTTTCCTGACTGCTAAAATATTTGAAATAATCGCTTTAGAAGGAATAATTTGTAGAAAGAACGTGCGAATGCCTCGTAACCCGCGATCCCTTCCAAGTGAGATTATGTTTCACTATTTATCAATGTGATAGTCCAGTAAGGATTGACATTAAACCGGATCATATTCTTGGCACGCGCAAATGTTTATTGTGGCCAATACTGTGAAGAATTTCGAAATAAATTTGTAATATTTTCTAAGCTCTCCAAACGTTGTTGCAGCTCCGCTAGAGAAAATAACAATAATTTAAAAGAATTAGAAAATAGTGTAAATTATTAGGACGCGGTATCTATGTTTGACTAAATTTCATCACATTTCATGGGTGCAAAATCCGCCCGGTTGACTCACTTCAGCTATCCAGGATATCAGCTCGTTTATGTATACTTATAAAATATCAAAAGGCATTTAATGAGGTATATTTAGGCCAGCAGGACGACAGCAACTGTCAATAAATTCTCAGCCTATGACAGTCACCGCCGTCCGTAGATTGCTCCGTATTGCAGTCCAGCACTGCTTAGCCAATAGCTCTGAATTCCCCAAAAAAGATAATCGTATACTTTGGATTGCTGCCAGCAAAGGATGTACTTATTGAACGTAAAAACAGAACAAAATAGTATTAACCGGAATCTAAGAAAAGTGATGCCCTGTGGGCTCGGTGTTGTTTCTACGTTCGAAGGAAACATTTGTATTGCGTGATCACCGTAATGACAATATATTTTTAAAATCACATGCTTTAAACCATGGGTCGGCAACCTTTTCTTATATAAGTGCCACAAATATTATGAGTATATTGGTGCGGGCCACATTTCATCTAATAAACACAATTTTTTTAGATAAAACTCATTTTTACATTTGTAACCATATCTCTGCTTTCATTTTAGGCATAGAAATACACAGTATTGCATCTAAATGTTCATCGATCAATCGAGAACAATGCTTGTTTTTTCGATACTTAATTATTGAAAATTATTCTGTGGTTATGGGCCGCATGCGGCCCGCGGCTGCTGGTTGCCGACCCCTGCTTTAAGCCGTTGTCAGGTGGGATAATGACTTCTATGTATAAATAAGGTCATAGATAAAACTCAGAAACAAGCGGGATTAAAAATTAATTATAATATAGTCCATCGTCAAGCCATATCCCTTCCAGGGTTAACAGAGATATATTAGTAGCTGTATCTATTTTGGGCTTATATGTCAATCCCAACGTGACCAGTAGCGCAGCTGACCGGCGTTCGTAGAGTAGTTACACATGACATTTCTATTAAATGCCA
The DNA here is from genome assembly GCA_036320925.1 of Automeris io. NCBI lineage: Eukaryota > Metazoa > Arthropoda > Insecta > Lepidoptera > Saturniidae > Automeris > Automeris io. The sequence goes on along the minus strand of JAUDJH010000009.1, from coordinate 4,680,208 downwards.
TACGTGTTTCTTCACGAAGTTTTCCTCCACCGGTGATCATGTGGCGCCTAAATCCGCACTTAATCTGGTAAAACGCAAATATACGTGACGGGATTTAAACTTTTTCGGGCTGAGCAAAGATATATTAGTACCTGTATCCGCATTGTGCTTATATGCGCTTTGGTAAAAAAATGCGACTAGAAACCAAAGAATCAAGGTGGAAAAAATAAAAATAAATTTGGCAAAATGAGCCCTTCTTAAGTAATATGTCTCCGAGGTCTATGACGCTGGTTTTCGTGAAGAGTCACGAAGGGTTAAAGAAACCAGGGCAGGAGGTTCCCTTTTCAGTTGGCTTAAATAAGCGGATAATATGCTTTCCAATCATGGCTGTATTGCGATAAAACCAGATCATCACCAATGTTGCTAAGCAGCGAGATAAGCGGCTGATTTGTATAAATTATATGGAGTTTATTTTGATCTAGCAGTACTCTATGACAGCGTGGCTCTATTGTTTTCTTCAATACCCCTTAGGTTTATATTTACTCGAGTTATGTCATGTCTTGTAGTTTCGGTGTTGTTCGTTTGGCTCATTTCTTTGGGGTTACTGCCACTCAGGGTACAATGCTCTGTGTATTAAAAAAAAACGGTTTGTTTGATGTATATTGTGGCCTTACCCTAATATGTTTAATTACATTATCTATTTAAAGTTCTTTTATAATATTTAACAAAGAAAGTGATAGTATCAATACCGCCATTATGCATTAACTCCGTACCCGTTAAATTCATTTAATTAACAATGCGATCCATTCTATGAAGTACAATGCCCTTCGCCCTGAAACGTCTATTGTAACCCAATTTAAGGTAGTATCCCGGTGTGACAGTCGAAATTTTGATGTTTTTTTAATTATTTTTTTAAACTCGAAGAGAACCTATTTTTTAAATATTTTTACATGTTTTTATTGATATCTAAAAATTAAAAAAAAAAATCTTATTTTTTTTCCATTGATTTGTTAATTATTTTTTTATATCAAAGTGGAATATTGGAATAAAATATGAATTGTTTCCGGGAAGTACATAGCCTTCCATAGTTTTCTGAAATTAAAAAAATAAACCAAAGAGAAAATTATTCTATAGACTTTATTCTAATGCACTAACTTATAATATGTGTGTTTTTTAAAGCAAAATGACGAACTCATGAAATAAAGTTCTCAAAATTGATAGTTTTTAATGACAATTTGTTTTGAGAAAGTGATTTATTATTAAAAACTGGAATGTTTTAAAGGTCAAGCATTTACATATGTATATATATATGTCGAGAATAACAGGTAAAAATGTTAGCCAAATCGGTTGAATAGGTCTAAGTTAGAACTTCCTCGAAATATCCAAAACGCGATTTCGAGAAAAACGTGTTTAAAGCATTGACAACCAATTTTTTGGTAAAAAAGTATCCTTATGTTAATTAATCATGCGTGGTACATAAAACAATTCTTTCATTTATAGTTACAAAAAATTAAAAGCGAATTCATTTTTATGAAACCCTCACACTGGACTATTACCTTAAAGTTACTCTCTCTGGTTCGTTCCTAACAAACAAGGTGCTTAAGATAAACAATTTGATGTAATGACAATTGCCTTTATAACCCTGTCTATAGGTCTCGAAATGGTATCTTGCAAAGTTTTAATACAAACTGTCAACTCAATAAAGTTTAAGGTCCAAACTAGAGTTGTTAAGGTTAAGCAATTTCGTATAGAGATATTCAAAGCAAAAATTTCGGTTCCGACAGAAAAGGAGGATGTCAAAGAAATACTTTAGGTCTAAAATGTTTTTAAAATAATAATATTATATCGTCACGTTATATCCCTTTCGGGGCTAGCAGAGATACATTAAGTGCTGCATCCACTTTCTGCTTATGTTTAAGATCATTGGTATCAATATTTTTATTAATACAAAATAATCTTGAGTCCAGCAGCTCTATTATCATTAATAGTATGTTTAGAATGGTCAAAATAATGTTCCATGATTTATGATCGTTAAAAAAAAGAAAAGGTTCTAACTTATTAAATAAAGTTATGTAAAAAAAGTTAAGATAAACTCTAAATATGGGCGGCGCACTATGAGGGAGTGCGTCGCCCAAAATATCCAAGGCGAGAGCGGTGCGCGGGAACACATCGCAAGAAAATGAAGGAGAGCGGAATGGTGTCCAGGGGCCTTCCATCAATAGGCCAGACGTCGCCGGGTGCTGAGGAAGCTGGCACAGCCTTGCCCTTGGTCCCAGCAAACGGGAGAAGGAACACCCCGGGGGTTTTAGTCGGTGCGACTCCGACACACTGGGGGTGACCCTCATCGACCCCTGACGGCCCATAACGGGTTTCCCCCGGGTTAAAAAAAAAAGATAAACTCTAAATGTTTTTGACTTCATACACATAATAGAGCTGCATAGCTATTTTAGGGATGTCTATATTAAGCTATTTGACTATATAAATATTACTTATAAGGTAATAAGAACCTCCGTTATCGATTGTAATATTATAAAACGCGAAGCAAGTCCGCTTCATGCTACCCATGCAATACTAATTCGATCAATCAATCATACGCGCTCGCTTAATTTTGTTTGTTTACTTAAACAGTTTACTTAAAATGTTTAAAAAACAACAGGATATTTTTCTACTACAATATTTAACCCTGACATCGCTTTATACTTGTAAATCTAGAAAATAGTAATTTATAAGACCTATTACATCACCTATATATTAATTAATATTATCAAAAACATTAATTTTTATTTAACTATTCTACTATAGACACTAATCTCTTAATTCTTGCTTCTGGTCATAAGTTCATACCTTGGAAAGTATCTTTGGGTTTTAACTAAAGTACGAACTCTCTTTCTGTGCGGTGGTGAAGGAAAATCTCAAGAGGAAAACACTCATATAAGTAAATATCTTTTGCTTGAACTGTAAAAAACTTTTTCTGCTACAATTATAACAACGCGAATTGTCGCAGGTTCGAACCCGAACACGTACCCCTTGAGTTTTTCCAGACTTGAGAACACTGACTGACAACTGACTTAGACACCACATGCCCATCGGTGCAAGAAAACATCATGAGGATACCCACACGGCGTCTAATAGAAATGTCGTATGTACATTAGTTGTCGTTAAATTGGCGGACAGCTGCGCTACTGGTCACGTTGGGCATGTCATATAAACTCGAAGGGGATACAGCTACTAATCTACCTCGAAGGTGATATAGCGTGACGACATATTATTATTAAATTCAATATAAGTGGATTTAAGTAGTTTTATTTGCACTAATGTAATTTAAAATTGGTTTATATATCCATTACAGTAATATACAGTACTTTCATAGTATTATATATTTGTACGGAACCCTCGATGCGTGATTTCGACTCACATGGCTGGATTTTTATCTTGTCAGCGCTCTTTTCATGAACATTTTGCTCCTGCTTTTTTACGCAAAATGTTGCACATTTGGTGCGTTCCTTCCGTTTACTTGTTTGCAAAATGCGGTAAACAGGAGTCATTTAAAAGGTTTTTTAATGCTAGCTCAGTAAAGTGACTATAGAACACCTGATGAAAAGTACAGTTTAGTTAATACAAGTTCGGCTACTACTACCAAGGAATAGAAATCAATTGATAGCAGCAGTTATCATGCCGGCCCTCATATACCACGACTGAAGTGCTCTAGGCGTATGAACAATTAAAGCCACTCAAGCTAATTCCGAAACGCTGTATACGGTGGAGACTGTTCTCAGGAACTGCCCCAATCTTCAAAAATGCACCAGCCCAATCCATCACAAAACCACTAGACATCGTTTCGGATACCATCCGTATGTAGTTAATATTACTTATCTCCGCACGAAAAGATTCGCTTCTACATTCATCATGCGAACGGCTAAGGAGTGGAATATGCTTCCAGCGGCCATATATCCGCGGTCTTATGACCTGGGAGTCTTTAAAAGATGAGTGAATAGGCATTTGTTGGGTGGACGCAGTTCATCATTGGACTCATCTTCACCTTCCACCAGGTGTGATTGAGGTCAATCGTTCGCAAATTAATAAAAAAAAATATTGATATTAATTCACGTTTGGGTCTGTACTGTCTAACTGAAACCTTGTGAACATTTTCTCAATTTTCCCGAACTAGTGAAAAAGAAAAATATATACTGTAAGCATTTGGTATTAATCAACCATTCAGAATACGCTCGGAGTTAAGGCTTTCCTGGATTATCCGGAATTAGCGAACCAAATGACCACACCGACCGGGAACTTCCGTTTATCCATGCATTTTCGTGTGTTGGCGCGTATTAATAAACATATGTAGTCTTGTCTCTATCGATTGCGTATATAACCATTGCTTGTCTAACTTACAGACTGTTTGGCAAGATAGAACTTTACCAGCAGTGTTTTGGTAAATCGGTATGTTTAATGTCTCGTGGTAAAGATGGGTTTAGAACCGCGTAAGGCAGCTTCAGTATAGTGACAACATTGTGGGAGCTAGGTTGTATATCGAACACTTAGACTTTTGCGATGTTTTTCGCGCATTTTTCCCAGCAATCGTGAATATTCCGGTGTCCCTTTTATGCGTTTCAGTTGCTATGTACTGCTGTTTGTATGTGTAAATACAGTGCTTAATGTGAAGTTTGTACACTGGACTCAAGTTTTGATTTTATAAGCTTCTTAGCCTTCCAAGGTGAGTTTTTGTGATTGTACCAGAGAATAAATATTAAAATCAATTCAATAGGTTGGCTATGTATTTGTAACGTCCTTTATTTATAAGAGCCATAAAGATACTGCAACCAAATGTTTAAAACTTCACAAACCTTCAATTTGTAGTCGGCGCATTTAAGTAATTAATCTAAGACAAATACTATGTTTTTACGTAATTTTTTAATTACCTTAAATTATTATATCAATAGTTTTAATTTTTAGTATTGTCGAGATATTTATCGGGTCAATGTTTTTTAAATTATTTTACTTCTGGATAATTATTTTGTTATTTGATAAAGGTTTTTTTAGTTTTTGTGTCTTACTACTTACTCTTAAATTTTGACATTTAATTAAAAAAAAACATGTCTCAGACACAAAACACAATTTTATGTATTTACAATCGAACTAAATATATATAAAAAAATATATATAAATATATAATAATATTCAAAGACATAATTGACATAGTATTATGTAGTAATGGTATTAGGTGTTTTGTATTGCCGAATTAAGTACTTGATGCAAGGCTTAATTGAGGAAGCGATTAGTGAAACAAGTTCGCAAAGATAGCGATAAAAGACGCTTTTTTTTAAGTCTCCATGCCAACAAGGTGGCAGATGATTTACTTATAATATATTTAAGTTAAATTGTAAGTACAGAAATTAAATTTATAGTTTAATCAATAAAAAATATAATTATGTGTAAGAATTATGACATAGTTTTTAATTACACACCAAGGCGCGGTGTTTTCGGTCATTCTATTACAATTTTTCGCGCGCATTTTTTTTGCCATTTCCTACATTTTCATAAGATTTCAAGTGGTACTGAAAATAGTGGTACGTAAACATTCGTAGTATTGACCTAGGTTTTATTTATTTAACATAATATATATAATAGTAAAGTTAATATATTTGCATGTTTTTTTTTTAATGAATTTGCCTCAAAGTTACTTGCTCGACAATTGCGCCAATTGAAGCTCTGTTTCTAAAACAGTCCTTAAATTTTAAAACGTCTTTAAATACAAATTCAGTTAATTCAGAGTCATCAATTGGATACATATTTATAATTCATTAGAGACACATTTTAAACTTTCGGATTTAGTACTCATTATAAATATTTTAATTTTAATTGTAACGCGTCTTATACGCGAAGAAACTTACTTTAAATTATTACTCAGCCTTAAAGCAAATTACTTACCGTGTAGTTGTTTATGTATTTATAATTCACAAGCTGTGGTGACCTGGCATTGCCCAGGCAATTTAGTACTCATTATAAATACTGTAACGGGTCTTATACGCGAAGAAGCTTACTTTTAATTATTACTTAGCCATAAAGCAAATGATTTACCGTGTAGTTGTTAATGTATTTATAATTCACAAACTGTGGTAACCTGGCGTTGCCCAGGTTGAAATAATTTACATCCTTGAGGATGAATTTATCGAAAAAGGTTGAATACTGGTTTTCACAGATTTTTTTTCTTTCAAAACTTTCGGATACTCAACCTATTTTCACTCTTAGAATTTAAAAAAATCCATCTTTAGAGGGTGCCTTCGTCATAAAAATTTATATTTAGCTATAGTAGTTCAGACTGTAGGATGATGTCAGTCAGGGCAAGTGTTTTTATATAGATTAATATTAAAATGCGTTTTAAAATTTAAGAACCGTTTCTAAAACAGTTCTCGGGTCGTTTAAACATTGATTTCATCAATCAAATTACTCGTATTCTTTCTCCTTGAACAATCACGGCTCGTAAAAAACGTTATCTCGCAAAAACTATGTTTCTTGTATAATCGTTGCCGCCTAATAGTTCAAGGCAGCAAGCGCTTGCTACTTGTAAAGTATTACGCTATGATAATGCGAAGTGACTCACACGATAGCTACAAATGGGCATGTGATGTCTTCTGAATCTAGTTAAGTAATCAGCATGCAAATTGGCTACTCCAGCATTTATGTTATATTTACGCATTTAAATGTATTGCATTGTAATAAATACTTATCAAGGTTAACACTTAAGACCTCGTGCCTTAATTTGTAACTCAAATACTCTGTACTGGGTGCGCTGGACCCAGTATAATGTCATATATTTATTCCAATTTTTTTTTTGTAACCTGGGGCAACCCCTAACGGACTTCGGGGTCGGTGAGGGCCTCCCCCCGATGTGTCGGACTTGTGCTGACTAAAACCCCTAGGGTGTTCCACCCTTCACCTATCGGCATCGAGGGCACTACTAGGGTCTCATCCTCGATGACCGGCAAGGCTTACGGCCTTAACTAGGCCTCTACTTGTTTGGGGAGGAGTGCTGTAAAGAGCCACCCCTCTCATACATCTTTGTTGTAGAGCGGCACGCGGAACCACATCGCGTGCCGCTCGCACCCTTGTTGGACGAGACACTCCCTCAAGTGTGCCGCCCAGTGCAGCCGCTAGAGTCAGAGTTCCTAAGGAACGTCGCTCTGCGGCGCCCTGTCCTTTTAGGCCGGCGGGCGAGCTGGGACGGCGCTCCCAAAGATGTTGTAGCCAGCATCTCCCGATCCCGCTCCGCTGCCTCCTTCCTGGCTAGTACTTCCTCGGCGAAACGAAATATATTTATTCCAAACCTACTCAATGTAATTGGATGTTTGCTTTCTATAAGTATAATATGTGAATAATGAAATACAATATTTAATCTAATACTAATATTTGTTATTTTTACTGAACAAAAAGTTAGAATTTTGCCACGCTACGGAGAAAACGAAGACCGGGTATGTTAGACCCATTAGGCAGTCCTTAAGTGTCAATTGGCGAAGTTAGTTACACAACTAATTTCGCCTTGATAATGTAAGAATCACTTCGGCTTGACGCGTTTCGAGATCAGCTCTTGTTTGTCCAGTCATCAACCTGACAAGATCTTCAGACATAGTATATTTAAATAGGTCCTGCTATAATAATACAAAATCTTTGTATGTCTTGTAAAAATAAATTTATGATTCGATATGACGATATTTGTTAAGTTATTTGAATTTTCGTAACATTCTGTACATTTAAATTAATTTTTTCGTAATTAGAATAAATACCGGTTTCTATACGCGGCAGCGCCAATGATCGTAGGTTCGAATCACGGCACGTAACTCTGAGTTTTTGCAGATTAAGTACACTAATGTAGGCTCCACGTGCTCTCCGGTGAACGACAACATCATGAGGAAATTCGCAAGGCTTCTTATAGAAATGTCCTGTTCAAGAGCCCTGAGACGGCGATCAGCTGTGCTACTGGTCACATTGGGCACAAAGTAGTTACAACCACTAATGTATCCTCTGCTCACCCCGATAGAGATTTAGCGGGACGATATATTATTAATTACAATAATAATTCACAGAATAGCCACATTGTCGCTGTAGAATAAAATAAAGTTAGGTAAACGTAAAATAATTTACATAATATGATACGAACACCATGGCCGCTGACGTCACACGTTTACACAGAACGTGTGTACATACCAACTTATGTGTATTACATCTTATCGTGTGTTTCTTAATGAATATTGCTAGCATATTTCATGGAGTAACTAATGAGCTTGAATTTTAGTTAATTAGTAAACAATATAACAATGTTATTAAGAAAATAGACTGTATTTGCGGGATAATTAACTAAATAAAATATTTTTGGAGAAATGTTTCAGAGGCAGGAAGTTTCAAAGAATTCTATTATTAGCAATGGATTAGTCATTTTAAACCGTAGAACGATTTATTTTAACATTGTAGATTACTTAGAAAGTTTTATTACATTTTAATATTCTAATAAATATAATGTTTTATGCCTTTTTAAATTTATTTGTGCTAATTAAAAACATATTATTGCTTTTAAGCACAGTAAATAAATGTGACTAGAAGTGATAAAAATAACAAACACTACAAAAACATTAATAAAAAAATGCTTTTATTTAGTCATACTAATGACCAGTTTTAAAAACGCCTCTTTATACTTATTAATACTTTCTGTCATAGTATAAGTGGGCCGGCATAGCGATGGTGACTCTCTATGAATTTGTCCCATGGCGGTCGCTGACATTTTTGGAATACACCGAACTTTCCATCAGACGCGAACTAGTGACTTTGTCAAAAAAAGTGATTTATTAGTGTTTGAAACATTTTAAAATTAATGGAGCGTATCTGAAATTAGGCGCAAAAAGATTCGATTTTAATTTTTTGTCATAAAACGGTAGAAATAAATAGTATTACATTGTTATATAGAAAAACAACAGGTTTGACAGGATTGCAGCCGCGGGCTATTTGAGTGTCATTCTGTATTCATATATGATTTTTATTATTACATATCGAGGCCATGTTCCACTGAGATAACAATGTTTACGCGGATCGTTATTGGTCTGTGCAGAAATCAGACAATAATATTATAACATTTCGATTCGATTGTCATCACAATGAATGTTGCCGTTTCCGGGTAAGGAAATCACTCTAAAATTAATAAATTTTCTCTAAAAATATTAATAGGTATGGAGATAATCTTTTACTGACTATAACATAAATCACAAAATGCTTAATAAATTAATATTATAGCATGTAGACGCCGCCCGATACGTGTTTGTGTTAAACGCCCTAAAGGTCGTTAGGGTGTTACGAGACGCGCGGGGTAAGGGGTGCGCGCGCGCAAGGGATGCTCTAGCTAAAGCAGTCGACTACCGAGAATTGAGGCTAGAGTACGTGCGTGTACGTCGCAGTTCGGTGTGCTTTAAGGTGCAAATAAACAGTAAAACGTCAAAATCCGTGTCTTTTTACTAACAAACCCACGACCACCGGTCATAGTATTTTATCAAAGAATAGATTCATCGTGGACTCGCTGTAGTTTACTGTTCGACATTAATCTTTAATAAGCGCCATTGAACCCGGTATTCAGTTGTGCTCTTAAAGTTATTGCCAACGACCTTTTACAAGTCGTCACTTCAAATCCCTGGGAAAGCCTTACGCTGCTTTTACTCTAAGAATCAATAATTCTTCGATATGTATAGCCAGCTCACTGTCGCTTGAACTTACTAATCCAGAATGCTATGAAGACTTTCATCCTTTTTATACTGGATAAAAATTCTCCATAGTACCTTCAGAGCCACAGTGAGGGCAGTGACCCCGGTATGTCGGACTCCTTCCGACTAAAAAATTACTGGGTACTCCTTCAGTGTACCTCCGGCCCCGGTCAGACGGGAAGGAGGAACACTCCGTGGGTTTTAGTCGGTGCAAGTTTGACACACCGGGAAGCAGCCCTCAACGCCCCCTGAGGTCCGTCAGGGATTTCTCCCGGGTTACCAAAAAAGGGAATTCTTTCACCTATGTGAACGCCGGCCGTGGGCGTATGACTTTGTCCTCCATTGGGTAATGAGATTATCATGTATCAAATATTTGTATGAAACATTCAATAAATTCATTTAAAAAAACGTGTTACATTATTCATTGATCATACTCGTAGTTCAACTGAATTTAAAAAAGTCTTTACAATTTCTAAAATGTATTTATCATAGTAATCACAAGTAAGTGTTGTAAACGAACATAATGTTTTTTTTTTCAATTTTGTTTCAAGCCCATCTAATTTAAAATCTCTAAATATTTTATCCCCTTTATACATACTCAATCAATAATAAATAAAAACCCTAAATCTAGGGATGATATCCCTAAGTTGGCATCACACATTGCTATGATATGCTTCATAATGTCATACACCTAGTCATTTATAGGTAGTCAAATAGTGGATCATTTGCATACGATTTCGATATCATATTCCGTATTTGTTACTAACTCCCACAAGTATATTCGGCATTGAGATGCCCTAGGTTTGTAATTTGAAAAGTTTCGCCAATGTCAGTTACTGTTATATAGACCAATCATATGAACGAAGTGGAAAAAATTGGTTGTTTTGTACAAGCCTTATAGAAGTTTTAAAAGTTTGCTTAAAAATCTCATAAGATATGGTTACCATATCTTGTTACTCAAGGTTAAAAGTCACGAAACATTGCTTTATGTATATCTCGCTTCCTATACAATAAATAACATTTGCATATTTGAAATCAAATGAAAGTTCTAGATTTATCTAGAAATAGTGATATAAATATTTTACATTATTTTATCTAGAGCCGATTCTGTTTGCCTTATAAATGAAGAAATAAACACTTTAATGCAGAAAGGGCGAAATATCTATAATACTAATATTAATTTATATATTCTGTGGCTGTGGTAGTCTATAGGATAAGCAACCGGTATACATGCATGGCAACTTAATAGGTCGTAGGTTTGAACCCCGGCTCGTTCATCTGGGTTTTACTACAAATTTAGGCACCGCATGCTCTCAAGTGAAGAAAAACATTGTGAGGATGACATATAATAGAAATATCATGTGTAAGTGCCCTGAGAACGGCTATCAACTGCGCTAACGTTACGTTGGCCACGAAATAAAAAAACAAAGTGGATACGACCATTAATGCCTCTTTGCTCGCCCCGAAAGCTTTAAAGCCAGTTTAAGTCCTAAGCTATGACCCTGAAATCACAAAAGCGCTGTTTATGGCTGAGATTTATAGATGATTGGCTTAGCTTTGACTTTGCTTAGTAAATAAATTCGTCTTTAACAAAAAACTTAATATATAATAAGAACTTGGTTTTAGCATAAGTATTCGAAGTACTAAGGCTGAGATTTATTTCGACTTTGCTTAGAAACATTCTCAAAAAATAAGTTCGTTTTGACAAAAAACTGAATTTATAATAGGAACTTGATTATAGCCATAGTATTTGCAGAGCCAAGCCCATGTTGATATAATCGGTGACTTACCAAATCCTTTGACATTCATTGAGTAATATAAATGATAATATTTTAGTAAAGTCTAAGCAAACTTAAAGTTGTGTCTATAAATCTCAGTCTAAGTATAAATAGAGAAAATCTGTCACAATTATAATAACTTGTAACTTTGATATTAATTAAATAATATAGTTTGTAATGTTTGAATACAGTGTAAGCAAATTCAAAGTAGCGGCTATAAATCTCAGACTAAGTTCAATGAGATATTAAAAAAATCGCGAAGAAAATAAATAAACAGGAATAATTATTATAAGCACGATAAGTTTATTATTTAAACCGTATCTGATTTATGTTGGACATAATTGTAACATTCGTCCAATAAATAAGACGCTTAATGAGTTTAATATTTATCGTATCGAATGAATGAATAATCTGAGAACTCGGAAATTGATTTGGAGTGCTGTAATAATAAAATTGGACAAGGGTCGTGTTTGTTCCGGTTTCACTTACGAAATGCTTGATAGAAATTAATGGAATTTTGTTGTTCAATTCTTTAAAAATATTATGTGATTTGTAAAATATAAGGATATTTATTGTTTCTATATTAAAACGAGCGGGACTCTCGAGACTTTAAGTCATTAATACTTTGCCGTCCGTACGATTTGTAAATATTTAATCGCTTGGCGCCGGCAGCGCTAATTCTGATCACTTGACTTGTCGCCGGCCGTTCTCGACATTATCGAGAGATTATAAATTGCCAAGTTTTACTAATCTCATCGTTAGTTCTCATAAGTTCTTAATCCTGTATGGGGATACTTTCATGAAATTTCGAAGACCGAAAGTTTGCACACGTCTCTAGCGAGGTGTCGCCAGACGGCATAGTGTTTACATACATATAATAAAAGTAAATCTGATCGCTGTCTGTATATTAAAGTTATATGAGAAAAACTATTAACGCAATAAAGCCTAGAAAAGGATTGAAATTTGAAGGTTAGAAATTTGTGCTAAACTCAGGAATGGCTTCACAGATTTAAGCACAGTTTTCCCTAGTATGTAGTAGTAAGCGTCACTTAATATTTGAAATGATTTCATTCTGTTTATAAATATAACAATTATTTCAATTTAAAGACTCGATAAAGATGCTGTAAAATAATCGCACTCGGGCGAAGATCACTCATCTATGGGTCCGCTAGTAATAAAAAAAATCTGGCAAAGTTTTGTAATAAATTGAGAAACAATTTGTATAAACGTCAACATATGTATATGATTGACATTTTTATTTTATAGGTAACAACAGGGAAACCTCACCTTCCCTTCAACTATCTGCATACCTCGAAAGGGATATAGCGTGATGGTCTTGATTACTTATTCTTATATATTAAAAGAACGAATAAAGTAAATCTGTTTGAATAACACTATGTTTCCATACCAAAAAAAGGAAACAAAAAATACAAAACACAGAATAAGAGATCAGTCATGGTGGCATGAGAAGTGTTTTGTGATGATGTGCAAAATGAAAATCAGCGCAGTAAATACTAGTTGACCAATTACACCATCCAGGGCTGACTTTCAGCTGATTTTACGAGTATGTGAACGCGTAAATTCTAGCTTAAAGCAAATAATGGATAAATAGCCTTAGAAATGATGATAGAAATTGATTAAAGATCTAATAGAAAAAAGCGACTATGTCATCAATAGAAAAAAAATCATGGTCAAAAAAGGCATAGCAGTAACTAAGGAAATATTATGGGCAAGGTAACAATATCCTCTTGTGAAACTACCTCACCGCCTGATTATCAAGTGTAATTTATACGAAAGTAGACATGGCTATAAAGGAGTTTGTAAATCAGCGTCTAAAAAAGTTGTTTCGTTGCTCGGATCTCTAGAGACTTGTATTTCTTTCCAGCTAGTACCTATTTAGAAATGATTGCATCTAACTTTTACTTATACAAGTTTTGCACGTCACAATTTCTACGATTTATAAATTAAATTCACAAGTTTACTGAGAAACAATAAATTTAAAAAGATCTCTCTACTTTTAAATAAAGTCGTGAATTAAATTATTAATATTCAAATTATGCGTATATTTTATACTGAGTGATAATACCACATTAGTAAAGAGTCCAAAACTAAGACTTAGAGCCGTTGCGATGGTTGCGACGGCGGCGCGGCGCCGGAGTACTGCCCTCCATCATTTTCCGACCTTCAAAGGAAGAAAATCCGTTGACACTCGCCATTGTGGCGATGGCCCACATACATCGCGACCGAAGATCTCTAGGTGTATGAACAACTGGACATACATTAGGAACTTGAATAATAATACATCGTCACACTACATCCATTTCAGGGTATGCAGAGATACATTAGTGGCTGTATCTAATTTGCACTTATGTCGTGTCCAACGTGACCAATAGAGCAGCTGATCGCTGTAACTGAACCTGAGTATTTAGCCTTAGTATTCACAGAGCCAAATCCAAGCTGGAAAATTGAGATTTTACAATATACTTTGATTAATGAAATAATATAATTTCTAATATTTGAATATATTCTAAGCAAAGTTAAAGTAATATAGTATCTATAAACTTCAACCTTATTCTTGTGCTGATAGTGCCACTGATTTTCAGTAACAATTTTCGAGGCTCACTTATAGCTTTTAATTTATATTGCAAAATTAGAACGCCTAAATTATACCAAAACTTAGTAAACAAGCTGTCAACCTACTTGATAGTAAGTGTCTATACCTGCCTAAAAACGCCTATAAAATAACAAGTCTTCCACGGTGTTGCTTACTTTGAAAGAAAAGATAGGGATAAAGAACTCGGCATAAAGAAACGCTACAGAGTTAAACGAAAAACAAGACAGAACAAGATGAGCATAAACGAACTTACGAAAACGAAAAAAATAGGCTGCTTCGGTTTTATCTACGCCTTGTTTTACTAGATTATCCTTCCATATATACATTGATTCCATGCCTATATTAACTATGATATGATCGCAATTTATAGTTTGTTTAATAAACACCAAGGAATTTCCGTTTACGCTTTAAAATTAAAACAGTAACGATGACTGGTTATCTTTATGAATCACTATCGTCAGATGAAATTTGTACTATGTTAACAATGATAAAATATCCGAATTTTAGTTCAATTAGTCACATAGGCCTATCCAACGGAGCCTTGAGTTTCTTTCGGCGTTTTTTTTTCTAGGTAGTGGTTTCCAAAACGCTAGTAGATCATCGTGAGGCTCATTTGCACTGACTGGCTGTCCTAGTTGAGGTGCGTGCCCACAGGGAGCGCCCCAACCCGTAAATCGCTGGATGAGCACCTCCAGTGCTCGCCCACTCAAGCCTGATGTAGTTGTAAAGGCCTTTCCCGGGCAACAACAAACGATACTTAGAAAAAAAAAGTTTCATAGTTTTCCCTTACATACTTTTGTTCACCCGAAAATATAAGCACAGAAGACTTCTCATTGTAAATAGGTACTTTATATTATTCTGTAACTAATATTTATGTTTTTATATAATAAAAGGGGCTTCTCCAACAAATTAAATCTAATAATAATAATAAAGCTATATCCCTTTCGGGGTGAGCAGAGATACAATAGTGGCTGTATCCACTTTCCGCTTAAATTCGTGCCCAACGTGAACAGTAGCACAGCTGATCGCCGTTCTCACAGCACTAGTAGACATGACATTTCTATTAGATGCTATGCGGGTTTCCTGACGATGCTTTCCATCACTGGTGAACATGTGGTGCTTAAATCCATACGTAATCTGGAAAAACCCAGAGGAACGTTTCAGGAGAGGAACCTACAGCAATTTGCTTTGCCACAGTTTGAAACCGGTCCATTATCCGCTAGAACATCATAACTAGAATGTAATTTAATAAATTACTTCTCTAAAAATTGGGAGGTATTTAAAGGTGTCCTGCTAGTATCCTTTGGTTTAATTCTAGATACTCTATTCACTATTCATGTATTAACCTAAAAACTACTACTAAATACAATAAATACTAAATATTTCTGGGAGTCGAAGCTGCTCGCGTCCGTAGGCTTCACCCTAGTTTCCCTACACGTGACTCCTTGGTGGTGCTAAACGAGCTGCAGCGAGGTGGTAGGGCGTCGGTGCCCGTCTGGATCGCGACCACAGTACATGGGTGTAAAGCCCGTCATAGTGACCAGTTTCGGCTTGTCGCGTTTCGGGATCAGCTTGTGTATATCCAGTAGCTCATATACCTAGAGACCTTCAGTCGTGGTATACGAGGGCCGACATGACGATGTTGACTATCAATGGATTTTCATCCTTTGATAGTCGCTTTCATTTGTGGACTACACTGTACTTACCATCAGGAACTCTGTAGTCACTATGTCGAGCCAGTGTAAAAAAAAAAACAATACTTATGCAATGTAGGGCTATGCAGTTTAACTCAGCCTGCATCACTGCGACCTAAAAGATCTATTGTGATCGCCACCAACCATCTAGAGCTTTCTGTCAAGGCCTATAGTTTTAAAGAACTGTAGTACTTTATTGGCAGAAATATCTGGAACCTCCTGGGTGTAGCACGTGGCGGCCCAGGATACGGTTGCGTTTGGGCATTAGTAAGTCACATTCACACAGGAGGTGCTTGGGCGTTTCGTCCGCACTTTCGCAGAATCTGCAATCTCTAGTGCTCCGGCCACCAATGCTGAAAAAATGTTTGTTCACACAGCAGTGGCTAGTCAGTGCTCTTACCAATACTCGTAGTTGATTAACAACAAATACTAACATCTAGACTACATTATACTCACCAGACGTGCTGCAACAGCTTTGCAAACCCACAAAAAATATATTATCGATTATTCTAAACAAAGCCTTGCCTTATATGCGCTTTTTAACAATAAAATATTCTAATAATAAATTGATATATTATTATTCAACGCGCTGCGCACGCGCACAATGTTTACCTTTGTACTAACGGATGTTTACGTCATAATTAGTTCCACTGTAGACAAATGCATTAAACTTGTTAGATACACTTTAAGCTACATCCTATATAAAGAATGAATTTCAGATCTTTAAGACAACGCAATATTAAGTAACATTTACTCGCTTTCTTATCTCCTATTTGTCTCTGATAAGCGACATTCACATCTAATTTATGATTCGATTTAGAATCGAAATCGATTTGGAATTATTAGAATCGAATATTTGATTTTTAAGTAATCATATTTCTAACTTCTCTACACATTATCCGATTTAGGGTCAGGTTCTATCGAATCGAAATATTTAAAAGTCGCTTAGGCATAAGTTAATTAATTTGAAGATGTTTATGTTTGTTGATGTTTTGTTTGTTTGATCTATAATCCTCTATAGTATTATATTTTTGTAATTACATCTGTCAATGGCACGCGCCACTCGATTTCTTTTATAAAAATAGACGGCGCCTGGAAAGCTGAGAGCTTGCACTTGAAATGTATGATACGTACTTGTTGGTTGATGTTTCATAAATTAATTCTTACTCTTAGTAATAAAACGTTAATTTATTACTAAGAAAATCTTGAAATTTTTCCCGACTTGACAAGAAGTACCGTCTGCCATGTCTGTCTGCTAATATTCACATAAACAATCTTTGACCTTACATAACTTAAGGCGTGTTAACGATAGCTTATGAGACTTTTGGGTTGACATTTAAAGCGTCAAAATAAACAATAAATCGGCTTGTATTTGCTTATATGAAATTTGCCCGCTTTTTTAGATATATTATTCAATAGGTTATATGCTCGTACGTCAGTCACCCTTATATTTTGACACCCAGAGCTCGGGCATAGGCTTCTCCCCCCATCCTCCTAGATCCTAACCTGTTCCTTATGATATTTATATTCACGAAAATAATTTCTGTAAACATATCAGAAAAATTGGCATAAGCGGTAGACAAACCGACTATGACAAACAAGATGTGAATAAAATTATTGGGGTACTTTATTTCTGTAAAAGTTTTTTATTGCTGACCTAGGGTATATACCATATTGGGATATAAATTATAGCATGATTGTGGCCTTATAAACTGTATTTAAGGGATAGATTTAGAAATTATTATGTTTTATCACGTCTTTAAAGACATTTAAAAGACATAGATGATAAACTTTGTAGTGATGTCTAAGCAGAGATGGGCAAAATGTAATTTGATTAATGATGAACGATTACAAAATGTAGTCGTAATTTTAATTTTCTTGCTCTCTAATCATGATTAAATCCATTTAAAACATTAAGAAATCATAAATGTGTATACAATCTGGGATTTTGTAGTGTTTAAAACATAAATGAGCAAAATGCAGTCATATAAATGGTAAAAAACGTAAAATGTAATCGTTAATCATTTTCATTAATTTGATTACATTATGCCCATCTATGTGTCTAAGGGACTTTTACAATAAGAAACTCTTGATTTGGGAGTTTTTTGTTTTATCCACAAAATAAGGAATTCTGAAAATATATAAGTATTTTTAGTTTTTCCTCTGGCTCTGACGTTTCTTCGTTACACGATACATTTTACTCCATTGCAAAGAAAAAATTAAAATATATACAAAATTCCATATTTTAATGTCTTCTCATCAGAGTAATATTTAGTGTTCAGTGAAGAAAGTTACATGACAATAATTGATTGTTTAAGTGTGTCCGGTAAAAATATTTTACGAAATAATGTATTAGAACAGCACGAAAATTATGCAATAAAAATTTCTTCGAAGCGCTTGTTACAGCGCGCACCCTCGAGATGGTGCTGCTCCAGTTAAAGTTTACAACACACAATACGGGAAGCCAACCTTAGATGAAAAGCATCGCGATAAAAATCATAAATACAAAAACCACAAGGCCGCTCTGAAAATGGACATAAGTCACTTTAATCCTGTAATCTTAAGGAAAACGAGAACATATTTTGTAGGTACAATTCTTTTTCAAAATGACTGTACGTTATGCTAGGCTCACATTTATGAAAGGGGATTATATTATTTCAGCAGTAATGGGACAGTTTTGCCAGTTAGATAAATAAAATAGTGAACATAACGTATTTAGGCATTTTTATAGAAAATTTGCTATAAATATCTTCTGAAGTTTAGTTTAATAATACATGTATACATACATACATACATACATACATACATGTACATATATATATATATATATATATATATATATATATATGATGATGTCCTACCCGGATTCGGCCACGGCGACTGTTTCAACGCCGATTAAGAAAATCAAGGCCCAGTTTTCGGAAACAGTCAATTGCGCAGGAGATATTTAAGTGCATAACTGGACGCGCTGCCAGAAAAGCACTCTCTCGTCCGTGCTCCCTCGGGCCCGATGGAAAGGAGAACCAGTACGATCGGAAGGGAGCGGGATGCAGGTTTGGTCGAGTTGTCCTTCTCTGAACACCTGGTTGAATTCCGGTGTTAAAGAGATACCTTAGTCGCCTTTTACGACGCCTCAGCAAGAAGAGGGGGGTGCTATTCTATTCTGCCGCCAGCCACCACGGCTAATATATATAAATAACAACAACAATTTAGTTGAACAATTTTTATAATAATTTAAAAAGATCTTGAAATTAAGACAAATCATTAATTAGGTAAAATAAATAATGTCCATTGATTCTTTAAATACAGCTTTATGCGCCCATTACAACTAATTGTTGAGTGTAATAAGATATTAAAGCAATCAATGCAATAAATCTAATTAGTTTAGAGTGCTGATAAACGTATTTTATTTACTGTCATAGATATAATATAAACAGACGTCTCAATTCATACAATCAACCGACATAGACAGTTATAGTGAGTCGCTTCGGCCTAACGCGTTTCTGTAATGTTCGTAGTCCTGGTATATGAGGAGCAACATGACGACAGCAGCTGTCAATGGATTCTCTTCTATTATTAGTCGTTGCTGTTTTTGGATTAAGCTATACTTCCCATCAAATGAACTATAGTCACTATACGAAGGCAGTATAAAAAATCTTACTAACGATAATTCTGACTAGGGATACGATAGATTTACTGCGATGATAGAATACTATGAGTTAAATGGTATAATTATTACATTATTATACGTATATTACATTAGTTTTATTCGATTAAAGATTCACCAGAAAGATCGACGTCTTCACTCGGAGAGGTCTGTGATCACAATGAAATGCGTGACGTGGAGGGAGTTATTAATTACTGACACACGCTAGTAAATTTAGTTTATAATTTGTGTAATTACATGATAGCGTGGGCTAATTTGTGATAGTTGATTTACATAAAAGTAATTAAAACTCACATGCTATAGAGCAGTGAGCTGTGAAGGTCCGGAAAGGGAGCTGCTAGAGTCAAAAATATCCTAATATTTATGGTCTGCAATGTAAATAAATGAACCATTACATTGTAGACTCACTAAATAGCTACTTTTAACTTTCCACAATAATACAAATCATATTTTAACAAAGTTAGCTAGGAATAACTTCAAAAGGAAAGCCAATAGAAGAATTCAGTTGGGTTTGGCAATATTTGGGAAATTAAGTCTGGTCTTTTCGGCTTCTATTCCACATTGCCTGAAAATTAATTTTTTTAACTAATGCGTTACGTTAAGATACCGCGTTACGTTACAGGTTATGACGTACGGAGTCAAGATGTGGGCACTGAATGTTTGGCTGGTCCACTAGTTCAAGGTCGGTCAGTGTGCGATGTAGCGGGATATGTTAGGGATAAAATCCGTAATAAGGCTATCCGACAAAGATCAAGCAAGACAAAACTGTCAAGCAAGACAAAGCTGTCTACATAGCTCTTGGGATTAGCAAGCTGAAGTGACAGTGGACAGGTCATATATGCCGTAGAACCGATAGTCAATGAAGCAGGCGAGTTCTTGAGTGGAGACCGCGAATCGGCAGACATAGCGTGGAGCGCCCCCTGGCAAGGTGGAGCGACGACATGCAAACGGTGGCCGGAAAGATCATGCTCAAGGGCGCTTGTTAGGAGAGGCCTACGTCCAAAAGTAGACTAGATTGAGCTGATAATGATCTTAATAAAGATACTAAAAAAAACATCTTTGCTAACGTAGACGATATATTTGACTACACAGCTTCCCTTTCGCAAGTCAACGGCACGTCGCTTAAGCTTTATAGCAAATTTATTTATATTGTCATTGACAGTTTCAATCAGGGATGTTACGGAGCTTCGACTCCGACTGCGATAAGTCGGAACTTCCGATTGATATTACACCTCCGGTTCCGACTTCGGTTCCGAAACTTTTTAATCGGAGGTATTCATCGGAGGTCACCACCACTGTTGTAGTCAATTCATTTAATTTCATTTTATATGTTGTTGAAACATAATATCAATTAATCAAACAATCAGTGCTACTCGATTTGAAGAAGTCATTTTTAAAAATTTTGATTAAAATAAATGATTAAAATTATTAAATTTAAAACTTTACATTTAAATTTATTACTAAAAGGTTTTTTTATTTTACATTTACATTAAATTAAATTAAATAGAAATTAACACAAAAATAACCCTGGAGCAAATTTGATTTAATTTGTTCACTGTTAATGGGAAAATGTTAATAGAAACACAGCAATTATTATTGTCTTTGTGTTTGTAAATTTATCACTTTCTAATTAAAAAGGTTCACTGAATAATGTTATTATTTGTCCCTTAATAAAACTATTTTATTCTCCCGTCACTTGTTACTGACATTGTCTCCGACTCCGATTCCGACTTCGTTCCGACTCCGATAAATTAAATTTAAAAACTCCTACTCCGACTTCGGTTCCGATAAAACTACCTCCGTTACATCCCTAGTTTCAATAGTGCAATAGTTCACTACAAACTAAACAAAACGAATGACAAGACTCGATGTCGTAACTACGTTGCCACTAGCGTTGCAGAAATAAAAGGTGACAAATACGGCAATAGTGCAAATATAACTGACAGTGAACATAAATAAAATGTGACAAAAGTTAGAATACTACACTGCCGTTCAACAAACTCTTTTCTTTTTTTTTTAAATCCTGCCCCACGTGTACAGACTTTCCTTTTCTGGGTCATGAGCAAGAAGACTGACTATTCAATTGTTGAATATAGTACGTTAAACCAATAATTAATCTATGTTCCTTTTCTCGTTTCTCCTCCTTATTTCACAATATGTCACTTTTGCCTTACATACAGCTGCTGTGAACGAAACTATAATGCAATTTTGCACAACGCCATCTGTCGAACCGACGTGCATTCACGCCATAGTTTGTTCATAGCAGCTGATTAATGTTGTTTACTCGAACACCACGTTTGGATTTACTTTTGTGTCATGGGACAGTATACAAACATAAACTTCATATTCTTGTTATAATGGATGTTATGTATGGCTGACTATGTGATTCATTGTCGCTGTGGTGGTCTATCGAAAACGGGACAGGTATCATGCGCGGAAAACGCGAATGGTAGTGGATTCAAATCCCAGCTGACAGTATCAGTTTCCAGGTCAAGCACGGAGTCATCATATGCTCACCGGTGAATAAAAACATCGTGAGAAAAGCCGCACGGCATGTAATAAGATTGTCATATGTAAGAAAGTGCCTTGAGAACGAGTATCAGCTGTGATTCTGGTCACGTTGAGCACAACATATAAATGCAAAGTGGATACCACTAATTTATCTCTGCACATCTCAAAAAGGATAGAGCGTGACTATATATTATTATTATTTACGTATTATCATTATTAATTTCACATTCACAAACAAGAACAACCTGTAACTAACTTGATAATCAAAAATCATTTTTCTCTATTGAGCATTGTAAGAATTAAATATACAGTGACGCTATATCCCTATCGGGGTGAGCAGGGATACATTAGTGGCTGTATCTACTTTACGCTTATATGTCGTGCCCAACGTGACCAGTAGCAGAGCTGATTCTAATAATTGTAGTTAAATAATAATTATTGTGTTGGCTATAGTGATAGAAGAAACTTATTTAGACAATTATAAACATTTCAATTTCAAAAAAGGCTCACATTTACACTACCCAGGACCGTAGTTATGTGTTACAATATTTTTTTTATGTTAAGAGTTATATAAAATACGTGCAAACGGAACTATATAATTCTATGTATAAATATGTTTCATGTTTCTTTCTTTGCTTTCATGTTTTTCACGACAGCACCTACTAGAGAAATATAGAAGAAATATAGTATTAAGAAGATTGATAAGCAGTTATTTTATTCAGGCCTTTTTGTTCTTTCTTTCAAATATTTACGCAAAATACGTAATGGTGTTGTAATCACGGCGAAAGTTACACCTAGCTTGCGATATATTTTGTGGAGATTGCCGAACTGCGTCAAGACTACAGTACACGAGTGCAAAAACCGTAATAGTGACTCGCTTTACCCTGTTGCTTTTCGGGTGCAGCTTGTGTATTGTGTGTGTGTTGTACGGCTAAGGAGTGGAATATGCTTCCAGCGGCCATATTTCCGCGATCTTATGACCTGGGAGTCTTTAAGAGAAGAGTGAATAGGCATTTGTTGGGTGGACGCAGTTCATCATTGGACTCATCTTCACCTTCCACCAGGTGTGATTGAGGTCAAGATTCGATAGACTTTCATCCTTTGATAGTCAATTTCGATTCGGACTAGATCGTGCATACCATCAAGTGTACTGTAATCAATTTATCGTAATGTAGAAAAATGTTTTTTACAACTGGATGATCCATTATAATTTATGTAATTTTTAAATTTCACTGGACTTACGTTAACAATCCCTCGAAACATGTTTAATTCATAAAACATAATATCTAAATCCACGGCCATATAGAACGAATAATTTATGTGGATTTTTTACACTTTAAAACAAAGAACACTGAAATAAAACAAGTATTATATATTTTGCGAGCGGGTTGTTACAATCCGCTCTCTGCAATGTTTGACATTTGCTGCTTTTATATAACGAGTCAAGTTTGTGTTTATTCGGCAAACATTCGCAACTCGTCCCGTCCCGGCTTTACTTTCCGGACATGTAAACGAAATTATTACAAAATTTTCGAGGCGGGCAATTTGAAGGGTAAGTCAATAAAAAAGGACTTTTTTTGGTAACCCAGTGGAAATCCATTATGGACCGTCAGAAGGCAGTGAGGGCTGCCCCCCCGGTGTGTCGGACTCTCACCGACTAAAACCACTGGAAAGCATCTCCAAGCATAGGGTGCGCCGGACTACGGAAATGTGACTAGTGGTCTCACCGCTGTCCGGCGCGTGATCCACCCAAAGGGCTTCCTCTCGCTGGTAAAGGAGTGGGAGAAGAGTGACACCACTCCCCTTCGACAAGTGAGTACGGATGCACGCGCAACACCACTGGGGCATTTGAGTCAAGTAACGGCCCCCTCAGGCGCGTCACCTGACACCCCGCGAGTTTGTCCCGTGGGCAGATGTCAATAAAAAAGGTTTAATGCTTATAGGTACAAATAATATTTGCCACAGTAAGCAGATAATCCGTTTTTTAAATAATTTTTTGATAAGCCGAGTGAAACGCTTCATAGGACCGTAAGAGTCTTCGTGCCCTCGATGTGTTAGATAGACTCTTACTGGTTAAAAATCAAGTCGCTGCTAGCCGCATCTGGCGATCCGTATTCCTCCAATGACTCGACGAGCTAATAGCCTTTTTCAAGCTCCATCTTTGGATGCGTAGGTGTAAAGAGCTCACCCCTCAGGAATTATCTCTCAGGCGATGCGTAGGACACATCACCGCCTCCGCCTCAAACGGGCAGCAAAATATAACTAACCATGTTTAAAGTAGAACATTTCTTAATACGTTTTGTGTCAATTGAGTCTATTCATAAAAAAAAGTGGCTACCACGTTCCTATTGGTCAGTACAGTGTATTACAAAGTAGGCAACGACTACTAAGGGATGAGAATCGATTGGCATTTAATATTAATTAATACACTGTTGTAATTGCATGTTTATGGTCGCGGAGCGAAGGCAAACAATAGTATTTGTGGATAATTATGCACATTGATCTAGTCGCAAAGTAAGCTTGTGCTTGTGTTACGGTTGCTAGATAAAGATATAGATATATACATACTAACAATAAAAATAATAAAAATACATATACACACCGTAATTTGCGACAAAATAGCCCATTCATCACAGAAAAGCTCGCTGCTACTGGTTTGTAAACCGAGGAACTACAGCGTTGCAGGCAGGTTTACTACCATTACACTATCAGACTTTTAATAAATTTACATGTACCTTTTTCAAAAATAAATATACAATTAAATATTTATACCTTTTGGAATGACGAAGAGGTTTTTATATTTAAAATGGGTCACTATGCCACTCCGAGTGCAGTCAGAACGGCAGCTACGAGAGTCGAAAGTCCTGTTGTCATGCAGGCATGCATATACCGTGGCGAAAATCCTTTAGATTTATGGATAATTTGGCATTTCACAATTCTAAATCTTTATAGCCCCAAACGATTCACAATGAGCTTTATACACATACTTTGTTCAAGTTCCCGACAAACACTACTTTACCACTTCATTCCTGCAATGTTATCGTGAATTTAATAAAATCTGTGAATTACGTGTAAAATACAATAATAGTATACGTCACGCTATATTCTTTTCGTGGTGAGCAGAGATACATTAGTGGTTATATCTACTTTACGCTTATATATCGCGGTCTACGTGACCAGTAGCGCAATTGATCGCCATTCTCGGAGCACTAGCACATAACATGCCTTCACAGTTGTGTGTGTAGACTATTAACATATAAATTATGCTATAAAATTGTATTTATTTCTTAGATAAAGGACGTACGTCGATAACTTTTTTTTTACACTGGCACGACATAGTGACTACAGAGTACCTGATGGTTAGTACAGTGTAGTCCATAAACGAAAGCGACTATCAAAGGATGAAAATCCATTGATAGTCTACATCGTCATGTCGGCCCACATATACCACGACTGAAGGTCATTAGGTATATGAGCTACTGGATATACACAAGCTGATCCCGAAACACGACAAGCTGAAACTGGTCACTATGACGGGCTTCACACCCATGTACATAACTGTAATTCATGAATAATAATAATCTGATTTTTAAGTCCTTTAAATGTAAAACGTAAATGTTTATTGACAAAAAGTCAATAGCAGTTACGCGAGAGCTCTCTGGGAACCAATTTTGTTCGTCGCGTAGGTACCGAGCCAATTGATTTCAAATCGAATTCGCAAAGTTAACATTTATTTAAAGTAACCGCTAACCCTTTGCAAATAAATGACAGAAGTCTTGAAATACTTTTGGTATTGAAAGTTAAATCAAAGCGCTGATATTTTTCCAATAGACCCTTTCGGAATTTAGGATAGCGACAAAATAATTCTGTTATCCATAATATTTTTACTAGACAGGATTGTATATACAATACAATTGTTCTCACTCAAATGAAGAATACCTTATCGATGTAATAATAGGAACTAGAAATGTGAAATCACTGACGATTTATTTGTGATAAATGGAAATTACTCGGTTCGAGACCAGGACCAGTGTGAATGAGATGAAACTAACAGTAGGAACACCCCCTGTTATAATTAGCCTCATGCCTCATAAGGACTTGATTTGGTAATGGTTGGGTTGATCTGTGATACCCTTTGTGATTGTCAATCTAGCGCTGGAAGATTCCATTTTACCAAAAGATTTAAAATACATTCTCAAAAATTTCCTCCGAGTCTAAAACATGTTTAGACATAGATAGTATTGGAAATACTTCTTTTAAAAGGCTATACAATTCTATGTCGAGATCTATTGATCTTGATATATTAAATGATAATATTATGAAACTCAAAAAAGGATGTTATTGGAGAGGATTATAGAATAAGTTATTGTTTTTTATTTCCTCTTATTTTCTTTTCTCCTCTGCTTTATGCTGTTGTTTTTCTTTTTTGCAAATTAGATTAGTGTTCTTTTTATTACTGTTCCTCTCCCTGTGCTCCTTATATTTTCTTTTATTTTCCTTTTGTACAAGTACAACGCTTATAAATATAGTTTTATATATAATGTATCTTGCTTATGTCTTATATATATTATGTATGTGTTAATGTAGACGATGAAACTGTTCTTATAAATGTTAAAAGCGTTATAAAGTTTAAAAAACATTTCTAAAACTGGGCGTAACATATATACTTTCAAACAACTGTAGAAGCTGCATGAAAAGTACTCTCCCAATACCAACCACCAGTCCAATATTATAAATGGACTCGGGGCGGTCTTAAATATATCTCAGTTACAATATCTGTGAACGTAAAAGATATCAAAGTGTATTTTATCAGATCTCTCGAAGTTTAAATTGAATTTCTGTTCAGTTTTCTTAACATGACATTTCTATAGATCAGTTTTATTTAATGCTGCGTGGCTACATCCACCGTCTTAAACATACATGAAATAAATGTTTTTTTAAATGGTATATTTTCTAAGCACTAATTTCTTGCGAAGATCTTTCAACGTGGGTAACATAATTCTTCAAGGTGCGATTTTGATTTTGGTTGTTAGTCTGTTGTTTTTAGTCTGACCACCGCTGCCAAGCAGCGACGGTCTTCAGCCTTCCTTATGTTAAGTGATCATATTTTTTACTAACTCTGTATTTTCACCCCAAAAAGTAATCTTATACACATATAGATGTTAATATATCAAACATATAGGTATATTGAGAGTCCGCAAGTCAAACGCCGCCGTAAAAAGTTGATCTTGAAATGGATAACGCATAAATCTATCTTCGTAGAGATAGGTACAGTCGACATCAAAAGTTGGTGAACTGATACAGATTTCCAGAACGCTTATATACCGTAGCGTGTATAAAAGTTTCTCAGCATGATTAGAATTGAAATTAGCTTGACATAGGAGAAGGTCAACGCAGCCTAAACACCAGTTTGTCAATAGCAGCTTAACATTAGAAGATTAAAAAAACTTATAGTAACTTTTTCGATGCTTAACTAGCTTTAGCACTAATCTTGTTTAGCGGCATATGGACGCTATGGTGTATAGGAGTATTGGAAATTTATTCTAGTCACACACTTTTGAGGCTAACTGTACATCTGAATTTACTGGATAGGAAAATTTATACCGAAGTGAACACTGAATATACCAAGATAAAACTCAGATCTATTGTAAGTTTTTTGCAGCAGAGAGGAAAGTGAATAACATATGTTTACATAAAGTATTAATTGGATATGTTTTTGCCAATTCTCTTGAATATAATGCGGTCTTGTTAGGACATATATTAAAATTTATACAAGAATATGATGCTTTATTTCGACATAACTAGTTTGTACAGACAAATAAGAACTCTGTTTTTCGTGCTGGTGAATGTTGTAGGGGGCTGTGACTTTCCCAGAATGTATAGAAATGTATCGAATAAAGCGCAATATTTATTATTTTTTTATTAGATTCGAACCTATCCCAAACCTAAATGAAGCGCTTTATCTATGATTTATTAAATAATACCAAAACATTTAAGAGTAAATATATGATTTGCCTCTTACCACAGAATACATAACAATATATCCTACTGTTACATTTAATGACGATGGTACTGTAAGATATTATATAAATGTGTTATATTAGTAAATACAGGAATTTTACTATCGTGTTTTTTATATCTTGAGGAATAACGCCGTCCTTTTTCTGCGAGTAATTCCTTCAAGGGTAAAAGACATCGGTTTCAATGACAAGCCAGTGGATTTACGAGCGTTCACGACTTTACACATTCTTTGAATAGGTATGTCATGTGTTACTTATTGAACTTCTCTTTTATATTATAAAAGTTCTATAGTTACAAATAAAAACGTAAATAGTTTTATATGCACTGGGAAAAGCGTGATATCCGCCACATCCGCCCAATAAAATAGATAAATAAACAATTATTACTCGTATAATATATAACAATACACTAAACACGATAAATATACACTAAAGATTTTATTAAATCAATCAAGGTTTCACATGCCGGGCAGTAGACTTGATGGAGTCTGCTGCCCGGATGAGAAGGAGGCGGTGTACGGTGTCCGGTGCGCCGCCTGAGAGGTTTTGCAGGGGTGGGCTTTTACTCCTACCCCTCCCAGAGAGGTAGCCTCAACAAGGCTTCTTGTTCCCCGGACGTCTGGACGAATTTGGTTTCCCAGGCCCGGGTGGAGCAATCAGAGGGACACCCCGGGGGTTTTTAGTCAATAAGAGTCTGACACACCGGGGTCGCTGCCCTCACAGCGTCCCTGATGGTCCTATGCAGGATTTTCCCCCGGGATAAAAAAAGCAAGGTTTCGTATGGTGAAATATACAATTGAAGCAGACGAATAAGACAAAAAAAATGAAAATAAAAGATGAAGCAATGTTAAATGAATTGATTGGGTAATGGCGGCAACACATGCAGTACAACATAAAATACAAATATCAGTTTCCTCGTTTAATGAGGGATTTTTTTTAATTGTGAGCTATTCTCACTTTTTCTTGACACATGCAAGGGTGCAGTTGAAAATGTCAATATGAGAATAGAACTTATAATATTATATTATGAATGTCTCCCACTTTGTATGTAAATGTATTGCCGACATACCTGGTTTTTGTGACAGGTGCATCAAATAAAGGCTCCCCCACACAGGCGTGTTATTATAGGTCGATAATATCGCATGCGGTATTGCGTTAAGTCATGTAACCACTCTCAAACTGTCGTTTAAACCAAACGTCCTACAAGTAGTAAAGTTGTTATCGCAGGTGTGAGTACGGTCGTTTGCGTCGTGATACAAAACATTCTAGAACTCATATCGGAATATCGCAGGACGGAGAAACGCAACGTCCTACTTCTTGCGGCGTTATTATCGCAGCAGTGTGTAACTACATGACCATCCTAATACAAAATGTACTGAAGACAGATATCGCAGTAACGCATGCGGTATTATCGACCTATAAAAACGCGCCTGTGTGTCGGAGCCTTTAAGTATCGCATCGCGAACAATTATGATAAAACTAAAAATTAAATTATTTTTCATAAATTTTTAATCATGTATAAATATCAATTAAAACATTAAAAAATACTTTGTATGTAATTAATCGTTATTAGAATAATGAGCTTATACAGTATGTTAAAAAAAACAAGACCGACCTGTAAAGGCGTTACTCAATGTCGATATTAGATTCTATTTAGATTATCCCTTTTAGTTAAAGAATAAAAATACAAATAAAATAAAAATTAATAAAATGGGCAAAAATTACATGATGACACTAGAGGCGTGAGTGTGGTAGGTCGTAAACAAAGGAAAGCAAAAGATTATGCTAGTAGCTCATGGCGTTCATGAGGGTGAAAGAAGCGGCGGAGAGGGAGAGGCACATCGCCAATCCCCGCAACCCTCGGCGCCGCCGCAGAACAAGGCGGCTCGGGACAAGGGAGCAGTTCGCGCAGGACTCCCAGCGCGACGAGCTCCCCTCCTGACACAGGCTGGGCGGGTGACGTTGAGGGCGTCCCCGTCCAGTACAGAGAGGAGGCGAGGGGTATAAATCCCCCTCCACGAGAGGAGGCCTGCCCAAAGGCCAACGCCCGCCGAGCCGTCGGAAGTATTCGGATTCCCAGGCTCGGCGAAGGCGAAGAGAGGGCAGTGCTGGCACCCCGGTGGTTTTAGTCGGGGCAGGTCCGAAACACCAGGGGAAGTGGCCCTCACCACTTCCCCTGACGGTCCGTAGGGATTTCCACCGGGATAACAAAAAAAAAAAAAAAAGTAGCTCATGGCGTCAAAATGATTATCAACAATTCAATCGTTTCATTACTTTTTAAACTGATTTTTGCAAGTTATAAAAGCATGGACCGCATGTAAGATAATTCAATTTCTACAATTTTATACGACAATAACTTTTTCATGTTTACGAATAATATAGTTTTCTGATATATTTTGGTAACGTTATCATCTCACTAATAATTATGCTCCTTTCAGGTCGGACTGAATTTTCTAAACATACAGTATTTATAATAAAGCATATATGTATATGCTTATCTGTTAATTTACGTTTGGTTATTCTGGCGTACAGAACGAATTATAGACGAAGCATTAAACTTTTAATTATAGTTAAATGTCTGGTAATTATCACATTTTGTTATTTGCCAACGGTTGGGAACTTGTTAAAAGTTAGGCAAATAATTTTAATCGCGAATAATGGATTTATAGACGACTTAATAAGGTTGAAATTGTAATACTAGGCATTTAGGCAATTTATAGGCATTACATAAAATGGCTTAAAAGGAATGAGACAAAATTACTAGGCGAGCGACGTTTATGTCTAAATTCTTGTCCTGGGGTGTGTCTTTATCTGCCTCTTTCTATAAGCGCCATTTTAGTAGACGACATTTTAATATTAGTTTGCATATTTTGCTTCTATCAATATAAATATTTTATTAAGTTTAGAAATGCCTGCATCTAGATTTTTTTAATTCAAAACTTCGTACTTAACTATGTTCCCAGATGCATTCTAATTGCTTTCCAATTTCGTGTTAGTTAATTGTTTTAAGAAACATTTCCCATTACTCCATAGAATGTGTAAAAATTAGAGTTGTTAGAATTTTTCTTTTGTGGCGGTTAATTGCTTCTATGGACAAATGAACTTTAAAACATGTACTCGGGACGACATTGAAATATATAAGATATATGTATTTGAAAAATAATGTTACACCTTCGAGCTTTATACAGCAGGGCCTTATTTATAACATTTATACAGAAAATGAGAATCTAACATTTAATTAAACCTTTATATCTCCTTCGATAACAGAAGTTAATTTAAAAGAGGTAATAGAAAACGTTTGTTTTTTTTGGTGGGACTATCTTATCTTACGTCACTTAGTTGAATCGTTCAATAAATAACAATGAAGGAACGTGTTTATGCGTCAGATTAGTTCCTCAGGAGTTCCTCTATTTAACATTTTACACTTAGAGCGGATTGCAACAACAAATTTAATCTAGTTTAAGCTTTGGTAAAATGCTATTTACCGTTAAAGTGTATTTATTATCTTGCTCGGAAACATTATCCTCTTTCAACAACTTAAATTTAAGGGTGGCTTGCAAGAAGAAATTAAATCTAGTTTAAGCTTATATAAGCCGCTATTAATTGAAGCGGTTTAATTCGGTCTCAATTTTGATTTAAATTTAACAATTGTTAAAACTGGATAATGTTTCCGTACACGACTATAAGTATAATTTAACGCGTTCAAAAATCCATTGTTGTCTCCGTCGTCATGCCGGCCTAAATATACCACGACTGAAGGTCTCTAGGTATATGAGTTACTGGATATATACACAAGCTGATCTCGAAATGCGACAGGTAAAAGTGGGTCACTATGACGGTCTTTACACTAGTGCAGTGTGATCATGATCCAGTTCGGGCAGTCGCCCTTCGCCCTACCACCAAAAACACATCACACATATTGTTTGTTCCCGGCCCAAAGTAAAGTTAATACGGTCGCTGGTTGGTGTGGGGGGTTCGACAAATACTTCCACTTACCTCTACTGCCGCAATGTTTGATTTGCACGCTGGCCAGCGGCTTGCTTGACGGTCTCTCGTCAGGGGGGCCTGGCACTCCACTAGCACACACAATAGTCCACAAAAATGATAAAATGGCACGAGACAACGAAGTTTTCAACGATGCGCCCAAGCGTGGTGTGTCACCATTGAACGACGAAACGGTAGTGGTGGCAGCGAAAGATTTGCGCTACTACCCTCACACCATGCTATTTATTGGTCGATGTCTACGCGAATATGTTAGAATCCACCGTAACCTACCCTATAACTAACTATTAAATAATGTTCTATGACAATTGACTAAATATTGGTACGCGGCCACAACAATCCGCCCACCAAAATGAATCAATTTTAAACTAATTTAATAGTGGCAGCGGACACAACTTCACAAGAGGTCGTTGCAATAGACCAGTTCGTGTCCTGACGGTGGCAATACGCGAAATGCCATCTTTACCGGCATGCAATTGTTCGATACGTCCTAGTGACCAATCAAGTGGTTTAAGTTGTTCGTTTTTAATCAAAACTAATGAACCCAACTTGGGCTCAGACGCGCTAGTTAGCCACTTAGCGCGTTGACTAAGTGTATGCAAGTATTCCACATGCCACCGCTTCCAGAAGTCGTGATGCAAGCGTTGCACTAGCTGCCAACGCTTCAAATGAGTTATATTTATATTCGACAAATCGGTCTCTGGGAGCGATGTAAATGGTTCGAGAGTGAGAAAATGACCAGGAGTCAGAACCGATAGATCGTTGGGATCAGAACCCATCTCACATAACGGTCGTGAATTGAGCAACGATTCAATTTGCGTAGCTAATGTCAAGAATTCTTCATAAGTTAAGATCTGGCTTCCAATGATTCGAGCGAGATGATTTTTGAAGGATTTGATGTTCGCCTCCCATAGACCACCGAAGTGTGATGCTGCAGGAGGATTGAATATGAATTCAATAGATTCATTAGAAGCAGCTTCTTGCATTAGCGGCAACATAGACTTGTAAGCTCCGACGAAATTTGTGCCTTGATCGCATTGAATGCGCTGACATCGACCACGACGAGCTATAAATCTGCGAAGAGCGCCTAAAAACGCTTCGCTGGTTAGGCCGATCACGAGTTCGATATGAACCGCTTTAGTAGCAAAGCATATAAAAAGACAAACGTAGGTCTTAAAAGTTCGAGCACCACGATGTCGTTGTATGTACGTGTTGAACGGACCTGCAAAGTCGACGCCGACGCATGCGAAAGGCTTGATTTGCGAAATTCGAAGTTTAGGAAGGTCTGACATTTGAGGTATGACAGGCCTTGGGTTGACGCGAAAACATTTAATGCACTTTGAGAGTCGACCGCGAATGGCACGACGAGATGAAAGAATCCAAAAGTTTTGTGCCAACAAAAAGCTAAGCGTGCGAAGTCCAGGGTGTAAATTATCGTTGTGATACTGATCTATGATCAGCGACGTGAGACGGTGATTGCGAGGCAGCAATAATGGATGTTTGTTGTCATAGTCGAGCTCTGAATGAGTCAATCTACCGCCCACCCTGATAAGACCATCTTCGTCAAGAAAAGGCTGTAATTTTTGTAAAGGTTTTGGCAACGCTAATCCACCTTTCAAGTGCATAATCTCCTGTGAGAAAGTCGAAATTTGTGCGAATTTAACCAAAGTTTTCATCGACTGTTTCAACTCTGAAGCGATCAGATGACCTGATGCACGATTATTCGGGTTGCGACAATTGTGAATAAAGCGATGAATATAAGCGACAACACGTTGGGCTTTCTTTAAGCTCGAGTGCCGTTCTAGAAAGTCATCAAACTTGTCCAATGTGACGAAAAGGCATGTATCTAGATTCCTCTGCTCTAGAATCGCGTCAGGAGGTTCTTCACTGATATGAGGTGAGATAGGCCATTCGACCGAGCTATCTGCTAACCAACGTGGTCCATGCCACCAAAGTGAGTGCGTCAAGAGTTCACGCACGGCGAGACCGCGAGATGCACAGTCTGCGGGATTGTATGAGGATCCAACGTGGTGCCAATGTGATGGAGGTACCTTGTCCTGAATATGGCTTACGCGATTGCTAACGAAAGTTTTCCAACGACTAGATGGTGATCTTAACCAAGCTAATGTCACTGTCGAATCAGACCAACAAAATATTTTATGGAACTGAAGCTGCTCACTATAGATATTTCGAACGTGTACAATGAGATCTGCTAACAGAGCTGCAGCGCACAGTTCCAAACGAGGAATCGAAATCCTTTTAAGTGGAGCCACCTTAGAACGAGCACAAATCAAGTGCGTTGTAACATGGTCGTTACTATGTTCGACACGAAAATATACAACTGCTGCGTAGCCCAATTCGGAGGCATCGCAAAAGCCGTGTACTTCCAGCATAGCAGAATTCAATGCGGGAACGAAACGAGGAATAACAAGCGACGATAGTGTATTGAATTCCGCGCGATAACGAGACCAAATTTGTTGGATTGAGCGAGGTGCGTCATCATCCCAATCCAAACCGAGATGCCAAAGCTTCTGAACGATACATTTGAATGACAGTGTGAGAGGTGTTAAGAAACCAAGCGGATCGAAGATACGAGCTAGTTCCGAAAGGCATTTGCGTTTGGTGCACTGAGTGTGTAACGAAGTAACAGTAAATGTAAATGCATCCGCGCTGGGTTTCCATTCCAGGCCAAGCACCTTAATTGATGGGCTTGGCTCTGAGTCAAACGAGAGTGAATCACCAGATTCATGACGATGTTCGGGCGGTATATCTTCAAGCAACGTGGGACTGTTGCTTGTCCACTTCCTTAGTTCAAAGCATCCTTTGCGTAGAATACCATCGACATCCTTCATCAGCTTACGAGATGAACTTAATGAACTAGCTCCAGTAACGACGTCGTCAACATATACGTCCTTGGTAAGCGCTGCTACAGCACATGGATTGTCACTGCCTTCATCTTGAGCCACTTGCAAGATGGTACGAAGCGCTAAGAAGCTTGATGATGACATGCCGTATGTTACAGTGTTGAGGCGAAATTCTTGTATGGGCTGTTCTGGAGAGAAGCGAAACAGGATTCTCTGGTAATCACGATCAGATTCCGCTACAAGTATTTGGCGATACATCTGTCTGATATCCGCGGTGAATACGAAAGCGTGCAAACGAAAACGAAGAAGAATCGAAACGATATCAGATTGCAGTCTGGGGCCAACGAGAAGCTGATCGTTCAGCGCTGGTCCACCAGCTGGCTTAGCGGTGGCGTCAAAAACCACACGCAATCTTGTGGTTGTACTGCTAGGTTTTATAACGCAATGATGGGGAATGTAATATGTGCGATCGGTTCGAGGTCGATCGACCACTTCCATGTGTCCAAGATCGAGATAATCTTTCATGAAGGCGTTGTAATCCTCACGAAGCTGGGGATCACGCAACAAACGTTTTTCGAGAGATAACAAGCGACGTTGTGCTAATGCAAACGAGTCTCCGAGTGAAGGTTGTGAAGTTTGAAAGGGTAGACGAACGATATATCTCCCGGTTTTATCTCTAGTGTGAGTACCCTTGAATATGCTTTCACAGAGAGCTTCTTCTGGAGAAAGTACCGTTGATTTGGGCAGCTCGTCTATTTCCCAGAACTTGCGTAGTTGCGAATCTAAGTTCTCGAAGCAGCATAGGCTTGTTATGTTGGGTATCAAAGATGTGCATAAGACCTTTCCCATGACTACCCAACCGAACTTAGTGCTAAAGGCGACGGGTCCATCAGGCCCGTAGGTGATGCGATCACCCAAGAATATTTGGCAGAATACATCAACGCCGACAAGCGCGTCAATGGGCGCTGGCACGTTGAAGTTAGGATCGGCCAAATCGATGTTGCTGAGGTTCGACCACTGAGCGATGTCAATCCTATCAGTGGGCATGGCACTGCATATCTTGGGTATGACGAGTGCTTCGACTACAATGTCTGATATAGGGTGTCTTCTACTGCGCATGCAAAGCGTAGTAGAAGAGCTGGCAATGGACGTCGACTGTCCGATGCCTTCGATTGATCTCGTTACTCTTTTCAGAGGTAGACCGAGACGCTGTGCACACTTTTTAGTGACGAAGTTTACTTGACTACCATTATCAATGATAATCCGAAATGTTTGATAGGTGCTAAGATTACCTAGTATCTCGACCGAGGCGGTTGCGAGAAGCGAAACTTGTGTGGTGGACGATTCCACCAGCGTGGTTACCGCTGGTCTGTCGAGTGCGAGCTTATGTGGCGATATCAACGAGGAGGGGGGCGATACGGCAACTGCTTCCGAAACGAAAAGTGACGTTGGCGAAACGAGATTCGCATTTGATGACGCCGAGTGTTCATCAAAATGTAACGTTGTGTGATGAAGCGAGTTGCAGTTCTTGCACCGGCTTTTCGAACGACAAAATTTCACGACGTGACCTGATCGAATGCAGTTCAAACAGTAATTGTGCTGTTTCACTATGTTGTATCGATCACGAGGAGCGTAATTAAGATACGTCGGACAATTCGAGAGCGAATGTGATGATTTGCATAATACACAGGGGTCTCTCACTGGTGACGGCGATTGCACCATAAGAGATTTCGAATTATGCATGCGATTTTGAGTTCCACTGGTTACTTGGCGTGGCAGTTTGTTTGACGAGCGTGCGGCACGTGATGAGTTTAGGATGCGAGGAATATCCTTCTCAGGTTCAGAGAACTCGATTGCTCGACTAACCTTTTCCAAATAGGCTAACAACGAATCGAAACTAGGAATGTCTTTGCTATCGTTTTGTAGTTCAAAACATTCACGAGTATGCTTAGGGAGTTTGTTAAATAAAAGATAGAACAATGGAAAATCCCAATCCGTGACGGGAAGTTTCAAATTTTTCAACACCGCTATATTCTCATTGAATGTGTCTATGAGTTGACGGAATTCCTGAGGAGTATTTGATTTGATTGTTACTTTATGTATTTCCTCCCAATAACGAAAAGCTAGTTTGCGTCTACATTGGTATCGATCTACTAATGCCTCATAAGCGTTCAAAATAATTATCTTCTGACAGCGGAAAACCTTTCAAGAGACGTAGAGGTTCACCCGAAAGAAGCGAGAGCAAAATTGAGAAACGTTCGACGTTTGGCAACCGCTTGTTGTTATGGACCTTTGTGTTGTACACATCAAAGAATGAAGTCCATGTTGATATATCACCGTCAAAATGCAACAAGTTCATACGCGGTAGTTTCACAGCCTGATCCGCAAAGTTCGAATCAGGATCCTGTGGGCGTGCCTCCGGCTGTGATACGAGCGCCGAGTGAATCCCGATTATTTTAAAGTATTTCTCATCAACTTGCAAACGAAGAGCATCTTCGCTATCTAATTCCGCGGTGTCCGTAATGTCAGAGCAAAGCTTAAAATGCTGTGTGTCGAATTCTGTGTAATGATTTTCGAGACGACTGTAACGCGCCAGAAATGCTGGTAAGCGTGTTTTATCATTTTCAGCTTCCAAACCCGATGCTAAACACTCATCTATGCGTTTAATAATGATACTGCGCCTCAACTCTACATCACGACGAACAGGTGCTCGTAACATATTTATCGAATTAACAAACTAACAAACAACAAAAAATTTATATATATATCAAATCAAATAATGTAATGGACTGTAAAGTAATATGAGATAACAGGAGAATATTTACTTCAAGTTATTGTACAACGAACAACGATTAGCAATCAAAATAAACAATCAATAAATATTTCCTAAACAATAAAGTATTTATTTCAAATGCAATAAAAATTCAACGAAACTAATGTGTATTAATATTAAAGATCATCCTGTATAAACGACATACAACGACACGAGGTGACAACAATAACAACAAATGATAAGAAATATAACTGAATAATAATTCAACTAATGATGTCTATGCCGGGTAGTTATGAATGACTAGCAAGTATGGCTATTATTACGTATCGGGGCGAATTGCTATTTAATACGCCACGAGGTTACGAAAATAAATTATAATAAATATGATAATCGAGGAAAGTACAACAGCTATGTGAAACACTTGCATAAATTAAATAATCAATGATGTATGGTATACAACAATTAAAATAATTTAATTACGGAAAGACATCAATTATATTTCGAATAAATTATATTTCAAAGATATCAGTTATAATTTCAAATATTGAATTCAGTTATATTATAGTATACGAGATTGGTTTAGGGCGCATCGATTGCAATTGCAAGGAGTTTTCGATCGATATTGCGATATGTAATACGACTAAACGACACTATGGAATTTATTAACAAAGAAACTGTATGATTTATATTATAAACGAAATTGTCAACGTTCAAGTAATGATTATTTGCCACAATAAATTTGTATTTAAATTTCTAAACGATAAATAGCGCTAATAAACAATATTACATGCATATATTACGACAATAAATTACGACAGTTTGAGGGTGGAATCCGACATATTATGGTTCTTACGAAAAATTAAGTATCCGTGGCTCGACGTAACCAAAATGTTACGATATTAAAAATACAATATCTACGGCTCGTAATGATCAAAATCCGCGGCTCAAAATGACCAAATGTCACACGATATTAAAAATACAATATCCACGGATGGAACCGGCCCAAAATCCGGGGCTCGAAGTGACCAAAATGTTTGTTCCCGGCCCAAAGTAAAGTTAATACGGTCGCTGGTTGGTGTGGGGGGTTCGACAAATACTTCCACTTACCTCTACTGCCGCAATGTTTGATTTGCACGCTGGCCAGCGGCTTGCTTGACGGTCTCTCGTCAGGGGGGCCTGGCACTCCACTAGCACACACAATAGTCCACAAAAATGATAAAATGGCACGAGACAACGAAGTTTTCAACGATGCGCCCAAGCGTGGTGTGTCACCATTGAACGACGAAACGGTAGTGGTGGCAGCGAAAGATTTGCGCTACTACCCTCACACCATGCTATTTATTGGTCGATGTCTACGCGAATATGTTAGAATCCACCGTAACCTACCCTATAACTAACTATTAAATAATGTTCTATGACAATTGACTAAATATTGGTACGCGGCCACAACACATATATATATATATATATATATATATATATATATATATTATTTATGTCATAATTGACACCCCCTTAATAACTTATTTATTGATGTTTAGTAAATATTTATTATAGTATATGATATACACGAATTCTGGTAGAAAATATATTAATTTATTTTCCGCTATCCCACGTCTATTAACCATGGATATATTTTATTATACTCATTATGTAATACAATAATGGCGAAATAAATTATATATTTAAATCGAGGCTTTTGTTATGACTTAATTACTTATTAACATAATTTCACCTAACCATAGGTGAGAGTAACAGGACAGCCATTTCCAAACTATGCGGTCCTCTAAAATGTTAAAAATAACAAAAAAAAAAACAACAATTTTTTGTACAATCATTTACCAAAAATACACTAATTATTTACAAATTTTTACCACAAGTTTCAGGTTTTGATTTGAGCCGTCAGTGTGTTAAGAAAAACAACCGAAGCTTCATATCTCGCTAGGAATAATATCAATAATTAGCCTTATGGTCACCGATTAATTCATACATCGACCATATAAGGCGTCTATTTTATGAGATACTACCTTTAGCCCGCGGCTTCACTCGCGTTAAGAAGTATTATTATTAATTAGATATAATTTTTGGGTCTTTACTTTTGTTCAACGTGTGTAAAAAATTAGGATCTAACCTGTCATTAGGCGCTAAAACTATCAAGCGATTATATTGTATTATAGTCGAAAATCTGAGAAGATTTATACAAACTTTTATTCCCTATTTTATTCCCTTAGGGGCGGAATTTATCAAAATCCTTTCTTAGGAAATGCCTACGTCATCGTAGCCTTATGCGTGCTAAGTCTCAGCCCAATCGGTTTAAAATCGACAAAGTTTCATACAAAATTTCATCCCCTATTTTATCCCCTTAGAAGTAGAATTGATCAAAATCCTTTCTTAGCGGATGCCTACGTCATAACATCTTCCTGCATACCAAATTTCAGCCCAAACCGTCCAGTGGTTTGGGCTGTGAGTTGATAGATCACTATGTCAGTCAGTCAGTCAGTTACCTTTGAGTTATGTATATTTAGATTAATCGTCAATACATCACTAGACATGAATTGGATCCAATTATATGTATACGTACAATTGAGTAAACCCCTTTTATGGACAGGACAACATACTGTTGGCCGGGAAAGGTTTTTATATCTTCACCGAGCGAAGAGAGCGACCCGTTAAGGTGCTCAGCCAGCGTTTTATGGGTTAGGTGGCAACGCAAAGGTACCCCTGTGGATACGGACTTCGTCTTGGGTGGCTATCTAGGAAACGAATTTATCGATGATCGATTAGCGTTTCGGAAGAAATTACCTTAAGAAGACACGCCGAAAGAAGCTCAAGACAACATAGGAGTAAAACTGCGCCTGTGAGCGTAAACACACCGGTTAGCAACGTTTGATTTGACTATAATTTGTCGGCGTCGCCGTTGTGTTGGAATGAAGCTAGGGCGTATATGCACCTCACTGTTTTCTGGACATGCGGCTGGCAAGGCCGCGACAATTAGATCCTCTGGATCCAACAGGATATGACGCGGGTGGCGTTTTACACGTGCGGAGCCGCTAGAGGTCGTGTATAGAAACCTCTAACACCGCTTCTTACTACAATAATGAAGATCAAGACAAGTCTTGGCTTAGGAGCTTTTGTAAACAAAATTATTTACGTAAAAGCCGCCATTTAAGTACAAATATATCTGAACAGGAAAGGTCGGAAGATAATCAAAAACATAGGCACTTTTACGTAACTCAATGTTCCGGAAAATGATTCAATTTACCAGAATCCACAACTTACCCTGGCTCTCTGACTAAGTACACTTATTATTATTTCATATTTTATACTGTCTTGACAGAGTGACTACAGTCGACCTGATGGTAAGTTCAGTATGGACCAAAAACGACAGCGACTATAGAAGACCATTGAAATCTCCGTCGTCATGTTGGCCCACATAAACCCCGACTGAAGAACTCTAGGTATATGAGTTACTGGATATACACATGCTGATCTCGAAACGTGATAGGCCAGAGCGACTGTAATAGTCGTTACACTGAGTAAGTGGTCACAATCCAGTTCGGACAAACGTGTATGGGTTGCTGAG
Organism: Automeris io; assembly: GCA_036320925.1. NCBI lineage: Eukaryota > Metazoa > Arthropoda > Insecta > Lepidoptera > Saturniidae > Automeris > Automeris io. The sequence goes on along the minus strand of JAUDJH010000009.1, from coordinate 4,638,983 downwards.
TCTAAAATCTGTTTCAATAACATTAAAGCTCTATGCAACGTAAACAGATCCAACCAATCAAAGGTTGAGATTCACTGGTCGATCTTATTCAAACCAACGAGGCATGCATTTACTTAGACGCAAATAGAACTTTACGTACATCAGTAACTCCATGTGTTCATTGAAAGCAGTCGGTTATCGACCGTTACTTGTATTCATAGAATGTTTTATAGACTTCAGTCAATGATGAACACCGGAGATGGCCTCAAGGCGTTGTAAAGTTGAATCTTTTATTGCTTTTGTATCCGTTTACACTTATAATAAACATACCTGTAACCAGAGATGGGCAAAATGTAATCTGATTAATAATAATAATAATTAATAATAATAATAATTTTATTGGATCAAAAATTTACATTTGTAGCGTGCACTCTGCCTGTCCACTCTCGCGGACGACGTAATATTTATACGGATCGTTTGCGCATCGTCCGCGGTGGACGGTAGGAGAGAGATTCACGTGACGTCTCTCGATCGGCCGCGCGCCTTAGATACGGACGCTCGCATTATTATTGGTGTTATATGTAATTTTATATGTTTAATCTAAGTATCTGTGCATTAAAGGGATTTGTAGTGAATTCTTTGGTGTTTTTACTGCCTTTCAAACGTTATATTGGCGCTCAACGTTGAGGCCGTGAACTTTTTACCGTAGGAGTGTCTAAGTGATTAAAACTGTAATAGTTTTGTGCACCGACCGCATAAATAAAAAAATGCTACCACGGCAAGTTCGCGTATAGAACCGTGAGAATGTTCGGGAATTTATGAGGATCAACACCATCACCAGTGCTTATGTCTGGGGAATAGTTGTCGCAGCTTTTTAACGCCTTTGCGGAGACGCAGGCGGTAGCATCTTCAACAGATGGAGCCCCTTCTAGCATCGCACCTCGTTACGAGCCAGAGTTATTGAAGAATCTCTCCGAAAAATACTGTAGTGTTGGAGGCATGGTGTCGTCCCTGTGTGATCATTTAACGCGTTACTACTGGGTGAGAACTTCACGTCGTCGCTGCCAGACGAGCAACCCTCGTAGTTGCCGCTGGACGAGCTCCTCACGTCGCGGTGGTCTCCGCCGGACGTGCGCTCCGCGCCGATTCAGTACATCGCCCAGCTACGCGCCGTCGACACAGACACAAGATGCATCACCGAAGAGTCCAGTTCCGAGCGCGCGTTGCTTAGGATGTACATGGACTAGTGCAGCTGCCCCGCAGTTTTCTCGCTCGTTGTTTTCATCACGATATGCTTAGTTTTAGCATTAATACTAGTTTTAGCAATAATACTTTTAAGAGACCCCGTTTAGTGATATTTATTGATCGTTGATTGTAATTGATTGTTGTTGACATTGATTTTTATTTATTACTTTGTGGATTGTTGAAATTTCTGAATAATTGTATATGTATAATAGTTAGATGTTATACTCCAGGGGGAGGTCGAATATCTGTCCGAAAGATTTGATAGCTACTTCAAGGACCGACTTTGAGCCTTTAGCCTTGTATATTAGTGCGTATGTCTGAGACAGGTTTCCTTTTAATCCTAGCTGACGCTGCTCGTTGCGATTCAAATCTCTTTGAGGAAGGAAACCTCGTCATTTGGCAGACCTACGTACTAAGTAGCAATTCGGTCATTCATATGCATACAGAACGCTACTCTGTTTTGCTCCGTCGGAGAGTCCTCTCCTGACCAAAAGGGGGAGTATGTAGCGTGCACTCTGCCTGTCCACTCTCGCGGACGACGTAATATTTATACGGATCGTTTGCGCATCGTCCGCGGTGGACGGTAGGAGAGAGATTCACGTGACGTCTCTCGATCGGCCGCGCGCCTTAGATACGGACGCTCGCATTATTATTGGTGTTATATGTAATTTTATATGTTTAATCTAAGTATCTGTGCATTAAAGGGATTTGTAGTGAATTCTTTGGTGTTTTTACTGCCTTTCAAACGTTATACATTATATAATTTAATTTACGTTGAAGCCTGCACTAGTCGTGAGACTGTACCGCAGACGTCAGCGCCCAACATTACAGAGAATACAAATAATTACAAAAATATATAAAAAATATACAGACGTGTTTTGTATAGGTGTGTTATGTGTAGAAAAGGGTGAGTAAAGAGTGTTGTGTGTGAGTGCAGATTATATGTATATAAGTATTTAAAAGATTTTCAGTTTGTAAATAATCAAGCTGTAACAAGTAATCCCTGACTTTGATTTTAAGTTCATAAAGGGAAAGGGGATAGATATTGAGAATTACATTTAGTTTGTTGTAAAATCGAGCGCTTAAAATTTTGAAGTGTCTAGAGGCGACCGAGTTGCGGTGAGATTCAGTTTTACAGACAGTAAGCCCTAGACGTTTATTTAGAATGCCCAAATCCAATGATTGAGTGTCATGTCTAAAAATACAATAGTTTGGAGCACAAAGAGCTGTCTCACAGTCATGATTTTAATCTCATTATAATTAATGATTACAAAATGTAGTCATAATTTTAATTTTCTTGTTCTGTAATCCTGATTAAATCCATTTAAAACATTAAGAAATCATAAATGTGTATGCAATCTGGGATTCCATAGTGTCTAAAACATAAATGAGCAAAATGCAGTCACGTTAATGATAGAAAACGCAAAATGTAATCGTAATCGTTTTTATTAATCTGATTACATTTTGCCCTTCTATGTCTGTAACTATACTACGATGTTTTACAATGACATTGTTATTATATTACCTCAATATTTCATTCAATGACGTTTTAAAGTAAGTTTCCACATAGGGTCTTAGTTTTTCCAGATTATGTGCGGATCCTAGTGATGCGATCAAGCAAATGATACATATCGAGGGGTGAAAGTCTATTTGGTTTAAGCGACATTTTTTGGTCATATAGTATATATTTTCGGAATCAGCCTTTTTTTACTTATTCCAAAAATATATACATATAGTGCCATATAACCTAAAAATGACGCATAAACCAAATAGCCTTTACACCCCCCAATATATGGTATATTTATGGAATCGATAAAAAACGCTGATTCTGAAAATACATATATTACTATATCACCAAAAAATGTCGCTTAAACCAAATAGCCTTTCACCCGTCGATATAAATTTATGGAATCGGTAAAAACCGCTGATTCTGAAAATACATATATTACTATATCACCAAAAAATGTCGCTTAAACCAAATAGACTTTCACCCGTCGATATATATTTATGGAATCGGTAAAAAACGCTGATGCTGAAAATATGGTACATATATTACTATGTCACCAAAAAATGTCGCTTAAACCGAATAGCCTTTCCATCCCTCGATATGATTATATACATAGAATCAGCTTAGACCCTGTATTCCCTTAACATTAAAAAACTGGCATTTGATAATTATTAGAACACTGACACCAATAAATAGGGTTGTAGATAAATTAAATGAACACGTAAATAATTTACGATTACAATTAATTTCTAATTGCACTTAATTAACAAGATTCGCTGATAATTGTGCTCAAATATTTATAATTTCAAGAAGCAACCCACGTAAAAATATTAAATTACAAACTCATTTCTGCGTATAATTCAGCGAGACGAGAAGCTTTATTCTCAGGAACGACTTTCGTGTTCAGCATAATTATAAATCTATTCGTGTTTTCTCGCTCCTTCTGTATCCCATTAGTACTATATCAAAAATATATTACTAAGGTATTAAACCTATATTTTTAGACAATGGTAGCAAAAAAGAAGTTATAAAAACAGTACATATGGTAAAATCATAATTTTTTTGCATTGCTCATACAAGTGCAAATCGGTAAGGTTTCGAGGACAAAAAGATATTGATATTATTAGATATTAGATTATATTTAATCGGCGACCTTTAAGTTTTCCATATATATATTAGCTGTGGTGACCTGGTGTGGCACGGGTAGTAATAATATGACCCATGGGATATTCATTTTCCATAAATGATGAAACAGGTATGTTTTAATTTACAACCATAAACTATTTAATCGGCGACCTTTAAGTTTTCCATATATATATTAGCTGTGGTGACCTGGTGTGGCACGGGTAGTAATAATATGACCCATGGGATATTCATTTTCCATAAATGATGAAACAGGTATGTTTTAATTTACAACCATAAACTATTATAAATATCAGCTTTCTAGATTTATCTCACTGGCGGTCACTCAATGCACTGCAACGCCGCATAAAATTGTTTCAAGAAAACTATATCGCTATAAAGTTGTCGGTCTGGACAAGTTTGTATATATATATAAAAAGGTATCCAGCCGAACTCATTTAAAAATATTGCTCCAAATACTATATTCAACGATCCGTCCCCTCGTTTTCAATCAAATCACGTGCCTTTTTGTAAACAATTGTTAGTTAATAGCGATTACAAACATAAATTAACAGTGGCGTTTACTGAGACGCAGTTTTGTGTACATTCGGAGCACGATCTCACATCAGGCACGTAGTCAGAGAACAGGCTCGGAGGGGTTCGCCCGAATTTTAAGGATAATTTGACTTTAACTACGTTCAGTTTATCGAGTAACCAGGAAGAATTTTTAACGAAATTGTTTTGGTAAGGCAACAATTTCTATACTTGGGTAGACTATTTAATCAAAATATTGTATTAATATAATAGAAATGTTGTTCTTTTTTTATTCTAGCTCGACAAATTGACCTATACAGTGTCTGATGGAAATTACACTAGTCCAACAACGACACCGATTAATTATCAAGAAATAGGAATGCATTAACAGAGGCATTAAGACAGAGGATCTCTAGGTATACAACGTGATCCTGAAATGCGTCAGATCGAAGTGAACCAGTATTACGATCTCTGCCCCTGTGCTCTGTGTTCACGATCCAGTGCGGGCTATCGCCTTAGTATTTTAATTTGTATTATTTTTAGCGTAATTTATTATTTTAAAAACCCAAACAGTTATTAATAGTTAGTTTATATCATAGATTACAGCTCATTTTTGGTTAAAATATAGTATTACTGAAATTATTATAATAATTTTAATAATATTGACCGCGTCTCTATTCAGATGATATATGAGCCGTTCATTTTGAAAGTGGCTTAAGTCCATTTTTATCTTTTATCAAGTGGGCACTTGTGACATTTATTATTTATGCTGAACAGTCAAAAAAATTAATTGGTATTGAAATATACTTAGTACATTTGAAAATTTTATATCAGGTACATTTTCAAAATAATATAAAAAACGCGAAACCTTAAGTATTTCAAATTAAAGATTAGTGGACTTAAGTCACTTTCAAAATGAAAGGCTTATATAATTAACAAGAGGTAAAATCATTAGGCTAATCGTCGCTCCAGTGCTTATTTATCCAAACGACCATTATTTTGATTCGTCCAATCTTATGATAAAATACAAACTTCAGTAAAAATTTAAATACAAAATAAAAATGTATGTACATCCATAAATAAATATTCAAATTTTTGAAACAAGGCATTGATATTCCTCGACGGCAGATGGAACTTCAGCAAGCATTTCCGGCAGCTCATGCCAAAGGTGCTGGGGGCTACAAAAGCCCTCGGGCGACTGATGCCCAATCTAGGCGGGCCAGGGGTGCCCAGCAGGCGCCTCTATTGCAACGTGGTGCGCTCCATGATGCTGTATGGTGCCCCGATATGGGCCGACGCTCTCAACAGCCGCAATATCACCTTATTGCGGCGACCCCAAAGAGCGTTGGCCATCAAGATCATTCGGGGCTACTCTACGGTATCATGCGATGCGGCCTGCATGATGGCGGGCTCGGTTCCCTGGGACCTGGATGCCCGAGCCCTCGCGTCACTCTTTACATGGCGCGAGGAGCGCCGGGCCCGGGGCCAGCGAACCGCCCCGACCGAACTACTAGCGAAGAGGCGTCTGCTGGATGCCGAATCGATTGAGACGTGGAGGTCGAGACTGGAGAACCCACGTTATGGCCTGCGGACGATTGAGGCAATCCGTCCGGTGTTGGCTGAATGGCTGAATAGGGGTCACGGCACACTAACCTACCGGTTGACACAGGTATTCTCGGGGCATGGCAGCTTCGGGTGGTACCTGTGTCGCATAACCGGTAGTGAACCGGACCCCAGATGCCATCACTGTGACGGATGCCTCAATGAGTCCGCACAGCACGCAGTAGAGGAGTGCCCAGCCTGGGCCTCCCAAAGGACCGACCTCGTCAGGGTGGTGGGTGGTGACCTGTCACTGCCAGCGCTCGCTTGCGCGATGGTCGGCAGTGACAGAGCATGGCAGGCGGTCGTTACATATTGTGAGAATTTTATGGAGGCGAAAGAGGCGGCGGAGAGGGTCAGGGAGGCAATAGCCGGCCCCGACAACCCGATCCGTCGCCCACGTAGAATAGGACGAAGGAGGAGGGCCTTTGCCGCAGGCCTTCCTCCGTAACTGGAAAGACGCCTGGGCGGCGCGCCTGAGGGAGCGTGTCGCCCAACTTACCCAGGAGAGAGCGGTGTGTGACGTGTTCCCGCACACCGCTCCAAGACTACTTATGAGGAGAGCGATGGGTGGCCCTTTACTTAGCCCCTCGTAAACAGAGAGGTGAGGCCTACCGAATAGGCCAGACGTCGTCGCGGGCCGGAGAAGTGGACGCTGCTGTACCTCCGGTCCCGGCTAGACGGAGAGAAGGAACACCCCGGGGGTTTTAGTCGGTGCAAGTCCGACACACCGGGGGGCGACCCTCATCGCCCTCTGAGGTCCGTCAGGGATTTCCCCCGGGTTATAAAAAAAAAAAAAAAAAGGCATTGATATAGGTATAACGAAAAGCGAAAAAACATTTGAAATAAAGATTTGTTTTACAATAGAACAAAAATAGAGTCTACTACAAAATTTACGATTACGAAATTGAACAAATAAGCACAAAGGCGGAGTAATGCATAAACCTTTGGTAAAATAAAATAGTAAATATAATATTGAATATGCTGCCTTCATAAGTGCAAAAAAGTGTAAGGAAGTATATCTCTTTTGGGGTGAGAAGAGGTACATTACTTGTTGTATCCATTTTGCGCTTGTATATCGTACCAAACCTGACCAGTGACGCAGCAGATCGTTGTTCTCACAGCACTAGTCTACATGGCATTTCTATCAAAGGCCACACGGTTTTCCTCACAAAGTTTTCCTTCACCGGTGAATATGTGATGCCTAAATTCGCACTTGAACCCATTAGAACGAACCGGGATTCGAAACTATGACTATTCCTGTCGTCACCACAGCCACTTAATATTAAATTGTCATTTTTATATATTCATAAATAAATAATGTATTTTCTTCGTATGTATAGACCACTTTATTAAAGCCTAAATGCGACTCTGGTCTATAGCCTTGGGCGCTCAATCGCACCGATAACGCCTACTAAACTGTTAACAACCAAATAACGTGGATCTGCTATAGAGCAACGTAACCTTCAGACGTAACCGTAGTTCTGAATTACATACCGGCATAACGAAGATCAAGTTACAGTGGTTATTGATCAAAGAAATGCGATATTGTGGGCAGTTCTATGATATATATATATATATAAACACTACCTTTTTTTTTGCATTGTCCATTAACTTTTATCTAAGTATTTTATAATATAATAGAGATATATAATATAGTTATTGCATTATAATTAAACAAAAATGGTATTTCTTTGAAATACTTCTTAGTCATTTTGTCATCAAATATAATTGCGTTGCAAATGAACAGATTTTTATGAAATATAGGCAATACAATTGAAAGGCCTGAAATGTTGATCTTTAACTTTTCTACTTTCTTATTAAAAATAAATTATCATATACCTCGAAATTGAAAGAATTCTGAGCTATTGAGAGCTGATCAACGTTGTTTTTTTTTACCCTGGCTCAACGAAGTGACTACAGGGTACCTGATGGTAAGTACAGTGTCCAAAAATCAAAGGAGGAAAATCCATTGACTCTATGTCATCCTGTCGACCTAAAGATACCTCGACTGAAGGTCTCTAGGTATGTGAGCACTGATATGACCTAGAATAGGTGTTGATCTCTACGAATGTGTGCTATAATCCAAATGTCATTAATTTCACAAATAAAATATATGACGATATCGCTATTTTTCCTGTAATCTTTTTTTTTGAGAGTACACTGTTTGCGATTGAATTCTTCTGTAGAATTCCTTGCATAATACGTGTTCTTTGATCCACTAACGAACCGTCTGAAAATCCTTACAGCCCCTCCATGATTTAAAATTGTATACATTGCTTCAATATTTTTAGTATCTTAAAAATTATATCATATAAAATAACTTTCATTATTTGGATTCTTTTATCGGTTCATTTTTTCTATATCTTTTTTTTTATAATAATGTAAGTTGTTCCTAAATAATAAATAAATTGTTTTAATTTATAACACATCACTTTTAACAATTTATAAGATTTTTTTAAATTAAAAACTATCTATTTTTTATGTAAACTAGCTTTATATATTAACCACTGTGCATGCTGTGGTGCCCTATAATTGTGGGGGCATTTATATGTTCTATTTAAGTACCATGATCCTTTTGTTTTCTTGTCTAATGTTACCCATGTTGGGCACCCTATTATGTAAAATAAATAAATAAATAATAAATAAAACTAAAAATAAACTAAAATCAAAGCTTATTGATGATTTAAAAACATTTTCAAAGCTTATAATAAGTCATATATGTTTACAAGTAACAAATTAAATATTAATTCTATTAAAGGTAGTATCAATCACTATCTACCTATCTATTTATCTTCACGCCGAAACTCTATTGGAATCGGCAGAGGCAGTGCGACGTCACTTCTCTCTATTCTTGCAAACCCTTTTCAATTCCTTAACATTCAATTATCCTTTCATGCACTCTCACCGATACCGCGCACTTATGACATTACCCTCCGTCAAAACTCTCTTTATTTGGTCTGTGTAGGTAATTCCCGGTCGGCCTCGGCTCTTGCTTCCACTCACATTCATATTATATCTCTTTTTTGTCATTCTTTCATCATTCATCCTCTCGATGTTCCCGAACAACCGAAGTATGCATTTACGCATAGTATACATGACACTATCTTTAAAACAACCATCATAAATCATCACCAGTATCTACCACAAATGTAAAAAAAGATATTTATTTGTATATGTAAGAGAGTAGTATTAAAATTTAAAATGTTTTAAAACAATATGTTATTTACTCATTAGTAAGTCGCAAAATACTTCGCAAGTGGCAAACAAATTATATTTAAAACTAAGGCCACATCTATTTCGATATTTATTATGAAATATCTATTTAAAAACTGTCTTGTAGTGAAAGCGAAATGGGATACCTACTTAAAATGACACAGTTGGCTTGCCGCCCAACTACTAAATTCTGACTTATCATCTGAGGAATAGGTGACAAAAAGATAAATTTCCATTATTTATCATTTTTCAAAAAATAGGTTGATTTTGTACATATTACATAATACTGACAAGTAATTAAAAATGTCTCTTCCCAATAAAAAAACCATGCTACTCGGTTTTTGTAATGGTAAGGCTACATTTATTATACATATTACAAAAATATGTACATCTCTTAGATTAAAAATAAATACTGAAAAAAGTATATAACTCTAAAAAATTCCTAAATTTTCTGTTCCAATAAATATATATCTAATTTTATCACAGTATACTTTTATAGTAAATATATAATATTACATAGTAACTAATAATAGCTCTCAATAATGTTATAACTAATAACCAAATGTTTCCTTAATAAAGATTGCAAATTCTCTGTCCTTGTGAAATAGACTTTCATTTCCACTGTGTTTTGTACAAAAATAGCAAATTATAATAGATAATTAATTAAAATAGATAATTATGGAAACTTTACAAGAATATATCTAATTCATGCGACAAAAGTCTTCCCTCGGGCAAACTGCAAAGTACACACTCCGAAAAGCGCCTACTGAAATAAGATTAGCAATAATTTTATATTATGAAAACGTCTTTTGTTTCTTTTTTGCATGATGCATAAATGGGTCAAAGCCTTTGACTCAAAGATATAATAACTACTGAGAAAATAAGACAAGAAATTATGCTAGTTGACCTAATCACCATATTGTGGTACAAAAAAATAATCTGGATTAGTTAACGACAAAATGTAAGTCAGTAGATTTAAGGCGTTAATTAAATATTCCATGTTTTTTTTTTGGTATCCCAGCAGAAAATCTTTCATAAAACCATCAGGGTGGCGACCTTGGTGTGTCAGACTCCTACTGACTAAAAAACCCCCGGGGTGTCCCTCTAATCGCTCCACCCGGGCCTGGGAAACCAATTTCATTCAGAAGCCCCAGGAGCGAAAAGCCTTGTCGAGGCTGTCTCTCTGGGAGTGGTAAGAGTAAAAAGCCCTCCCCGCCAAAATTTATCTGTCAGGCGGCGCGGCGGACACTGCGCACCGCCTCCTTCTCATCCAGGCAGCAGGCTCCCTCAAGTCTACTGCCTGGCTATCATAAGTAACTACTACACAAAACTGATAACCCTAAAAATATTAATACAACAATCGTTGATGGACTCTCAGCACTTCTCTATCATTTTTTTTTTAATTTAAATTTCCGGAGTTGTGTCTTCAAAATGTCTCCAGGAATGTTATTGTATAGGCTAATACTGAACTTTTTTAAAGATATTATTATAAATTATTGTTCTTATATATCTTATATTATTATTTATCACATATAAATAATGTGACGAAGGCAATATTTAATCGCAACTTAATGGGCAATGAAGTATGGGTTAATGTTAACACTAAAGTTGTAAGGAAGGTCGATCAGCTCAAGTTTATTAGGTAAGTTACTAACTTTACATATCTACAGCGTATTAATAATTCTCGGATAAGCCTTACCAACGTATAATAAAACGGACTTAGTTTAATACCTAATAAATTTAAGAACACATAATATTCTCCGTCTATAGATCTACAAAAATGTACGACAAAGAAAAATATTAAATATAAAATCTAAATTTTCCTATTTGCATTCACGATCGTAAATTGTATATAGTAATACTATTCAAGTAGTGGGGAATAATGCAAATTGTCTGATAAAGGATGGCAACGTAACACGTAAACTGCTTACCAGAAATTATTAGGACAAGCTTGTGAAAATATATTAAATCTAAAGTGAAATTTAAATATTTTGAAAGATACTTTATAATGTAAATTTAACGAAAATATAAACTTAAATAAATAAACAAAATTATTTGAATAAATGTATTTTTGAAACCAAATTTCTAACATATAATAACAATATTGAGATGCTATAAATATAATTAAACTTTAGCTATTGTGTACAGAATGGCAAAAATCAGTTGTTACAAAAATTATAACATAAAAATCCGAGTTCAAATAATAATAGTCCATTTTGTACATTAGCAATAAAATAACTTTTGTAATGACTAACTTTTGCAAAATTTTATAGCTTTATTAAGGTTAAAATTCATTACCTAATAAAGCAGTATGGTTGAATAAATTGAGTGTTTTATTTCCTTCCGTTGCTAAAATAAACCGGTAAAACTACTAATTAAATTATTGTTTTTTTTTTCAGGTAAGCTCAAACAAAAATCTGTCCTTCTATTTTATTCTGCTGTTAATTTTAATTTCTTAAAAAATGTAAGTACCATTTAATAAATTGTTTTATAAAAGAACTAAGGAGGAAGTTGATAATTACAGGACATATATATTTCTGGCTATATTATCAGGATAACATGATGATTATACCAGCTGTAGTGAACCGGCGTTACCCGGATAGAAATTTACATACATATATGACCAGCACAATAGTGTAACATAAACCAGAGCGTTGGCTTATGTGGTTTTTGAGATAATTATATTCATCGCGACTCGCATTGGTCTTTCGTGTTTTGGGAACACCTATTGGACGTCTAGTAATTAATATATTTAGAGAATTTCGTGATATATGCAGGCCGCCATGACAACGAAGACTGCCAATGGAGTTTCGTCCTTTGATAGGCGTTGTCACTTTGTCGAGCTACTGTAAAATAGAGATTAACTGCACTATATGGTCCTTTCTGTGGTTCTACAAGAACTGGATATATTCCTATGCTTAATAATAGTCTGAAAACCTAAACAAAGTAACATTCGATAAGATATAACGCAATTAGAAAGTCCAAAACGTTTGGATTCGACATCATGTGATAACGAGGAACTTTACAAGCTTAGTTCAATTCTATACAATTTGCAATTTTATTAACGTTATATGATCGAATTTTAATTTGTCTAAGCCTTAAGTATACTTTGCATACTAAGTTTCAACTAAAATAATAAGCTACCATTTCTCCTTCAACCGTTATAATACCGACTATGCTTTCGTATTTCAAGAAACTTTTGCCTTGCACTTCTTTTAAGCGTTCCTAAGCTGGAGAATACCCGACGCGTTAGCCTCCTAGAGACGCCCTAGTTACCTTTAAACATGAGCTTATACGGAAAGAATTATATGAAAACTTTGTTAGTTATAAAGCTGAAAATATTTACTTCTATAATCCTTAAAAAAGCCCACATTTCACACAAAAAGGCATGTATGAATCAATTATATTAAAATAATAATCATAACAGTTTTTTTCTTCGTGGAACCAAAATAATTAGGACCTATTTTGATAGTTCAACAGAACAACAGGCCGTTTCTTAAGGCAACATTATTTCAATCTTACTTTTGTAATAATATATCATACTGTAAATAGTTCGTAATAGTAAAGTAAGATTATAATAATAATATTACTGGAAATCGTCACACCCACCGCAGTAATTTTCGCTCATTTTTTAATATTATACATAGTTTAATTGCGTATACATAGCAAACAATATTCATAGAATTTTATATTAAAAGTTAATGCCATTAGCCATTAACCCTCCTGAAAACACAACGAAAAGATTGTTTTCTTTTCCTACGAGCTCGTTCATTAATTTCTGTATCACACAACCCACTGGCGCATGGGGGTAACTGTGATTTGCGAACAAAAAGTTATAGCTCCTTGTACTGGTGATATAAAACAAAAGGGGATCGACTATACACAGGGAAAAGGCTTTTGTCGTAAATCTGTGGATATTTGACGCGACGCGATGTGTATCTGCGTGGCTTAGTTGCCTAGTAACTGATATAAACCAAAGAACTTTCCTAATATATCGGAGTTCAGACTAAAGAAATAGATGGAGTTGAGAACAAAGAAACAAGTCATCATTCATGAGAGCAGCGATAACCTATTAGAATTTAATTAATAAAACAAAAAAGTTTTCGAAGTATTCAAATCAACATTTTGATAAAATGAAATAAAAAAAGATTGCATTTGAAAAAAACTAATAAAAATTATACTAAACTATAAACATAATTGTACATGAATTCCTTATATTATAATGTCAGTAGTAATTTGATACTATAAAATATCAATCTAGAGAAAATTAATAATAATAATATATAAGGCAATATCATTTCGATGTGAGCAGAGATACTTTAGTGGTTGTATTTACTTTACTCGAACAGTAGCGCAGATGATCGCCGTTCTCAGGGTATTTACACGTGATTTTCCTATTACATGCCATGCGGGATTCCTCACGATATTTTTCTTCACCGGTGAATATGTGGTGCCTAAGTCAGCACTCAACCTTTTTTTTGGTAACCCGGGTGAAATCCCTAACGGACCTTCAGAAGGCGGTGAGGGCCACCCCCCGCGATGTCGGACTTGCACCGACTAAACCCCCGGGGTATTCCCTCTCCCGTCTGTCGAGTGCCAAGGGCAAGGCTGAGCCATCTTCCTCGGCACCCTGCGACGTCTGGCCTTCTGCAGGCCCCATATACTTGGCAATGGGTGGTTAAATAGTTACCACCCCTCGAAGTCAGCATTCAACCTGGAAAAACTTAGTGGTACGTTGGCGGGACTTGAAACAATGACCATTCGCGTTGTCGCGCGTTAATATCGATCCCTAATCCTCTTGGCAACCTCAGCCAAAAAAGAAAACTAATATCTAGAGGATGTCACATAATGGAATATATTAAATATACATATATAGTGTGGGTAAACAAAACTTGTCTATTGTACTTTTATTTTATTGTGTTTGGGTTTACTACGCTTTGGAATTGCGTTTTGTTAATTGCGTTCCTTTGTCAACGATTTCTAAAGCGTAAGACCTTTTTAGCAAGAACGCAATTGCCAATTTTTCATGGCGCCCAATTGTTATGTGCAAACGGTCGCTATGAGAATGTGCCGCTAACGCATCAGCTTGTAAACCTGCGGAGTGAGACCGAAGCCTGTGGAAAGAGAAACTGCTAGACAGTACACTCCGGGCTAGAATCGAGTCCACACTGAACTTTACAATTTGCATCGAATGCGATATCAATACCGTACGATATAATCACTCCCAAAATAGTAAGATGTACTATCTAAAACAGCAACGTCACTTTTAAATTATTAGGTCCTTACATATGAAATTGGCGTTTTGTATGGGAGGAACAAAAAGTCGAATATTTTTTAATATAATATATTTAATTAATCAAAGTATGAACCATTATTTTCTATGCACTTTTGCCATCTCATAGGTAGTTCATTGATCCTTTTACTAAAAAAACCCATCGGACGGGAATCAATAAAATCTTTGAAGGCGATTTGGACTGCCCCATCGGAGTTGAATTTTTTCCCTTGCAAGAAGTTATCCAAATTTCGAAAAAAATGGTAATCTGTTGGAGCAAGGTCCGGGGAGTACGGAGAATGTCTTAGACTTTCCAATTGAAGCTCTTCTAATTTAGTAGCCGTCTGTTGCACAGTGTGTGGTCTAGCGTTGTCGTGAAGCAGCAGTGGCGTGGAGCGATTGACCAGCCTAGGTTGTTTAGCCGCTAGCTTTTCCATCATAGTTTGCAATTGCTGACAATAGACATCAGCCGTAATAGTCTGGCCAGATTTGAGAAAACTGTTATGAACAATACCGGCACTAGTCCACCAAACGCTTACAAGTAACTTTTTTGGGGTTAATTTTCGCTTGAGGCAGGATTTGGCTGGCTGGCCAGGATCCAACCATTGCGCTGAGCGCTTCCGATTATCGTAAAGAACCCATTTTTCATCACAGGTAATGATTCGGTTTAAAATACCTTCATTATTGTGCCGGTTTAGTAATGTAACGCAGCAGTCGACGCGCGTTTGCCGGTTTGCTTCAGTCAATTCGTGAGGTACCCACCTTTCAAGCTTTTTAATCTTCCCAATTTGCTTCAAGTGAATTAAAACAGTTTTATCACTAACATCGCAGCCTGCAGCTAACTCGGACGTGGTTTGCGATGGATCCGCTTCCACAATAGCCTTCAACTCTTCATTATCAACTTGAGTCTCAGGCCGTCCACGGGGCTTGTTCTGCAGGTCGAAATTTCCAGAACGAAAACGTTGGAACCAAAAACGAACCTGTGTTTTCTTTTGCAACACGACCGCCATACACATCATTCACCCTTCGAGTTGTTTCCGCAGCACTAGTGCCACGGCGGAACACGTACTCGTAAATAATGCGATATTTTAAGTTTTCCATATTGTAAAATGAGTGACGCAAACAGAAAAAAACAAATGAATGACGATCATCGAAGCACAAATACATGAGTCTATAGCTGTACAAATTTGAATTTGGAATTCCTTACCAAAGAGGAGAAATTTGTGATTAAAGTGGCCAGTACGAAAAACGCCAATTTCATATGTAAGGACCTAATATTAATTTAAAGTTGTTCCATGATATTCAGTTGTTAATAAAAACTTACATGTAATGAAATTCATTAAAGCAGAGATAATATCACTTCGTTAATTATTTATAATATTGCATGTTGTATTTTTATACTTGTCTCTGTTATAATCTGTCATAGATTTTATAATCTGTGTCATAGACTTATATTTTAACATAACGATTGTCTATGACATCTCTCTTCTTTTCCTGTCTTAAAACTAAGAACACGGCCTCTCTGTTAATTAACTTATATAAAATAAATAAACAGTGATTGAAGACATTTGGACTATTATTACAACATGGTGTCAGAAGGGAGCAAATCAGAGAAAATATCTACGATTTACAATAGCTTACCACCGTTAAAAATAGACAGTCATATTACAGAAAACTGGCAAACATGGCGTCAAAGGTTTGAAATATATATGGAGGCAAACAATTATGAAGAATTACCTCAAAAAAGGCAAGTGGCGATTTTTCTCAACCTGATAGGCAATCAAGGTATTGAGGTGTATAATTCTTTTGGTATAGATCGGACAAAAATAAATTTAAGAGACCTTCTAGAAAAGTATAACGAAAAATTCAACCCACTTAAAAATTTGACAGTTGAACGGTATAATTTCTTTAGTAGAAATCAAAAAGAAGAAGAAGATTTTGAGGAATACGTAACAGTATTGAGAAATTTGAGTCAATCCTGTGAATTTTTATCTTTAAAAGACAGTTTGATTAGAGACAAGTTTATAATTGGAATTTATGATGTCAACATAAAACAAAGATTATTACAAGAAAACAATATAGATATACATCAATGTTTAACAATTGCAAAAAACATGTACTTGTCACACCAAAGAATAACAAAATTAGGTCAGCCAGAAAATGTGCCAGAAATTATTAATAAAATACACAGTAAAAATAGTCCAAAATTTATTAAAAAGTGTCACTATAGTCAGCCAAAGTCAAACAGCAAGTCAGTATGTCAACGCTGTGGTCAAATACACCGTTTTAAATGTCCAGCAAGAGGAGTAAAGTGCAATATTTGTCACCGTTATAATCATTTTGAAAAATATTGTTTCTATAGAAAGAAAATTAACCAAGTGAGTGAAATGTATGTTATAAAGTCTATAACTGAAAATAATACTCAAAATAATTGGAGAATTAAAATATTAGTCAATGGCAAAGAATTAAATTGTCAAATAGATACTGGAGCAGATATTAATGTCATTTCTAAGTTTACACTGCAACAGTTTTGTCCAAATATTAATATTGTTAAGGCGAATCATAAATTGTGTTCATTTTCAGGAAATTCAATTCCAATAATTGGAGGTTGTTATATAGATTGTATATTTATAAAGCCACAAACTAAAGCTAAAATATATTTTGCTGTAGCAGGGATAATATGTCAAACAATATTAGGTCATAAAACTTGTGATAATTA
The DNA here is from genome assembly GCA_036320925.1 of Automeris io. Taxonomy (NCBI): domain Eukaryota; kingdom Metazoa; phylum Arthropoda; class Insecta; order Lepidoptera; family Saturniidae; genus Automeris; species Automeris io. The sequence goes on along the minus strand of JAUDJH010000009.1, from coordinate 4,621,790 downwards.
TGGTATTGTAAAACGAGTATTTAATGTTCAAAATGAAAATAATTGTCAAAATACTTCAAAGGTAGTTATGTCAAGGTCAGTAAAAAGAATTATAGATAAATATTCAAATACATTTGAAGGTCTAGGATGTTTACCACAAAAAGCTCATTTAGATATTGATTTAAATGTCAAACCAAAAATATGTGCTACGCGAAGGATTCCTTATGCACTACAATCACGTCTTCAATCTGAATTAAATAATATGGTAAAATCAAAAGTTATAGAAAAAATAGATTCCCCAACAGATTGGGTAAATTCGATTGTGCTTGTGGAAAAAGCGAATGGAAGTCTCCGAGTGTGTCTAGATCCTCGAAATTTAAATGAGGCAATAAAAAGACCACTCTATACTTTTCCTACCTTTAATGATTTACGTTCAAATATAGCTGGTGCAACAGTTTTTAGTAAGTTAGATGCAAATTCAGGTTTCTGGGCTATTCAACTTGATGAAGAAAGTAGTAATTTATGTACATTTAATACACCTTTTGGTCGATATAAATTTTTACGTCTACCATATGGTATTAATTCTAGTTCAGAGATATTTCATAGAACAATGGTTCAATTATTTGGTGATTTACCAGGTATTCAAATATTTATAGATGATATTTTAGTGTATGGCAAAACAGAAGCAGAACATAATGAACGTCTAGAAAATCTTTTTAAAAGAGCACAGAAAGTCAATTTAAAATTTAATAGATTCAAATGTCAATTTAATATGTCTGAAGTTTATTATGTAGGTCATATGTTTAATAAAAATGGAGTTTATCCAGATCAGTCTAAAGTAAAAGCTATTCTAGATATGCAAAGTCCAACTAATGTAAAAGAACTACAAAGATTTCTAGGTATGGTCAATTATTTAGGTCAATATATACCTAATTTAGCTGAAGAAACAAGTGTTTTAAGAGATTTAATTAAAAAAGATAATTTATGGCAATGGTCTCAAATTCATGAAAAACAATTAAGTAAATTAAAGTCTTTAATTTGTAAAGCACCAGTTCTTACACATTTTGATATAAATAAACCAATACGAATGTCAGTCGATGCTTCAAAGAGTGCTGTAGGAGCAGTTATTTTACATGGTAAAAATCCAATTGCTTATGCGTCAAAGTCACTTACTAAGTCACAGGAGCGTTATGCCCAAATAGAAAAAGAATTGTATGCGATAGTGTTTGGTGCAAAAAAGTTTCACCAATATATATATGGTAATATTGTATATGTAGAAACAGACCACCAACCCCTTGTCACTTTATTCAAAAAACCATTAGCAGAAGTCCCAACTCGATTACAAAGAATGATGATAACCTTACAAGCGTATCATCTTATTGTTTCTTATACAAAAGGCTCAGAAATGTATATATCTGATACATTATCTCGTGCACCTATAAAATCTAATCATAATTTTAATGAATATGATTTAAGAGATTTAGAAAAAGATATTGAAATTCATGTTAATTTACTAACCTCAAACTTAGCTATAACTAAAGAAAAACTAGATAAAATACTTCATGAAACTAAAAAAGATAAAACATTACAAAAATTAAAATTTTATTATCAAAATGGATGGCCAAATTGCAAAAATCAAATTGAGTCTTTAGTCTCACCATACTGGAATATTAGAGATGAAATACATGTTATTAATGATATATTATTTAAAGGTCAAAGTGTAATTATTCCAATGTCAATGAGAAGTGAAATATTGTCAATTTTACATGAAGGGCACCAAGGTATTGAAAAAACTAAAAGTCAAGCTCGAGGCATAGTATTTTGGCCAAATATTAGTAATGATATAGAGTCTAAAATTAAACAGTGTGAATCTTGTTTAATGTATATGAACAATAAACCAAAAGAGCCTATGATGTCACATGAATTACCATTATATCCTTGGCAAAAAGTTGCTATAGATATATTTGATTATAAGTCTAGGAAATATTTACTTGTTGTAGATTTTTACTCTAATTATATAGAAATATCATACTTACCTAAATTTAGCAACAGTCAATCTATAATTACAAACTTAAAATCTATATTTGCACGTCATGGTATACCATTACAATTAGTGAGCGATAATGGTCCACCATTTAATTCCAAAGAATTTAAAATATTCCTTTTAGATTGGGATATAGAACATATTACGTCAAGCCCATACTTACCACGGTCAAACGGATTGGCAGAAGTGTCAGTTAGGATTATTAAAAATATATTTAAAAAGTGTGATGAGTCCGGTACAGATCATTATATAGGTTTATTACAATATAGAAACTCTCCAAGAGGTAGTCTTAGCTCTCCAGCTCAGTTATTAATGTCACGTCAATTAAGAACGAAATTACCAACTATAATACATAATTTAAAGCCTAAAGTAGTCAATTTCAAATTTCATTCAAAACAAAGAAAAAACAAAATAGAAAAAACACAATTTTATTATAATAAGCATGTCAAAAAAGCTCCTTTGCTAAAATCAAAGGATTATGTATATTTTAAAAAGAAACCTAGTGATAAAATGTGGAATAAAGGTACTATTATGTCTAAATCTAAGTTTCCCAGGTCTTATATTGTAAAAGATAATAATAATGTGTTGTATAGAAGAAATAATCAGCATATTTATCGCCCATATAAAAGTAAGCATATGTATAATAATAAGAATTATAATAATTATAATTATTCCTATCCTATTTCATATTCTAAGGATAATAGTCATTCTGTAAATTCAAAACAACAAAGTGTATGTAGTCAACAAAATAGTCAAACTTACAATAACGAATCTCCTAAATCTACTTTATCTCATAGTCAAGTACCTAATATAAATGAAAATTCTGATTTATATAGAACTAGATCAGGAAGAATAGTAAGAAAACCAGATAAACTAAACTTATAAATTTTATTATATTACAGATATATCAATATAAAACTGAGGATAAACACTAAAACATTGTCATATTTCGTTGATTTTTTAATAAAAGGTTTTGTCTTATTATTTTCATAAAACTCAAATTCTTCACTAAATACATAATAAACATACACATTGTTAGTAATTATAAAATGTCAATTCTAAAATTGTCAAAGATGTCAATGTCAAAACTGCGTTTTGTTTTAAAGAAAGGGGCATGTTATAATCTGTCATAGATTTTATAATCTGTGTCATAGACTTATATTTTAACATAACGATTGTCTATGACATCTCTCTTCTTTTCCTGTCTTAAAACTAAGAACACGGCCTCTCTGTTAATTAACTTATATAAAATAAATAAACAGTGATTGAAGACATTTGGACTATTATTACAACAGTCTCGATATAGTGGCTAATTAATGCCGGACGCTAAGTACAATCATGTCCAAAAACCGATTGCAACTATTAAAAACATAAAATATCTGTCACTAAAATCATGCCGGCATACCATAAAGCTTAAATTAAGCATTACTAAAGAGATAACTAAGCCCTAATGTCTCTTCAAATTAAAAAAAAATAAGAATCTAAGAAGAGATTTAAGACCAACCTTGGTCAGCTTTCTGTAGTGCCAAGGCTGTCGCGTTTGTATAACAGGTGTGTGACCGGGGACAAGAGCACTGATATATTTTCGGATTCGATGCCGGCCTTCAAGAGGAAAATTAGTGAGCAGGTTTGTTGAGCTTGGTATTGTTCTTGGTGTTGTATCGTTTGTGTGTTAATTTTTAATTTTAATTTAAGTTGTAGGTATTATTGTCTAGTTATTTTTTCTTTTTGGTGTTTTGATTTTAATTTTTTGTTTTGATATTGTTAGTACTTAGTTAATGCTTTTGAGCCATGCTGTGGCTGTCTTTTATTAGTATCCATTGTAGACATTTATCTTATGCATGTGATCTCATTGCTAGGTGGTTCCTCACTCTGAGCTCCTAACTACCGGTGGCTTGGGCCTTAGGTCTCGCCCCTGTAGGTCTACATGTTTTTATATTTTAAAATATATATTATCTATTTATATATATTTATTTTAAAATTTAAAAATATTGTATTTATAATGAATAAAGAGAATAATAATAATATATCATCACGCTATGTGCCTTTCAAGATGAGTAGTGATGCATTAGTCGTTGCATCCACTTTGCGCATGTATGACGCGCACAACGTGACCAGTAGACCAGCTGATCACCGTTCTCTAGGCACTTACTTTTCACATTTCTATTAGATGCCATGCGGGTTTTCTCAGATTGTTTTTCTTCACCGGTGAGCATGCGGTACTATAATTAAAACTAAATCTGCAAAAACCCAGATATACGAGCCGGGACTTGAACCTACAACCATTTCCGTAGCCACGCATCTCGGTCCCTTATCTAGGCAACCACAGATATTGTACTAAGATTTTTTTCGATCATAAGCTACTAAAAGCAGAATAAAAATCCCCATTAGTAATGATATGATACGAAAATAAAGTGTACAATTCGTGGGACATTGGCGTTAGTTTTTATCTCATGGCCTTACGGGTGAGGCATACCCTGAAGGTCTTTTAAAACAAAAGATCAAGCCTCACGCAGCACAATGTATTGTATGTGAAATTGGTATGTCACGATGTGCAAGTCACGAACAAACGATAACACTTATAAATTAAGGATTTTACCCAAATAAGGGCAAAGCTAAATCAAATTGCAAAGATTACTATGAATATAATGACAAATATAAAATGAGAACTAAATGTTGGTAGGTATTCTATCCCGATATTACAAATAAATTCGTTTTCCATTACAGAAACAGCGGAGTTGATATAAGAAGATTAATCGATAAAAATATAAGTACAACGCAATCAATGTTTCTTATATTATTGTTGTTGGCTGTACATCGATATAATATCTAAATGTATACCTAACAGTAACTTCAAGTAACATACGAAATGAAGAATTATTTTAAGTTCTCGTACTTCAAAGGAACCGTTACATCTTTAACCTTCTCTCTTCCTTTTCCGTCGATCTGTTTGCTGAGATTCTTTTTCTTAGGAAAATGTTAAAGACCAAGATGAAATTAATACAAAATGTTCACGTTCTTAGTCTCTTCTAACTTAGAAAAAATCAAAGTCTTAAGTCAACGCAATCAAACGATGTAGTTGTTTATTTGACACATATTACGTCTTCGCAAAGGAATCAAAAATCTATAAGGGACTTCCCATTAACCAAGAATCATAGGTAAAAACAATATCTTATAGCACAAGTTTAGGAAGAAGTATATAAACCGTAAATTAATAATAACAATTTATATTATTTTTTAGTATTCTAAATTAATTCGTGGTTACAAAATTATCGCGACGTATGTCGATGTATGGGGATAATAGTTTTTAACTGTAAAAATAGTTTGTTCGTCAATCCAGTTCACCTTTTTGTTAAAGAAATGCTCATTATTCATAGTTTCTAATATTGTAATTACATATCTTAGGGAATGATTTCGCAGAGACTAAAAAACATTTTATGAAAACTTGTTAAATATCTTCGTGCCCCAATTCCATGATAAATAGACTGGTTACGTAGCTACAAGCTTCTACGGAACCCTTGCTGTGCTAGTTTTAATCGCATTTAGCTAATTTTTTCTGCTGACTCTGTAAATTAACTAAAATACAATAGGCAATACAGCTTAACGACGGTGACGACGTTAAAAGACTCAATTCTCTAAACAAACGCGGTATTTGAGCTGGTATAACTATAACACAACCGATTTTTATATTGCCTGTTAGTATATTAAACAGTTATTATGTAAGTGCCGTGGTGGATGCCGGCAGAATAGAATAGCACCCCCCTCTTCTTGCTGAGGTATCGTAAAAGGCGACTAAGGTATCTCTTTAACACTGCAATTCAACCAGGTGTTCAGAGAAGGAAAACTCGACCAAACCTGCATCCTGCTCCCTCCCGATCGTACTGGTTCTCCATTCCATCGAGCCTGAGGGAGCTCGGACGAGAGAGTGCTTTTCTGGCTGCGCGTCCAGCTATGCACTTAAATATCTTCTGCGCAATTGACTGTTTCCGTAAACTGGACCTCGATTTTCTTAATCGGTGTTGAAACAGGCGCCGTGGCCGATTCCGGCTAGAACATCATCATCATCATCATATTAAACAAGATATTTTAATTTATAGCTGCGAATAAGGAATATTAAAATGTATTTTGTAAATTCTTATTGAGCATAAGTTTCATCTCGGTTCTTATTTGCTTACTTTTAGTAGAACAGTTGGGCTGAGGTAAGTCGTTTCGAAGCAAGCAGTAATTAAATTCTCCATTTGTGTCTAACATTTGCTTGGTGGGCGTACTCATTAACCAATGCGTTAGCTAGAGCTTTCCCACAAAACGGCACCTCCCACGGGAGCTGACAGTGTCCACTCTACCCTGCACAACCAGGCGTTCCCTTGTATCCACACACCGCGTCACTTGTATAATTTTTAAATAACTGAATGAAACGTTTAGGACTGTTCCTTAAATAACAAAGTTGTATATTATTTATAAGAGGTACACGGCAATTTCGTAGTTTGTTTTCGCAAAGTTGAAGCCTTCCCGAAACTCTAAGCTTGTAACGTTTAATAAAAGTTAAAAGCGCCGCTTAAAGTGTTGTAAGACTTGATGTCTGCGAAAGAAATGCTTTAAAGTCCCAAGCGAAAAGAAAAAATACAACAGTATAGATATTCTGACACATTATACGACAAAAAAAGTCGATATTTTTGTGTTTGTGTTCGCTCGTATCTTATAAACTAGGCAAAAGGCGTATATTAGGATTCTTTACTATTGTACGTATAAATCAAATGATGAATATTTAAGTGTGATATCATTACGTATACGAAACATGCGGTCAAAAGTATCGTTGAAGAAATACATAATATTCCTATACGTTTTATGAAATAATATTATGTCTAGCTCTTTCGCAAGAAAAGTGGGAAGCTATGAACACTTAAAGATTAATATATATTTACTATTGCGTAATCTTTCTTGATTGTTCGATGTGATTGTTTACATTTTTTTGAATAGCTGTGTAAATAAATACAATTAAAAGATTAGGGATATTTATTAAAATAAATATGAAACTGTTCAGAAAGATCATATAAAAGCACTATTTTGATATTATACGTTTATTCTTTTCTGCAATTACTCAAAACCTTACAATTTCATTAGAGCGAGATTTAAGTAGAACAGAACATACTTCTTGTAGTTACTCTGGCAAATCTGAAGTAATAAAAATATTTATCGTGTAATCTGTGGTTTTTCTTTTTCTATAAGTTCCACGCAACCGTAACCGTTGGAACAAATTGAGCAAAAACAAGTAACGTGATAAAAGTTGATTATTCTCAATAATTTTGTCCTAGTATTTAACAGTAATATAATCCTTAATGCCATATTTCATAATATCTTTTAATTATTCTGTGAAAAAGTAATTTTTTCGACCTTCGTTATTCACATTCGAATGAAGCGAGGAATAATGGACCCGCATTAAAATCTGAACCTTATAAACGCGTTATATAATCCACCAACGAGCGATGAAAAGATAAAAACGCTTTTTCTCTCTCAAAGGAAAATAAATAGAATAAAACATCTAAAGCTTTCAAAGTAAATTATTTAGAGTGTCATTCGATCTTAGGTAATATACATCTTTAGCAACAACCTTCTAATTTCCTTAAAAAATAAATTCTTGCAAATAAAGCTCAGTAGGAAGAAATGAAATAAATTGTGTTAAAAATTAATTAACACGACATTTTTTTAAATACATTAGTAGATAATGTAGCAACAGTAAAAAGTATTATAGCATATGGTTATAATATTTTTTTAGAAATCAAATTATATTAAAATTACTTTGACCACATCAATTTTATATTGCGTAATATCTCTGCATCTATACAGGTAATTTCATAAACGATGTACATATTTTAGGATAAAATAACTGCCTTTGTTTTTTTTTTTTTTTCAGTGTCAGTGTCGGGTTTTTTTACTATATTTATAGGTATTAAAGTAAATATCCAGATTTAAATAATCCGACAAGACTTACTAGGAAAAATGTATTATAATAACAGATAAATAAACACTAATTCAAACTTAATCACTTTCACGTAACTCTCACCGACGCTTCGCAAAACACACACTGCCTGACTAATTGTCTGACATCATCTTCCATGAAAATTATTGTTAAACGATTACAGCACAAATTATATGATATTAAATAATAATTATTAACATTGGCTTGTAGTAATATTCGTCCCTATTTTACGCTTTTACTGTGGTAGTCTATAAACCGGAAGCCAAGCCAAAAAGCCATGCCCGAAGTGTCATCCGGACGTATTTAGATAATTACCTTTATTTAAGATCAAAGTAAATAATAATGCTCATGCTAGTAAGTACATACCTGTATGCCATTTATAATGACAATATTTAAGGGGTACTAGTAGCTATGGAGCCAATCCTGTGTATTTGACTGCTAGTAGTTAACAGTATGTAAAAATGTTTTTCTTAATTTGCCTCTTACTGAGTTTCGAAACGGAGCAGTCGAAATATCCCATATTCCCACGTACTAATTTGAATAAGTCGGAGCCGGAGTCTCACGTCGCTCCCGTGCAGATTTAACAGATACTCCCACTATCTAATTACAACGCTTTCCTATTTCGTGTATCAGATGAATTGAACAATCATGCCATTTAGATTTTCTCTTAAAAGCTGATGAAAAGTAAATAAAATTTCCAATAAAAAATATTAAGAACGTGTAAGCGAAATGGGATTTTTAAGAACAGGGTTTTTTGTGGAAATGAATAATTATTTGGGAGTGATTATATCGTTCGGAGTTGATGTCGCATTCAACGGAACTTGTGATGAAGTTCATTGTGGACACGTTGCTAGCTCGGAACGTACTGCTTAGCACTTTGTCCATCCACATCCTTCGGTCTCACTATGCAGGTGTGCACGCAGGTGCATTAGCGGCAGGAACTCATAGCAATTGTTTTGCACATAACAATTATTCAGTGGCAGATTGACTTTTATGTTCTTGCTAAAAAGGTCTTACGCTTTAGAAATCGTTGACAAAAGAACGCAATTAGCAACGGCAATTCCAAAGCGTAATAAACTTAAACAAATTAAAGTAAAATTACAATAGACGAGTTTTGTTTGTCTACAATTGATTGCAATAGAACCAAAATAAAACCCAGCTCTTTCTTTTTCTCAACTTGGACTTGGCTCTGTGAATACTCAGGCTAAACACAAGTTCCCAGAGTATAATCAGTTTTTTATTAAAAACGTATTTATTTCTTGAGCAAAGTCTAAGCAAAGTCAAACTAGCTACTATAAATCTCAGTCTAGGGGTCTGGCACTCCGGGAGCACTACCCTCACGGTATCACTGATGGTCTTATGCAGGATTTTACACCGGGCTCCCAAAAATACTGAATGCTATAAAACTAAAACGACAACTAAACTGTCAAAGAAGAAGTCCAGAAAACTTGATAAAATAATAAACATAATACAGTGAAATTGTATTACAATACAAAGGGAATAGAGAAACAGACAAAGAAGGCACCATGTGGGGCTTTTACGACGGGATGTCCGTTTTTAGACAAACAATACCGAGGGTCGTATACGTTTTTTGTTACGAAAATACTCTTCTAGGCGGACGTTTCTAAACCGGACCCTCACGTCTCTATAGGGCCATTGGGATAAGATTCTTGAAGTTATCCCTTTTTAGCTCCAGCTTAAGAAATTTGGTTTGCTAAGCAGGAACGCTGCTTAAGTTTATGCGCGTAATGAGTAGTATTTATACATAATCCACTCGTTTATATCTATGGTGCCTCGGATTCTTCATTTAGAGTGGGAAAATTAAGTGCTCGTTAACTTTATAAGGATCTAGAAATTTTTTTGACTAGCTGATCCGGCAAACGTTGTTTTGCTATATAAGCTATTGTAATATCTTCTAAGATGTTCATTGAAATTAAGTGATGTCAAAGACAATTTTGTTCACAATTAAATACTTTTAATCAACAACACATTTATTTGGATAAAAATTGATATTATTACGTTGATACAACTCTTAACAAATAATGCATTAATTTCGACCAAATTTGATTACCATAAAAACGGTTCTAGTCAGTTAATCTTAAAAGATAGACATATACTGTTGCGGACATTTTTTAGATCATTTCAAGAGAAATAATTCTTTCATACATACATTTTTGGTATCTTCAACCGTTTTCCCAGCGCACGCAATGGAAGCCCTCAAGAATGAATAATTTTCCCCGTTTTTTTTTACATTTTCCATTATTTCTTCGCTCCTAATAATTACATCGTGATGTTATTATTAAAAGCTAAAGCCTTCCTCAATAAATGGTCTATTCAACACAAAAATAATTTTTCAATTCGAACCAGTAGTTCCTGAGATTAGCGCGTTCAAACAAACAAACTCTTCAGCTTTATAGTATTAGTATAGATATTTCATCTACAATAACATATATGAATGCCCTTAGGGCGGCTTGCACTAACGAATTAATCTAGTTTAAGCTTGTATAAAACGCTTATTAATTGAATTGGTTTGATTCCATCTTAATGATGATTTCAGTGTAAGTGTTGTTACAACTAGATTTTGATTTAGTGCAAGACAATAAGTACAGATCAGCGCTAAATAGCATTTTATATAACTCTAAACTAGATTTAATTTGTTAGTGCAAGCCGCCCTTAATGAACTAAACAAGTAATAATAAAATGTAAACAGTATTCGTGCTGTATGTAAATATCTACTCCAAGTTACGGGGTTTGTAGTAGAAATCATGGAATTAGGAGATTTAAAAAAATAATAAAAAAGCGCCAAAATGATGCTAAAAATAATGTTCTTAAATAAAATTGCAAGTATTTGTCATGGTCGCCTTATTTTACTTACATTAGCATGTTTCTATGTAGTACGCGTATCAAAAAACGCTATAAAGTAAAAAAAACGATAGAACAATTTTAAAAAGTCACAATTCCGTTTCGTTTCAGTTAAAATTTTCAGTTTAAGGGTCAGTTTCAGAATCGTACTTTTAATACAGAAATAAGCCCTTAACGGAGCATATTTACTTCACGTAGGCTTGGTGTCCTGAATAGGGTGCGACGGTTTTTCACGCCAAATCAACTGTTCCTTTTATATAAGGCTCAGGTCAGGCCTTGCATGGAATATTGTTCGCATCTTTGGGACGGTTCTGCCCAGTACTTACTTGTTGCCCTGGACAGGTTGCAGCGGAGGGCTGTCCGCGTTGTGAATGATCCTGAAGTGACTTAACATCTTGAACCGCTTCAGTTGCGCAGAGATGTGGCCTCACTGAGCGTTTTCTACCGTCTGTATCATGGCGAGTGTTCTGAGAAGTTGTTTAACCTTGTTCCACCCTCTCCCTTCCTGAATAGATCCACGCGCGCGGGTTTGCGTTGTCACAGCTATACGGTATCTCACATCCCGGCCAGGACAAAGAAGTTCTCTAACTCCTTCTATTGCCGTGTCGTTGGGGTGTGGAATGGTCTTCCGGCGAGCGTGTTCCCTCCATCCTATGATATGGGATCTTTTAAACGAAGCGTGAAGAGATATTTGTGCAGGCTGGCATGATCGCTGCGACCACCGATGGGTTTTTTGTTACCTTTCGATAGTCGTTGGCGTTTTTTGGACTGTACCATGCTTATCATCAGGTATGGTGCAGTCACTGTGTCGAGTCGGTATAAAAAAAAAAAAATTTGAGGCGTCTAATTTCAAAACCCGCTAAAACGATTTTTCGTACAAAATTGCTTAATAGGAGGACTATTATAGTAATTTGAAATGTTTTTATCAAAGCAAATATTATTTATGAAATTTTTCTTTTTTGCTTTTACACTCTAGAATAATAATTTAAATAACTTATAAGAATGTGATTGTTAGGTCAAAGATTAATTATAAGTTTTCATAAATTTAAGGATTTCGAAAAATATATGTTATAATAGGTTTTGAATTCAGACTCCTCAATTATAGCTATAGGTCACAGCACAACATTATCTGTAATTTAATGCTTCCTTTAAATTGAATTAAAAGAATAAAAAATGCGGTTCCATCTAGGTCTTTACGAACTACGTAACGATATGACGGGTACATCAAATATTTTACGTCATTTTACATTAAGTTTGTTGTTATTGTATTTATTTCTGTGTTTACGTACGTTTATGTTTTTCCAGATTAAGTACCGATTAGACATCACATGCTCACCGGTGAAGGAAAATATCGTGAGAAAATTCGTACAGCATCTTATCAAATAGAAATGTCATGTGTAAGTGCCATGAAAACAGCGATCAGATTCGCTATTGGTCACGTTGAGCACGATTTAAAGCGTAAAGTAGATACAACCACTCATATATTATTACTAGCTGTCCCGGCAGACCTTGTTCTGCCCTATTTCTCTAAAACAAAGTCACATTGTTTCTTTTAATGTTAATAGCTTCCCCGACAGATTTTTTTGAAAATTGTTTGAAAGAACCTGGCCTTAATGCTATATGTATAAAAATTGACAAATATTGACATTAATATTTATACGTCACTCAATTGTTTTGCCTTCCCGGAACCCGTCCACTGACATTTAAACTTTATAGTATGGTGTTAAAGTTCAAATTGACTTTAAAATATTATTACAAATTTTTTGTATGAGAATATAGAAAAGTGTTGTTTTTAGACTTTTTCAGACATTTTTTTAAATTTTTCTCTCCGTAATAACCTTCCCCATACTTCAACAAACACAACAAAAAAGAATCGGTTTAGTCGTTCTCGAGTTTCGCGCTTATCAAGACATAGCTGATCCGGCAAACGTAGTTTTGCTATATAAGTTATTGTAATATCTTCTAAGATGTTCATTGAAATTAAGTGATGTCAAAGACAATTTTGTTCATAATTAAATACTCTTAATCTTAATCTTATATAGCAAAACAACGTTTGCCGGATCAGCTAGTTTATTATATCTTAAATTTGATCCCATTTTAATATGGTGCAGGATTGATACATGTCTTCGAAAGTATAAGCCAGAACTTTTGAATTGACAACAGCATAATCCATTTCCCTCTACATCTCCCTCGTGTGTAGACAGATGTTGAGAATCGAGACTGTTTCCAAGCGTATATAAGGTTTTTTTTTTTTTGATAGCCCGGGAGATATTGTTGACGGACCTCATGGAGCTTTTTGGTTGTCGGACTTGCACAACCGAACATAACCAAACACAACCGAACACAACACAACACAACTGAACACAACCAAACATAACCAAACACAACCGAACATAACCAAACACAACACAACACAACCGAACACAACCGAACCTAACCTAACCGAACACAACCGAACACAACACAACACAACCGAACACAACACAACACAACCGAACCTAACCTAACCTAACCGAACACAACCGAACACAACACAACACAACCGAACACAACACAACACAACCGAACATAACCAAACATAACACAACACAACCGAACATAACCAAACACAACCGAACACAAACGAACACAACCGAACATAACCGAACACAACACAACAGAACCGAACACAACCGAACACAACCGAACACAACCGAACACAACCGAACACAAACGAACACAACACAACACAACCGAACACAACCGAACCTAACCGAACCTAACCGAACACGACCGAACACAACCGAACACAACACAACCCAACCGAACACAACACAGCCGAACATAACCGAACACAACACAACCGAACAGAACCGAACAGAACCGAACTTAACCGAACACAACCGAACAGAACCGAACAGAACCGAACTTAACCGAACACAACCGAACAGAACCGAACAGAACCGAACACAACCGAACACAACCGAACACAACCGAACACAACCGAACACAACCGAACACAACCGAACACAACCGAACAGAACCGAACAGAACCGAACACAACCGAACACAACCGAACACAACCGAACACAACCGAACACAACCGAACACAACCGAACACACCCGTACACAACCGAACACAACCGAACACAACCGAACACAACACAACCGAACACAACCGAACACAAACGAACACAACACAACACAACCGAACACAACCGAACCTAACCGAACCTAACCGAACACGACCGAACACAACCGAACACAACCGAACCTAACCGAACCTAACCGAACACGACCGAACACAACCGAACACAACACAACCCAACCGAACACAACACAGCCGAATATAACCGTACACAACCGAACACAACCGAACACAACCGAACACAACCGAACACAACCGAACACAACCGAACACAACCGAACACAACCGAACACAACCGAACACAACCGAACACAACACAACACAACCGAACACAACCGAACTTAACCGAACACAACACAACCGAACACAACCGAACACAACACAACCGAACACAACCGAACATAACCGAACACAACACAACACAACCGAACACAACCGAACCTAACCTAACCTAACCGAACACGACCGAACACAACCGAACACAACACAACCCAACCGAACACAACACAGCCGAATATAACCGAACACAACCGAACACAACCGAACACAACCGAACACAACCGAACACAACCGAACACAACCGAACACAACCGAACACAACCGAACACAACCGAACACAACCGAACACAACCGAACACAACCGAACACAACCGAACACAACCGAACACAACCGAACACAACCGAACACAACCGACCACAGCCGAACACACCCGAACACAACCGAACACAACCGAACACAACCAAACATAACCGAACACAACACAACACAACACAACCGAACACAACCGAACTTAACCGAACACAACACAACCGAACACAACCGAACACAACACAACCGAACACAACCGAACATAACCGAACACAACACAACACAACCGAACACAACCGAACCTAACCTAACCTAACCGAACATAACCGAACACAACACAACACAACACAACCGAACACAACACAACACAACCGAACACAACACAGCCGAACATAACCGAACACAACACAACACAACCGAACATAACCGAACACAACACAACACAACCGAACGCAACCGAACACAACACAACACAACCGAACATAACCAAACACAACACAACACAACCGAACTTAACCGAACACAACACAACACAACACAACACAACACAACCGAACACAACCGAACACAACACAACACAACCGAACACAACCGAACATAACCGAACACTACCGAACACAACACAGCCGAACATAACCGAACACAACACAACCGAACAGAACCGAACAGAACCGAACTTAACCGAACACAACCGAACAGAACCGAACAGAACCGAACTTAACCGAACACAACCGAACAGAACCGAACAGAACCGAACACAACCGAACACAACCGAACACAACCGAACACAACCGAACACAACCGAACACAACCGAACACAACCGAACACAACCGAACACAACCGAACACAGCCGAACACAACCGAACACAACCGAACTTAACCGAACACAACCGAACCTAACCTAACCTAACCGAACGCAACCGAACACAACACAACACAACACAACACAACCGAACATAACACAACCGAACATAACACAACCGAACATAACCGAACACAACACAATACAACCGAACACAACACAACACACAACACAACCAAACACAACACAACACAACACAACACAACCGAACATAACCGAACACAACCGAACACAACACAACACAACACAACACAAAAAAGTGTTAACGTTCAAATTGTTTTTAAAATATTATTACGAATTTTTTGTATGAGAATATAGAAAAATGTTGTTTTTAGACTTTTTCAGACAATTTTTTTTATTTTTCTCTCCGTAATAACCTTCCCCATACTTCAACAAACACAACAAAAAAGAAATCAGTCAAATCGGTTTAGTCGTTTCGAGTTTCGCGCTTATCAAGACAGCTGATCCGGCAAACGTAGTTTTGCTATATAAGTTATTGTAATATCTTCTATGATGTTCATTGAAATTAAGTGATGTCAAAGACAATTTTGTTCATCTATACTAATATTATAAAGCTGAAGAGTTTATTTGTTTGTTTGTTTGAACGCGCTAATCTCAGGAACTACTGGTTCGAATTGAAAAATTCTTTTTGAGTGGAATAGACCATTTATCGAGGAAGACTTTAGGCTATATAACATCACGATGCAATTATTAGGAGTGAAGAAATAATGGAAAATGTAAAAAAAACGGGCAAAATTATTTATCCTTGAGGGCTTCCATTGCGTGCGCTGCAAAAACGGTTCAAGATACCAAAAATATATGTATGAAAGAATTATTCCTCTTGAAATGATCTAAAAAAATGTCCGCGACAGTATGTGTCTATCTTTTAAGATTAAGTCAGTAGAACCGTTTTTATGGTAAACAAATTTGGTCGAAATTAATGCATTATTTGTTAAGAGTTGTATCAACGTAATAATATTAATCTTTATCCAAATAAATGTGTTGTTGATTAAGGACGGCTTGCACTAACGAATTAATCTAGTTTAAGCTTGTATAAAACGCTTATTCATTGAATTGGTTTGGTTCCATTTTAATGATGATTTCAGTTTAAGTGTTGTTACAACTAGATTTTGATTTAGTGCAAGACAATAAGTACAGATCAGCGCTAAATAGCATTTTATATAACTCTAAGCTAGATTTAATTTTTAGTGCAAGCCGCCCTAAGAGTATTTAATTGTGAACAAAATTGTCTTTGACATCACTTAATTTCAATGAACATCTTAGAAGATATTACAAAACCTTACATAGCAAAACAACGTTTGCCGGATCAGCTATAGTGTCTTGATAACCGCGAAACTCGAGAACGGCTGAACCGATTTGACTGATTTCTTTTTTGTTGTGTTTGTTGAAGTCTGGGGAAGGTTATAACAGAGAGAAGATTTTAAAAAAATTATCTGAAAAAGTCTAAAAACAACACTTTTTTATATTCTCATACAAAAGATTTGTTATAAGTCAATTTGAACTTTAACACCATAGCATAAAGTTTAAATGTTAGTGGACGGGTTCCGGGAAGGCAAAACAATAATTGAGTGACGTATAAATATTAATGTCAATATTTGTCAATTTTTATATATATAGCATTAAGGCCAGGTTCCTTCAAACAATTTTCAAAAAACAGCCGACAGGTCAATAGCTATTAACATTAAAAAAAACAATGTGACTTTGTTTTAGAGAAATAGGGCAGAACAAGGTCTGCCGGGACAGCTAGTAATTAAATACTCTTAATCAACAAAACATTTATTTGGATAAAGATTAATATTATTACGTTGATACAACTCTTAACAAACAATGCATTAATTTCGACCAAATTTGAAAACCCCAAAAAACGGTTCTAGTTACTTAATCATAAAAGATAGACATATAACTGTCATTGGACATGGACATTTTTTTAGATCATTTCAAGAGGAATAATTATTTCATACATATATTTTTGGTATCTTGTACCGTTTTCGCAGCGCACGCAATGGAAGCCTTCAAGGATGAATAATTTTCCCCGTTTTTTTCACATTTTCCATTATTTCTTCGCTCCTAATAGTTGCATCGTGATGTTTTATAGCCTAAAGCCTTCCTCGATAAATAGTCTATTTAACACAAAAAGAATTTTTCAATTCGAACCAGTAGTTCCTGAGATTAGCGCGTTCAAACAAACAAACAAACTCTTCAGCTTTATAATATTAGTATAGATTATATCTATGTTAGTTTATTTTTGTTGGTTTCCTGTGTAATTATGTCCCTTTGCTTGATTTTTCTTTTGTTCAACTTTATTGTGAACATTTTGTTTTTTATTTTTATTTATTATGCAATATTTTATTACTTTTATACTGCTGTTTGTTTCCTAAATAAATAAATAGAAGAAAATGAGCAATAATTCATCTAGGAAACCTTTTAAAATGAGTTGCTTCACTTTTCGCCTCACGTTATATACTAGATAATCCTTCCAAGTATTTCTTATCTTTTGACAATAGTTGTCGTTTTTTGGACTGCACCTTGCCTACCTTCAGACTGACTCAGTCAGGATAACAATAAAAGACTAATGTAATGAGATGTTTTATCAAAACCCAGCTAATAAATGAATCCTGAATGACGCTGAACGAACAGAAAAAAAAAGTCAAAACATTTGACATCATTTTCGAAAGTTTCGCAATCAGTCTGAATACGACCAGTTTTTCCGTATCCCTAAAAGTTTACTAACATTTGTACATGTATATGTAGTAATGACAGCAGTCATAAAATCGAAATCTTGTGGCTATTATCACCATTTTTGCATTGTACTTGTGA
The DNA here is from genome assembly GCA_036320925.1 of Automeris io. Taxonomy (NCBI): domain Eukaryota; kingdom Metazoa; phylum Arthropoda; class Insecta; order Lepidoptera; family Saturniidae; genus Automeris; species Automeris io. Next base: position 4,603,511 of record JAUDJH010000009.1, on the reverse strand, counting down.
TAAAAACCAGTAAAATCACTCTAAAGAGTAATAATTATGTGCTGTGTGGTTGTATGTATAAATACAAATAATAATATAAAAAAGTGTACGCATAAACAGAGTCAATTACGAAGTTCAAAACATCCAAACTACAGCAGCATCTAAGCCTTTGATGCCTCATTGGTATTCCATGAAACGTATATCTTTATTACGAGCTTTGACGTCATCATGTAGAACACCTTACAGGGTTGTCGACCTCTTAAAGGAACACAGGCAACGTTAAAAAGGAGGCTATGCGTTGTACACCGTTTACAACCCTACCTACGGTAAGTAACCTTAAAGAGTTTTGACGTCTTATAACCCATTTGTTCAAAATACACAAACGTCACCTGTATGTTAAAATAGAACGGCAATTTCGTGTCACGTCATGCTGTCTTCATCTTAGAGTTTCTTTTTATTTTGCAGGCAGCATATGAAACCGGGACTTTTCTGATATTAGCACAGCCCTGCTGGAATGGGGGTTGTCGGGCTGGCAAGCCGGTCTCGAGACAGCGTACGGAAATGTTAAGATTATGCTAATCATCTAATCTGTTATTTTGAGACCAAATGCACGACAATGTTAGGCAATTTCTTTTTCGTATATTACTTTAATTTAGTGATGCGTCTTCTCTGTAGCTATTACTCTTTGAAGATTATTTATTATATTTGCTCTTATTTCCTTAAAGAACCCTGTAAAAATTCAAAATATTATTTATTTTGAGATGCCAAGGCGATTGCCCGAACTGGATCATCTGACCACAGTTCACAAGTGTAAATACTGTCATAGTGACTCGCTTCGGCTTATCACACTTCGGGATAAGTTTGTATATATCCTGTTCTTTATATATCTAGATACTTTTCGTCGTGGTATATGTGGGCTGACATAGAGATGGCGACTGAAGATAAATATTCCTTCCTTGGCCGTCATACATAGAGTGCTTTTCATTTTGTTTACAATATTATTGGAGTGAAGACTAAGAGTGTACTTGTAAGCGCAGTGTGGAACGTCCACCTTCAAGGCAGACAGAACACCAGATCACAGGGCGACGCTGGATAAAAGTCGGTTTCAGTCGGTTGATAAAATGATACCATTTGTTATCCAAACACTTAGGGACTCATTTTACTATGCAGTTAAATAAAAAATTAACATTAACCGAGCTGATTTTTTTTGTGATACGAATAAATATTGATTGACCAGGAAAGACCTTTATAACTCAACTGGGCTTAGGGGGCGAGCACTGAAGTTGCTCAGTCAGCGAAATTATAGGTTGGGTGGCATCGCAAGCCCCTGTGAGTGCGAACCTCAACTTGGGCGGTCAGCCAGGCAAAGAACTTATGGTGATCTACTAGTGTTTTGGACGCAACTACCTTGAGAAGAAACGGCGAAAGAAACTCAAGGCTGCGTCGGAGTGTAAACTCACCGGTTAGCGACAGTTGACTTAACCAACCTTCGTCGCCGCCGCCGGCAGTGAATGAAACTAGTGCGTGTATGTACCTCACTGTTTGAACGAACGATGCGATTAGTGTCTAGTGGGATATTTATACATTAATCCATTGAAAAGAAAATCTTTTAAAAAGGTTACGCTAAAAAGTTACATACATTCGGAATTCCACATCACACTCTTCGGTAGTCATTCTTTCTTTTTTTCTAATTCGAAATTCTATATTCCGCAAGGCAAAAAACCTTACCAAATGCAAATTAATTTTCGCAGCTAAAATGTGACTACTTAACGCCTAGCGTCTTAACTGAGCCTTGTTACTACGAACGGAAACGTGTCTGAGAGGTATATACGGAATTTCGAATCAATATTCCAATACGGAATTCCAAATATGTGATGAATTTGGCTGCTTTACCAACGCAATCTTGATAGTATTTATTCGCTTGGTGCAATTTCATGAGATAAATTTAGTTTATTAATGAGAAGAAACATAAACAAACAACAATAATAACATAGATACGAATGCACACACAATCAGAGATGGGCAAAATGTAATCTAATTAATGATGAACGATTACAAAATGTAGTCGTAATTTTAATTTTCTTCGTCTGTTATCATGATTAAATCCATTTAAAACATTAAGAAATGATAAATGTGTATACAATCTGGGATTTTGTAGTGTTTAAAACAAATGGACAAAATGCAGTCATATTAATGGTAAAAAATGTAAAATGTAATCGTTAATCATTTTTATTAATCTGATTACATTTTGCCCATCTATGCACACAATGTACTCAGCGTTATACAGCATATGTATTTCTGGTACGTGTGAGTTGGCGAGGAAGAAAAAGGAATTCCGGGAACGAACTTACTTGTATAGGTCCCGGTCCACGGCGCGGCGCTGGTTCAGGCGTTCACACCACAATTTCACGCGTTGAGTGGGTTAGCAGAGTGTTCGAGTTTTTACACATGTATTACATAGCGTTGTAGCGTTTTTAGATATTTTTGAAGCGAGCGCGTTGCAGTTTTTGAAGCATTTGAACCCAGAGAAAAGGAAAGGAAAACGGATGAGGTAGGTAGGGGGATAAAAATGTCGAGTGAGTGTTTCCAGTGAAAAAATATATACAATATAAAAGAACATACGAGTATATTAAAACATAAAATAATAAATAATATAAATGTAAAATATATAATAAACGGCATAAACAATTTCTTTATTCAGAGTCGATATAGTGACTCCACTACATCAATTGTAGTTATGGTTATTATTGTGCAGTCTAAAAACCGTCTATGACTAATTGCTGACAGTTGAAGCGATCATGCCGCCCTCCACAAATATCTCTTCAAGCGTCGCTTAAAAAACTCTAATATCATAAGACTATGGGAACACACTCCCTGAAAGACTAATCCACATTCCAATAACTCAACAAGGTACGAGCATGAGGTCTTCTTAGTTGAATTAGAAGTCAACGTTCAAATGTATCTCCGTAAGCCAGTATGTGTTATGCCAGGTTGTGTTATGAAAAAGAAAGCATGGAATAGGGCTGTGTGAGTGGTTATGTATATTTACTAGCTTTAGCCCGCGGCTTCGCTCACGTTAAGAAATGTTATTATTAACTAGCTGTCCCGGCAGACCTTGTTCTGCCCTATTTCTCTAAAACAAAGTCACATTGTTTTTTTAATGTTAATAGATTCCCCGTCAGATTTCATTCTGCCAAAACTTATTGGCCTGTCGGTTGTTTTTTGAAAATAGTTTGAAGGAACCTGGCCTTAATGCTATATGTATAAAAATTGACATTCATATTTATACGTCACTCAAATGTTTTGCCTTCCCGGGACCCGTTCACTAACATTTAAACTTTATGGTGTTAAAGTTCAAATTGACTTTTAAATATTATTAAGAATTTTTTGTATGAGAATATAGAAAAGTGTTGTTTTTAGACTTTTTCAGACATTTTTTTTAATTTTTCTCTCCGTAATAACCTTCCCTAGACTTCAACAAACACAACAAAAAAGAAATCAGCCAAATCGGTTCAGCCGTTCTCGAGTTTCGCGCTTATCAACACATAGCTGATCCGGCAATCGTTGTTTTGCTATATAAGGTTTTGTAATATCTTCTAAGATGTTCATTGAAATTAAGTGATGTCAAAGACAGTTTTGTTCACAATTAATACTCTTAATCAACAACACATTTATTTGGATAAAGATTAATATTATTACGTTGATACAACTCTTAACAAATAATGCATTAATTTCGACCAAATTTGTTTACCATAAAAACGGTTCTAGTGACTTAATCTTAAAAGATAGACATATACTGTCGCCGACATTTTTTTAGATCATTTCAAGAGGAATAATTCTTTCTTACATATATTTTTGATATCTTGAACCGTTTTTGCAGCGCACGCAAGGGAAGCCCTCAAGGATGAATAATTTTGCCCGTTTTTTTCACATTTTCCATTATTTCTTCGCTCCTAATAATTGCATCGTGATGTTATATAGCCTAAAGCCTTCCTCGATAAATGGTCTATTCAACTCAAAAAGAATTTTTTCAATTCGAACCAGTAGTTCCTGAGATTAGCGCGTTCAAACAAACAAACAAACAAACAAACTCTTCTGCTTTATAATATTAGTATAGAATAGATATAGTTTTTGCGGCTTTATTTTTGTTTAGCGTATGTAAAAAATTATGGCCTAATCTGACATTAGGCGCTAAAACTATCAAGCTATTATATTATATTATAGTCGAAAATCTGAGAAGATTTATATAAACTTTCGTCCCCCATTTTATCCCCTTAGGGGTGGAATTTATCAAAATCCTTTGTTAGGGAATGCCTACGTCATAGTAGCCTCATGCGTGCAAAGTCTCAGCCCGATCGGTTAAAATTGCCAAAGTTTCATACAAAATTTCATCCCTTGTTTTATCCCTTTGGGGGTAGAATAGGTCAAAATCCTCTTTTAGCGAATGCCTACGTTAAAACATTTACCTGCATGCCAATTTCAGCCCGATCCGCCCAGTGGTTTGGGCTGTGCGTTGATAGATACCTATGTCAGTCAGTCAGTCACCTTTGAGTTATATATATTTAGATTTTGAGATCTTTAGTATAAATGTATTTAATAACATTTATATGTTATACCAACCCTGTTAACTTGGCGACAGCCGCGTGAAAACGCTTAACATGGCATTAAGCCAACACTTCGTACAACGATTGTAAACCGTTACAAAATACTCCTTGACTTAAATATTTATACTTAAGCATTGTTACTTAATACTTGCTTATTTGAATACGAAATTACCTATATTTGTGTCAAAATTGTATTAGTAAGTTTGATGTAAACAGGAATAAGACAGCCTTTTTAGTTCCAAGGCTAGAGGCAGATTGCATATCATTAAAAAAATCTTTGCCTCATAGTACAATTTACTTCTAAGTGCGTTTATAAAGATGATCTTCACATCCACAAACACCCAGACCCGAATTAACTTGTAGTTCATACTCCATTCGACATAACTCCAAGCGCTGAAGTCCCACGCATAACCTTGCGCCAAACGAATCGATAGTGATGCTAAGTATATAGTTATCCGAGAACATCGTTTTCCGACAAAGATTGAGAATCAACTGGCATCAACAGTCGTCTTACCGGTCTTACACCCCAACAGAAGTCTTCTATTAAGACTGGCATCCATGGATTAATTTTGAAACACGTTATACCGAAGTAAACCTTTACGAAAGCCATTGAGAAACCATATACTGTGGTGATGATCCGATTGGGGAGAAAGGCCCTACTACCACTTAAGCTATGGTTTGCGGGTCGTAGACGCTCAGGGCGAAGGTTGGTGATCATATGGAAATTGGCTAAGCATCGTGACGCGCCAATAATACAATATTTTTTACTAACCAACACACATTGACCTAGTCCCAAATTAAGCTTGCGGTCGTATTATGGGTACTAATCAAAGATATACATACTTAAATACATATATACAACCATGATGCGTGAACGAACTCATCTGCTCATCACAGAAAAGCTTACCACTACCGGGACTCGAACCCAAGACATTAGTATCGGTCACTAAAAACTGGCCGTCCCTAATGTGAGGTACATTGGATAGTGTCGCAGAAGACAGCGTCTTCTCCCAAGATCGAGTCCGCTAGACGCGGCGCAATGGGGTTTTTAGTCGGAAGAAGTCTGGCACACTTCGGTTGCACAACCACGAGCAGCAAGAACTCTTCTATGAGGATTTTTCCGAAATAAAAAAGGTGTGTGTGCGATTCATACTTGACAGAAGTGAAACTTCAGTAAATCGACAAAAGAATGAGATGAATATATATAACAAGGATAGGATAATTACAAAGTTTATTTGTTTAAAAATGAAAGTACATATTTTGATTAATTTTAAAATATATTTTATATTTTATTAGGTCCTTACATATGAAATTGGCGTTTTGTATGGGAGGAACAAAAAGTCGAATATTTTTTAATATAATATATTTAATTAATCAAAGTATGAACCATAATTTTCTATGCACTTTTGCCATCTCATAGGTAGTTCATTGATCTCTTTACTAAAAAAACCAGTCGGACGGGAATCAATAAAATCTTTGAAGGCGATTTGGACTGCCACATCGGAGTTGAATTTTTTCCCTTGCAAGAAGTTATCCAAATTTCGAAAAAAATGGTAATCTGTTGGAGCAAGGTCCGGGGAGTACGGAGGATGTCTTAGAATTTCCAATTGAAGCTCTTCTAATTTAGTAGCCGTCTGTTGCGCAGTGTGTGGTCTAGCGTTGTCGTGAAGCAGCAGTGGCGTGGAGCGATTGACCAGCCTAGGTTGTTTAGCCGCTAGCTTTTCCATCATGGTTTGCAATTGCTGACAATAGACATCAGCCGTAATAGTCTGGCCAGATTTGAGAAAACTGTAATGAACAATACCGGCACTAGTCCACCAAACGCTTACAAGTAACTTTTTTGGGGTTAATTTTCGCTTGGGGCAGGATTTGGCTGGCTGGCCAGGATCCAACCATTGCGCTGAGCGCTTCCGATTATCGTAAAGAACCCATTTTTCATGACAGGTAATGATTCGGTTTAAAATACCTTCATTATTGTGCCGGTTTAGTAATGTAACGCAGCAGTCGACGCGCGTTTGCCGGTTTGCTTCAGTCAATTCGTGAGGTACCCACCTTTCAAGCTTTTTAATCTTCCCAATTTGCTTCAAGTGAATTAAAACAGTTTTATCACTAACATCGCAGCCTGCAGCTAACTCGGACGTGGTTTGCGATGGATCCGCTTCCACAATAGCCTTCAACTCTTCATTATCAACTTGAGTCTCAGGCCGTCCACGGGGCTTGTTCTGCAGGTCGAAATTTCCAGAACGAAAACGTTGGAACCAAAAACGAACTGTGTTTTCTTTTGCAACACGACCGCCATACACATCATTCACCCTTCGAGTTGTTTCCGCAGCACTAGTGCCACGGCGGAACTCGTACTCGTAAATAATGCGATATTTTAAGTTTTCCATTTTGTAAAATGAGTGACGCAAACAGAAAAAAACAGAAGAAAAAAACAAATGAATGACGATCATCGAAGCACAAACACATGAGTCTATAGCTGTACAAATTTGAATTTGGAATTCCTTACCAAAGAGGAGAAATTTGTGATTAAAGTGGCCAGTACGAAAAACGCCAATTTCATATGTAAGGACCTAATATTTAACATATGTTACATAATTTATTGGTGTTTATTAATACTTATATTTGAACATTTATCTTGATTGTTCAATAATTGTTTTTTACGCGCACGAAACTCGCGACTACGTTCTGTTAAACTTCTGCTTGTTTTTTTTTTATATTTTTAATTTCATTTTTTTTTTGCCTCGATATCGACGACAGATTTCGGCATTAGTTTTCGCATCTTATAAAATTTATTATTTAGCACAACAAGATATAAAAATACTCACAAACACTGTTAAATAATAACACACCACACTGACCTCTTACTAAAAAGCTGTAATACGCACATACACACCGACATTTGCTCTCTCACTCAGGCTCACTAATTTTTGTATTTGTGTCTCTTACCTATCATTTTTCCGTTGCATCCGGTTTGAAATCACAACGATTCTACAGAAGCTTCACTTCAAAAAGGATAAAACCTGCGGGCCAATCCTCAAAGAGCTACCCTCCACTTTCCAGTTTTTGATTAATATATGTAAATCAGGATCTCTATATTCGTGATATTGAAATATAAAACCCTTGTTGTCGTTAACAGAATACCGTAGAATATTATCCGAAAATGTGGCAGTAAATATTTCTCAAACAAGTACGCCGAGGCCTTTGTGAGCGAAACATCAGCTACAGGCGGCTCCCACATCTGCGACAAGCATAATGAGCCAACAGCGTGTACATTGCTCTTCAGAGATTATAATAATTTTGAACATCAATACTCCTAAACTAATATTATAAAGAGGTAATATTTATAAGCTTTATTATGTATGTGGTGGTCTAAGAAAATATCCATCACAATGCAAAAAAAATCACCAATATTTAGAATGGGACATCAAGATCCATTCAGTTTATAAAGAGCCTCATATCCATCCATACAACAGAAGTGCTCAGCAATGGCGCGCATCCCATAAAAGCATAAAAGGCAATACCTCGTGTTTAACTACTAGCAGTCAGATACAACGGATTGGCTCCACAACTAATGGTACCCCTTAAATGATGACGATGTCCTAGCCGGGTTCGGCCACGGCGACTGTTTCAACGCCGATTAAGATAATCGTGGTCCAGTTTTCGGAAACAGTCCATTGCGCAGGATATATTTAAGTGCATAACTGGACGCGCAGCCAGAAAAGCACTCTCTCGTCCGAGCTCCCTCAGGCCCGATGGAATGGAAAACCAGTACGATCGGGAGGGAGCGGGATGCAGGTTCGGTCGAGTTTTCCCTTCTCTGAACACCTGGTTGTATTGCGGTGTTAAAGAGATACCTTAGTCGCATTTTACGATACCTCAGCAAGAAGAGGGGGGTGCTATTCTATTCTGCCGGCAGCCACCACGGTACAAACCCTTAAATATTGACATTATAAATGACATACAGGTATGTACTTACTAGCATAAGCATCACTGTTGACTTTGATCTTAAATAAAAGTAATTATCTAAATACGTCCGGATGACACTTCCGGCTTGGCTTTTTGGCTTGGCTTCCGGTTTATAGACTACCACAGTAAAAGCTTAAAACAAGGACGAATATTACTATAAGCCAATATTAATAATTATTATTTAATATCAAATAATTTATGCTGTAATCGTTTAAACAATAACTATCATGAAAGATGATGTCAAACAATTAATAAGGACTTTTTGGGTCGAACAAAAGATGGCGGCAGTGTGTTTTGCAAAGCAACGGCGCGAGTCGCGTGAAAGTGTTTTAAATTTGTTTTGGTGTTTATTTATCAGTATTTATACTTGCTATTTTTGTACATTTGATAAGTATATCGAGTTCAAATTTGATAATTACCAGATTCCGAGACTCAAACTTCAAATTAGACTAAATTTTAAATCAATTTTTTTATTCAATGTCCATGTTTAACAAGATAATGCATTTTTATTGTTCTACGGGATGCGTGCCACTAGCGGAGCACTGCTCAGACTTGAAGTGCTAGCAATTTATCTCAAGATTCATAGACCACAAGCGATCGACTATGTAGGTGTAGAGAGGTAGACGCCGCAAGTATATGAGATATAGGATTCTATTGTAGATTATTAGTGCTTATAGCGTAGGCAGGCCTCAATCTACCTACGCTAGGTATGTAGGCGTATAGGTCACTGCTCTAAAAAAGTTAGTAGAAATACAATATTTAATCATAAGTTTTTATTAATTTTTACATAGCACTATTATATTATATTTAGTTACAAGAGTCGTCTTTTGCCGCTAGCAGATGATTATTCCGATATTAAAAAGATAATAGGTGACGTTTTGATTTCTCTGTGAATCAACTTACATGTGTATTTATATAATATACTAGCTGACTCGGCAAACGTTGTTCTGCCATATAAATTATAGCAGACCAGCCACGCTTTGCTGTGACTGGTTTTTGAATAATTACTCAATCCAGTCAACGGATAGCGCCATCTTTTAGAATCGGTTGGAGCTAACTGTAAATTATGACTGCTAAATAATAAACAAATAATTTACAATAAAATAATATTGCGACTATGAATTGAGATGAAAACTATCCTATCTTTTAAATTAGATCAAACTTCACGTGGCGTATAAATTTAATTAAAATCGGTTTAATAGTTTAGGAGTCCATCGCGGACAAACATCGTGACAGGAGATTTATATATATTAAGATAATTTATATAGTTATCAAACAAACATTGTGAATCAAATGATATCGGTCAATATTTCCCCAGATCGTCTCAAAAAGTAGTCGCGATCGACTGTTTGAGCACCCTTACCATACAACATCCTCCACATGCTCGTAGGAATCGATTCGCCTCCTCCTTTATATTATGTACCCTCAATGAGTGGAATTCACAACCAGCGTCTATTTTTCCAGCTTCGTATAATATGAATGTCTTCAAACAACCTGTAAATCGGTTTTTATTGTTTGAAAGCGCTCCATTATTGACCTCATCAACGCTTTTCATCATGTTTTATTAACGAGAAATATGAACCTGTTTGCAATTTAAAAAAAAATGAATATATTATAAGGTGGACATATTATGGCATAATAAAGTGGTACGTTAGCCCGTCCCTCCGCGAAACGGAAATTCAATGGAAGCGAAACCACAGCAAAGGTTAATCTAATAGAAAATAAAAACATTTTTATAAAAATTATTCAACAGACTTCAAAAAGTCAATAATAATAAACCTATCAATCAGAGTTTGTCATTTTTAAAGTCAATGCCATTTAATAGCCGTGCTCTTTGAGATTGGTGACAACACAGGATATATGTTGTTATATTCTGTTGTGTTTAGTTCCTTTTGTCTAAATATACTTTTCTTTCTACATTATGTAACTTGTTACTACAGTACCTTGGTACTGACTTTAAAAATGTCAATCTGATTGGCAGATTTAGTATTATTATTGATTTTTAGTAGTCGGGTAATAACTTCTACCGCGGTTTTATCTACGTTACAAAACATCTTAGTTTGACTTTGAAGTGACTTACGCCCGTTATCGTAAGTCGCAAATAATATTATATTTTACCACAATAAACATCGAACTCTGTGTAAAATTAGACATTACATTGACTACTCATGCACATACAACTAACTACATAATAAGAATATATTGTCATGCTATATCCCTTTTGGAGTAGGCAGAAATACATCAGTAAATGTATCCAATTTACGCTTATATGTCGTACCATATGTGACCAATAGCGCATCTGATCGCCGTTTAGGGCAAATTAGTAACATAACATAAATCAATAAAGCTTTGAATAGATTTTAATATGGATACATTTATCCAAGAACAAATCTGAGTACGTTATAGGATCTTATTTTGAAATCGACAACGTAATATCTAAGAAAAAACGCTTTAACTTTAGAGAACTCTTGGGAGTTGCTGAGCTCTACGTTCGAATCCATAAAAATAACCTATTAAGTGTTTATTTTCGTCATACGGATATTTAAAAATTCTCTTTAAACAAAATTTAATCGGTACAAACGATAAATATCACCGTAGCTAACACGACATGCTTACATTCATACCAAACGTATTTGAAACAATGTTTGTTGAAGGCGACTACCACAAAAAGGATAAATTCCTTCTAAGGGTGTAATAAATTGACGTTACGAGCGAAGGGCCAATCCTAAGGTCTAAAAATGCCGTAAGCTGTGCGAGACATACTTGATGATATGATAAAAATACAATATAAAAATACAGTTCACAGGTTAACTTGAAGCTACTACCTAAAACTATATATTAGGTTCTTACATATGAAATTGGCGTTTTTCGTACTGGCCACTTTAATCACCCGGACATTGCTCCAACAGATTACCATTTTTTTCGAAATTTGGATAACTTCTTGCAAGGGAAAAAATTCAACTCCGATGGGGCAGTCCAAATCGCCTTCAAAGATTTTATTGATTCCCGTCCGACTGGTTTTTTTAGTAAAGGGATCAATGAACTACCTATGAGATGGCAAAAGTCCATAGAAAATAATGGTTCATACTTTGATTAATTAAATATATTATATTAAAAAATATTCGACTCTTTGTTCCTCCCATACAAAACGCCAATTTCATATGTAAGGACCTAATATTATTAATCCGTTAATGACAAAACCAGCATTATTCCGATAATGCTGTTTTATTGTTGATATTTTAATGAATAGCAATAAATAGCAACATATTCTATTTGTTACCATAACCATGTGGTTATGTATATTATAGTTGTCATATTTTTTTGGTAACTTGGGTGAATTTCTTACATACATATGTCAGAGCTGCCGTGAAGAAAGGGCGACCCCGGTGCATCTGACTCCTGACTAAAAACCCCCAGAGTGTTCCTTAAATCGTAGCCAGCCGGGCCTAGGGACCCGTATTCCTCTTCATGACAAGGCGATCAAACAGTCTTTTTCGCTTCATCTCACCATCGCAACTTCTTAACCTGTATCAAGCACAGGTGCGGTCGGGTGTCGAGAACTGTTGTCATCTTTGGGATGGATCCGCTCAATATCAGTTGGCAGCTTTTGACTCGATTGATCGTAGAGCTCACCGCGATCTTATGACCTGGGAGTCTATAAGAAAAGAGTGAATAGGCATTTTTGGGCGGAAGCGGTTCATCATCGGACTCATCTTCACCTTCCACCAGGTGTGATTGAGGTCAAGCGTTCGCCTATAAACAATAAAAAAAAACTCTTGGAGATGTGGGTGTAAAGAGTTATCCCTTTGCGACCTCTCCATTAGGCGGCGCGCAGGATACGTACACACCGCCTCCGCGACTGCCGATAGTTATTATACCTACCATATAGCTTATTTGGGCTTTATTTTTTTTGTCACTTGTCAATAGTAAACCTAAGATTTAATTTTTGGAAAGCCTGTAATAATATGGCACACATTATTTTCTTTAAGTCTTAAGTAAGAATTTTAGATATTTATGGTCATTAATAATGTGCTATTAATAATTGATGGAATCTTCTGTTATACTATAGCGTATCCTATTTTAAATTTATCATTTAATATACATAATATACTGCCAAAAAGTTACTTTTAAAATAACAATTATAATACATTCTAATCGCTGAAAACTAACCAAGCGTTGAAACTTTATCGGATTTGTATTCGAAAGTTACTTAAAACTTTTGCGTAGGCTTTTCGGAAAAGCTTGCCGCTTATAAGATCGATAAAGTTCTTACAATGTGTACAAAAAGCTAGAGTGTAAAGTCTTCTTTGACCCTCACTTAGATTACAATTTTTTCACAAACAAAAAGTTTACGGTCGTTTTCTGAAAGCACCAGTCTAGACTGGAAACCTAGGTTTCCCATGAATATTTTTATTTTTATTAAACCTTAAAAAAGATACAGAAATTATAAAAGCCGAAGACAAAAAGTCGTCGATTCGACCGTAAAGGCAAAATAAAACATGAGAAAGTAAAACTCGATTACAAGGGATGGTTCAACCGAAAACTTCACAAGTAGTTTGATTCTACGACCCTCACATACTGCATGTACCGTTCAGAGACAAACTCGGATATTTTATCCACTCTACTATGATTATATATTTTTACCTCGGATAAACATCGAATAATAATGGCAAACAGGCTTAAACCATTAATGTATTTGTAGTTTCTATTAAGCTTTAAAATAGAGAACAAGAAATCAATTGTTAGAAATACAAAAAACAACTAGAATTGTGACGTTTATACCAGACGTCCGAAACAAGTGAATGAACCCGCCACATGGTGCCGTCAGCAAAATACGTCCGATTATGCCAGCGTCCGCCATAGCAATGATCACTTCACTTGTCGTGACTTGACATTTTTTAACACACACCACTTCGAGTATCTGTCACGCACACGAATACATGTCAGTAAATACGGCAATGAATAAAAAGTAATTTATGAAAATTGCCCCATTTCACGTTATATCAGAGATATATGATTGTAGCTGTATTGTAATTACTTATAAGATTATTTATTTACAGTATAACTTTCATATTTCGCACTGTAACGTTCTACAAGTAATCTTATTGCCATAATAATTTACTTAGATATTTTGATAAAATCGGTCACTCAAATTTCACACAAGCTGGAAGAGGCATAAAAGTGACAGCGCTATATGAAAATAATATTCTAACTTTATCATGTAAATAGATAATCCATTCATTCGAATAACTTCATCAAAGCTTGATTAAAACAATTTTATTTTAGGTATGTTGTAGTAGAAATACACAGTATAAAAGTAAGACTAAAAAATTACTATTTATGGCTACTGGTTTATATTTAAAACTATAGCTGGTCGCGTAATGGAATAAATAGGTTTTAGGTACCCTTTAAACAAAGACTGAAGCACTCTGAATTTTGAAAGCTAAAGATGATCATGATAAGGATCCGGAGCTTTCATCAATTATTAAGTGCTCGTGATCAAGGTAAGCTGACAAGAAAATTTGAAACGCGCTAATACTTGTCTGATTTTACAATTCAACGTCTATTCTCATTCATTTCTGAACGTTTTTAGTAATAATGCTAAGTACTTTTCTGCTTATTTACTCATTTGTATGTCTTTTAATATAATAAATTCGTAAATAGTCCAATTTAAGAAATCGTTTATATCTTTTAACGCTCTTGTAAAATTCGGAAAATAAAATTCCTAATTTACGAGAATGTTAAGAATTATTTTTAAAAATAAAGTATCTAAAACATTCCAAACTTCCTTGTAAGATGAGATAATCCATTTATAAAAATTGTGCGGATTACTGAATGAAATAAACTCTGACGAAACAAACATTTTGATTTAGTAAATGATTAATTAGTGATTTATCCTAGTGGATAATGAACCGGTTACAACGCGTGGCAACGCGAATGGTCCTAGATTCGTATCCCGGTATGTACCTCTGAATTTTTCCGAATTAAGTTCGGATTTAGACACCACATGCTCACCGGTAAAGGAAAACATCGTGATGAAACCCGCATGGCAATTATCAGAAGTGCCCTGAGAACGGGGATCAGTTGCGCTTCTGGTCACGTTGAGCACGACATATAAGCACAAAGTGGATATATCCATAAATTCATCTCTGCTCACGCCGAAAGGGATATATTATATAGAGCATGAGGATATATTATTATTTATTATATTATAAATTCTTAATTTGATCTATGACTTAAAATTAGTATTTTCTATAATTTCAAGTTATTAAATACACATATAACACATCGAAATCTAACTCAAATTTCTATTATTTTGTAAATAGTCGTAATTACTGTATTTAATTAGTACATTCACGTCTCAAATCAATATCGAATAATGTTTAGACGATTTTACACAAGAAACAAAATTTGTTGTAAAAATGTAAAAACAAAATTTGTCGTAAAAATGTAATATTGAAAATAGTCGTGGATTGCCATATAATCGTGAACAATATTACGAAAGTAATAATTGTTTTACACAAGTCTTATTTAATTTTATACCTTATTTAATTTTATTACGAGATCAAATTGGCTGTCAACAAAAAACATTTATAAATCTTCTTTTATGGAGGTTTATTTTCAAAGGGTATCTCTATCCTGATTCACGAGAGTAATGACATTACAAGGAGTAGGGGTATTTATTTAATTTCAAGTGTACGACCTCCATCGCTTTCTGTGTTTAGGGTAATGAGGGTACTTTTTCACCATTTGATCTCAGTGAATTTAAAATTGGCTTCTGTAATTTTTTTTTCTATTTTTCTCTTGAGAAAATAAGAGAATTTAATGGTCATAATAAAATAAATAGAATTCAACTATAGATAAAATTTAGATATAAAGTTAGTATATATAAAAAAGTACACTACGTCCCAAAAATGTGTTAAAATGTGCCAAAAATGTGTATGTATAGTGTATGGCCAGTACAGTGCTTCAGCTGACCCGCACTCCGCTCAATAATGACGAAATGTTGCAGCATCAGTCGAAATCAGCAGAGTACTCAACTTTTCCCTAACATACAACAGAAGTGTCGTAATTGAGCTCATGGATCTAGTCTTAACGAAGTTATATATAGATAAATAGATGAGTCAGTTTTTATATTGTCGATTTTTTTTTATTCGTACATCCTTGGAATATGAACCAATCGTATTTAAATTTATAGCTTTGCATAACAGGGTCGCAGAATCTTGCTAATAAAGCTGGAGACAGTGACTTGCCACAGTTACATTACATTTCGTAATTATGTAATTCAGGTCATTTTTCTTTTTCAATTTTGGCAGCATAATATACACTTCCGGAGTTGTAGTCGGCTATAGGCGGCAGTTTTTTTTTTACACTAGCTTGACTTAGTGACTACAGAGTACCTGATGGTAAGTACAGTGTAGTCCAAAAACGAAAGCGACTATCAAAGGATGAAAATCCATTGATAGTCTACATCGTCATGTCGGCCCGCATATACCACGACTGAAGGTCTATAGGCATATGAGCTACTGGATATACACAAGCTGATCCCGAAACGCGACAAGCCGAAACTGGTCACTATGACGGCCTTTACACCCGTGTACTGTGGTCGCGATCCAGACGGGCACAGACGCCCTACCACCTCGCTGCTGATCGTTTAGCAGCACCCAGGAGTCACGTGTAGGGAAACTAGGGTAAAGCCTACGGACGCGAGCAGCTTCGACTCCCAAATCAAATCGAGTTGTTACAATCAAATGGACTCTTGACTTGTTAATATAGTTTTGATGTGAAAATCATACAATGAATTTCTTCGTTAATAATGCTATGAACATAGTTTAATTAATATAACAAATTGGTTTCTATAATAAACAATCATCGTATGATTAATGTGACAAGTTAATTCCCCGACAATACTATAATAAATTATTGCACCAAGTAATTGCGAGACCTCTCTCAACTGAGACACGAAGCAAAAAGTTTAGTAGCAATATTACTCGGAGTTTGGTGTTTTGATAATTTATTGTAGTCAAACTAAATATGCACTGTCTATTACATGGAAATATTTGTATTAAATATCTATAAATGTTGGGACATTCACCGAGGAATCAAGGAAACATATTTATGTCAACAAAAAAAAATTACGACAATTTTAACCCTTAACTTGGCAGAATGTTCTTTCTTTCAATATCAAAATAATATTCATACCGTTTAACCCTTATGTTCCAAGGATATCTAATAGAAACTAATCGTGCGTTCAAAATCTGAGGAATTACCTAAATATTCATATAAAAATATTAAGTTTGCGCTAAAAACTTATGGCAATAGGTTTTGTAAATTCTGATGTATCTCCACAGATACACCATCAAGAAAAGGGTTAATAAATTAATATAAAATTATACCTTTCCAGTGTTGTAGTATTTAATATTTTTTTTAATTACAGACAGGTTTGCGCTTGACCTCAATCTCACATGTTGGAAAGTAATGATGAGGCCGATGATGGAGCGCATTCACCCCGCAAGAACCGATTCATTCGACATTTGAAGATTCCCATGTCGTAAGATGTGGGAAAAACAGTCGCAGGAAGCAAATTCTACTCCTTGGCGATTCGTAGCAAAAAAGGGGAGGCGAATCGCCTCGTGCAAGCAGCTGGAACATCAACAATATATGGGCGTAATCCTGCACGGCGTCTTGTCAATCTATGGTAGAAAGGGGAGGCGTGAACTAAATTATACAATTCAGCCGCACATTCTCCAGAGTATAGTCTATAGAAAACCGAAAAGCAGTCCACTCTACATCGGGGTTCTAAACTGAGTAACATACGCGATGTAAGAGCCTCATCAGCAATGAGTCGCCGAGCTCGGCGATCGATTGAGTCCAAGGCAGCCAAATGATGTTTGGCGGAGCCGTCCCAAAGGTGGCAGCAACACTCCACACACGACCGTACTTGTGCCTGATACAGGTTAAGATGTTGGGTCGGCGCAAAATGCCGCCTAACCTTGAAAAGATTTAAATCTTTATAAGAAGTGTTAACACTTCCCCTTATAAATAACTTAGTATTCTAGAATACACTCCCACACTCCTCAGCCTCAGTCATAATCCTTTCTCGGAATTTAAATGTCTACATGATTTCTTACTTGAATAGCAATTTTAATCATTTAGGGCAAGGTTGTCAAACATTATCTAATTTGTTAATCGTTTCATACGCATCTTTTAGTTAAATGCATTTTTCTAATGTTTAATTAACTTCTTATTATATTATATACTGGCTTAAAAGCTTATTAAATTAAAATATATACAAGTTTGACCGTACCTATGTTTCGTAAGTTTCTTTTAAATTTAATTTTTTTTTCTGTAGAATTATATCTTATATATATATATATATATATATAATGTTAATATACATAATATATGTTAATATGTAAATATATCGTTCTTAGCATCGCAATAGATCTTGAAACTTATCCAAAAACACATTTTCACAAAGCAATCGAAGTTATGAATTTAAAGTTAAAATTATTTTAAAGCGTATTTTCATTACTTCCCGCTTTCGATTTAAATTGTAAAAGTTTACTAAAAACCCTCACAGAGTTTGAATACGTACTACCAAAAAACTCCCTTCTCCGACGAAAATCTAAAAACGTAATTAATATTCTCATTGTTCAAACTTTGTTTTAGATTCCTATTATCTTCGAAAAGTTGGCAACTAGTTAACAATCGAGATGTTTTATGCTTCCTCATCGTTCCTAACAATAAGTTAAAATTATTTATATTTAAATAGCCAGTGTTCTGTAAAGTAATAATTAATAAGGTTAATGTAACGCAATGGAGCTACGCTCATCAATAATGAGGGACATAAAACAAATGTACTGGGCTTTTGTAATTAAACTTCTATTTGACTTTTTCTTACAAAGAAACAGTAATAAAACTTACGAATATATTATTCGAAATGTACTGTTCCACAGATATTTATTAAATAATGTCTATACAGAAAAATCATTTAACCCTAAATATACGGTAATGTAGATCTGCATCATGTTTAAAACGTTATATACATACCTTTATGCAGCATCTCTTACATTGTTTTTACGATTATTTCTTCCTTTACCGTCAATGAATATATCAACAAAACGTTGGCCACAAATCTGCACCAACTTTTCACAGGCAGTATACACAGGGATCACGTAGCAAATACAATATTCCTTTATGTCCAATTGCTGAATTTTTTTTTGTTTGTAAAATGTAATAAAACGTGTGAATGTGTATTTCTATTTGAAATATTACATCATTATACATAATGAGATTTGTAGAATTCGATGAGTGACTGTTTTTAATGATACTCGTACAAGTATATGCAGGCATATAAATATTTTTTGGGAAGAAAAAATCTTGTTTCTTTTTTTGTTTAACCCATCAACTACAGCTATTACCTAGTTGATTTCTAATATTACTTATTAAAAATCGTGCATTTAAGGGTTAACCAAGCTAAAACCAGTTCTTCAGTCGATTATATCGATCATAAGCAATATTTTATACAATCTTACATTATACATTTTCCTCGACGTACAAGTTTTTTGTGTTTAAAATAAAACAATTTAACAATAATTTAACCAGTATGCTCCTCTTATCATGTTGATGAGTGTAGCTGAATTACATTCACTACATAACCCAGTGATAATCTATAAAACCAATTGAGGCATTACTATCACTGCTAGAACAGAAAACAAGAAAACATTATCTAAAGGGAGCGAATAGAAAAGGAGATAACACAACGAATAGCTTGTTGTTTAAGTCCCTTTTATTTTGTATGTATTTTTATGGAACGCGCGGCTTACAAATGTTTTCCCTTTACACACGCAAATATTTGTTTTTAATCACTTATGATATAGACGTGGATATATGAGCTAACCCTTTATCGCCAAGCGTTCTCAATCTAAACGAACCCTCAATTATAAATGCCTTAAACTGGTGCCTACTTATTTTGCCTGTATGTGTTATTGTACAAAATATTATTACGATTAAATGTTTATATCGGATTTTATTATTTTTCCTATTTACATGTGGATAAATAATTTATTGCATGAAATAAGATATTTTTTTATAAATTGTTATCTAATCAATTATAATAATAAATATTTAAAAGATTTTTCAATGGATGAAAATGTTTTTTTTTGTGTAACTACGTATTTTGAGAATTCATTTGCAATTTAGATCTTCTGTGAATATTTTACATTCTCAAATATAATTTAAATTTATTATAAAGATTTAAGCTTGATATTAGAAAATCTTATTTTATACTTATTGAGAACTACTGGTCACGTTGGGCACAATATATAAGCACAAAGTCGATACATCCACTAATGCACCTCTGCTCACCTCGAAAGGGATAATAGCGTGATGATACATGATTATCATTATTTAATATTGGGGCTGGCATGTGCCGAGGCACAAAAGTCCCTTAAATAAATAGAAAAATAAAAAATTTAATAGTGAAATAATTGTTGGTTTACCTATTGAATGGAAAGAGTCTCCATGCCAAATAAAACCTTTGAAACCGGATCAATAGTCGTTACATCTGTGTATTAGAACTTTATTATTAATTAAACAACTTCGTATTTTATAGAATTGAGAATTTTGATTGAAATTTACAATTATTTTTCATAAATAGAAAATAGATTTCTACTAAAAAAATGAATAAAAAGATAATTGATTAAGAAAGCTTACTATTGTCTCAAGGATTGTTTAGCTGATAAGGATACGTCGCTAGAATAGATTGTATTTCACACAGGGCATTCAATTTAATTCGTATCTAAAGAACAATCTTTTATAAAGAACTCCTACTACCAGAGCTCCTTGATGTCTCTTCGTGGCAGGTCTTGGCTTTCTGAACCAGTGGTTGATCCATGTTATTGATGATTTAAGTGTTTGTAATAGGCGATTTAAATAAAGTTAGTTTGAGCTAAAAAAAAATACGTTTATGGCTATATTCAATCTCTATGTTTAAAATTAAAATCATAAGTACTAATGTAATCATTTTAATTAAACAACCGTTTAATCTGGTACCTCTTGTGCCATTTCAAATACCACTCGCTTTTGGTCTAAAGCCTTACTGAACCTTGACAACTCAGCGGTTTTCTAGAACATGTTTGTCGCCCACTTTGGAGTTGCGGAATGAGCTGCCAAGTACAGTTTTCTCCCAGATCTTTAATATGGTGCTCTTGAAGAAGGCAATGAACAATGACTTTCTAAATCGGAAACGCTGCAGCACTCCTTGTTCAGCTGTCTATGAACAACGGTAGCCAGCCGTCAGGCACAGGCCGTCACTCTATTTGCCAGCTAAAGTTAAAAAAAAAAAAATAGTTTCATACAAGAAATGTTTGCAATTTCTATAAATTTTCTAAGATTAATCATAGTGAGTTTTGGGAGTCGAAGCTGCTCACGTCCGTAGGCTTTACCCTAGCTTCCCTACACGTGACTCCCGGGTGGTGCTAAACGAGCAGCAGCGAGGTGGTAGGGCGTCGGTGCCCGTCTGGATCGCGACCACAGTACATGGGTGTAAAGCCCGTCATGGTGACCAGTTTCAGCTTGTCGCGTTTCGGGATCAGCTTGTGTATATCCAGTAGCTCGTATACCTAGAGACCTTCAGTCGTGGTATATGTGGGCCGACATGACGATGGAGACTATCAATGGATTTTCATCCTTTGATAGTCGCTTTCGTTTTTGGACTACACTGTACTTACCATCAGGAACTCTGTAGTCACTATGTCGAGCCAGTGTAAAAAAAAATAGTGAATTGAGAAATAAGTGCTTTATAATTCAATTAATAGAAATTACAATTTTAATAATTCGTTAATGAGAGCAACACTTCTGATATTTCAGTATTTACTGGCAATAAGAATTAGTCACAAGCATTAGTATAGGCGACTACGAACTTACAATCAAGTAGCCTCTGTTTTTCTTTGCTATTATATGAAAAAAATAACGCCATCAAGTAGAAAACAATTAAATGATAAAAGTAATCCATTCAGACAAGGCGCTCGGATAATTGGGAATTTAGTGCCAGTACTTCAAGTATTGCTATAATTTAGGGAACAATCTGATTTTAATGACGTGGTTATCTTCCCTATTATCTTATGAAAAAATGATGCAAAGTAGCAGGAAAAAATTAATTGATTAAAGTTATAATTTCAGGCAAGGGGCTCGCTTAACTTGAGCAATTAAATTTCACGTGGTTGCTATATTTTCTGTTCCTCATAGAAATCAACATCACAAACCCTTATAATTAATGTTTGGAAATGTCTGTTCTCTGTGGGTTTAATTTACCAGCGGTTTCGCAACATCTGCGCGCTTTAATTGTGCAAACTGACAATGACGAGACGCAATCTACATGGATATGTACGTTATACTTTAAAATCAAAAAGTATTTGAGGATACATTTATGGTACATACGTTAGTGTCCGAGTTCCGGCTTTAGGCGCCTTTTGACTAGTTGTAAAGTAATATTGATAATCTCTAGACGTAGTATTTATCAACGTAAACCTTAAAAAGTTATAAAATAATTATATTTTGGGAGCGATTATATCACTCCGAATTGATGTTGCACTCGATGAAATTTTGATGAAGTTCAGTGTGGACTCGTTGCTAGCCCGGAATGTACTGTTCCTTGTAGATTCTCTTCACACAGGCTTGGGTCTAACAGAGACGGTCTGCACGCCAAATGTATGTTGGCGGCAACTACACAGCATGTCACTGTGAAATATTGACTATTGCGTTATTGCTAAAAAGGTATTATTACACTTTAGAAATAATTGACGAAAGAACACAATTAATACAGGCATTTCTAAGGCGTAATAAACCCAAATACATTAAAATAAAAGTTCAATAGACACATTTTGTGTACCTGCAATATTATTCTTATTTAGCCAAGCTGAAAATGTATTTTTTTTTTAAGATTTTATAACCTCCAGCAAGATATCGATTTATAATCGAATACTTATTGAAAGTATTTTAACAATCATAGTCAGATTAATCTTCGTTCGAATCTTGCTAGAAAACTTATTTTTTAACTAAAATTTTGGTCTTATCGGATGTAGTTTTTTTGGCCAAAAATAAAACTAAGCTGACCTTCGAGTTGGAGAATTATTGTTACAGATATTTTATCTTTCTCACATATTTACAAAATATCGTTAAGTTCTGTATCGTCCATAAAGACTTGACAATAACAAAGTTTACGTTGAAGTAAATAAGAATAAACAAATTATTACATCTTAAAAGTTACTACCTCGAGCGTCAGAGGCGGTTCTCATTCTGTTACAATTATTAAAACCTTGAACATTCAACCATTTACACTTCATAAAGATAAGAATTACGATCTTTGGTGTACGATCTCTTAATGACATCATAATTCAAAGTTATCAAAAATATCTTAGGAATTTTTAAGGGTGCGATTAAATCAGCAGCTGCTTTAGAAAGGGAAAAATTATTTGTCCTTAAATCGGCCATCAACGTTGAACTTTCGACATAAATAAAATCCGTTCAATGTTCCATAACTAGTACTACTAACTTATTTTCTACATATTTTTTGGTTATGAAATATAAGCCTATTTACGTCATACATGTGTTTATGATACTGACTGCTGAAGGCCTAAATATCAGTATTAATGTCTTCTACTTCAAAAATGGCTAAAGTTCATAAAGTTAGACAAATTCTGTACTTTATTTAATGTTGTCTCATTGTTTGAATATTTTTCACTCTCTAGCAATAATGTCAATTTAAGATATCATAGAACTGTTACCCTATATGGTACATTATTTTAAAAGAGATTAAGGCTGAGATTTATAGTCTCAACTTTAAGTTTGCTTAGACTTTACTAAAACGTTACAATTTATATTACTCAATGAATGTCAAAGAATTAAGTCACCGATTTTGTAAACATGGACTTAGCTCTTCGAATACTATATCTATGCTTAAGTTTCTATTATATATGTATCCAGTTTTTGTCAAGACGAATTTGCACTAACTTCTTAAGCAAAGTTGAAATACGAAATAGCGTCTATAAATCTGCCTTACAGCCTGTCTAGCCACCGGACCGTCCAACGCCCCGTTAACCCAATCTAGGCCGCCACTTTCTTATTACATACATCCACCTCACCTTTTCTGGCTAAGTGTCCTAGTAAATAAATAATATAGTGTTGTAATAAGAAAAGACACAACAATGTAATAAAGTTAATTCAACATTATAAACCCGTAAGAGAATATGACCCGTCACTATAAACAAAGACCGTAACAAAATAATGGATTTAAAGGTGAAGAGGAGTGCACACCGCAGACGCGGGACGGTCTAGCTCGCAGCCGTCGTGTTTTCAATGAATTATAGAGCAAGTTAACTCACCACGAATGGGCGGTAGATAGCTGAAAGAGAAAACACAGCTATTGTTCCAATGCTCGTGTATTTTATCTCATTCTATGCACTTCTTTAACTTTCATCATCATTAAATTGTTTGATTAAATTCTATGAATACCATCTGTGATTTGGTACATGCAAAAATGATAACTTAAAGTAAATAGTATAAAATATTATATCAGCCCCTACAATTTAAATATCTCTCTACGTAAAGTTTACGGGGGCAAATACTAGAGAGCACTTTCTACGTCAAAAATTTTGATATAATGTCAAATTATAAAGTTCTTTCGGGAGTATTTGTGTGTGGTGATCCTATGTTCCATGTTAAACTTATTGTTGATTTTTTTATTATTATTACTGATATACTTGCGCTTGACCTCAATCTCACTTGATGGAAAGCGATCATGAGGCCGACGATGTAGGGCGCTCACCCAGCAAATACCGATTCACTCGAAGTTTGAAGATTCCCATGTCATAAGAAGATGGAAACACAGACCCAGGATGGGAAATTGCAATGTGATGTTGCAATTATGGGCAGATTAAGTCATTCCAAAAATTCCTTTTCAATACATCTTCATCATCGGCTTACTTTAGTCACCTGGTTTACAGAGAAATAAGTTAATAAACCCCATTAAGCACGGTTTTCGGCTCTTCATATGTAATTATTGCCGAGTTTTCGCAAATCCTCACTTCTCTTTACTTAAGTTGTCATAAAAACATTATTAAAGTAACACGTTTATAAAACAGAATTTTAAATATGGTTATTTCCTAATCCATAAATAATTCAATGATTTTAGAAACTTTAAAAATACTCGTGAAGCTTAAAAAAAAAGGAGAGCACTTTTAAAAGGTTATCTGGGACGCAAATTGTGTTTTTGTAAAATAAAATATTGCAGATGTTTTTTTTAATACTTGTATATTGTTTTACATTTATTGAAATCTTGCGTTATGTTAATATATATTATTATTTCTACTCATATTCCTCTAAGCATCTTTCTATATCCAGAAAGCCTCTTTATGAAATCTACGCATTATCTCGCTAACTAACGTTTTCGTGTACTTTCCAGTATTCAAGCTTACTAAGGACTTGGAAGCGTTGCTACGTTTACCCAATTGTTCTACATTTTCACATAGATGGGCAAAATGTAATCAAATTAATAAAAATGATTAACGATTACATTTTACGTTTTTTAACATTAATATGTCTGCATTTTGCTCATTTATGCTTTAAACACTACAAAATCCCAGATTGTATACACATTTATCACTTCTTAATGTTTTAAATGGATTTAATCATGATTACAGAGCAAGAAAATTAAAATTACGACTACATTTTGTAATCGTTCATCATTAATCAGATTACATTTTGCCCATCTCTAGATTTTCATTAGGTATACATTTCCGAAATCTATCGTTATTCAAACTTTATTTCACTTATAAAGCAGGTTTAAGTACTTTTATCAATTAAGTGCTCACATATATATTTACCCTAATTATTTTATCATTTATATCGTTTTGATGTTCTGTATATTTTTGTACCATAATAGCCTATGATCGAAATTCGAGTAATTGTTAAATAATTCCTTAAAATAGTTGCGTATGAAAAAATCAATTGCGAACTGTATATGTTAACTGTTTTACATTTTTATTTATAATGCCTGGGATAATCTGCATGGGGCCGTTAGAGCCGCCATGAGGGAAGCAACCCTGGTGTACCAGACTCCGACTGACTAATTCCCGGGTAGTTTCTTAACATTGCAAGCCGAACTAGGAATATTCCTCTTACGACCTGATGAAGGAACAGTCTTACTCTGGCTTCAGCTTTAGGAAGGGTTTGTGCAAAGAGGCCACCCCTCAGATTCTCTTTGACATACAGAGCGCCTTAGCTTCAAGCAATAGACCTCCTTAAGGCTACTGCCCGTTCACTTTTTCACTTGCTTTTACATATGACGTGTATATCGTCATGATTTTTGTATGTATTTATCGAATAGTACATTTCGAAAGATTCAAAATTCAAATATAAAACATTTGTAAAAATGAATACTTTAAAAATTAAATCGATTTAATATTTATGTATAATAGTTTGCCAGCTTAGAAAAATAGTTATTTCTATTATTAAACAAATCAAACAATCAATAATGTATTTTTAATAATAGACAACTGCGATACATGTTAAACTAGAAAAGCCAGATATAAAAATCCTACTAGCCTAATGGGATCTGAATCTATTATCAACGGTTCAGTTTGTATCGAAGTGGAAATCGCCATTCTGCGGCAGCTAATGCGTTTCCAATATCACTAACGTGTCGTTTTATCCACGTAAACAAACCACAGCGAACGATTCACAGCGCCACTAACCGAGGACTAAAATGTAAAACAGTTTAAAAGTTTTTGCATTCCGTGCGCACACAAGTCGGGCTAAATTTTAAAATTCCATCCTCTCACATGGTCTGGTGTGGTCAATCCGGGAACATAACTAATGGACGGTTCCCGTAAATCAAAAAATTCAAAAAATCTAGTTGCGATCTAATATAAGTCTCGTACATAACAAAATTGACATCTTTATAATTGAATTCGGCTCGAGTGCGCTAGTTATTTATATTAAGAACAAGTCCAATTTAACGAAAAAATTTTAATGTGATTGTTTTTACATTATACCTACAAAGTGACTACAGTGCGCCTGATGGTAAGTACAGTGTAGTCCAAAAACGATAGCGACCATCAAAGGATGAAAATCCGTTGATAATCTCCGTCGTCATATCGACCCACATATGCTACGACTAAAGGTCTCTAGGTATATGAATTACTGGATAAACACAAGCTGATTCCGAAACGCGACAGGTCAAAGTGAGTCACTATGATGGTCTTTGCACTTGTTGACTGTGGTCATGACCCAGTTCGGGCAATCGCCCTATCGCTAAAACTGATTGAAAATTGATTGAAAATAAAATACGAGAATTGGTTTTTTACGTTTTTTATTTTGCTTAATAAGTACTGGGGGTTGATTCTGTACATGTTGATATGTTTAATCCTCGAATGAAATTCCTAGGTGATGCTAAATTTGTGGGAGTGAGGTAGCAGAACTTTATTGCTTGACCAGATCGCAACGACATCACAAAGTCCATCAAAATGAATCGCTTTCGCGTGTCGTCTTTTTTTTATGACGGACTAATTACTGAGGGCCGGGAAAGGTCTACATACAGCTCAACTAGGCTAAGGGGGCGAGCACAGAAGGTGCTCAGCCAGCGAGTTTTTGGGTTGGGCGGCAATGTAAGGGCACCCCTGTGGGTACGAACCTCGACTTGAACCGCCAGCCAAAAAAACGATCCCTACAGGTGATCTACTTGCGTTTCGGAAGCAACTACCTTGAGGAGAAACGCCGAAAGAACTCAAGGCTGCGTCGGAGTGAGTGTCGTCTTTTGAAATCAGCTTGTATATAACATACCTAGCTTCGGTAGTGGTAATACATATAGTAATATGCAGACTGGCGTAACGATGGTGACTGTTAAATTCTCGTCTCAAAAAGTGCATGTCAGATTGTGACTAGTGTACTAGCTTTTACCCGCGGCTTCGCTCGCGTTAAGAAATATTACTATTAATTAGGTATAGTTTTTGCGGCTTTACTTTTGTTTAGCCTGTGTAAAAAATTAGGGCCTACAAAACTTCTTAACTAATCTGTCATTAGGCGCTAAAACTATAAAGCTATTGGGTGAACTTACTCGTGAGCAAGCAACATAAAACTGTCCATGAGAGAAGCAATGTTCTCTCGAGTCAATACTCGCAAATTTGATAGTTTGCCCCTGAGAATTGTTTATTGTCATGGCAAAGCAGACTTCACCTACCTGCATGCCAAATTTCAGCCCGATCCGTCCAGTGGTTTGGGCTGTGCGTTGATAGATCACTATGTCAGTCAGTCACCTTTGTGTTATATATATTTAGATTATAACAAACTTACCATTTCTCTACAAATATAGATTTTTCGCTTATATACTCATCATAATTTTTGTATACATACGAATGTAAAAATTGTGATAAAGTTGTCTAAAATAGCTTCCCGCGCTTTATTAGGTGTCTTCAATAGGAAAGCGCAAGAAGAGAACAATTTGAGTATATAGCCTTAGAGTCGTTTCTTCCCGTCACACGACACCTTCGTCGTTCGTACGTAATTGGCCATTTACTGGAAGCACCACTATCAACTTTTAAGTGTAAACGAAAACGAATTCGCCGTAGCTTTTTCGCTAAATGAACTGAAAGATCGTTTTTCCATTTGCCGATATCACTTTTTATATAGTTGTACTACGAAGTCACCTCACGACATTTAACTTATACTAAAAATACTATCCTA
This sequence comes from Automeris io, assembly GCA_036320925.1. Classification (NCBI taxonomy): domain Eukaryota; kingdom Metazoa; phylum Arthropoda; class Insecta; order Lepidoptera; family Saturniidae; genus Automeris; species Automeris io. The sequence goes on along the minus strand of JAUDJH010000009.1, from coordinate 4,575,216 downwards.
AATTTAAAATATTCAAAATGTATTCATATTTAATCATAATATCAGAATTGTATTTATATGTATGTAGTAAAAGTCAAATCTCACTTGAGATTGAAATGCGTTTGAAAATTTACGGAAAATATTATAACAAAATCGGCTTTCTGATTGTAAATACAGTATTGTTCAATAACAGCGGCGGACGCTGTAGGATAGGAGTCCAGTGGCAGCTGTCATCATCATGGCAACTTAAATAAGTATGTCATCACTCTAGTTCAAACATCTTCATGTAAAAATAAATTTATAGTTTACCCATGCCCAGAATACTCTTCGGATCATTTTATACAATAATTTGGGATAATTTATAAAAAAATTATATCAAAATCATTAAGTCCTTGTACTGAGACGCTCGTAGTTTCATTTAATAGACCCTTGGGTCGAGCTGATGTTCTTTTTATCCTGACTTGGAACACTGAGCACACCACGTCTCGTATAAGCATGGCGCAGACCAAAAAACGTCAACGATTGTCAACAGTGTAGAAAAATCTATCGATATTTGCAGCGATCATGCCTGCTCAAATATCTCTTTATGCTACATTTGAGGACCCTATATCACACCTACCTACAGATATACCGCATGCAGCCTATGTTAATTTAAATCGTAAATAAGAAATAGCTCGGGATAGGAGACATATCCTTGCAGCTTTCTATCGTTTCAGCTGTACTATGTCTGCTATAATAACTAATGATGTACCCCTCTTCTTGCTGAGGTGTCGTAAAAGGCGACTAAGGTATCTCTTTAACACTGCAATTCAACCAGGAGTTCAGAGAAGGAAAACTCGACCAAACCTGCATCCTGCTCCCTCCCGATCGTACTGGTTCTCCATTCCATCGGGCCTGAGGGATCTCGGACGAGAGAGTGCTTTTCTGGCTGCGCGTCCAGCTATACACTTAAATATCTCCTGTGCAATTGACTGTTTCCGTAAACTGGACTTCGATTTTCTTAATCGGTGTTGAAACAGTCGCCGTGGTCGAATCCGGCTAGGACATCATCATCATCATGTACAAGATTCAAATAAGTTATACATTTTGGTATTTATTGGTATTATATCTAATATCGGCGGAGGTTATCGGTGTCGGCCTATGAAAAAGGTCTAATAAAATATTATATTTATTTCCTTGTTGTACTAAAAAAAATCCATATATTTTTTTCATGTGAGTCTTTCAATGAAAATATATATTTTACTCAACACTCATTCAACCGTGATTCAGTGATTTCATGAAACTCATTCAATATAAATGCACTGATAACTGAGAAAAATGTTAAAATGATTGGAATCTCGTAAAAAATCGAATCAATTTTGTGTCTTCTAAAGAATTCGTTTCAAATATAAGGAAAATTTTCATATATCATAATGAGTAATAAATTATTCATTCAGTCGTACCTCTGCAGAAATATATATACGGTCACCTTGAACCGTTTGGCTGTCGAACGTGTGATATAATAGGATTATCATCAGCGAATGCTCACTTACTGTTGATCAGTGGAATCTCAGACCATGAATCGCTCATTATGACTCTTCTAATCAATTAGGCTAGGAGCAAACCAAAGCATAGAAATTCGATAAGATTCCACTCGCATAATTTCACGCCGTTCTAGCATGAATGATATTACGTATGGATGCTTTAGGAATATTTTTCTTGATATGAAAACGCGAGTGAATTTTTACAGTTATTTTTTAGTTAGATTTGTTCCTAATTTTATGCTGCTATATAATCTCGTATTTCTTTTTTGGTTATTTTTCGCATTCTCTGTCTTTTTCTGCTACGAAGTCCATTATTTTAGTGGTTTTAGTAAAAGTAAAAACATAAACATAGTTAATAGCATAACGGGATGAATTTGAATCTAAATCGAGATTTACATTAAAACCTCTTCCATTTTATTCTTGCATCTGCATACTAGAATCTCTTATAACATTATGATTTCCATCTTACGATATAATCATCGTAAAAATGATCCAACTTCCATAGTTGTTTATGAAGGTTTTTTGAGGAATTCTTTCTCTTTTTTATCCTTACTCAACATAGTTACCGCACCACACCTGATGGTAAGCATGGTACATTTCAAAACACGACAACGACAATCGTTAGTTAAGAAAAGTTTTCTTAACTAGACTTAAGTTTTCTTAGAAAACCCATCCGTAGTCGCAGCAATCGAGCCAGCTTGCACAATTATCTCTTCACTTACATTAACCATAGATAAAGGAGGCGTAAAAATGACAATACTATATTAAAATTATATTCTCTTTCATATAAGTCGAAAATTTGTCCAGTTGTACATCATCGCTAAAGCAAGACTGAACCAATTTTTTTCATGTAAGTCGTTGTAGGAATATACAGTATTAAAGTAAGATGAAAATAATACTGTTATTAGAAAACTTAATGCGACTAATGTTATTATTGAAATCATTTCTTTCGAATTGAGATTTGCCATGGGCTAAAGACATTGCTCTTTGTTTGCAAATGGTGAATGTGTTCTTTGTACATAATAGATTTTTTAATCTAAAAGGTAGGACCGCCCTCTGCGTCGGATGAAAGGAAAAATTCAATTAGAGGTCCCTTTTATCCCACAAGGGGCGGGTTATAAGAAAACGTGTTAGAAAAACAATGAATGACAGTTATTTGTTACAGGTGTAATAGCTTTGGTATTTCAGGGCAAGATAGGGCCAGACTTATGTAGCGTTTAACGTAATCTATTGTGAAATGTATCACGATTTCTATGCAGGAGTATTAATAATACTAAATGTAACGCTCGGTAGTGCTCGTTACGGCGTCCACACACAGGGACCACGAGAATTACACGTCACGCAAGTTTGAACTCAGTTTAGCTTCATAGATAGAGCTACAGTAACTCATTTCGGCTGAATTTCTACTAATGACAGTTGTATGGGATAAATACATTTAATATATATTTAGGATTTGGTTTAATTTGGATTCTGTGACTCCAATTCTGGTCTGAATAGATTTTAAATAAACATATTAGTTATATGCCAAGTATAAGAAGATAATGCTTTTGTTATACTTCTAGTAGTTGCACATTACTGTTCAGACATTTGCATTCATTATTTTCATTTTGCATAGGTTTAGGCCATAGATGGGCAAAATGTAATCAGATGAATAAAAATGATTACGATTACATTTTACGTTTTTTACCATTAATATGACTGCATTTTGCTCATCTATGTTTTAAACACTACACAATCCCAGATTGCATACACATTTATTATTTCTTAATGTTTTAAATGGATTTAATCATGTTTACAGAGCAAGAAAATTAAAATTACGACTACATTTTGTAATCGTTAATCATTATTCACATTACATTTTGCCCATCTCTGGTTCAGACTTACCACTTAAGTACTTGCCGCTTGATGAAAATAGTGTCTTATAGTATCTATATGTAGTAATAAACTAAATATTTTATGTATACGATCACTAATAATCCAAATGTATACGTCGCTGTTGAAATAGGAAAGCAATACTGTCTTCTACGTCATGACAGTTTTGACAAGGGTCCGTTAATCGTGCTAAAATCCTGGCAGGACTTAGCTTCACTCTGAAACAAAGAATGCATATTTATAATATGGAAAATACTGGGCAATACGCAAAGTGTAACAAGGGTCTGTCAACGGATTTTCATCCTTTGATGGTCGCTTTCGTTTTTGGACTACATTGGACTTACTATCAAGTGCACTGTAGTCACTTTGAAGAGCCAGTTTACAAGAAAAAAAATATATATATATATACCTTTATATATATATAATATAGCTAGTATGAATGTAATTTAATTTATTCAAAACAAATTTATATAACTATACCTATAAACGTCTTTAATAATCCCATATTCATCAGATTATTGACACATAATCCTCGTAAGCTGATCAAATCGACAATTTTGGTCATCATAACGTATTAATGGGATATTCCGATATTCGGAATTAATACATTTCCACTCTAAATCATTTACCACTTTATGTATATTTTTGCTAATATAAATAAATTGTATAAGTCAGTACAATGCAAATACTGATACCGATATTACATACCGATTAGTATGTAATTATTAAATAACAGAGACATTTTAACTCAAATTATCTACTTCAGAAACTACAAGTATTAATTTAATACCTTTCTTGTAACTTACTAAGAATATAAAAGTTTAGTTCAAAACTGTTTTCTGTTAATGGGCGTACATTTTTCAAAGAAATGATTATTAAAGTTCAAAGACCTTTGCCGACTACAAAAAACCAAGTAGACATATAACAGATTAATTACAGACATTATTTAAAAACGAGAATTCTTTTCGTCTTTGTAATCAAACAATTTAAGTGATTACAACCCAGACACCAAAAGACTTTAAATTATTTTCATTAAATTTACGGATGGGGAAGTAATTAGTTATTCCCAGCAGGGAAATTAAAAATCAAATTAATTAAAATTCCCGATCTTTTGTAATTAGTATTTTCGCGGTTTTATTTCAGTGATTTGGAACAATTACGTTACTATTTGTAGCAGTAAATACATCATTGAAACATTTAATAATCTTTACATTTAATATGTACAAATCATACATTATTTATGAACAATATTAATCACAAATTTTAGGTGACAATTGTACTACAAATAAATATATTTTACCTTTAAAAGGATCAAATAAAATCTCAGTAGATATCGATTGTGTATATTTTGATTTCAAATAGTAAAATAGAATAAACACTACCTGTAAATTCGGCTATGTTAGTATTGGTGATATATTCCCGGGCAGTACACTTGAGGGAGTCTGCTGCCCGGATGAGAGGGAGGCGGTGCACGGTGTCCGGCACACCGCCTGACAGAGAGGTTTAGGAGGGGTGGGCTTTACTCCTTCCCCTCCCAGAGAGGTAGCCTCAACAAGGCTTCTTGTTCCCTAGGCGTCTGGATGAATTTGGCTTCCCAGGCCCGGGTGGACACTCCGAGGGTTTTTAGTCAGTAAGAGTCTGACACACTGGGGTCACTGCCCTCACAGCGTCCCTGATGGTCCTATGCAGGAATTTCCCCAGGGATACAAAAAGAATGGTGGAAAATTCCTATTTTTGTCCAATATTTGCGTATTTACAGTTGGTTATTCCTTTGACGGAGAAATGCCACTACATCCCAATTATGGAAAGTGTAATAATGTATTGGATATAAAAATCAATACAAAAAAGGTTTTTCTTTTACACTGGCTCGACAAAATGACTACAGTGCACGTGATGGTAAGTACTGTGTAGTTCAAAAACGAAAGCGACTATCAAAGGATGAAAATCCATTGATAGTCTCCGTCGTCATGTCGGCCCACATATACCACGACTGAAGGTCTCTAGGTATGTGAGTTACTGGATATACACAAGCTGATCCCGAAACGCAACAGGTCAGAGCGAGTCACTATGACGATCTTTACACTTGTGTACTGCGGTCATGACATAGCTCGGGCAATCGCCCTATCGCCACTAAATACAAGTAAAATACTTTTAGTACACTTGTTGTACTTAGTTTACTAGTTCAAATAAATCAGTAGAAAGTAAATCAGAATTTGATCCAAGTACTGCGTTGGGATTCAAACCTGTTCACGCAACGTTGCACGCTTAAAAGACGGTCAACAGTCGAATGAATTTCGTTAATCCCGATCTTACCTCTGCGCCTCCGTCTGATCCCTAGGGATAATACGAACTGATTACTTTTACCGCATGGACCTTACTTAATAGGCTCTGTCTTTTTACTTAACTAAACTCTTACTCTTTAATTGTTTTTCATATCACAACTCACACCTAAGTTACTCTTGAATTATTTTTACCAACCCAGGGCAAAATCCTGCATGGGATCATCATCAGAGCTGCTGTGAGGGTAGCGATCCCAGTATACAGACTCCTACTTACTAAAAATCGCCGGGGTGTCTCTCTAATTGCTCCAACCGGGCCTGAGAAACCAACTTCATCCAGACGCCCGAGGAGCGAGAAGCCTTGTAGAGGCTACCTCTCTAGGAATGGTGGAAGTAAAGTATCCACCCTTCCAAAACCTCTCTCTCAGGCGGCGCCGGACACTGCTCACCGCCTCCCTCTCATTAAGGCAATAAACTCTCTCAAGTCTCCTACTCAGCCATTGTCAATGGAGACAGCTTGGTCTGGGCGAACGCGTCCCTCCGACGACCGTGCCTTGGCCGCCGAATGGCCAGAGAATATGTCTGCTCTCTGACTCTTTCGGCGGCCACCTCCTGCTTCATCATAGCCTCATAGAAGGATACCATCTTTTACCATGCCTCTTCGCAGCCGACCATAACTTTCACCACCGCCGGCAGCGAGAGGTCGTCACCAACGCGGTCCAGAAGGACCTCCCTTTCCTCAGCCCAGGCCCAGCTAATTTATGAGTAGCGCCGTAATTTCGTAAATACACTCGATTACTTTAATATCATCAGTATGTATTTGCGTATTTCTTCATTTATCTAGTTGATTTTTTTATTGAACTATGAGTATTCAATGCAGAGTTAAGCAGCCGTGTTGAGCCTGTTTCACTGCGAAATGAAAGATCTATTGCAATCGCCACCTAACATTTATAGTTCTTTGTCTAATCCTAGAGCTTTAAAGACTCGTAGGATTGTTTTACTGAGACCATGTTAACTGAGACCATTTAAATTTCTTTTGAATGTAACAAGTACCTGCCTAAAATACGGTCACGTTTGAGCATTAGCAAGTCACATTTATACAGAAGATACTTGAGTGTTTTACTTTTTTTAATTCTATTTATTTATGGGACTTTTACGTGTGTACGTATGTCTGCCCCATCGTACTCTAATACAGAAATACCTAATATATGACATGTGAGGGTTGATCTGAACAGGCCAAACGCCTCATCAGATGACAGTTCTGATAAGACTTTGTTAAACATCCCGACGTCTAGTCTGTCACAGATTCAGATCGGACACATCCCATCAACAATTGGTGGGTATCATCTATGGAGTGTTTTACTTTATAGATAAGGTTTCGTTATAAACGCGGTGTGTCTTAATGATCTGTAACCCAGTTATCCTTTTACAGACACCAGCTCATTTTACGTACATTTTTCCTTATTTTTGTTATCGCAATAGTATATAAGCTCCATTGTGAGCAAAGAAATCATATTAAGTATATTCATTCAATATTTTATCCTATAATAAGCACGAGTAAATCCTTATATTAGGTCTTCTTTCAAAGGAGTCTGGAGGCAGGCATTTGAATGAATCGGAGTTACGACGGTGGTTTTCAATTAGAGATCTTCACTCTGTGTTGAATTATACTCTGTGATTTGAGTATAACTGCATTTCGAGAAATACTGTTTTTAACGTTCGAAAGGTAGTAAAAACACCATATTTCCATCACTGAAATTTTTATTGTATGTTGATGTCCTAGCCGGTTTCGGCCACGGCGACTGTTTCAACACCGGTTAAGAAATTCGAGGTCCAGTTTTCGGAAACAGTCAATTGCGCAGGAGATATTTAAGTGCATAACTGGACGCGCAGCCAGAAAAGCACTCTCTCGTCCGAGCTCCCTCAAACTCGATGGAAAGGAGAACCAGTACGATCGGGAGGGAGTGGGATGCAGGTTTGGTCGAGTTTTCCTTCTCTGAACACCTGGTTGAATTGCGGTGTTAAAGAGATACCTTAGTCGCTTTTTACGACACCTCAGCAAGAAGAGGGGGGTGCTATTCTATTCTGCCGGCAGCCACCACGGCTTTGCATAGATACTTAATATTATAACCCTTTGCGGTCGTGTCTACTCTCAGCAGCCAAAGCCTTTTTACCGTCCCGGTCGTATGTCTCCTCTCAGCCACCACAGCAAGGAACCATACGAATCCTATACTGTACGCAACAATGTATCAGTTTACACTTTTCGAAACAAAATGGATTCATGGATGACTGTATTAAATAAATAGATATCTAAAGTTCACAAAAGAATTACCAAATCTTGTTTATCCATGGTAACCTTACGTGTTATGTATCCCTGCTCTTTCGACAGAAATTAATTCCGACCAGTACGATACCCATGTCCAAATTTAACACGTCCGCAAAGGGTTAAGCCACAAAACTACAAAAACAGGCATGTACCTCACGAGCTCGTTTATGCTTGGCGCGGTCGATTAGGAGACGTCACACGAATCTCTCTCCTACCGTCCACCGCGGCCGGTGCGCAAGCGATCCGTGCAAACATTACGGCGTCCGCGAGAGTGGACTGGCAGAGTGCAAGCTACATCTTATTTATTTTAACCATGATCGCTCACTGCGGTCTATCGCATTTTAGAATCAGTTTGTTTATATCCAGTTATTCATACGAGTATACCTGGAAACCTTTCGTCATGGTATATGTGGGTCGCTATAGCGATAGCGACTTTCAACGGATTTGCATCCTATAACTTTCTTTGCCATTCATGGACTTCTGTACTTTCCAAAGTGTATTTAAGTCATTATAAAATATACACATATTAAAATAACTGCGCAATATCTCGTTGGTTGGAAATAGGTAAAAATATTAATCTATATCATAAATGGGCAAAATGTAATCTGATTAATAAAAATGATTACGATTACATTTTACATTTTTACCATTAATATGATTCCATTTTGCTCGTCTATGTTTTAAACACTACAGAATCCCAGATTGCATACACATTTATGATTTCTTAGTGTTTTAAATGGATTTAATCATGACAAAGCAAAAAAATTAAAATTACGACTATATTTTATAATCATTAATCATTAATCAAATTACATTTTGCCCATCTCTGATCTATATTTACCTATTTCCTACAAAACAAACAAGGACAATGATAGCAAACAAAATATAGTTAAAACTCAGTAGGTGCTAATTAGATAATAAACAGTTTGTTTCATTTGTACACATTAATTTTATAAATTACGTATATTTAGTAAAATGTTTTAGTTAATTTTATCTATTCCATTTGTTTATTAGCTTCCTTGCAGTTAGCTTATTTTGTACTATACATCAAAAATTTGATTTAGAGGTTATTAATAAAAATTTCTCTCTTAGTTATAATATCACGTAATATATAGATCTATACAGACGAAATATCAATTAGACAATATGAATCTGCCCGTTTGTTATATATGAATTGATCCATTCTCTCAACAATGAGCGACATCCTTAATGATATTGAATTCCTACAGTATAATTTAGGGCCAACTGAACTGAGTTGAAATGTGCCCAAACGTTAATGTAATTTAAATTGTGATAGGGAATCGGATTATTGTTTGAGCGCCTATTCATTTCGAGTTTGATTTCATTTGAAATCGTAATAATAATGTTGTCACTGGACAGACACTGTTGAAAATGTTATGTATGTTTTTGTTTGCCTAATTCGCCAATATGTACGCTGGAGTAAGATACATTAATCTTGTATTATTTAAATTATCATGCATAATTTTCTATGGATTTATTCTTCTTTTCTATGGATTTTATAGATTAAGGCTTAACATGCATTGTCAATTTTCACCACGCATTTTTTACTGCATATTTTGTAGTACTAGGAATTGTATAAAAGCGCAAGCATATGCGGTGAAAATTCGCGCGTCGCACGAGGCTGCGTTCCTTACAGAGGGAGGTAAGGAAACGAATCGCCGACATGCGAGGAAACCAGTGGGATAATTATTTGTCCCAACTCTCGCCCTCCCACCAGGCTTACTGGAATCTGGCGAGATCACTCAAATTAGATAATGACCGCTGCATGCCTCCTCTGCTAGGGCCGGACAATTCTGTCTCCTTCGACGATGTCGAAAAGGCCGAATGTCTGGCGGACAGTTTAGAGCGCCAATGCTCTCCCAGCCTGCTCCCGGCGGACCCAGACCACGTAGCCAGAGTGGACTCTGTAGTCCAACGTCTGGCTGCGCTTCCTCCCACTGCAGATCTGGCGATCGTCACAGTTGACGAAGTCAACGAGATCATCAGACACCTCCCGATCAAGAAAGCTCCCGGTCTTGACGGTATCTCGAACAGAGTCCTCAAGATGCTGCCGGAGCAAATCATTTGCCTCCTCGTCGTCATCTTCAATGCGGCGATCAAAAACTGCATCTTTCCAAACGCGTGGAAAGAGGCAGGTGTGATAGGAATCCCCAAGCCGGGGAAACCCAAAAACATCCCTACTAGCTACAGGCCCATCAGTCTCATAAAGACAATGGGGAAACTGTATGAGCGGTTGCTTCTCAACCGTCTCCAGGATCACGTCCAGTCCAATAAGATTTTGATTAACGAACAGTTTGGCTTCCGTGCCAAACACTCGAGCGTCAATCAGGTGCACCGCCTCACGGAGCACATCCTCGATAATTTCATTCGAAATTATGACCATACTCCGACAGGGGCGCTCTTCTTCGACGTGGCGAAAGCCTTCGACAAAGTCTGGCACAATGGCTTGCTGTACAAGCTACACACACTCAAAGTGCCAGACAGACTCGTGCTCATCTTGCGAGACTATTTGTCGAACAGGCATTTCCAATACCGCGTCGAAGGAGTGTACTCAAATCCGAGACCGATCCGAGCAGGAGTCCCGCAAGGGTCTATACTTGCTCCCATTTTGTATAGTTTATATACAAACGACATCCCCAGATTGCCGAACATACATTTCGCGCTCTATGCGGATGATACCGCTCTTTTCTGTTCCCAAAGGGATAAGGAAACCCTCCACAAAAATCTACAAAACGCAGCCACCGTTCTCGGCGAGTGGTTCCGCAAATGGCGGATAGAGGTGAATGCCGAGAAGAGTGTAGCAATACTCTTTTCTCGGAGTAACCGATACCCCACCCCCGATACAGACATTAAGCTATTTGACCCAACGATCCCTTGGGCCGATGAGGTCAAATACTTAGGTGTCACCCTCGATAGGAAGCTTACCTTCAGCTCCCATGTCAGGACTGTGCGCAATCGCGCCGTCTTTATCCTCAGTAGGCTACACCCCATGGTGTGCAAAAAGAGTAAATTGTCACTTAGGCATAAGCTGACAATTTACAAGACAGTAGTTAGGCCAGTGATGACTTACGCTAGCGTAGTCTTCGCCCACGCCTCCAAGTCCACCATCGCCCGATTGCAAAGAGTGCAAAACAAATTCCTCCGCACTATAGTAGGAGCCCCACATTATTTGAGAAATGTCGATCTCCACGACGACCTCAAACTCGAGACGATCGCCAGTTTCATGCGCACAGCATCTCGTCGCTACTTTGATAGGTTACCACACCATCCCAATGAGCTTCTTCGCAACGTATGCGAATACCCACCGACTCGCGGCTCCGGGTGGGGTACACGCCGCCCGCGTTCTGTCCTGTTGGATCCGGATGATCCAATTACCGCGGCTTTGATAACCGCAGATCCAAAAAACAGTGAGGTACACTCATGCACCAGATACTTACCACGACACCGGCGCCGCCGGCGGCGCCGACGACGACAAGTAAGGTTAGTTCCGTCAACTGTCGTCTAAATGACGCAGTTACACTCCGACGCAGCCTTGAGTTTCTTTCGGCGTTTCTTCTCAAGGTAGTCGCTTCCGAAACGCTAGTAGATCACCGTTAGGTTTCGTATTTTTGGCTGGCGGTCCAAGTCGAGGCTCGTACCCACAGGGGTGCCCTTGCATTGCCACCCAACCCATAAATTGCTGGCTGAGCACCCTCAGTGTTCGCCCACCTGCCCGGTTAGTTTGCGAAGACCTTTCCCGGTCGACAAAACGCGTCATTTCGAAAAAAAAAAAAAAAAAAAAAAATGAAAATTCGCGTGAAAAACATCGCTAAAATGAGATACAGGGTGGTATAAAATTCTTCACTTGTATGAAATTAACAACTCTGTGATAACAAAAATTTAGTTTAGCTGTGCAAGTTAAGTGAAATATCTGTTCACGAATAAAACTCACGTAATATTTTCTCGTGTGGAGAAATTTTGCAGAGCGATCTAAGGCGGGGATTTATAGACGATATATCGACTTTGCTTAGTAAAGTTCTCAAAAAATAAACTCGTTTTGACTAAAACTGAATGTATAACAGGAACTTGAGTATAGCCATAGTATTCGCAGAGCCAAGTCCATGTTGACAAAATCTGTGACTTACCAAATCCTTTCATATTCGTTGAGTAATATAAATTGTAACGTTTTAGTAAACTCTACCCAAACTTAAAGTTATGTCTATATATCACAAGCTTAAGCTCTTAAGTCTACGCGCGCTATTATACTTTTGATACACTTCTAGTTAGTGCAAAAGATGAAATGTGAACCATTGAACCAGTGATGTGTGTGTGTGTATATATGTAATGTCAAACAGTCTTTGAAAATCACAAAATGAAATAAATAGAAAAAAATGGCATAGTACAATATAATACAATTAATTATCAGCTGTTTAAGCTGCCTGTCTGATAATAAATAAATTAACTTATCGCGTAAAGCCAAAATATCTATATGGATTATATTATTTATATTGTGTGAATTTTATAATACGTATTTAATATTATTTTGTCATATAAGATAGATATTTAAAACAGTTTGTTTGGGCAACAAACTCTATTGTAGAACATAACCTAATTTCATTTTAATCATTATCTAATGGTCTCTCACTGAACACACAGTGAAACATAAATGTCAGCGATAATTTTAGTTATAGTCACGGAAAACTGTGAACATTTTCCACACGCACCTCCCAATTCCGCTTGACGTACTTTGTTTTTAACAGAATATTTACGAGTATCCCTTTTTTATAGAGTCATGGCAAAGTAACAACCACCTTATCCGGTGACAAATAATAAAAATTTACTAATAAACCGCGACAACACAACGGTTCGGTAGGATATTTTTGTCGTGTTCTTTGGAGTTGTAGAATGGGCTGCTGGGCAGTGACGTGCGTAGGGTGTTTGGACAGGGTAGGCAGATTATTATTATTATTAGATTATTGGGTAGGGTAGGGTAGTGGGGCTGCGGCGATTTGATTACAGGACCCGCAGTCCCCACTAATTCGCAGAAGTAGTCACCTTGGGGTTTTTAGCTGGTAAAAGTCCGGCACACCCCGGCTGCCTACCCCTTCGGGGCCGAGACGGTCCTATGAGGATTTTCCCCAAGAAAAAAAAAAAAGGCAGATTCACATAATACATTTGAATATTAAATAGTGATAATAAATATTATATTACTTTCATAGGGAAGATAGATGGCGTGAACGTAGAATAGATTTGATTATAAAGGGTTCCATTTTTTTGTTTAAATTAAAGGAATTTATTCCAGATTTATTTATCGTAAGGGCATGCAATGCTTTCATGCATTTATGGAATGAACGCTACTGCTGCCGGGCACAGTTTTTCTCCAGAGCTATGACAATAGGGCAGAGAACAATATTCTTTTTGTTTGACAACGCAATAAGAACGCTCTTTGCGTTGAAATTGTCCATAGACGAACGTAACAACTTACCATCAGGTGGGAGATCTGCTTGTATGACGATAAAATTAAAAAAAAAACTGTACAGCTCATGGATGACGATAACCGCCAAAGTACGAGATACCGATGACAGTCGCCGTCTTCATACCGGTAAAAGAAGTGACAGTTATATGAGTAACAGAACGTACACGCGCTGTTTGCTGACTTAAATATCAATGTTAAAAATGGTGTTTGTATGAAAAATAGTGCTACATCAAATAAGATTCAAGATATTTTAAGAAGCATTTTTCTTCTGCAAATTGTAACGAAATTTTCACTTGAGGCCTCTAGTGCATTGACGAGCTTATTTGTTGACACAATAATAATAGATTAACAAAATAAATCATAATCATTGAGCAATTTCTTACATTACCTAAACTTCTATTTTTATTAGTCGGTAAGTACATTATTTCGCTGCCCTATCTCCACATTATTCGAAATGGGAATAAAACTGATTAATGTAAATCTATGCGAAATCTTCACTGAGACATAAAAGTCTGCGAGATTTAAGCGATCCTATTTTAAATTTAAATCAATTCAATCCAATAAAAGTACCTATTCTATATTTTTACATCTGAGAGAATAAGTACTTTTGAAAATCTAAAATACAAATATATTCACAGTGTAACTCATGGAGAGTATTTGCAGCATTTTAAACCTAATGTTAAAACCATTTAAACCACAACGTTAATATTAGGGTTGCAACTGCAAAATTTCCGCATACAATAAAATCTCCGCATCTGCTTCCTTTATATTTTCAAGATAAGGTAGATTAGACATTAACTAGCACAAACGGTGATTAAACGACGTGTTATCACTTTAAGACATGTCTCGCGTGTTCTGTGAGCGGTTTAGTCAGTCATCTGACTACAAAAACATTATAGCGAAGCAAAAACAAGTCATGATTAAATTAATTTCATATTGTGGAGAGTGATTGAAAATTCAGCTATCACTTCATAAAAGATTGGCTTAAAGAGAAAATGTATAATTTTGTGTAATTTCTTGAGTTAATTGTTTTTTTTTAATTAAATATAAATTATAAATCTACAAAGTATTTTTAATGTTATACTCTACTTCCGATTCCGCACAACGACAAAGGTTAGGTCCAAAAACTTCGCATCCGCTTCCGTTCAGACGCCTTTTTAACAGCCGTAGTTTATTTGTAGAAGCTTCTTCTCGTATGTATAACATCCTAAAACATATTTTAATGAATTCAAATTCGTGCTTCATGTATTGCAATGAACAACACACATATATTATTCCACAGCTGATTTTATTTTTAAGTTCAGCTACGCTACTGATCCTATTAAGGACGACATGTAAGCGTAAAGTGAATACATCCACTAATTTATCTCTGCTCATTGCGACAGGGATATAGCTTGATGAAATATTTTTCTATTTTAGATTTAATTTTAACATATCTATCATAAACAATTCCAAATCGATTAATACTTGGAAGATATCGAGAAACATTCTAATCAAAAACATTCGTATGAATTAACGATATCTTTCTATTTTAATTAAGTTAAAATTCCATGATTGTTTATGTAAACATTACAATATTGTTCAATAAACGGCATCTTAAAGTTTCCTAAATTCCGTTTCATGAATATCGATGAATCGGCAAAAGCTTCCGGGTTAAATGAATAATTCACTAAGGCCAGTATTTGCATCCCGTCCCGAGTAACACGTGTGATGGGTACTCGCAAATCCGTCGACTTGTAAACACTTGACGGGGCCTTCCATATTGTTTCTTCCATTACACGGCAAATGCCTACTAATTCCGCTTTATTAGCAAAGCTTTATTCTCTAATTCCGCAATACCCTTTTCACCACAAAATCACTAGACGCCATGATAGATATCATCTTTACGTGATGGATATTTTTCATCCCCGTTCTAAAAACTTCGCTTCATGTCTCATAATGTGAACAGGAAAGGAACGGAATACGCTCCCTGGTTCTGTTTTCCCACAATATTACGATCTAGAAGCCTTTAAAAAAAAGAAAAAATAGCCATATAGCATGTAGACGCCGCCCGTTACGTGCATGTGTTAAACGCCCTAAAGCTCGTTAGGGTGTTTCGGGACGCACGGGGTAAGAGGATGCACGCGCGCACGGGATGCTTGCGAATGCAGTCGACTACCGAGACGCAAGGCTAGACTACGTGCGTGTACGTCGCAGTTCGATGTGCCTTAAAGTGCAAATAAACAGTAAAGCGCCAAAATCCGTGTCTTTCTACAACCACACCCACGACCACCGGTCATAGCCATTTGTTGGGCAAACGTTATTCAGTATTAGCCTCATATACACCTACCGCGAGGTGAGATTGAGGTCTACAATTAGCTTGTAAACATAAAAGAATAAAAAATAAAAAAAGTAGCTGATCGATCGACTATACTACGAGTTATGAATTTGACTCTCATATAGTAAAAATACTTGCATCGCCTACACTTAGGTAAATATTTGATTAGCCGGGCAGTACAACTGAGGGAATCTGCAGCCCGGATGTGAGGGAGACGGCGTGCATTGTCCGGTGCGCCGCCCATGAGAAAGAAAGCTTGGAGAAGTGGCCTCTTTACCACACCTCCCTGAAGTGATGAGATGAAGCTTAAATAAGATGTTCGCTCCTCAAATATCTGGAAGAATCTGGATCACCAGGCCCGGGTGCAGTGAGCGGAAGGACACCCTAGGGGGTTTTAGTCAGTAAAAGTCTGACACACCGGAGTCGCTGCCCTCACATCGACTCTGATGACCTCTATGCAGGATTTCCCCCTGGGCCACCAAGAGAAAAGGTAAATATTTGATTTTCTAAGTCTTTGGTCGTTTGTATGTGTAGAATTATGGCCATAGGAATAAATCTAACTATAAAGCAATGTTGAAAAAAAAGAATTCTCTATCAACAAAAAAATGTTTACTACAAACAAATACATATTTATACCCATATGTTAATCGATAAAACATGATGACAAAATAAATATTATTATTAAAATTCTTAAAATATATTTAATAAAAAAATATTAAAGGCAATAATTATAATTAATTTCTATTGAATATAGAATTTTCTGTAAGGATAAATAAAATAAACAAAACCGTTAAATATAAAGATAAATTTCATGCGAATAAGTTATTATAAAAGAAAGGGACAAATATTTTAGAAATATTTCATGAAATCAAAGTGTAATATAGTAATCATACATCGGACTTCTGTTTTGTACCTATCACGGTGAGTTATGTCTTAGTAGAATAATAATTATAATCCTTCAGCAGCCCTACTGTCCATTAGGTGATTCAACTTTATCTACTAACACTATTTCTCTAGTTTCAGGTTTTATGTAACCTGTAATAAATTACCTTCATGTCATGTTTTCGGTTTCGCTGAAAATGTTTGCAATGAGTAATGGCATCGTAACATGACACGATTAGATGAAATCATGTTCATATAGTTTACACGATCCGATCCGATGACGACATTTTAAAATTTTTGGCGGTTGGCCTGTTAAGATCAATGGCCCCATATGTCATACGTTAGGTATTTCTGTATTAGGGTACGATGGGGCTGAAATACGTACACAAGTAAAAGTCCCTAGATAAATAGAATTTTAAAAAACTAGGTGTAGATAACTAAACAAAACTTGATTTCACGACAGGAAAGTATTATTAGTATATTATAAATTACAAAACATATTCTTGTGACCTTTATTCACGGCCCGAAATATGTGCTAATTTTAATTATAAAATATATGTAAGTAACCCAATATAATGAGGCTTAATATGCCTTTTATTTTTAAACAATTTTCAAGTTTTTATTATTCTCTATTCAATTTAAAACATCAATATTTTTAGCCGCGACTAGTTAAGCGGGAATTTCAATACATTACGAATTCTCTAAAGTATAATCATCATCATACATTAAAAAGGTCTAATAAATTTTATTTAGATAATTACGTTTTCACAATAGGGAGGCGCAAAGAATATTGTTTAGGATCAATAAACGTTACGAATATTTCTATATTTTATTTTATTTTACTGACATATAACACGCAGACTCGTACGTTATTAAAATTGTTTATTGCACATATCGGGCTGTCTAAACGTATTTATTAACGTTGCCTATTGTTTAGGGAATATTTTCAAGGTTATTTCAAGCATTACCCTTCTACGTAATAAAGGCTGGGCTACATGCTAATGCTTCTAATTAGTCATCAGCAAACAGGCAGGCTTGGTATCAAAGTAATTACGCCAGTTGGAGACGTGTGTAACGTGTAATGTAACATCACATGTTACGTTCTTTCCGTGTAGCAGTACACGTGTTACATATAACCGTAATCTTCAAGAATTTTGATTTCTAGAGAGCAAAATGTATCCATTTTAGTCCACTACTGGACATAAGCCTCTCCTAAGAAGCGTCTTTAAGTACCGTCTTTAATAACGACTTTTAGAAGTTTAAAGACAGACAGAGTCAGCTTTATTGTAAGAGAAAACTGGTTATTACAGCTCTTAATGTTGTCCCTACATGAAAATCTAAATTTCATTAGATACTATAATAATTACATATTAGTAACGCCTGGACGCGAAGTTTTAGATTTTTTTTGGTCAGTTTTAGCAAATTTTAGAGAATTCGCAGAAAATACCGCGCGGTAAAAATTAAGAATACGGTCTAGACCTTAGCTAAATCATTACATTGTCGATTAAAAATATTTTTGACGAATTACGAGTACCCTTACGTGAATTATATTATTGTTTTGTGCAGCTCCTACGGCTTTTAAAAGCCGATTAATTGATTTAAGCCAGTCCCTGATTTCATGGATACAAAAATTGCAATCTCCAATCACGCGCGATGTGAAAGGACTTCGAATCTGCGATTGTTCAAAGCGGACAGAGCGTTTACGACCAACTCGAGCGCGATGTGCATTGAACGGCGACCATTAACAGAACTGTCGATGCGATACTAATTGCTCCGTGTTGACAGAGATCCGACCACAAATGATTGTCTACTAGTCATCATCCCGAAGGATTATTTGTAACATATTGTTGGGATTACCTAGATTTAACAAGTTTATTTAATGAATTCTTTACGCCCCTTACCCCCTACACTTTCTTGTAAAAGTCAGCTGACGAGAAGCTAGTAAGTACTACGGTTTTTCTGCACCGCATTAAACCATTCTGCGTTGCTCTAAAATTGTCAGGTCGTTGAAGAAATATGGATCGTTGGATTTTGTCAAATGACAGTCACTGTGGACCTTACTGAGGTTACTACTAGGTGTCAGGAACTCATTTTGACAACGCATTTTTTAAAAATACGGATCTGTATACTCAACATTCCTGTAGTAATGAGAACTCAAAATAATATGCAAATGTTTATCATACAATATTAGACATTTTCTCACCATAGGTGATATTATACGGTCTTAAAGAGGAGGAACAGCGTATAAACCAAAAACTCGGTTTATCTGCGCGTTCACGTGGATTTATCTCTCTCCAGAGTAACTCTGACACGCAAATGGTTCGCATTATCGTGGAACGACTGCGTTATACTATCGAATGTGTTTGTTATCTACAAAACTTTACGTGTGATTTATAAATGAGCTTTACAAAGAACATGCCATATTGAAAATTGCTGGATATTACCTTCTTTTATATAATGTCATAAAACGTCACGACTTACATTGTAAAATCAAACAAACTCTTTATCTAACCATTCTGCAAAAATAAATATTAAAAAACATTTCGACAATATTTTCTCAGTGTTAAATAATATTTTTCCGCTCAAAATCTATGCTTATGGTTATTTCAATAGAAGAAAAGATAAACCTTGGTTTGTGATTATTTATTACGTATGCCGTACTTTAGGGAGTTTAATAAAAACAAGAACGTGAATATATTCTTTGTATTTCCAGATGTTGTATTGAGATCAACTGTACAAAAACAATGATATTCTCGTATAGTATCTTAACCCTTCCTTTGTTCATGCTATTATATACTAAATAAATAAAGTTTATATCGAAATAACTTTACTAAATATTATTACTTTTGAACCTGATTTCATTGGAACATTATTTGTAAGCAGTAGCGTTCATACCATAGATGCATGAAAGCATTGCATGTCCTTACAATAAATAAACCCGGAATAAATTACTTAAAGATGAAGAAATATCTACTTGAATTCATTTATACGTATTCTATTTTTACTCTATGTTTCTTTCGTATAACAACTATATAATATTTACTATAATAATAAAAAAAAATATATATATATATATGTATATATATTTCTAAATATATATATATTTATATTCCAATTAATTACGCGAACACTGCCTACCTTGTTCAAATATTCTATGCATGTCACTGATTGTAAGCATACCTAGAATAAAGACAATAAAAAAATAAGAGATCTAAATCCTTTAATAAAGTATAATTTAATAAAAAAAGATGCCTTCCAATTATTCAATAAAAAAACATAGTAATTAATGTACACTTATAAAAATATGTTTTATTACATCGTATAACCGGACACTCATTTTTTCTAAGGAAAACAGCATTTATAAACTTTCTCCGTGTTATAGTACTTTAAATAACTGGGGAGACTGGTGTCTGAGAAATCACCTTAACAAGTTTCTTTTCTCGACGCCATTCAATGTTATAGATGAAATTGTTGTTGTACAAAGTACGTACATATCCGTTTATTAAAACAAAGCGAATGTAGAGCTAAATAAACACGCCATTTGAATAAATTAAAGTTTCTAACAATATTTTTCAGTTTTATAATAAGAAAGTGATTTTTGTACACATATCTTAAGGAATAACGGCAGGCTTACTGTGAAAATGGTAGGAGGAAGTCTCTTCAATCATGCAAGTATTCGTGCTATCGGTGAAGGAATTTTTCGATTAAGCCCGTCTGCCAACTGCTCCGAAGACGCGACCTTTGTACTAAACATGACTTGCCAACACCTAGATGGATATCACCTACTGAATAAAATTCTCAGATAGCTTGAAGTTTCGCCCTCCCGTTTGTGGGGAAACTTTTTTCATTTGATTTAAGCAACGATACAGTGAATGGACCGGCGGGAATTTGTCTCTGACTTGAGTAAGGATCTGTCTGAAATCTACGTTCTATGTGCTAACTTTTATAACTTTGTTATAAAAGGTGTTTTATTTTTCAATGGCTGTGTCAGCCTAGTGGACAAGAAACTGGAAGCCATGGGCTGCAACGCAATTGGTCGTTGGTTCGAATCCGGCCACCTACCTCTGAGTTTTTTTTCCAGATTATTTACCGATTTACGCACCACATGCTCACCGGTTAAGGAAAACATCGTGAGGAACCCCACATGGAATCTGACAAAAACGTCATGTGTGCTCTGAGAACGGCGATCTATGACGCTACTAGTCACTGTGGGCACGACATATTGTATTAGTGCAACGTGGATACAACTACTAATGTGTCTCTGGTCACCCCGAAAGGGATAAAGCGTGACTGTATATTATTTATATCATTATTATTGTTTTCTGAAGGTAAATCATATTAACGTAGCGTTGAGAATGGTAAGGCGCAAGTAGAAAACCCAAGTATCTAAATCACACGCACAAAGATAAAAACCTTGCATGAAATAACACGCATGCGCGCACACTCATAATTGTACACAGAGTATGAGAGAAATTGATTATATCTATATATGTGTGAAAAATAACCTTTGTAGCATGCACTCTGTCGACCCACTCACGCAAAGCCGTAATCGTTGTACGGATAACTTGCTCGAAGCAAAGTGTTTGCTGAAGATAACCGAAGTTTCAGTCGTACACTACAAATCAATCAGTTTGCTACCTGCCAAGGAACATTCTTCCTGCTATTACTCCTATAGCAACGTACCGCCGTCATGGGTTTATCAGTAAACAAAATACAAAGATGTAAATAACATAAATCGATTCTAATATATCGCAATACATCAATATTTTGATTTATAATGCTCTTGTAATACATAAAAACTGATGCCGCCTTTATCTCCACTACGATGTATGGGAAAGTGATAAAAAACAAGTTTTTGTATCCGCAGAACTTTACTCTTGGTTCTGGTTGGACATTAGCCAAAATGAAACTCAGCGCGAACTAATCATTGAAATAGTTGTAGGAATGCTTAGATTATATAGGAATGATGCTATAAATTTTACACGTTCAGTCTTAAACAGTCGAGTGAACTTGTAGAACGTTGATAATAATATGATCGCTTTAAAAATACAATTAAAATATATACAACAATTTATTTATTTTTATAATGACTTGACAAAGTAAATACATCGTACTACTATAAACAGTACATAGTCCAAAAATGGCAGCGACCACCTAGATATGAGAATCTAAAAATAGTCGCCATACCTAGACTGTCCTATATATCTAAACTATAGATGGGCAAAATGTAATCAGATTAATAAAAATGATTACGATTACATTTTACGTTTTTTATCATTAATATGACTGCAGTTTGCTTATCTATGATTTAAACATTACAGAATCCCAGATTGCGTACACATTTATAATTTTTTAATGTTTTAAATGGATTTAATCATAATTGATGACAGAGCAAGAAAATTAAAATTACGACTACATTTTGTAATCGTTAATCATTATCTATGATAATTTGAATTTAGTTTCTAATGCTGTGTATCTTTATTGATCCCTTCCTTGCTGTTTTCTGCGCGTCGACGCAATAAATCGGTGTCAGCTGAAAATCAGCGCTGGGTGGCTCGGCTGGTTACTTAACATTTGCTGAGCTGCCTTCCCTTTGGCGCATCATCACAACACAGGGTATCTGCTTTTGTTTTCTGTCTTTATTAACCTATTCTGCTGAGTTGTATGTTGTGTTGTGTGCCAAATAAATGTTTTTATCATTATTTTTTTATTAATTACATTACATTTTGCCCATCTCTGATCTAAAATATGGTTAAAGGTCTCTAGATATATGAACGTACAGAAGCTGTTCCCGAGAAGAGACTCGCTGTAACTCGGTCGGTCTTTGCCCTTGTGTACTGTTGTCACAACTCAGGGCAATCACCCTACTATATCAAGTCTCTATGACACCTTTAACAGGTATTATAAGATGTTCAAAAATAAAATAATCTAACTTATAAAAAAATCACAGTTATGAAAAAAAAAAAAAAATAGCATAATCTTTTATAATAAGTAAACATTTCATTTGTCATTTCAAGCATTAGTTGAAACATGTTTTAAGAAACAAAGCAAATTTTAATTAAAACCATTATTAATAATAATATTAAGGAATCATTAGAATAGAAAACACGATTTAAATTACATTGGTGTAGGATCACTTCATTTCCTTTTTTCGCCTCAAAGGAAGAATATAATTTCCGTAGATTTTATATAATCCAGTAATATTTCGTCTCCATAGTGAAGACGGCAGAAGATCAGATAAAAATCCACAGAATCAGTAAAGCTGAACGCTTGGATAAGTACTTACAAAGCTATGAATAAGAAATCGGGAGTGTCCTTTCATTATCAATTTTATTTCAACATTTCTTCAAGGATCACGATTACAATTTTCAAAGAAATCCTGTATCTGAACAATCTTTTTATGCTTTCATTTTTATTTTTAACTATTTCATTTAAGAATATGTGTTAAATTTTTATTATTATTTATATGTTTTGATACATTACAATTTATCATCGCTATAGTTTCTCTTTTTAATGTCATAATAATCAATACATATAATAAATCCGTCCTTCAGCAACCTATACAATATTATATTATCTAAATGAAAAATTATTTGAGAGCTTTTACATATACTGACTTCCAAAAAAATTTCGCTTGCGCGATGTATGTTACTGAAAATCAAAATCGTTAATAAATATACACATATCTGTTCGCGTTTGTGCCCGTTAATGTCAAGAATGGTTTAACTGATTTGGATGCGGTTTTCATTAATATATTTTGGAAAAGTTCGTTTAACATTTAGTGTTGATCTGATTTCAATCGTTGCATAAATAATAATATTATGTCAGTTAAAAAAAAAACCTTGATTATTTATTGGTACAAATGGTTTAAAATAATTGTTTAGGTAATTTGGCTAAAAAACACGACATATTAAAATTTTATTAAAATTTTAATTAATTACTGTCTGAAAATATGCCAGACAAAGAATGTAATAGTTATATATATATATATATATATATATATATAACTAATTATATATATATACATATAACAAAAATACTACTTACACGCGAACAAAGACGCGAGTACACCTAGTATTGAATATATTAAATATTAATGTCACAAAATACATAAGTTACTGTTTGAAAATGAGTCGGCACCTAGGAGACAAACAATCTAGTTTAGTATGGGAATTCCTGTGTCATGTTCTTTTTTTTTTTTTATAACTTATAGGCGAACGCTTGACCTCAATCACACCTGGTGGAAGGTGAAGTGAGTCCGATGATGAACCGCGTCCGCCTAACAAATGCCTATTCACTCTTCTTTTAAAGACTCCCAGGTCAGTCTTCTTTTGTCATAACAAAGCTTATTAATTACAATAAATATGTAGAACTAAGGACAATATTATAATCAACATCAGTATATTATATTCAAGTTTCTTTGTATACCAGAACGCTTTCCCATTGCAACAGTTACAATAAGCGTCACATTCGCAAAGCATTGTAACTACATTTACTAACATATAACCCTCTTTAAAGTTTTAACTACTAGCACTAGAGTTTCCAATATAAAGTGGAGGTCGAGTGATAAACTTTGCAACGACCGCTCAAAGACTATACAAGGGGTCACTAGTTTAAATGAATAGACCAAATTACATTTGCCACACAAATTACAACATCTGCTGCGACGAAACTAATTTTAAATCTAACTATGTAGTTACTGTCGCCTTCAGCAATGTAACACTTTGGTCCGTCGCAATACGCAACGCTGACTCTGTTATTAACTTTAGATCATTACGTTAACGGAATAATAATGAGACTGCTGATTTCTAATGGCCTTTTTGTAAATCGATTTAACGTTGGAACGAATGGGAAGAGCTTGAACTCGTAATTAAATTTGTTGATTTTGTGGTACTTGTAATAAGAAACATTTTGACTCATTAGTCTGTTTAAAAAGCTATAAATTTATTTAATTTTTTTTTTATAAGTTGGTCGTGGTTGCCTAGTGGACAAGGGACAGTAGCGTTCATTTCATAAATGCATGAAAACATTGCATGCTCTTACGATAAATACGTCTGGAATAAATTTCTTTGATTTAAACAAAAAAGGAACTATGACCGGTGGTCGTGGGTGTGGTTGTAGAAAGACACGAATTTTGGCATTTTACTGTTTATTTGCACTTTACGGCACACCGAACTACGACGTACACGCACGTACTCTAGGCTTGGGTCTCGGTAGTCGACTACCGGTCATAGAACCCTTTATATTCATATCTATACTATTTTCACGCCATCTATCTTCCCTATGAAAGTAATATAATATTTATTATCATTATATAATATTCACATTAATTATGTGAATCTGCCTACCCTGTCCAAATACACTATGCACGTCACTGATAAGGGACAGGTGTTCATGCGAGGTCACGCACATGCTCGAAGGTTCGAATACCAACAAGAGCATCTGGGTTTTTCCAGATTGTATACGGATTTAGGCTCCACATACTCACCGGTATGGGAAAAAATCGTGAGGACAATCACATGGCATCTAGTAGAAGTGGCATGTGTATGCCCTGCGAACGGCGATCTGCTGCGTTACGTTGAATGTGATATATAAGTGCAAAGCGGATTCAAACACTAATGTATCTCTGCTCACCTCTAAAGGGATATAGCGTGACGATATCTTATTACTATTTTTTATAAGTATAGAAAAAATAAAACATTTAGAATAATAATGTACTCTACATATAATTATGTCAAATGAATTGTTTAGCTCAAAGCCAATAATGTACAAATAATATAGAAAAATACCTTTTTTACAGGTAAAATAGTTTTAACTAATTACAATTCAATATTCAGTGGCAATTTTCTTAATTTTCAATATGTATTAAACAGATTAGTTAAACTTAAAAAAAATATAGACAAGAATATAACAAAAAACAGCTAATAAGTACAACAAAAACTCATTATTACTTTAAAAATACATCAAATTAAGTCATGAAAATAAGAAAAAAAGCATTAGAAATAAATAAAGAATTTAAAAATGGGGAATATTTAACTATTTACCTGTTAAATGAATTCTGAACACGTTTTAAATCTATAAACGGTTCGACAGTTTAACGAGTCAATTCAATCGATAACAAGTACGCGAAATAGGGCAAATAAAATTGCGGTGCAAATTTACCCTAGCACAACTGAATTCCAATGATTTTACAAACAAGTGCTCGGAGAAGCTTTCAAGAGTGTACGAGCGTGTTCAGCAAATGAAACTAGAATAGCTTGCAAATGCTTTATGCATTCTTACACTGTACTCAATGGGGAACCATCTTCTTAGCATTCAGATGAAAACTTCGGAACTCTACTAGTTCTGTAGGAACTGATAAAATCTTGTTCAATTTAATTTGCAGTTTAAATAAACATCCCTCGTTATACGAAGCCACAAAATTTGTGATATATGCTGCTTGCTCTGTTATATTCGCTTAGATTTTAATCAATAAGCAAATAACAACAAACAATTCCTCTTTAAAACGGTGACGAAATATTTTTTTATTATTATTAATGACACTCCTTGCGTTGGTGATGTTCATGGGCGACAATGAGCGCTTATCATCAAGCGGGCTGTTCGCCTGTTTGCCTTATTTCCACATAAAAAAAAAAAAACTAAAAATACTAACAAAAACAAGTTATAATTTTAATCATGGTTAAAAATAATAGCCGCTTATTAACCATAGTTTAAAGTTTCATCGTATTATCATATTAAGTTCAAAATATATGGTTTAGAACTAAGTTTTGATTTTTAAGTCACTTCATTACAAAAATTCTCTACGTACTTAGCAGATAAAGTTGCAACCTATATTAAATACAATATTTTAAAAGAAGAGAGTAGGAAATGAAAAGAATTGTAAATTGCAATCCGGACATAAGAATGCGTCTTCTGTCTAGCGTAAGAACAGTGTGCAATCTGTCGCCGACTACAACAGACATTTCTCTGCTTCACTTTGACTAGGGTTACCATAAGTTTTTACATTTCTAGTAAAAGATGAAAGAATAAAATTTGAAAAAATCATTTAATAACAATATTAGCTAAAGTCTTAATGGCGCTACTGTTTGTCAGTCTGCATGTAGTGGGAATAAATTTGGTTGAACTAATTATTGTATTTGAGAAATATTTTGATTAGATGTGGAATTTGATTTAATTGTGATTTTGATAAAAAGTGTTACATGACTTAAAGCTATAAATATAAATAAAAGACTATGATAAAGAGTGAAGATGGTGATTCTTTTAATAATCCTGAAACCCTGCCTCTTACAATTATAGGTACCAACATCTGGCCGAAACTGATAACTGTGACCGTTATAGGCACAATTTTTGGCTAAAGTCAAAGACGAAGGTTAGAAAAAAATGTTCAAGCTTGGCTAAAAGTGAATAATATACATAATAGTTTATTAAAACTATAAATTGAAATCTTTTGTTGATATATATAAACATCGTTTAGATTTTATTAAAATTACTTCCCAACTAGTCTATTGTCTAAGGCCAAAGGGACTAGATATCATATCATACAAAAATGGCATTGCGCGTAATTCGAAACAAATAAACACAAAGAAAAACGATATGTAGTGTGCAGAGCATCTTTCCACGTGAATCTTAAATGACTAACCCATAGTTAAGAAATCTTTTTTAAAAATAAAAACAGGCTTGCACTTCGCCTCAATTTCACCTGATGAAGAGTAATGATGAGGCCGACGACAGAGCGCGCTAAAACAACAAATACTGATTCACTCACCGTTTGAAGATGCCCATGTCATAACATATTGAAAAAACAGCGAATTCTACTCCTTGGCAACCGCTAAGGGAAGAAGAGGAGACGAATCGCCTCGTGCAAGTAGCTGGAACGTCAACAATATATGGGAGCAAACCCACACGGCGTCTTGTTAACTTATGATAGAAGGGGGGGGTGGGTAATTAAATTATACATACAACTCAGCCGCACACTTTACAAAGTATAGTCTATAAAACACCGAAAGGCAGGCTCTCTACGTCGGTAAGTAGCTTACGCGACGTAAGAGCCTCGTCGGCAATGAGTCGCCGAGCTCGGCGATCGATTGAGTATAAGGCATTTTCCAATAATGTTTGTAATCATTTGCATTAGTTTAACAAGAAATAGACATAAATGTTCCATATAGAAACATTTATTCTACTACAGTAGAAACTACGGTTCGGATATTTGTTCTAATTTCCTAATTGTTACTATTAAGATTTTTTTTTATAATATTACCAGTACACATTTTTGACACAATTGTTATTAAAAGAAAAACTTATTCGAGATATTGTCCTGGAGAAATAATCAGAATGGTAACTCTAGTGACACAATGCTCTTGACTTCTGGATATCCTTGGCTTTGAAACTAACTAAGCCTTGTGTTGCATCCTGACAGTAAAGAAGTGTGTGATATATTCTTTCTTTGCTTTAAAACACTGGCTGTACTCGTATATGCTTTAGAAAATGTTACGTTGACTCAGTGGCGTGCATAGGGTATTTGCTCAGGATAAGCAGAATTCCCGTAATTAATTTGAATATTATATTATTGTAGTTAACATTATATTGTTCTTGTAGGAAAGACACATGGTGTCAAAAGAGATTAGCTATGAATATTAATATTTCCGTTTTTTGTTTAAGTTATAGTAATTTATTCCACACTTATTTATCGTAAGGGCATGCAATGCTTTCATGCATCTATGCAATGAACGCTACTGCGTTGACCCTAGATCTTCATTAATCACACACAGTAAACGATAAACTGAAAGACCTATATTAAAGGAGCTTTATTGAGCACTCAAACTTAACATTGTTAGTTCTCAAACTGACATCTTATGAATTTATTTTAACTTTTAGTTAAGGGTAGTCCTTATTTCATATTAACTAGCTGTGCCCGCGACTCCGTTCGGATAAAAGTAGTACTTTTGTTATGATAAAAATTATTTCAAACTCGAATTCTTTCTATAAATACCATTAATTGTTTTTTTATATAAATTACACAACACAACGATTAATTTTAATTGTATTAAAAATATAATATTATATGTATTTCAGCCAAATCACCTGAACAATTATTTTACACTTTTTTCCAATAAATGATCGTTGTTTTTTTTAAGCTGACATAACTATTTAATTTATGAACTGATTATAATTAAATTAACACTAAATTTTAAAGGCAATTATCCACAATGCATTAGTGATAGCCCCATCTAAATCAGTTAAGCCGTTTCTAAGTTTAGCAGTCACGTACAGATATGTGCATAATGATTAACGATTCTGATACATTTTAAGTAACTTACATCGCGCATGTAATTTTTTTCTAGCTGTTCGCATATATACATGCATGAGGGACAGATTTATTATAACAACATTACATGAATTGCTATAACCCTTGTAGTTAATATTATTGATAAAGCTAACTCCCACTCTATTTGCCCGTCCTCATCCCATTTCCGTTGAAGTCGACTCTCTTGATTAAAATCTCCCATTTGCTTTGATTCTCGATTTCTTTACAAGTCTCCTATAAAACATTTTGATAATATACCTTTTATAAAAACATTGTAATTGTATTTTATTTTAAAATATTTAAACAGAACAATTATGCTGACGTTACTTTTAGCTTCTGCAAATAAACGAAGCATAAAACAAGCCCAACTAGGACTTCCATTAATATTCGGAAAAGCTCATTTCACTAACTCCAAAAGCAAAGTTCTTAAATATATTTAGTTTGTTTACATTGAAGTTGTAGCAGATACTATAAATTTTGTTGTAGTGCATTTAATATCGGAAATGCATATAACTGGAGAAACGAATTCTAAAACATTTTACGTTATAAGTACTAAAAGGTTTCACTTTTTGAGGTGGAAGGACGATTGCCCGAAATACACAATTATAAAGATCGCCATAGTGACTCACCTCAGCCTATCAAGTTTCGGGATAAGATTATGTATATCCTGTATCATGTATCTGGAGAATTTCCGTCGTAGCAATGGTGACTATCAACGGATTTCCGTCCCTTGGCGGTCATTGTCGTTTGGACTACACTGTACTTACCATAAGGTGCTATGTAGTCACTTGTTGAGCCAGTATTAAAAAAGCTTTAAAAACTATAAGAGAGTTGTTAATAATAACAGTTTTATAACATTGATATGATGAAATAAAAACAAAGGAATAGAGTAATAGATGTTATAAACACAAAAAGATCTTTGGAGTTTTAGGAGAAATGGAATAGAGTAAAATAACATTTATCTGTTTTTAAATGAAGTCTGCGAGGAAATTCTTGTACGTACTTATTATGTAAATGTATTTTATATAAATTAAATGAAAGCTTGGAAGGCTTCGTAAATATTGATTTTAAATATAGCTATTTGTTTGCAAAGGTTAAGTGGTTGCGGAGAAATGTACCTTTTGCTCTATTAACTCTTTAATTCGTAGGGTTGCCTGTAACAGTAAGATATGGTTTGAGCATTATGCCGCCAACTGCTGTTTGAATAAATTTACGAAATATGCAAATATTATACAAAAGCCATGCAATAAGCGTTTGTACTAGTTTCTACGACAACGAATCCTTTAAACAAAGTTCGTAAAATAATTCAAACAACTTACTGATACTCTGTGGTTCAATAGACTTTTGACTCTCAAAGGTAACTGTCGTATTTTGGTCAATATTACATATACCAGTTCCAAGAGTTTATTTTCATTATTGTACAAATCACTTACATGAGAACATTTTGTATAAAAACTATCAAAAACAGTAAAATACTAAGAGCTCACTTGGCAAATACAGAACCATATTTGTTAGTATTTATCTTTAATATATTGTAGTAATTTAGTTCTGTATATGCAAAGCGAGCTCGCGTTTCTAATGCAGAAGTATATACATAGGTACTGATATATTCTTTAACAGTGTTAAACCTTTTTGTATACACATTCGATTCGATGTCATAATCCTTATCATAATCATTCCTAAAAACATAATTATCATAAAATTGTCATTGTAATAAAACAATGTATTACACTACAAACACTTTTTTTTAACAAATTGGCGACGAGGGTAATGAACAAACAAAAACGAGTACGCGCTCCCTTACGAGGCAACCTAACAAGGATTCAAAATACATTATTGATCACCAAGTAGATCCTATATTTGGAAGAAGCTGGATGAAAGAAACACACATCAAATAATTACTTTCAACTTCCAGGGTTCCTTTATCGGGAATGGGGGCGGAGGATTGATATATATTCTTTTACAGTATTAAACCTTTTTGTATACACATTCGATTCGGTGTCATAATCATTCATAAAAACATAATTATCATAAAATTGTCATTGTAATAAAACACTTTTTTTTAACAGGTACATATGTATATACATAGCTACATTTACATTATTTACTCCATACCACGATAAAGTAATTCTACTGTGCTAGTACATCAAACATATCGAGGGGTGAAAGGCTATTTGGTTTAAACGACATTTTTTGGTTATATAGTATTTATATATTTGGAATCGGTAAAAAACGCTGATTCTGAAAATAAACAGGTTGATTTAATAGACGAGGGAGATAAATCAGAATACAATAATTTGTACCTAATAAAAATGTAAATAACAATATTCCCTAAAAAATCAAAAATAAACATTAATGAACAAATGAGAATTGATCCGTAAAAAGTTTGGACACCGCAGCGTCTGCGGTGCACGATAGAATGGCATGTAGATAAAATTCCTTTTACATAATTTTAGGTAAACAGGTAATTGACTCGTTACCCTTTCGTACTTTATCCTGGCTTAGGAGAGACAATATACATTCTTAATAATTAATTGTTATTTATTCTATCATGTGTGTAATTGCCCCTTAATATGTTGACTATAAATTACTTTGTTTTGATGGAAATATTAAGATATCACTATTTCTATGTATTTGGAATTAGAATCGAATGCTAAATATGCTCCTTGAATATCTCCCTCGTCTATAAAATCAGCCATATTACTTTCGCCAAAAAATGTCGCTTAAACCAAATAGCCTTTCACCCTTCGATGTAAGCATAAATAAATGACAACCCTAGGTGTACCACTTAAATACCACGAAACGATTGCTTGACGCCCGCCTTTAACTTAACAATTTATATCATACTCTGTAGTTCGCTGCGCGACGTAGAAAATTATCCTTTTCCGTGGAATTGCTCATCTTCTGAAATGATAAACTTTTCCTTACGTAGTATTTTATCTAGCTCAAATTATAATCATAGAAACGTAGTACATTCGATATGATGAAAATACACAGCGACCACACCACATCTGATCGTAAGTATGGTGCAATTCAAAAATGACGACTACCAATAGCAAAAAACTAACCATTGATAGCCGTAGCGATCATGCCAGCCTGCACAAATATCTCTTCACGCTTCTTTTAATGACCCAATATCGTAGGGCAATGTCCACACGCTCGCCGGAAGACCCAATCGACCCAATTGACTCGGCAAAAGAAGGAGTTAGAGAACTTCTTTAATTTTGTAGAATTGCATTTAAAATTTTCCCCTTGTTCAGACTTATTTATACTAAAGACATTTAAATTTTAATATATTGGAGTTAAGTATTTTGTACATTTAAAATCGACTCCTAAAATAATTTTTTTATCATTTCACATATTATTACTAATATTTCAAATATTTTACAGAAAAATAAAAGTGAACTTTATTAAAGAATTTAATTACTGCATTATTTTTTATAAATCAAAAACAACAATAACGTGGATAATATACAAATTAAGTCAAATACAAATTAATATACATATTAAGTAATTATATTATAATGAATAATTTTTGTACAATTTTATACAATGTAATTCAATTCCTATGTTAACATTGTAAGCAACAATAAAGAAAAAATAAAAGTAATTAGAAAGAACAAGTTACTACAAATACAAATAATAAGACAACTAAGTAAAAAAAGAAAATGTATTACACTTATTCAAAAAAATACTTCAAATAATAAACAAATACTATGCTACAGTCTGTTACAAGCTACAATCGGTTATAACAACATTGAGAGACTACTCGTATTTAGTCGTAAAAACCGATAACTCTTACAACCGGTTATGCTTTCGAAATACGAAGTCATTTTTTTTTTTTTGTTGAGAGCTTTATTCTGGGTATCTGGATATCCGGTATGTTGTTGTTAACGATGTTGCCATAAACGGTGTTGACTGTATTTTAAATATTTGTAAATAATTTTGTTATCTGTCAGAAAAAATACGTTGAACAATTTGGTTTACTTGAAATTCAGAGCTTCATTTTAGTTTACGTTTAACCAACATACACCAGGAAAGCGCGCGGTCTTACTTTGTCGGCTAATACGACTAAAAAGCAGCAGCAAATTTTACGTTTTCACACACGAAATTGTCTAGATTTATATTTTCCTGCAACATGGAATGAGACTATAAAATATATCGTACATTTTATAGAGCGTGCATTTTTCCAACCGTAAAATAATGTGGTAAGTGTTCAATCTCGGAAAATAATTAAAGAAAGCTCTCACGACTCTTTCTCTTTAAAAGCGATTTTAACACTAAGGCCGAGTTTATAGACGCTACATTAACTTTGCTTAGACTTCTCTCAGAAAATAAGTTCGTCTTTGAAACAAAACTGAATATACAAAAGGAACTTAAATAAATCGCTTAAGTTTTCGCAGAGCCCAGTCCAAGTTGATGAAATCGGTTTCTTACCTTATACTTTAACATTAATTAAATAATATTATATTACTTGTAATGTCTAAGTAAATAAAAATTAGTGTCTAAAAATCTCAGTCTAAAGGCTTAAAACAGCAAGACTCGGTTGGCACAATGGTCGTGCATGCGACTTCAGTGCTTCAAGTTGTCACTTCAATTCCCACATTTGTTATTGAAGTTGTTACTTGTTGGGTGTCTGTGGATGTAATTCATGTTTGTAAACACAGAAGTAAATACCACTTTGGGCTAAAATTATTTTGAAATATTTTTGAAACAAATTAATGAACGATTAAAAATAGTGTTAAAATTTATATAGAGATATATTTAATTATACAGGTGTGCAAGATGAAAGAAAATGGTTGCATTTCAAACAATATCGCCGTGTTCACTGCTAAAGAAATAATAAGCTTTCTTGTCACCTATCAAGTGCAGGCATCGTAATATCCTTTGTCTTGGAGAAACAATATCTCCAGATGTATTTCACATCAAAAGCTATCTACCTCTTTTGTTCAAGCATTTTAAAGCAGCATCTATTTAAATAAAAAGATTCCTATTAAAGCAATTTTAAAGAAGACAGGAAAGCTCCAAAATTATGGACGCTTTTGAGGATTCTATTAGATGTAGCGAAATAAGAGCTGGCCTTGGAGACGATTCTTGCTAGGATATGTCTCAGACGGAGCAACCATAACTCGCTTCAGCTACACTACCCGGTGCCAGTAAAGATCGGTTACTTTGTAGTCGAAAAACAAGAACTTCGTACGAGATAAGCCTAAGATTAATAAGTGTCACATTTTTGACTCTAGCTTAACAAAGTTACCACAGCGTCTTTGATGGAAGGTACAGTGTAATCTGAGGGCGGCAATGACTACCAGGGGAAGAGAATTCATAGACAGTCGCCATCGTTATGCTGGCTCTCATATACAATGACGGATGACCTTAGGTTTCGAGAAATATGAACAAGTGAATGTATACAAACTGTTCCTGACACGCGACAGGCCTAAATAAGTCAATATGATGGTCCCTGAACTTCCATATTGTGTTCACATACCCACAATTCAGTTCGGCCAATCTCCCTACCACCTCGACGGTGGCCGGTATATTCAGACCAGTACTTTAAAAATTGAGGCTTCGAATAAATAATGAGTTGTCCTCTGAAAGACTATCCGTTATATTGGAATTACGTTCTTCTTAAAATAAAAAATCGGAATACTATAATATAACAAAAGATAAAAAATCATTTAAAAAAAAAAAATCAACTTCAAAAAGGAAATAATAATACTTTTTTTTACTTGGAGAAAGTCCTCATAGGACGGTCTCAGTCCCACAAGGGGGGCTTCGCGACCAAGGTGTGTCGGACTTGTACCGACTAAAAACCCGAAGGTACTTCTGCGCATTGGCGGGAACTGCGGGTCCTGTGATCAATTCGCCACAACCCCGTCGAAATAATAATCCTAAATCAACCATTCGATCTTTGTTATTTTTATTTTTTTTAATTTTTTGTCTTGAATGACAAAACCTGATTGGAAGATTTAAAATCATTATTTAATTTTTAAAATATGTCTTTATATTTTTTTTTTTATTGACGTGACATAATATTTAAATCATTTTCCGTATTTGAGACAAAATCCTAAATAAAAGAAGCCTAAACACCCTAAGACATATTATGCCTAAAACCACTATGGCACATAGCCTATTGAAAAGGAAACGATCGATCAAAACACGATTAAGATATAGAGGGAAAACTATAGATATTATTGTTATCCACTCCAACGATAAGGCCTATATCTCCGAATACCTTAATCAAAACTGCATCACATTGAAATGGGTCCACCTTTATACTACCCGTATCAAACTAATAAATAATTAAACACTTCAATCCATAAATGACAGAGCAACCGCTGAACACATATAAAAATCACATACTGTCGGATACAGAACCTCCTTTTTTTTGAAGTCAGTTAATAAGCAAATATGTAGCAAGTACGATCCATAAAATGTTAATAGAAATAAAACTTTGAAACTAGTTAAGATTGCTATTATTGTATCGAATATAGATATGTAGGTATAAGAAAATATTTTGCTATTCATTTTAAAGTTTATGATGATATTAACTATGTTATAATTCAATTACTGGCATAAACAACTCTTGTGAAAACAAAACATTGTTTTAACATGTTAATTTTCAGCAAAATTGTAAATGTTACAAATGCTATTTGTATTCCGTTAACACTCTTAATTATTAATATCTTCATCCTTTGATAGTCGCTATCGTTTTTGGACTACACTGTACTTACCATCAGGAACTCTGTAGTCACTATGTCAAGCCAGTGTAAAAAAAATATGATATAGAATAATTTCAATTGACGCAGGTTTCTTTACGATCAAAGCATATCAAAACAGTCTGGCAGAAATGCAAATGGCAAAATCCTAGATATAATACTCAACCGAAAGAGCCGTAGAATTATTTATTTATATCTTAGTTAACGCACTACATTCGTCCTCCGTCGTCCAATTTTTATACGCCATCCGTTATTCTTTGATTCGTATCAAAATATTGACGGACAGAAGTAGCTGTAGTACTATAATGCACTGCGTCGGAATCTAATCCGAGATTTATCCGACAAGCTGAGTGGTCAGCAGTAATGTAACGCGGCGTGGTGTCCATAGTAGTTTTAACTGTTTTTTTTTATTCTGTAACATATTTAAATACATTCGTTTACATACTTATTTATCTCTTTTTTTATGTTGTTCCTATATTGCGTGGTTTTCTAATTCCATATTTTGACGGAGTGACATTGTAGGCAGTAAGTACATAAAGCAATATCCGAATTCGGTCTACATCGTCTAGATCCGTATTTTCACGGGTTCGAATTAGACCCAGTGCGTAACCGTCCTCAGAGTTACTTGTGTTAAAATAATAAGTAATACTTAACAGCCCTGAATTCAAATTACACGAATCTTCTAACGTCAAAGTAGGTTAACTCAAAGTGCTAAACCCGTTTAGACAACACAAAACTTCACAAAGCTTATACTTCTCAACTCAAAACTTTGTTACGGCGGAACAGCGTAATATCAGCTCGAAGGTGGCAATTGACAGGCGAATCCTGAATTGTATACGTAAATATTAGAAATATTAAAACAAAAAGCCATATATATAAAAATTTTAATTCTCGCGTTCCCTTTCAAGTGCTCAATTGAATACACAAAAACTTGTGCTTAATATTTTTTAGTTTCATTTAGCCTGAGATTATAAGCCCTACATTAGTTTGCTTATATTTTACTCAGACATTAGAAATTATATTATTTAATTAATCTCACAGCATGAGGCAAGCCACTGATTACTTCATCTTGGAATTAATTCTACGAATACTAACACTAATATACTGAAGTCCCTATTAAATACTCAGTTTTTTGTCACAGATGAACTTATTGTCTGAGCAAAGCTTAAGCAAAGTCAAGGTAGAATCTATAAATTTTTCACTTAAAGCAGACTCGACAGCTTATTAACTTTTTCTATTAAATTGCGCTTATTCCATTTTCAACGTTGATGATTATTATTTGGATATATTTGTTGTTCCATTTTCTTATGTTGAATTATTCTATAATGTAATTTATTACTATGCTCTTTTAAATTTATGTTATAGCTTCATATAACTAAAATGAATGTTATACTGGCAGGTTTAGCATTCTCTTTTATTTTAATTAGAGAGTAAAGTGCAACCGCGTATTTTTATCGCGTCTTTAAAAAGTTTAAATTGAATTTTTAACGCTTTTCGCACCATGAAGTCTTTATGGACGTTTCTTCATTTTATTTTATACTCAATTCAGTTATCATACATTACGTGAACTAAAAATCATCTAATAATTGTTTTCATCGAGACTGAAACATTTATCCTAATGTATTTTATAAAAACGAAATTCAATTTTTATCAACTTCCACAATTTCATATTAAATTTGCATAACATTATAAAAACATGAATTATTTGCTTTATTACGTACAGCCAAAATTAAAAGTTAGATTTTCGCGCATAAGCTCCGTTAAATTGTCTATAATAAATTATTAGCTTATATATACATTTAAATGTTAACATTTCTACTAAAATAAATACAACCAATTTGAATTCTAGAAATTAATAATAGGAAAAAATTATTTGATATTCCCTATCTATCTTCATTTAAATTGTTACAAAATTTTGGTAATAAGCACTGAAAACTGTAGCACTTTTTTGATAATAATGAACATCAAGCTATATCCTTTTTAGGGTGAGCAAAGATAAATTTGTGGCTGCATTTACTATGCACTTATATATCGTGCCCAATGTGACCAGTAGCGCAACTGATCCCCGTTATTAAGGCTACAGATGAATTCTATTAGAAACCATGCGGATTTACCCGCAATGTTTTCTTTCACCGGAGAGCATGTGATAAAAACCCCTATGTAATCGGCAAAAACGCAGAGGTAAGTGCTGGCCTTTGAGTGTAGAACAACTTCGTATTTTTATGACTAACCCCCATATTTTTACACATATATATTTTGTCACAACCTCTGACAAAAGTATGTGTGCAAAAGAGAATAAATTAATAACATGGTACCACCACCAGTTTTTCTTATGATAACCAGGAGGAGTATCCTACATAGAACCACCAGAACCGCTTTAAGGGCAGCAACCCCGGTGTGCCAACATCCTACTGACTAAAAATCCCCAGGGTGTCCTTCTAATTGACCCACCCAGGCCCGGGAAACCAAATTTATCCAGTCACCCGGGGAGCGCATAGCCTTATTCAGGCTTTCTCTCTGGGGAGGGTGGTGAAAAGAGCCCACGCCTCCGAACCTTTCTCACGGGCGGCGCACCGGACACTGCACACCGCTACCCTCTGCTTCGGACAGCAGCCTCTCTTAAGTCTACTATCCGATGTTCACCACCTGTTATAAGTTATTTCAAGTCTGCTTCTTATTAACACTTTCACTCTGGTATCGCCAAATTCATATAATACATTAAACTTCTACATTTTATACTTTCTACTGAATAAAATCAAATAGCGTTCCCTTGATACACAATTGTAAAAAGCTATAAAATAAATGTTAGAAGGGTTTTTCGCGAAAATACACATTCGGCTATTTGCTTCCTCGTCACGTGACCGTAAATCATACTCGCTCTGTGTGAAATAATGCGAAAGTCGAGATAAAGGCAGCCTTGGAGCAGGTTGCGGCCTGTTTAAATAGTCTGAATAATGTAGCAGATAAAACCTTATTTTACCTAGTAATGTGTGCATTAAATGTATCCTAGCCTTTGTTTTAACGTAATATGTAACAACTCAAACTCAAAGCATTGCTATAATGGCTTTTATAAGCTGTAACAAGTTATAGATAGCTGTAGTTAACTAGAGAATTAGGACTGAGCCTTATATATGCTACTTTGACTTTTCTCTAGTTGTGGTGGCCTAGTAGATAGGAACTTTGAGAGCAGTGACCAGCTGCGCTACTAGTCATGTTGGCGCAACAAATGCGCGCAAAGGGGATACAGCCGGTAATCTGTCTCTGCTCACCTCGATGGATATATAGCGTAACGATAAACTATTATTATTATTACTCAAATGATATTATTTAGTTAATGGTCAAAATATATAGTAAGTCACCGATTTCGTCAACTTGGACTTGGCTCTGCGTATTGTTATGATACACTCAAATTCCTAATTTGTATTCAGTTTTTGTCAAAGTCGAACTTTGCGCTTATTTTGTGGGCAAAATGTGAGCAAAGTCAGAGTAGGGTATTTAAATCTCAGCCTAAGTGTAACTTCATTCGGTTTATTTAATTCAGTTTGACTTAGAAGCAAACGGAACACAGGCAAAAATTTTAAGTGAAAATAACAATAAACAGGTAAAATATGTAACTGTAAAGTGAAGCCAGCCTCTGAGGGAACTCTGTTCAACCCAAAAGTAATGGATCGTAAATTCAAATAAAATCGAAGTAGTGAAATTATTTTACATGAGATGAAAGCTCAGATTACTTACAAAAATCGATATAAAAACTAATCACACGATGTAATTAAAAATTGGTTCTTGGGGTCTATGTAAACATGATCCTTGTGACGCTATTAACTACTAGCAATATTTAGTTTTTCCTTTTGTCCTTTGCTTACGAACTACGCACACTCCTAGTTGCCATGTAAATTTTCCCGTTTAATTAATTCTTATTTTTATTTTATTTGGTTTATCTTAATTTGGTTTTTACCTAAAAATAACATAAATAGAATCTAAGTAACGTTTTTAAGCATCGAACAGAACAGTTCAGTTGGTCAGAACGATTTTGAACATAAGTTGATTTTTCAACCATTCTTTACTATTGGTGATTTTGGCTTTTCTGATTGGAGGCTGTAGCAACCATTAATAGGAGAAATACCTTAGTGTTTTATGCTAAACGTACTTTCTTTATCTTTAAGTTTTTTAGCATGTGTTATTCTCTTGGTTGAGCTTATGTAATAATATAAACAGGTAATATATGAGTAGCAGATGTTTTTCTTTATTACTTATTTGTGTGTTTGTTGTTGTGATTAAATATTCATTATATATGCTTTAATATGCCCTTGATATGCATACTAACATATTTATTTTATAGTTATCTCAAGTTGTATCTAATACCACTAAGTACTAGTTAGTACTTAGTGCAAACCTAGTTGAGAACTGAGTAAATGTAAACTTTCATAAATATGTATTTGTTTATTTGTCTTTCAACAACAAGTCGTGTATTGGACTATGGAATTACGAAATACATGGAAAAATAATGTAGTACAGAACGCGCAGATAAAAGTGAAGCAACATATTATGGGAAGCTCATTTATTTTTTTATTTTGCTCTATTGTTTTTTTTATTCTCTAGTTTTTTTAGATACAAGATATTAATTATTGTGCGTGTTGTGTTACACTATAATTGTGGGGGGTATTCATATGTTCTATTTTCTTTACTTTATCTCTTTATTTTATTTTTAATATAACCCATGTTGGGTACCCATTAATATAAAATAAATAAAAAAAATAGGGACGACATAGGAACGGCATAATGTAATGAAAATCAGAAGATCATGTCGTGCTAACTGGCTACAGGTGGATGAAAATTCGTGTTGTGTAAATTAAGCTGATATATTTATCTTCACTATTACTTGTTCCGCGTGTAGCTAGTTTCCTATATTTCCCAATTCTATGTTTGAGAGCGCTACTGATCGGTTGTGAATAGATTTGTACCGCTCGTCTGCTATACCCACAAGGGAATGTAAACAATAGAGAATCGATGTGTTTTCATCCCACACTAGACTTGAGACATTTTACGCATCACCGGTTATATAACAGTGAAAGAATAAATCATAAGCCCCATTTGTTACATGCATTAATAACCTGTTAAATATTACGCGTACTTGCACGACTGGTGGCATTATACCAAAAGAACGCATGTGAAAGATATAAATTAATATAACAATTAGAAAAATAATTTAATAAAATTAAATCTTATTTTTAGTGTTTTAAATGTCAAACTATATAATTTCACTGTGTTAAATATCTTTTGTTCACGTATTTTTGTCTAAGTACCATCTCGATCTCGGTCTGAATTATATTTATTTGTAACTGTTAAACGAAACCAACGATTTGTGAAATAATCCCATTTCTACTTACAATAACTGTCGATAGTTGGTCCTATATGTATAATATATATATTAAAATTTTGTTCAAGGCTGTACATTATTTAATAGAGCATTACATAATAAATACTATATAGTCGCAGTTATCTTAAAAATAATGACAGTTATTTTCACCTGCTATATAACAGTGACAAAATAACAATTCAATGTTAGCACTGTTATAAAAAAGCAGCACAAATTCCCATGGCTAGCCCACACGCATTTGTCGTGGTCGTCCAAGCGAACGGGAAATTGGTATGTCACGACAGTAGGGAAACGGGCACAAAGAGACGAATGGAGCATTCTACCGACATACTAAGTCATTTTACCCACGGAATTTTATGTATATTCCGATACGCAAAAATGTTTCCGTGAAAATAACGCATGACTTCTACTAACATGAATATATCGTGGATTGTATGTGAATAGAATATTTAGTCATCGAAATGTACACCAGAAGATAATTTGTTTGTTTCCTAATTGAAACGCACATAAGAACTGTTGAAATACTTTAGTTTTTATTCATATTGCAAACCGTATTCCGATAGCAAAAGAATGTTTTGATAATTCAACTCTAATCTGTTAGTAAAAAACTTGTCCTGTCAGACATACCAACGTAGTGGCTGAACTCTAAATAAATCTAGAATCATAAAATTTGGACATTGGTTTATTCATATAACCTAGGCACACTGCTATTTAACACTTTTGCTACCGACGCTAGTTATGTAGGCATAGCACACGCAACCTACATACCAGGATCGGAACACATCATCATACCATATCTTAATAGGAAGCATCAGTGTGTTAATTGTAATCATTAGTCATAAGTATCAACTATTATCTTTATAAGTATTATTTAATGGTTTGTTTACCAAGTGCATGCATCCCCACTTGTAAAACATTAGTATATAAGCGATTGTATTGTTTTAATAAAGAGAGTTTAGTTTCATCAGTTGTCATAGGCTTCTCAAGCCAACAACTGGTATATTTTATCAAAACCTCACATCCCCCCACCATATCTCGCTTGAGAATAAAATCTTGAACCACAGCGCATGGAGTTTTTTCTTATGACTTTAAATGGCATTGAATTTTTGAATTGAGAAAAATAAGTGTAAGAATTTGTAATAAACTGAAAAAGTAAACACGCCGCTCGTTTGCGGCGTCGGGCTCAGACGCAAGAACTGGGACGACGCATATATGCGACGCTGGTAGCGAAAGTGCTAATAATCAGGCAATTTTGCGTGTCCAGTAACCTTACCTCGACCCACATGAAACAACATTGCTTAGCGTTTACGGCTAGTCCGGCTAATGTTAAGTATGAAGGAAACAAAACTGTTATACGAGATCGGGGTACCTACGGCCGTTGATATGTCAGCAAATTTGAGCTTACCTAAAATTGATAACTGCTAATTATTAACTAATAATATTTCTTTAAATATGCAGTGTTTTTTAAGGTTCTTACAAGCTATCATATATTAAATATAAAAGAATTTAATTCCTTGCAACAGAACATGTTCCTTGAAATGTTACAAGAACTTGTTGATAGAAAAGGCCGATATTTAATTTCAACTTCGAGAAAAATCTGACGCGCTAAAAAATTTGGTTTGTTTTTAATAAAACGTAAAAATGTTACAGAATCAATTTAACGGATGAAATTAACTGGATCTTTAAGGAAATCCAAACTTGATAACAGTTTTCAACAGCGGGGTAGAAGCT
The DNA here is from genome assembly GCA_036320925.1 of Automeris io. NCBI lineage: Eukaryota > Metazoa > Arthropoda > Insecta > Lepidoptera > Saturniidae > Automeris > Automeris io. The sequence goes on along the minus strand of JAUDJH010000009.1, from coordinate 4,532,431 downwards.
ATTAGTAGAGAAAGATTAATTGAGCAAAATGTAATTAAATAAAAACTTGATGGTTTATTCAGGCGAGTTTCTCATAAAAATAATTTGGTATATTTTACACGAAAAATAAAATAATATACGAATAGTTAATCTACTGGCCGTTTTTTGGAATCGGTTCTTTAATTAAAGTAAAACATTTTTATATTTCTTTGTAATTAATATAAATTTTATGATGAAGTTAATAAAAGAATATATATTTTGATATATTGTAAATGTGGTGGTCCGGTGGATAAGAAACTGGTTTCCGTATTGCAAAAATATATGTGGAGAGTTTGTATTGTAGGCTGGCTAATTTAAAATCCATTACCATTAAAGCTGAAGTACACTTATTCGCTTAACTAAGTAACTACTTGTTTTAAGTAATTTGATTACTGAATTAATTTTCTTTACAGAGCTTTCACTCGTACAATGAACTTCGTACATATGTGGCCATAAAAATAAATGAGAGTTTCCTTTGGTTTTAACGAAATTGATCGTAAAGGGTGATATTACACGGCCGTGAATTGAAGTTGGAAGCAAATTGTTCATTTATATTTATTTTATAGGTATTTTTCTGATCAATATTTTAGTATACCACAAATAAAACAAATATTTACAGCCTCAAAAAAATATCATTACTTAGAACAATAAATATTTTAGAATTAATTTTCTAATGATTAACAATGTCTTATTTTCAATACAACTAATTTTAATTTAGACATTATCTTTTCGTTCTACGTTTTAACTAATAACAACAAATACTTTATATACTAACTTCGTAACATATTTTATTTTAAAAAGAACGACGGCTCTTGCACTATTTTCTTCCCGAATCTTGTGGCTTGTTTCTGGCCATTCTGCTTCCTAAACCAATGGTAGAAGCTTTTTATTAAGAAAACAATATTGCTTATATTGCAATATGTATTGCACATGTTCACCAGTGAAGGAAAATCACGAGGAAATCCCCATGATATATAATAAAAATGGCATGTGTAAATGCCCTAAGAATAGCTATCACCAGCGCGACATATAGACGCAAAATGTATACAGCCACTAATGTTTCTCTGCTCACCCTAAAAGAGATATAAAGTGACGAAATATTATAATTATTATATTGTTATAGTTTTTTCCTGTAATATTTAATTTTATAATAAACAACAACTTATACCTATCGAGTAAACTTATCGAGTAAATCTTTTAATATATTTTCATTTAACCTGTCCATAGCTCTTCCTTTTTCATTGATGGCAGTCGATACTAGAGATGCCACGAATATTCGGCAACTATTCGGTATTCGGCCTATTCGGCCACTTTTTTTGCTATTCGGTATTCGGCCGAATAATACGTACTATTCGGCCGAATACCGAATACCAAATCATATAAAAAAGACACGTTATATTACTCAAAGTTATGTATTTATTTCCAAATTACAACACTTTAATAATTAAAATTGATCAGTGGTAAGTTGTGATGGATAAAAACAAGCATTTTAGCATTTTTTGATAGCAAACGATTACGCTTTTCATCGTAAATGTTACCAGCTTCAGAAAATAACCTCTCACACACGCACTCTCTCTCTCGCTCACATACATACTAATAAACTTAAACCGTAAATATACATATAAAAACACAAAACACCCTTGAATGACCCGAACGGAAGTGCGAATCTCACCAGAGACAAGATTTACTTAATTGGTGAGACTTGTCACCCTGTGTATATGCATAAGTTTTGTGTTGAAATAAAGATTATTATTATTACTAAACACGCTACTTCCAGGAATATTCGACGGCCGAATATTCGGCGCTTCGGCCGACAGCGTTGCCGAATATTCGGTATTCGGTATTCGGCCAATTCACTATTCGTGGCATCACTAGTCGATACACTATATATGATAATAATATCGACTTCCCTTCCTATTTATATGTAAAGTTTACATTAAAAGAGATTGAAAAGGGCGTACGAAGGACGGCCAAGGGATTTGCTAAATAAACATATTTTCCAACTAAGCTTTTAATTCCTCATCGGTATTCCGAGAAACGTAGTTTAATATAAAGTTTGTGATGTCCTGAAGCGATATCTGGATAAAAAGTCTTTAAATTGGTATATTCAGGATCAAAGAGAGATAAAAAATATAGTAGTTATATAGTAATTTTGTATTCAGCTTGTGTACTTCGAGTATCATACTCTTAGTGGCCTGCTGTCATGGTATAACGTAGGTCGGAATCGCAATAGACCTGTTGCGGGCGGCGCTCACTAGCGCGATGGTGAAAGGGCATGGAAGACGGCCCTCTCCTACATGGAGGAGACGATGAAGATGAAAGAGGCAGCGGAGCGGGCTTGGGAGGCTATTGCCACCCCTGATAACCCAATCCGCCGCCCAGCTCGGACGGGACGCCGGAGGAGCGCCTTCGCCAGGGGCCCTCTTCCATAACTGAATCTATGCCGGGCGGCGCTCTTGAGGGAGCGCGCCGTTCAGATCCAGGCGCTCACGTGCGCGATGTGTTCCCGTACACCGCTCTAGTGACAATTTAAATGGATGAGGAGAGAGTGACACTTTAAACTACACCTCAGAGGACCTCAGGAGGCGAGAAGGATTGGCCCCAGTGTTTTGGATTTGCACCGACTAAAACCCCCGGGGTGTTCCTTCTCCCGCCTGCCGAGTGCCAAGAGCAAGGCTGAGCCATCTTCCTCGGCACCCGGCGACGTCTAGCCTTCTGCAGGCCCCGCCTACTTGGCAGCGGGTGGTTAAATAGTCGCCACCCGCTACTCATTCAACAAGAAGTTTTTAATTTTTTTTAATGTTTATAAGTAGGTGTTTGACTATAAATTGAATTGTGTATTTCCTGTATAACTCTATTAAATATAAGACCAATATAGTCTCACGAATTGCCAGAAATGTCTTAAAGCTCTAGAAAGCCTTTATATCAATCCAATATTCAAATCTTCATACTCGTAATAATTTTAAAAACCCAAGTCCCTTATTCATTGCGTGTACCGTAATCTCAATTTCACGCGTGTAATAAACGCCGACATAGCGTGTCGTGTATTCAAAATTCAAATTAATAAATTAACTTTCTCACATTTACATCAAGGCTCAAGCATACCGTAAAATTGAATTGTCATCGTATTATGAGAAAAGAAATATGTAAGTAAAGAATATACTTTGAGATTTTTTGCGTATTACACTCTCCGTGATACAATTAATCATATTTCGTGTAACGCACTGCGAAGTCGTGCCGTGGAACTCTCACAATGTAATTAATGATGTTGCGTAAATGAACGAAGGAGTAATTAATGTTTCATTGCTAACTCTATGTGCCACTGACGATGATGCAATGCACCAAAGGAGTGAAAATTAACATAACATAACAATGATATAATATTTCTGAGATAACAATACATAACAATATTTTATACTTACACCGTTTTAGTTTTGCATTTATTTTAGTTTATATATATATATATATATTTTTTTTTAAACACACTTTTACTCTTTCTCACACGCATACTCATACACACCCACTCACGCAAACACACACGCACACACCGCGCACGCACGCACCCAACAAACACCGAGCGCGCACGCATTACACTATTTTTTTTTTACTTTATCATTGTATTTTCTTTCGTTATATTTTTATGAAAATAATAGTGATCTATGCATGTATAAAGCATCATTATATTTAATAATCGTATCATAATATTATAAACGTAAATTATATTGAATCCATTGGGAATATGTGTTAAAAATATTTACGTAACTTATAAAAGACTGCATTGAATACAATTCAATCATTTGAACCGCGCTATTGGTAGTTGGAATACAATAAAAATAGAACCTTGATAGTGACCTATAAATCTGAGCGTGCGAACGATGGTACAAAGCGAATGGATCTGTGTTTCCGCTGATTAATATTGAAATAATTCATATATCTCGAGCACAGGTGGTTCAGTTTTTCGCTTTTTTGTAACGCAATTTAAATTCAAACTGACATTATTAGACAACAATTACAATATAAGATCTATTTTGCTATAGCGTATTTTAAAGATATTAATTTACAGGATAAACACGTAGTTTTATTGCTTTTTACAGTTTTATACTTAACGAAACTCAGAACGGAAAAGTTCAGAAGCTCTTTATAATTTCCTTTATAAATCCTGCTTAAACTGCTATCATTAAAAAAAGTATCTTTTCAGGAGGAGTTAAACTGTTTTAAAGAGTAGAGAAAGAAACCAATTATAAATCTATATAAAAGGCTTATCTTAAAATTTAATTTATCAAATTAAAGAAAATAAAATTTATTTGCCCTTTTTTGTGTCACGGGGAAAAATACTACATAGGACCCCTTTTTCTTTTCTTTTTTTTTTGGTAACCCGGGGGAAATCCCTAACGGACTTTTAGGAGACGGTGAGGGCCGCCCGCCAGTGTGTCGGACTTGCACCGACTAAAACCCCCGGGATGTTCCTTCTCCCGTCTGCCAAGCGCAAGGCTGAGCCATCTTCCTCTGCTCCTGGCGAATACATAGGACCCTGGTGTGTCAGACTCCTACTGACTAAATACCCCCGGGGTGTTCTTCCAACCACTCCACCCAGGCCTGGGGATCCAAATTCTTCCAGACGCCCGTAGAGCGAAGAACCTGTCTAGGCTTCTTCTCTGGAAGAGGTAGGTGTAAAGAGCCCACTCGTCCATACCTTTCTGACGGGCGGTGAACCGGACACTGCACGGGGCCTCCCTCTCATCCGGGCAGCAGACTCCCTCGAGACTACTGCCTGGCTTTTTTACCCATTTGTACAGAACGTCACCTTATTACAATAATAATTGTTTAAAACTGTTTTGTTTGAATCATAAGACTTTTAATTGTATTTTACAAATAATTTTGTCATTATTTTTCATTACAACTTTGATACATTCTACTCATACTGAGTATAGAAATAAGTGCTTTGGTCTAGGCAGAATTAATTTATCCCGAAATAGAGTTTCGCCAGTAACACTTATTGAACAGTATATATATGTACATATATAGTAGGTATGTATTATTGATATTAATATTATCCCTTGACAGCGGGTCATCCCATAATTCCAGCTTTAATAAAAGGCACCTAGACAATAGAAATCCTCAAGAGCCCGATATTCGCCTCGTAAAAGCTGGAGCGGATAAAGAAAGAAATTTTATTAGTTGGAAGTTGGGACAGGCGAAGCGCTGGATAAAACTGATCAATGTCTTAAATATGACAGTCATTAATAGGCCTACATCGTGACTGTTTTGTGGATGACATGTTTTATTTTGGCCTATCTCGTTTCGGCATCACCTCGTGTATATTCATATGTCTAGAGACCTTTAATCGTGGTAAATTTAAATAGATCAGCTTGATGTTGGTGACTATCATCGCTTTTCAATCTCTGACTGTCACCGCCGTCATTAAATTGCAATTTAATTATAATCAGGTACGATGAAGTGAATTTTGTGATCCACTATTTAAAAATGTATTTAAAATTTTATTTTGTTAGTAGTAGCGCGATTGCCCGGTCTAGGTTATGACCACTATATACAAGTGTAAAGACTGTCATAGTGACTGGCTTTGGCCTGTGGCGTTTCGGGTTCAGCTTGTGCAGCTGCTATACAGTGTATAGCATAAGTATACACCTGCTGTCCAGTGACTCATATACCTAGAGACCTTCAGTCGTGGTATATGTGGGCCGACATGACGACGGACACTGTCAATGGATGACATCCTTTGATAGACACTTTCGCCTGTGGACTAAATTGTACTTACCATCAGGTGCACTGTAGTCGCTTTGTCGAGCCAGAGTAAAAAAAAAGAAAGAAAAAATGATGATCTGCTTTAATAATCTTTTTAATAAGAAGAATTTAATTCATAGCTTAATAATGTTGTTCTTTACTTATTCATGTTTTTCCCATCTCAATCACTATGCATAACAACGGTAATTTATGGTAAATAAATTCATAAGCCAATTTATCTTTAACATGGCAGACTATTTTGTTACAAATTTATAAAAATTTAATGTAACAGTATTCCATAAACTTTACATACTCCACGTATTGAGATCACATGTAGATGTAAACTTTTATCATAAATTTTAATTAAGTTAGTCTGTACTGTGCAAGGCAGACGTAAGTTAAAAACTAAATATTTAGCATTCGACTTTATCTCCGGTAGCAAAAAGGAAACACATCCCTTTAAGTTGAATTAGGTGCATACTTATCTGAGTTAATTCAAAGTTGAAATTATTATTTACTTTGATTGTATAGTGTATGTATTATTGTTGTATTGTTTTGAGTTAAGATTGGAGCTACGCAGCGGATATATTCTGCATGTAACAAATTGTGTGAAACGTGCTGACATCCAAGATACAGATAGTCCTAGTTTGGGTGTCAGCTGACTTTAATGTGCTGCTTTGTAATTGTATTTCTAATAAATAATTTATTATTATTATTATTTATTATTAAAGTAAGCAAAGCTTCGTGTATGGCTATCAAAATCTTCGATTACTGCAAAATTGAACAGAATTTATCTCGTTGAAACAGGTTAGAGTAATTGACTGATAAACAGTTCCACTGAGCGGTTAATGTGGAACGACATGATGTAGTGTGTGTATGCTGTAATGCTAAACTATATGAGTTAGTACATTGTGCTCTGAAATACTGAACTTTTTTAGTGACAATAATCGTTACAATTTATGATATTAAAATCATATGTGTTTACGCCGTTTATTATCAATTTTACATTTATATTATTTATTATTTTATATTTTTTAATGTACTCGTATATTCTTTTATACTATATATATTTTTTACACTACCAACACTCATTTAACATTGTTATTCCCCTACCTTCCTCATCCGTTTCCTTTTCTCTGAGTTCGAACGATTCGAAACACTGTAACGCGCTTGCTTGAAAATTTTAATAAACGGCGTAAACAATGTGTTTATGTGATATTAAAATAAACCTATATTGTTTTTCCACAGGCTTACGTTCGATTGCAGAAACGCTTTTTTAAAGGCGAATTTAATTGCCAATTGCTTAAAATGTTTTTTCAGCGTTTTTGGTACTATAATGCATGTAAGTGTTGAAAATAATAATAATATATCACGCTATATCCCTTACGTGGTGAGCAGTGACACATTAGTGGTTGTATCCACCGTCCCCTTATATGTCGTGCCCAGTAGCGCAGCTGGTCGCTTATCTCAGGGCACTTACACATAACATTTATATTAGATGTTATGCTCGTCTCCTCGTTTTCCTCCGTTTTCTTTCGCCGGTGAGGATGTGGTGCCTAAATATATATTTTTTTACATTGGCTCGACATAGTGACTACAGAGTAACTGATGGTAAGTACAGTGTAGTCCAAAAACGAAAGCGACTATCAAAGGATGAAAATCCATTGATAGTCTACATCGTCATGTCACATATACCACGACTGAAGGTCTCTAGGTATATGAACTACTGGATATACACAAGCTGATCCCGAGACGCGACAAGCTGAAACTGGTCACTATGACGGGTATTACACCCATGTACTGTGGTCGCGATCCAGACGGACACCGACGCCCTACCTCCTCGCTGCTGCTCGTTTAACACCACCCAGGAGTCACGTGTAGGGAAACTAGGGTAAAGCCTACGCACGCGAGCAGCTTCGACTCCCAAAATCCTCCTCTAAATCCGTAAGTAATTTGGAAAATCCCAGAGGTACTTGCCAGGTTTCGTACTAACGACCATTTGCGTTACAACGCATGGAAACCAATCCATTATCCGCTATGCCACCCCAGCCACAGTCACACACAACAACACAGTCAGTCTTGAAAATAAAAAAGAGTATAAAACTAAATGTATTGCAATTTCTAAACTCTTCCGTCAAAATACACATTACATATGCCACGTTTGTCTGTTGCTAAATATTGTAAAAGCTGTTGAAGTGAATTGTAAAAAATGTTGAACTCAACTTCATTTACTTAAAAAAAATACAGATTTTTTCTTAATCATATATTTGGGGCGCATTATTACACAATTTCACCATATTTTATAATTATATTTAAATCTTAATTGTTACATTATTCTTGAACTTCAATCAATACTAGACAGTATCTCTCTAATTAAAAAATCTCTAATTTTTCCTTGTTCGTTCTATGACAACCGTAAATACTTTTTCATGCTGATTGGCCATCATTCATTCGCAATAATATTGAAATTATTTAAAAATATATCAACTACTCGAAAAGGCAACAAATCCCACTTGTAAATCCAATTAGCTTTATGTGCTCGTGTGTGGATTGGCGTAGGCACATTATGCCGTTTAATCCGCACAAGTTGTTAGAGGGTTGTTTCCTACTATATTTTCTTTCGGCGCCGTGACTTTATTACATATACAGATGTTACTGAAAACGACATACAATGCGGCGGAAGTAAGAAAGTTTGGACAAAATATATTTTTTATACCAAAAGGCGACAAACAAGCAGACAAACTAACTAACTGAAAAGGGTTACTATGGTCTATAACCCAGAATATCACTAAAAGTATTACCATCGGGCTACCAATCTGAAAGAATAAGAAAAATCATTTAACACGTTTTAATCTTTCGCGTTTTTTACTCTTATATATTTTATCAGGCCTTATGCACGAAGCATCCTTCTTTTAATTATGGCTCCACGTTTCGACCTGGTTACACGGGCCTTGCTTACGAGCAGACTGAAACACTCCGGAGCTTTCGTTGGAGACCAAAAATCATCTCCACAGATCGTTTCCATTTTATTATCCAACACTGAAACGATAAGCAGTCTCTTTTAAGAAGAACAAAACTTTGATGCGTTTATATTATCATTAGTGTAAAACACAGTAATTAAAAAACTAGGACCTCGTTTTATATCGCCTTGTACAAATGCTGATACTCTGAGTGTTGTATGTTGTACCTATTTAAGTTATAAAGAACAAGAGAGCCTAGAAGATGTAACTTCCCAACTCTTACGAAAACTGCATCGTTTCATTCTGCTCGTGACTATAGCATATGTAACACGGTCGGAACGTCGAGCCATAATTAACAGTGTTAATTCGCGCATAAGACCTGTTAAAGAATTTATAATAAAAAATGATCTGCACAATGGACATACACAGGCTGATCTCAAATTGCAACAGGCATCATACTTCTTGCCCTTCATCTTTTAACTAATCCAACATGTGCTGTGAAATTTTGATAACTAATTACTGAAAAGATTTTTTTTATACTGGCTCGACATAGTGACTACAGAGTACGTGATGGTAAGTACAGCTTAGTCCAAAAACGAAAGCGACCATCAAAGGATGAAAATACATGGATAATCTACATCGTCATGTCGGCCCACATATACCACGACTGAAGGTCTCTAGGTACATGAGCTACTGGATATACACAAGCTGATCCCGAAACGCGACAAGCTGGAACTGGTCACTATGACGGGCTTTACACTCATGTACTGTGGTCGCGATCCAGACGGGCATCGACGCCCTACCACCTACCTCGCTGCTGCTCGTTTAGCACCACCCAGGAGTCACGTGTAGGCAAACTATGGTAAAGCCTACGGACGCGAGCAGCTTCGACTCCCAAAACATGCCATAGTTGGCAGGTATACCTCCGCATGGGATCTATATTATTTGTAATTTCATGTGGAAGTCTTGAAAATTGCAAAGTAAATATAGCAACTAATGAATTTTTACCCATCCTGAAAAGGATTTAGTTTGACAATGTATTATTATTACCATATTATAATATATTATAAACATAGATGGGCAAAATGTAATCAGATTAATAAAAAATATTAACGATTACATTTTAGGTTTTTTATCATTAATATAACTGCATTTCGCTCATTTAAACACTACAAAATCTCAGATTATACACATTTATCATTTCTAATGTTTTGAATGGATTTAATCATGATTAAAGAGCAAGAAAATTAAAATTACGACTACTACATTTTGTAATCGTTAAACATTAATCAGATTACATTTTGCCCATCTCTAATCAGAGAACTACTACACTTTATAAACATAAAGTATGTATTATTGGAATTGCGAAATTACAGCTTCATAATTCATTCGTAACGCATTCAAACCTTTTGACTGACAGACTACGAGGGGATTTCCATTTCACCGAATCGCCTGGGGGTCGTTGCTCAGCCGACATGCGATACTCTAGATAACCGAGCTCTGTATTTAATTGGCCATTTGCTGACACCACACGTCCACTTTAAAGTGTAAATGAAAATCTGTTCGTATATCTGTTTTGCTATTTAAATGTTAAGACTACATTTTAAATAATCTTAGCTACTTTATTATATATTATAGCTGACCCCGCAAACGCTGTTTTGCCATATACCATAAGTAATTTCTAGGTTATTTTTAGTGTAGACACTAAAATTAATGTGAGTAAAAACTTATTGTGTGTAAGGATATAATTTAAAATTAAAAGAAAAATGTTAAGTGTGAACAACCCTTATCTCTTAAGGGTATGTAAAATATATAGTAGCCAATTCTCAGACCTACTTAATATGCATATAAAATTTGGTAAAAATCGGTAAAGCCGTTTCGGAGGAGTAAGGTAACTAACATTGTGATACGAGAATTTTATACAAATATATAAAGATTCAACAAAAATATAACTTACTAGTTAACCATGCGAACTTTTTACCGCCTAACCATCAATGAACATTGTTTATATTTAGCTCAACCGAGTCCCTCTTCCCACTTGTAAGGTCCCCCACCTCACTCTCCCTTTTTCAACCCCTTTTTTGGTGTCCCGCGGGAGAATCCTACTAGGACCATCAGAGCTACTGTGAGGGCAGTGACCCCGGAGTATCAGACTTCTACTGACTAAAAACCCCCGGGGTGTCCATCCAATCACTCGACCCGGGCTTAGGGATCCTGATTCTTTCAGTCGTCCGGGGAACAAATAGCCTGTTTAGGCGTCCCCTCTGGGAAAGGTGGGTGTAAAGAGCCCACTCAACCAATCCTTTCTCATGGGCGGCGCACCGAACACTGCACGCCGCCTCCCTCTCATCCGGACTCGGACGGATCATGGGCAGACTCCCATAAGTCTACTATCTGGTCCCTCTTTCAAGCTCTCTTCACTTTCTTGAACAAAATGTAATGAATATTATAATTGTGACATTTTCTCTGTTCAAAATGTAGATAACTATTATAAGTTTAGTTTTTTTTTATAATATATTTGTTTACGCACTGAGAAACAATTATGGCAAAACTGCAATCTGCATCTTTTTGTTTTGTTTCCGGAATTTTAACCGCCAACTGTCTCTTTGTAAAATCATTCTATTCAATTATATATACTAGAAACAACAAATCTTTTATCAAAACATAATTCACGAACAATATTTAAAATTTTACTGTAAAACCAAAAGAATATAACTATCATGGATTTTATTAAACCGTAAAACACGACCGGTACATAAGGTAGAATGACCTTTAAAGAAAAAAGTTCAATTAATTATTCATGTCATAGAAACCGTCAGCATTGACAGACAGTAAGCCTTAAAGATGTCCGTTGTTTTACGGAAAGTATTTTATCACAGAATAGGACTTTCATATTTCCAAGAACCTTTTTATCTACGAAGCAAGGTGATCAGAAAATACGACAAGGGTTAATGTTTCATATTTAACAGGCGATTAAGTGGAATGATATCTTGTAAACTTTAAAATTGTTGTACAAATTTTCCAAGAAATTTTCATAATATTACCCAGAAAATATTTAAGCACACTTTTGAAAATAATTGTAAGCCTTACCAAATCATGAAGTTTCTATTGTTTCTATTCAATGTGCCCATTTTGAATATATTGAAAAACGATTCATGTCTAGGTACCCTGTACCAATAGGTATTATGAGTATTTAGATAATATATCTATATTATATTCACAAACATACTCGGAACATAGAGCAACGTGAAATATTAGCAAAATGAAAAGCTTTGTTTCATTAGATCTGTGGTAAGGAAAGGCTAAACTTTATCGATATTATCATAATATCGATAAAATAATTTAAAATTTATTCGTTATGATTGAGATCATATCAATAAGAGTTGAGCATAATATTAATATACATAATTATATACTAATTGTAACTATTATATATACATATATATTTATAATAGTTTATATTCATGTAGGTAGTACTTATTACTTGTATTATTGGACTACTTACTTATTATTTAGATTATTTAAATAGAACATTTTCCATTTACAGATACAGCGATAAATCAGCAACGAGCCTAAGTTGTGGATATAATAAGCAGGTAATAAATACTTATACGAATTAAAGTGTGATACGGAAAGCAAATTATCGATATAATTCAATGAGTCTCTTATCATCTCTAGCTCAATGTGTCAGTCCATCTGCACTGAATTATACGGATCGCACGCCACGCATATTGGCCGTGCAGTACGCGGCAAGTGGACCAAACTGTAATGTACGGCCGGCTTCCTGCATATTTATAGTATAATCGATACACACGAACATAAATTTGGAATACACACAGTGCAGCTAAACCGGGGGAATAACCGCCCATTGTATACAATACTAAATTTAGATACAGTAGTTTCCTCGTATGTTTCTGCAACCATAATGTGCACCAAACAAATAGGAGTGGTCAATTTTACTAAGAATATTATTTAAATTCAAAGATAAAAAAATTGTTAAGTTACGAAACTGGTTATTTTCTTATTTATATCTCACATCCCGGCTAGGACTAAGAGGTTCTCTAACTCCTTCTTTTGCCGTGTCATTGGGCTGTGGAATGGTCTTCCGGCGAGCGTGTTCCCACCATCCTATGATATGCGATCCTTTAAGCGTAACGTGAAGAGATATTTGTGCGGGCCGGCATGATCGCTGCGACTACCGATGGGTTTTTTTTTACCTTTTGATAGTCGCTGGCGTTTTTTTGAACTGCATCGTGCTTACCATCAGGTTTGGTGCTGTCACTGTGTCGTGTCAGTGTAAAAAAAATAAAATAAAAAAAAGTACATTATCTCAGATGGTTTTATTTACTTTTTTGGTCTAATATTTATTTATACGAGTACATAACAATAGTGATGAGAAATAACGCCAAGAAAAAAGTATTGAGGGTAAAAGGGGCGCAATTTTGATATTTTGAAAAATAATAGAGAAAAGTACGTATTTTCGTAAATTATTCCTTATTTTTAAATGATCGTTACTTTATTTTATTGACATGTTATTTCACGTTGATTGTATTTGGTTGTCAGTATCTGTTATTTACAATAACTATAGGTTTTGTTTTAAAACAATAACTCGATCGGAAAAAAATTACGACATTTACTTCAGGGTGCTTCAGTAAAAATTTATGACCTTTTTATTATTTTCCTGTCAATAATATGACGTCTGATTTTAAATAAATTCCTGTGTACGCTTTAAAAAACACTGTATTTTAAACAATATGTACTTGGCAACCCTAGCTATGGTTTACCCAAACGACTTAAATAATTGTCACGTGTAAATTAGAGCCGTCAAGGTCGCGCTAAACCTCACCCTTCTGTGTAATGAAGGCTCGGCAGCAAACCGGGTTCAATTAGTCCTCATCACAAAAAGCTTCGTCGCTGGGTGTTAAAATTACGTAAAAAGTAGGCAATCGTGCTAATGAAACCGTCGACCCAGCGTGGCACTACATTAAAGAGGCCAAGCTCTACCGACATTTAGTGTATAACAAACTCTTCGGTTAGAGCTTCGGTTTTGTCCTTCTTTTGACAAGTTGCGACATCAATTTAATAATCTGTAGATATTGATGTATATACTTTGCTCTTATATGAAATGAAATGAAATTAAATATAACTTTATTCGAATAGGCCTACTTCCAAGCACTTTTGAATCGTCAAAAAAAAGGTAAGTGCATCTACCACTGGTTCGGAAAGCAGAATCTACCGAGAAGAGCCGGCAAGAAACTCTGGTAGTTGCTCCTTTTAACATATATGTCGTGCCCAAAGTGACTAGTAGCGTAGTTGATCGCCGTTCTTAAGATACTTACATATGATGTTCCTGTAAGATGCCATGTGGATTTTCTTACGATGCTTTCTTTCAACGGTGATCACGTGATACCTAAGTCCGTAGTAAATATGGAAAAACCAAATAGTAGGTTCTGGGCTTCGAAGTTACGACCACACGCATTTCCGCGCACGGATACCGGCTTTAATCCAGTATAACCACCACAACCACAAGCCAGTAGCCATCTCTAGGTGTTGTTTATATTAATTGACATTAACCTTAAAATTAAAAGTTTTAATAACCATTATAATATTACCTTTGATATTATATAAGGTTCCCTAAGCGTAACGTGAAGAAATATTTGTGCAGGCCTGCATGATCGTTGTGATTGATGGATTTTTTTTGCTGTTGATATTCGTTATCGTATTTTGGACTACTCCATGAGTACTCACTGTGCAGTGTCAAATAAAAAAAAACTGTCAGCCAATAATGCACTGATTATTTAGGATTTTAAAATATTCGGTTTTTCTTTGCCCGAAAGTTGGGGCAATGACTGATTAATCAAAATATATATATATATATATATATATATATATATATATATATATAATAAATTATTTATTAGATAAAAACAGATAGTCCCCCAGTACCGTCACCTTAAGGTTTATCAACAAGAAAATCGAAGTACCTTAGGTTACGTGCTTAATACCTTCTGGTATGTGTGAAGGAACTCTTAGGCTATGAATAAAAATAATAAACAACCGGTATATTAAGATATAATCAACTTTATTACTGCAATTTGAAAACTCGGAAAAATCAGTCTCAAAAATATTGGCACCCAGTACCGGCAAGTAAAGATATGAGCATTCATACCATGCAATAATCGAAAATATACAGATTCGATAACTCTGATATATTCGCACAAGCTTCGTGAACCGAAGCTTTGTGATTCCTGCAATCTTCTTCATGAGAATCACGGCATAAAGCAGTCACATTAAAATTGTCCCCGGGTTGGTCAATGACAACTTTATGTTGAGAAAAAGTTAAAGGTGTCATCAAACTCGTTGATTTGGGAATCCGCAATAATAAATCACTGTCCCTTTTCATAAAAGAATAATAGTAGTCCATTCCCGCAGATTCTTTTTCTTTACTAAATTGGCGAATTTCTACTTTTCTTTTCTGCTTAAAGATATTAGCCTATATGCCAAGTCTATGACGTGTTCTTCCAAAATTGTTTCATGTTCAGGCGAAAAGGTATTGTGAAAATAACACATAAGCTCAATGGATATCTTTTTGTCATGTCTCATATCACTATCTCTGTCATTTAATGTAGTTCGTGGCACTTTATAGCGATCTGCGGCTTGGCGTCCACTCATTTCGTTATTTAGGATCTTTTCTACGACTTTACGCATTTTCACAGAGCACCTGGTGCCCTTTTCCTTTTTGTTACCTTCAGTTTCAACGTTTGACATCTTTGTGTATTTGTAACCAAATTAAACTACACATAAATGAACTTAGTTAATGGCTGGTACTGGGGTCCAACTTTGTGGCCGGTACTGTGGGAAACAGAATAGCATATTAAGTTCGACCACAGACACGAACGAATGAATAAAGTTTGATTTGAAACATATACAATAATAGTCATACAAATAGCCAATACACACCAGGTTTGACTCATTTCAAACTCAATCTTTAACTTCGAGAAATTACACACACAACTTTAGTTGCGTAGCGTACGTCTACCACGTGTTTTACAAATCTTTCCACTGTTAGTAAACTGGTCAAGATAGATCGTCGCCGCGCGGGGCATATACTTGCTTGAGTAATCACACTAATACCGATAAAAGTCACAGCGCGACTCATTATAGAATACTGGATCTAGCAACTGGCCGGTACTGGAGGACTCTCCCCTACATTGTAGTCAGCTGACACCCAAACTAGGCCTACCTGTATCAGTGACGTGCATAGGATATTTGGACAGGGTAGGCAGAATTTACGTAAATAATTTGAATATTGTATTATGATAGTAAATATTATATTGCTTTCATATGAAAAATAAACGGCGTGAACATAGAATAGATATGAATATAAGGAGATCTTCTTTTTTTTTACTTTAAACAATTTATTTTAGACTTATTTATCGTCAGGGCATGTAATGCTCTCATGCATTTATGGAATGAACGCTACTAACCTATATACTATATCTTTGGTGTCAGTATTATACACGTGACAAAATATGTTACAAGCAGTTTATAACCGCCACATAACTCAAATCTTAACTTTGATTAATGTATATAATTACACTAATTCTAATATTACTATAATTAACAATATATCACACACAAGACATCACTGTTCCAATAAATCATAAAACATAAAATTATCCTCTATAGTAAATACAATAAAAAGAATATTAACAATCCCAGACAAGGCATCAGAAACAAACACATTCTACATTTATCATACAATTTACAAATAAAACAGTTTCTCAGTTCAATTATTACTTTGGTTTGGGCTAAACATCAACTTATAATCGTATTATTCAAAGTAATATAACAATTACATTCAGATAAAACAATTTTAATTTGCCGCCTGATAGAAATCATAGACTAACTAAAACTTCGACTCATTTGAAAGATTTCCCAAATGTATTTTTCGGCCGAAGCTAAAGCCTAAAACCGAAATCTACGGTCACACACTAGCAGTATTGCTACACCTCGTAGACAGTCGTGTAAAAAGTTTAAAAAATTGTCACTATTGCCAAATAAGTTTTATAAAATATGCTTTTATGAGTGTTATTTTTTTATTCAAATGACCTATGCTATGAGCAATATATCCAACTTTTAAATTCATCGTAGTCATGAAAGAATATCCTGCCAAGTATACTTATGGTGAAAGTATAAGATTTTAATTTGTAGAAAATGAAAATGTTCTATGTATTCTGACATATGCAATTCTTTCTTTCCATATTTATAACTAGCTGATCCGGCAAACGTTGTTTTGCTATATAAGTTATTCTAATACCTTCTAAGATGTTCATTGAAATTAGGTGATGTCAAAGACAATTTTATTCACCATTAAATACTCTTAATCAACAACACATTTATTTGGATAAAGATTAATATTATTACGTAGATACAACTCTTAACAAATAATGCATTAATTTCGAACAATTTGAGTACCATAAAAACGGTTCTAGTGAGTTAATCTTAAAAGATAGACATATACTGTTACAGACATTTTTTTAGATCATTTTAAGAGGATTAATTCTTTCTTACATATATTTTTGGTATCTTGAACCGTTTTTGCAGCGCACGCAATGGAAGCCCTCAAGGATGAATAATTTTCCCCGTTTTTTTCACATTTTCCATTATTTCTTCGCTCCTAATAATTGCATCGTGATGTTATATAGCCTAAAGCCTTCATCGATAAATGGTCTATTCAACTCAAAAAGAATTTTTCAATTCGAACCAGTAGTTCCTGAGATTAGCGCGTTCAAACAAACAAATAAACAAACTCTTCAGCTTTATAATATTAGTATAGATTTCTTACTAATTTATTGCTATGTGACAATTTGAAAGATAAATTCATTTTCAAAACTACAGTAAAGTAAAACTCCAACTAGTCCATTAGGCATTTACTCTTTTAGAATATTTCGATATATCTACTTTCTATATCTTTAAATGTCATATCCTTCATTTAAAGATATAAAAAGTTCTGAAACCTGTCAGTCGTTTTGGAAACCTGCGGTCCCACAATGTGATTTATTGCAAATTTTTAAATCATTTAGATTTTCTAAATTATGAATAATGTTTCTTATACCTACCTTATTGTTCTTCTACAAAAACGATATTTTTATATTATCTACGTTGGGTTTTTTGCAAACGAATGAAATGTACCGATAACCTTTTTGATCTTTACATTCGGTATTACCAGACGATAATCCTCGAATATTAAGAATATTACGCAACCATTAATTTTCTATTTCTTTGTGTTTGCCGACAAAATAGCCCAACGAATCTCAACTTTTGTTAAAAAAACCTTACTTTAACCATAGGAACAACTCTCGCAACTAAAAATCTTGCAAAATCATGTTTTCATCAAATCTCAGTCATGCAAATATCAAAATTTACTTCCTTTATATTAAAACACGTCAAAAGTAACGTGAGATTGTAATTTAATTATAAAATAGAGTTAAAATAGAATAAATGAATTGGCCTCCTATTGCCATGCCACACGACTTACATGAAACAAAACTGCTTGGTGATTTTAATAAAATATAACGACAAATAAAAAGTAATAGACTCTTCTTAAAATAAATACATGTTTCATGTCATAGTTATGTAAATATAATATCGTCATTTGTTTTTACCCTGCATGAATGATAAATAATATTTTCCTTAGAAAGCTCTATTATCAAACAACAACAGATTCTGAGAATCTCTAGCAATATACATAGTTATCCAAAGTACGAACACTCTTGAGACAACGAGCAGCTCGCAAATAGGATTCACAAGTGCTTGCTACAACATTACCGTAGTTTACTTTTTACTGCGACTGACAATTGTGGGACTATTGTTTGTAAGATCTTGCAGGGAATACTAAAAAGGAAGCTGAAAGATTCACATTGAATTAATATTTTCAGTTCTTGGAAAACTTATAAAAATATAATAAACTAAATATGTATATGACGGGATACAGCCTGTCAGGGCGCCACGTGCACTGTCTTCATCACTCATTGTAGAAAGGAAACGGGACGATCTCTGAGATGCGTCCGATCGTTGCGACCAAATATGAACGCCTTCGAAAATCACTCCGACGCAGCCTTGAGTTTCTTTCGGCGTTTCTTCTCAAGGTAGTCGCTTCCGAAACGCTGGTAGATCACCGTTAGGTTCGTTTTTCAATTGGCCGGCCGCCCAAGTCGAGGTCCGTACCCACAGGGGTGCCCTTGCGTAGCCGCCCAACCCATAAATTTCGCTGGCTGAGCGCCCTCTGCGTTCGCCCACCAAGCCCGGTTTTGTTGTGAAGGTCTTTCCCAGGCCAACAACGTAGGACACGCCGAAAAAAAAAAAAAAAAAAGCCTTCGAAAATGACTAATCCCGACCAACTCTCCTTAATTCAGTGTTGCCAATTTCATAATTCATTTTTGTATCAAATCGAATAGTTGATTACGATTGCAACGCCATCTCTGGTTCCATCCAGGCACTAAACCTGACGTTTCAATTAATAACAATTTAGACGCTCTCACTCCGATATATACATATTCACCAGTAAAATCTATACAAAAACGAGTACATAATTTACTAAAAATGTACAAAAAATCTCAAAATCCTAACACTATGGAAATAAATCACAAAAATCTACATGCACAAAGTACACTTTGGTACTAAAAAAAATCTAATAATTATTTTCTATGCCAAGAACACTATTTCTTCTTATTTATTATGTACTCTTAAACTGCAGACTACAAAATATAATCTTTTTCAAGTTTAAAGTAGGAACAAAACCTACACAAAATATACAAATAAATTATTTAAATTAGAAATTTATGTGCTACAAAAATTACTCTGGACCTGTAATTTTAAAATTATTTTCTGCTTCATCACGGATTTAATCCATTCAAAAAAAAAATTAGTAAAAGATGTATCGATATTACCTTATGTGTTAACTTTATTTCGAATTACATCGCAATTAATCTAATGAATCGTTGCAACTGATTGGATGTTTACTGAAGGCATCTATTGTAAATGGCAACGAAAATTCCATCTGTACAGAGAAATAATTCGAAAATTTCGTTCGAAATGCGGGCAGATCTATACAGGCCCCGTAATTAACCGGAATTCTGAATAACGAGCTGATTGGTATCGATTTTCTCGCTCTGGTCCTATTAGGACAGGTAGAAAGAATGTGCGCAATTTTTTGTTCTCAGTCACACATAATTTAACTTTATTTTCTTAATAATTTGCAAATTAAGTATCAATATATTGTTAATACGTTAATTATATTTATAACACATTTTTTTAAGTAGCAGTATTATATTAAATTTATGTGATAAAAAAAAATCTGTCGGGAAAGTTTATAATATTTTTATTTATTCTTAAAAAAGACCTTTGACTACAAAATTATGTCAGATACAAATTGTATAAACCCCTCTACATTACAAATAAAAATTAAAGTCTTCGCAAAAATAATGTTTTCAAATTCATGTAAAAACAGATCCCTGTGACAATTTTTATATTTAATTAAATCTACATTTCATTATATACCACACGTTGTTAAAAATATCATCGGGAAAACAGTTTGTGTCAGCAACTGGTAGAAACATCTAAAATGTATGAAAATGACATAACCTGTCGACGGGATATTTCAAAAGCTTTTGTCAAAACCATATATTGTGCATTTTTCTATTGGTATTTTCGCTAATCGAATATTACCTTGTCTGGAACAGCATGTGTGATATTCTTCGCAAAGAATATAGTTTTATTTATGAAAATAGACGGTAAAAGAAAACTAATAAGACTTAAAGAAAATAAACCATTATTTATAATAGTGACCGTCTAACAAGCTTGTTCACGTAAGCACCACTAAGTAAGGTAATTAAAGTGAACGGAGTTTCCAAGAATAGGCCGGGATCTAGACATGTATTTAGACAGACGTACAACGAAAGTAGTCCAGCCTTCACAGTTTAAGTGATATAAACTATAAAGTTTATAGAACTCGAAATGTAGTGCCGCTCCAATGCCCTTCCTCTAACGTTTCTCAAGGATTATAATGAACTTTATCCCATCATATCAATTTTATTAACGTTAGATACTAGTAGTTCCAAGTTAGGTCCACCTAGGCAAGTGTGAGGTAAATTCAGAGATAGGAATGTATTTGTTTAATTATTTCAACTCTGTATTGGTTAAATACATAAAGTTTTTATTTAAAACATTTATTTTGTATATTTGTCTCGTTGATCAAATACGCAATCTAAGGTAAGTGTAACAAAATCCTCCTTATTTTTTATTTGTTGGTTTTAACTTTTAAGTTTAAAAATATATAAAACATAATTAAGTTACATTTACAGTATTTTTAATAAATTATAAGACTCACCTTGTATTTTATTAAAAACTATCTGATCCGGCAAACGTTGTTTCTCTATATAAGTTATTGTAATATCTTCTAAGATGTTCATTGAAATTAAGTGATTTTGTTCACAATTAAATACTCTTAATCAACAACACATTTATTTGGATAAAGATTAATGTTATTACGTTGATACAACTCTTAACAAATAATGCATTAATTTCGACCAAATTTGATTACCATAAAAACGGTTCTAGTAAGTTAATCTTAAAAGATAGATATATACTGTCCCGGACATTTTTTTAGATCATTTTAAGAGGAATAACTTTGTCATACATATATTTTTGGTATCTTGAACCGTTTTCGCAGCGCACGCAATGGAAGGACTCTAGGATGAATAATTTTCCCCGTTTTTTTCACATTTTCCATTATTTCTTCGCTCCTAATAGTTGCATCGTGATGTTATATAGCCTAAAGCCTTCCACGATAAATAGTCTATTCAACACAAAAAGAATTTTTCAATTCGAACCAGTAGTTCCAGAGATTAGCGCGTTCAAACAAACAAACAAACAAACTCTTCAGCTTTATAATATTAGTATAGATAAGTCTAAATTATTATGAACAAATCACCAGTGGATTAGTTATGCAAAATGTCTAGTGTTTATTACTAAAAGTTTTTTCCATGCCGTTGATACAGTCAAAAATATAAAAGTTTCTACGTTGTGTAGTATAGATCTCTTAAATACAAGACCAGCGTGAGCCAATTTTTACGACATTGTTATACTTGCCTGGGTTGTACTTAGTAAAATAATATCACTTCATCATTAGTAGAGACTAATTACTATTTCAAATAAAGTAGTCCATAAAGTATATGGCGTTTCTATGACTTTTTTGGAACTTGAATTTCTGAGTTTGTGGTAACCCGAACTAGCACTGAACATGTTTCTTAAGTACACTACAGACGTACGCTTTTATTTTATTTTTTTAAACTGGCTCTACATAGTGACTACAGAGTACCTGATGGTAACTACAGTGTAGTCCAACAACGAAAGCGACTATCAAAGGATGAAAATCCATTTATAGTCTACATCGTCATGTCGGCCCACATATACCACGAATGAAGGTCTCTAGGTATATGAGCTACTGGATATACACAAGCTGATTCCGAAACGCGACAAGCCGAAACTGTTCACTATAACGGGCTTTACACCCATGTACTGTGGTCGCGATCCATACGGGCGCCGACGCCCTACCACCTCGCTACTGCTCGTTTAGCACCACCCAGGAGTCACGTGTAGGGAAACTAGGGTAAAGCCTACGGACGCGAGCAGCTTCGACTCCCAAAATTAGCAGTTTTACTATACATACAGATCGCTTCAGTCAAAGAGTTTAGTTTTAACTGACGCCCTAATGTCATACATTATGGACTTTTCAGTTTTATATATTCACAATACGACGAATTACATCAGTAGTTATATCTATTTATTGTTCAGTTGAAATTGTGTATTTCAAACATGCAAAAACAATAAAACTTTCTTCCACTACTAACCATAAGAAATAAACAAAAAGTTTGAAATTAGTTCACTGTTTTTATTTTTGTAATCACCCCACAATTAATAGATATATACATGTAAATTTTTCGCAATTGAAATAATAATAATATATGGTCATACTATGTTTCTTTCGGGGTGAGCAGAGATATATTTGTGGCTGTATCCACCTCGCGCTTATATGTCGTGCCCAACGTAACCAAGGGCGCAGTTAATCACCGTTCTCAGAAAACTTACATATGACATTCTTCTTATGAAATAAGAAAATAAACTATTAAAATATAATGTATAATAAAGCTGGAGGCTAAACATAGAGATCAGATAAAATTAAAATCCACTTCAAGAATAGTTTAGTGACACATACCGGGTTTATGTCAAACTAGCCAGCCTTTATCGCACTGACCCACGTCGCCCTTCTCATGTAAATTAGGAACCTTCACAAAACAATGTAATTAATTCGGTCCCTGGGTTCTAGTGACCGACTCAAGCTTCGGTTTCGGCAAAAAAACACATTCAATAAAACCTTCAATGACCTAAATTTCACCTAAAGCTTGGTTTCTAGCAAGCGTCAAACTAAGACTCATTGACCTGACGGTGATTGTTAAATTACTTTTAATAATTGTTCAATTGCTACAACCTTTGATTAAAATCGAAAATTAAGGTTTTATAATCCTAAAAAAAAGTTAAATATTGAAAGAAAAACAAAGAATAAACATTTATGGAGAAAAATGGAACAACACTCAACACAACATCTAGATAAAACAATGAAAGAATAACATGTAACATCAAATCATGTTTCCTATGTGCTGTCATCAATCTTAAAAAGCATTCGGCTCAGCGTATGCTGAGTGTCGCTGTTACGCGTCATACAGGGCTGGTTTTCAGCTGAGGCTCGATGGAACTTATTGCGCTGACGCCGCTGTGCTAATGTTAAGGACGTTAACTATAATAGATATTTATCGTCATAAGCCCATCCTAGTCCACTGCTTGTCACATGCCTCTCCTAATAAGCGCTATTGAGCCCGGTCTTCGGCTCTTCTCATCAAATCTTTTCCAGCCACCTTTTGCAGGTCGTCGCTCCACCTTGCCGGGAGTCGTCCCACGCTACGCCTCCCAATTCGCGGTCTCCATTTAAGAACTCTTTAGTTCTATAATAAATAGATAAATACATATAATATTTTTTAAAGTTATATACCAAATATGACGTTTACCAGTATTAGCTAGCAAAGTATTAGTCAACAAAGATAAAAAATGGCTTATGTTGATATAAACGAGTAAAAACAACTTTTATAGATCAATCAAACAGCCTCACTGCTTGTCAAAACCCGAACTCACAGCCGAAGCTTCGGTCACTTACTACTGGCTACCTACCGGCTGATGGAATAACAAATGTTATGAGCATGGCTGTAAAAAATTAATTATTGCAGCTTCTAAGGCTAAAGGTTCGGAAAGGATTAATGTACCCTTTGATCGCCTAGTCTGAATTTTAATAATAGTATAACATCATGCTATATCAACGTCGAGGTGAGAAAAGGTCCGTAGTGGTTTGGCCCTACACGACGCGTCTTACATGACCTGTAACCAGAGCTGGGCAAAATGTAATCTGATTATTGATTAACGATTACAAAATGTAGTCGTAATTTTAATTTTCTTGTTCTGTGATCATGATTAAATCCATTTAACATTAAGAAGTCATAAATGTGTATGTAATCTGGGATTCTGTAGTGTTAAAAACATAAATGGGCAAAATCCAGTCATATTAATGTAAAATGTAATCATAATCATTTTTATTAATCTGATTACATTTTGCCCATCTATGCCTGTAGCGCAACTATTTTCCGTTCTCAAGGTACTATAGAATTACATTTTCCTTAGATATGCAGATCATTTTACAGTTTTTCTTTACCAACAAATCTCACCTACTTGCTTATAGGGGTAAGCAGAACTGATAAAGTAAAAAAAAACTTTAAAAACATATCTCAAGACAGTGAGATTGCTTCACTCCGACGCAGCCTTGAGTTTCTTTCGGCGTTTCTTCTCAAGGTAGTCGCTTCCGAACTGTTAGATCACCGTTAGGTTCGTTTTTCAACTGGCCGGCCGCCCAAGTCGACGTCTGTACCCACAGAGGTACCCTTGCGTAGCCGCCCAACCCATAAATTTCGCTGGGAATAGCCCTCTGCGCTCACCCACCAAGCCCGGTTTTGTTGTGAAAGTCTTTCCCGGCCACCAATATATGACCTGCCGAAAAAAAAAGTGAGACTGCTCAAACTAAATCGTGACTGCAATACACAAATCTAAAGACCGACATATCGAATTGTTTCAATCTACCACGAATGCGGATAAGCTTATGTGCGTCCAGTTGATCATTCTCTTAGAGACTTTCATTCGTGGTATATGTGGGCTGACGTGGCGATGGCAACTGTCGATGGGTTTCTCTTGATGATCTCTGCTAATTATGGACTTAGACTATGCTTTCCATTGGTTACGGTGAAGTCACTATGTTGAGCCAATATAAAATAGAGCTGCACCCAAAGTCGTTAACAAAAGCGAGTATATTCGTTATGAGGTGTTGAAACATATTTGGATAATCTCGAAAACGCTGTGATAAAGAATGACGAAGCTTCCGTCTGGGGATTGTGAGTGTTTTAAATAATTTCCCCTGACGTTCAGGAAGATAATTTGTCAACGTCATTGAGCAGACGTGCACTTTAAACGGACTGAGTGGAGTTGCTTATGTTTCAGAATGTAACAACTTAATACTTCCTGCTAAAACGAAACACAAAAACATGTCAATCTATATCAATCAGGGCAAAAGCTTTGCGTAAAGCTGTATCTCTTATATCATAGATAGGTTATTATTAAGATCTTTTACATGTATAAAAACTGTAGAGAAACCATAAATAATTATTAAAAGAACGGTTTTTTTAAGCTTTTGGGTTTAAAACTTCAATTGCTTACTTTAAAGTAAAAATACGAAAGGTGGCCGGAGAAAATGGACGAGAAGAGCTGAAGAACTGCCTCAATAGTACTTATAAGGAGCAGCCTAGATCCATTGTCGACTATGGTAAGTTTTTAACGATAATTATGATTCATAATACGATTACGTTAACTGAGAATTCTCACAGAGTGTGCAATATCAAAAACGTCGCTATTTTCTCACAAAATTATTATTAGCTATTGTGAAAGTTTTTATTGAGTGTGAAATAAATAAAAACACTTTTTTAAGGAATACTTTAAGAAAAGATATTACATAAAGAAATTACCGAATTTTAATAATCTAGAGAGATAGTACTCCACCTTTTACTTATCTCGGATAGAAAATCCGAATAGAAACAACATTATTTACTTAGGAATGGAAGCGAAGCGAACACTTTTACATTTTCAGCGGCTTAAATTACTAAAGTGTCTAATTAATTTGATAATTAAAACATTATAACTTACTTTACTATCTATCTATCATCAAGCTGAACCCTATTGGCGTAGGCAGAGAGAAGGGAACGCCACATCTCTCTATTCTTTCAAACCTTTTTCGCTTCCTTAACATCCCTTTATGCACTCCCGCCGATTATTCGTACTTTTGACAATACCCTTTTTTTTTTCGAAGTGTGGTTTCTTGTGACCCGGGTAAGGGCCTCTAAAACTATACCGGACTTGAGTGGGCGAGCACAGAATATGCTCAGCCAGCGATTTATGGGTTGGGTGGCAATGCAAGGGCACCCCTGTGGGTACGAACCTCGACTTGGGCGGCCAGCCAATTTAAGATTAATACCTAAATCTAAGGTTATCTACTAGCGTTTCGGAAGCGACTACCTTGAGAAGAAACGCCGAAAGGAACTCAAGGCTGCGTCGGAGAAATACTGACAATACCCTTCCGTTAGAGCTCTTTTTATTTAATCCTTGTAGGTTAAGTCGCTATTGGCCTCGGTTCTTATTTCCACTCACATTCATATTGTATTTCTTTTTCTTCATCCTTTCATCATTCATCCTCTCCACGAGACTGAATCATCGAAGCATGCTTTTGTGCATGCTGTCGATGATTACTATCTTTCAAACTAATCATTCTGCGTTCCTCCTCGTTCCTTTTTTTTTTTTATTTGGGGAAAATCCTCATAGGACCGTCCCGGCCGCGAAGGGGTAGGCAGCCGGGGTGTGCTGGACTTTTACCAGCTAAAAACCCCAAGGTGACTACTTCTGCGAATTAGTGGGGACTGCGGGTCCTGTAATCAAATCGCCGCAGCTCCTCCTCGTTCCTAATGGGATCCGTAAGCGTTACTCCGGATATAGAACTTTACTAAAACAATATTCAAATTTTTGAATTTAAAAACGCTTTTGAATGCCAATTTAATGGCGTTTCGTCTCAACTAAGGCAAAATTGTATATTGTAATAAAAATGCTTTTGAACTCTCGATTTAGTAATGAGAGTGCTACAAGGAATAAGTACAACTGATATTAACATCATTTAACTACCTCGAGTATAACCCTCCTCAACATTCTGACAAATGGTCCTGCCACCACCTCGTGTAGTGTATAAATCACATGAATAAACAGCTCTGATATTTATTAAGACTTCACAATCTCAATAAAGATTGTATTAAACTTGACATCTTAGTTTTTCTGTTGTTATTTTTTATTTTCATTTTGTATATTATTATTATTATCAACAGCCCAGTTTAGTCCACAGTTTTTTTTATACTAATACGACAGAAATGAACAAAATTTAATCAGGTTAATGATTAACGATTACAAAATATATTCGTTATTTTTATTTCGTTAATCTGTAATCATGATTAAAACTCTTCTAAGCATTGTACTCATAAATTTGTATGCAATTGAGGCTTCATTAGCTCTTAAAACATATGGCTAAAATGTAATCGTATTAATGATTCAAAATGTAAACGTAATCGATTTTCATTAATCTGATTACATTTAACTCATCTATGATTGGTAGATATTGAGAAAGATTTGAAAAATATACTCAGAGTTTTTGACTTAGATTTTAGAATAATGAAGTAAAAACCAATGATCTATTCTTAGATTTAACACGTTACTGGTGTGATTTTGAATGAGTTTGTTGTTTATTGTTTCTAACTCGAGTACCACAAAGTTTTAAAAGCTCGATAGCACTCCTCTGCTTTGGCTGGGATTCTGTTATAAAGTTACTTCCCACTTCAAATACCGATTCATACACTTTCAATCAATCAAAATATTGTTATTTCGTGTGCTATTTAAACTGAAACAATTTAAAATGCAGGCTCAAATTAACTATTGCTATATTCTTCTTTAGTCATAACTGGATATTATATTTTTAATCATTCATTATATCAATGAAAACTATTGCCCTAAATCTCTTTAGCTACAAGGATAGCTCAAATAACCGAAAATGTTTGACGAGGTGTAAAAGTGACAGCGCCATATAAAAATTATACTGTATCTCTATCACTCAAAGTCCGATTAGCAATATTGTTTCATTTAGCTTATGGTTTGGCCACAGGTCTACCTATATGCAAGCCTATACAATCAGAATACTATAGTAGCCTCCACTTTTTTATACTAGTTCCAGGAAGTGACTACGCCACACCTAATGGTAAGTACAATGTAGTCCAAGAACAACAGCGACGAAAAGGGACGAAAATCCATTGACCAACGCTGTCGTCATGACACATATTGCCCTTTAATGAAGATTTATCATTTATCATCATAAAGAACAAAAATTAGTTGAATAGATATTTTATTTAATTCTGACTTGGCATAAAGACTACACCAGCCCCGATGGTAAGCATGGTATAGTCCAAACTTCTTAGAATCATACTCAAATCCCAAATGCCACAATCCTTGCACCCCGCACAAAATTTCAATAATTTATGAATATTTTTTTTAACTAATTTGCGTTGCTAATATCAAAAATCTCCATTAAATGGCAAAATAATTGATAAACATAAAATTAAACAATACTTTATCCTTACAAAACTGTTTTAATTTTTGACTGCTAATTAGAATAAGAAAGGTTTGATTATCTTTCATTTTGTAATTATAAAATGTGAAGAATTTTTACATAGAATTACTAATTAATACATTTGTACATAGAACGTAGGAAATAAATTAGCATTGAATTTGATTACCATTTTAATGCCATACTAGGTAATGATACTGACACGAAACTGAGTTAATTTCTACAAAAATATAAAAATAAATATTATATACAAACAAAAGGAGCTCAAGCTTTCTAGGACCATACTGTCATATCTTTTGTAGTATCGGATTTCACATTACAGCCCTATTAAATAAAAAATCGACAGGCCAATGTGAGTCCCTGCGTCCTATGACTACGACCCAGGTGGGACAATCGCCCTACCACTTAAAACCCCATTTATTTCTTCCTGCACTGTCAAAACATCGAGGCAGCTTGCCAACGCATACGACGTGAAAGTAATAATAAAGTTATAATAGAATTTCGTCGAAATAATTGGTAATTTAATTAAGATACCAATTTCCTTTGGCATTGTTAAGAAGATAACTCAAAACCAGACCCCGTCTGTTATCCTAGCGATGTAACTTCTGAAATTACTTTCTGTTGTTCGAGATAGTTTTTCCTAATACAACTTGGATAGCAATAGCTAGTAATTAACGCATTGACAGTTCACATCTGGGCGCGACCGCATCTTTTGATATGCTGCCAACTTCAAAAATTAACATAGACTTTATTCATCCAAATAATGTCTATCAATTATCAAAAATATCAGCATATAATCTTTACACGCGGCATCGCCCGTATATTATCCCCGTTACGCATGAGAACAGGATAAATAAAATAACCTAAATTCAAACTCAAGGTCTATTTTATGTCGTTAAAAAGAGATGGATAAATAGTCTAGAAGATTAGCTCCTACAACTAAACTAACTAATTTTAATAGTATGTATTATATTTATCGCCACGCTATATCCCTTTCAGGGTTAGATACATTAACGAGTGCATCCACTTTGCGCTTATATATCGCGCATAGGTGACCATTAGCATAGCTGAACGCTATTCTATTAGATTACTTGCGAGCTTTAACACGATTAAGTCAAGAAAAAAAAAATGGTAAAGTTAATATAAACACACAAATACACACAGTATAATTTTAGATTATACAAATCTAGAATACAATAGAATTAAATCTCATAGCAGTATACAACCTTTAATTCCAGACACTTTATTTAGAAAGTATATAACCTTCGTAATCCAGACCAGCGAGCAATTTAGTTGCAATTTCGTTGGAATTATAGTTTTATTGTCCCGCTAAACGAGATCCGACTGCAGTTGAACCATGAACATCTTACAATTTAGTGCGCCAACTAATTGCGTCTATTCTTAGTAAATGAAAAGTGTAATCCACAAGATCTCTGTAGTTACTTTTTTTGCATGTATTGTCCTCTTTGAGATTGCATTAATTAATTTCGCTATATAGAAATGTTTAATGACGGTGCTGCGGTGCCCTAAAACAATGATGTCTTATAGGTTATACAAACAGAATCCTTTTAAAGTAATAGCGATCTCAACTCCAATGAGGTATCTTAAACAAACATCGCTAAAGCCATGCGGTTTCTATCTGTATTATAAACTCAATTAACTGGCTTCAATAGCCACTACCGCAATCCAGGTGCGGATTCAGATATTATGAAAGTAAATGAAAAGGAATTGAAATTGATAAATATGATTATGTGTCACAATAAAAATTAATAAGAATTGTTTTATTTACTCACGATGTAATAATATCAATATATTGTCACGCTGTTTTCCTCTCGAGGCTGGCAGAGATACATTAGAGTCTGTATCCATTTTGCGCTTACTTGTCGTGCCCAACGTGACAATAGCGCAACTGATTGCCGTTCTCAGGTCACACGCAATATGCTTATACAAAAGATAACAGCACAATAAACGAGAGACGCATAAAGTTGATGTCTGTCATAGATATACCAGTATCGGCTCACCGAGTTGTCACCAGCATCCTCCCTTTTTCTTTTTTAACTAGGAGAACCAGGATAAATCCTCATACTTCACTAGAGACGCCGTGATAGGGGCAATCCCGGCGTGTCAGATTCATACCGACAAAAAACTCATTTTGCCACGTAACCAGCATCCTCCGTTCATATGTTGATAGAACTAGTATAACTTAAATTTTTACTACAAACTATGGCCTATAAATTGTTACCATTGTCGTATTTTATAATAAAAAATAATAAGTTGACCTGAGTCAACTATATTTGACGATATTTTCCTAATTTCACAAAATCATGAATTGGATCTTTACTCTGAAAAAGTATTTATAGGACCTAAAGGTAGTTGTTCTGTTAGTTGAATTCATGTTTGTAATGCATTCACGACACAAGAGTAAAACCTAAAATGGGCAAATTAAAAAAAAACTATGAAACAGTCATTCCTACCGTTAATGTCTTCACTGACATAATCAATCCCGAGATTAATATCTATGTACGTATACAACTAATTGCTTTTGTTGTAAGTCACCATAATTATTTTAAAAACTTATGGTAAATATATTTTTTAATAATGAATTTCTCTTTTTATTAATATTTTTTCCATTTTATTCTTTAGTTTATACTGTAGGCTGGACTGGCTGGTGTGTACTCCTGGGCCCCGACACATTGCTTTGAGTGGGTCTCTGGTTGAAAATTATCTCAATACATGTTTGCACTTTGAAGATATTTCCATAATGAACTGCTAATCGACAATGGGCAGATAATAAGATTATTTATGAAATGTTTAAAAATACCTGTTTACGTTAATAGGAAAGTGCTTTATATATATATCAGACAATACAAGTTCTTCAGGCTTTAATATTCTTAAAATCTTTTAAATGCATACGATTTCAATGAGTAACCTTTGAAGTAAACTATTTTACATAATATCTCTGGATTATCAAGCTAGCCTGACAAAACTAAATAGCCACATACGGCAAAGAAACAATGATCGCTACAACTGGCAGTTTGCTAAAACCACGAAGTGTAGACGTAAAGTGAGATATACTCCTCAGTAATAAATATAAAGCGACAATTTGCAAAAAGCAGCCGGTAATAACTCGATGCCAAGAGACAAAAACCTTATTCATTTTTTTTTATACCGATTTGACTAAGTCTAGACTACATTGCAGCTGATAGAAAGTATGGTTTAGTCTAACAACGGTTACGACTATAAGGAAAAGGAAAGCCATTGACATTCAACGACGTCATGTCAGCTCACATATACCAAGACAGAAAGTCTCTAGGTATATGAACACGTATGTACATAAAACATGTATGTCATACGCTGCTCCTGAAACACTACAATCTGAAGTGAGACACTATGGTAGATTTTCCATTTGTGTACTTTGGTCACGAATCTTGACCGTGTAAGCGCAAGCATCCTACCTCATTTGAGCGATAATTTATCTATTTATTGTAACAGTACGCGTGTATTAAAGCGAAATATACTTAATCACGCAATTATTCATAATATTTCCTGTGGCATTATTCGTTTAAGTCCGTCACTCGACAGTTCCGGTTGCCGCCTTTTTTTTTTTTTTTTTTTTTTTTTTCGGCGTGTCCTACGTTGGTGGCCTGGGAAAGACCTTCACAACAAAACCGGGCTTGGTGGGCGAACGCAGAGGGCGCTCAGCCAGGGTTGCCGCCATTGTGTTAAACATGACTCGACATTGGCTAAATGAGTTTACCTATTGAATAAAATTCTCGGCTTCGCTTCTTGTGCTCCCGGTCGGATAGTAACTTTTTTAATTAAATCATACTGCCCGCTAAAACAATGAAAAGGTTTCGTAAGTTAATTCATTACGAACCTCGGAAAGATATGACGTGAAATAATTGGTTTTCTGCTAATTTTATTATATCAAATGGTTCTCTCGTTGAATTTTTATTTTTCATTGTACTTAATAAGGCATTTTCACAGGTGCAAAGACCGTCGAATTCCGGTGTAACAATAGCAACTGTCGATAAACTCTCGTCTCTTGGCTGTCGCTACTGTTCTCGGACTATAGTATACTTTCCATCACGTCCAAGGTAGTATGTGCATATTGTCAATAATCGCTGGTGACCACCAAATAACGAGAGTCCATTGACAATCGTCACTATCATCCCAAAGTATATCATAAACGAAAGTATAGAGTGAACATGTATTCAGGGCTAAAGTCCAATCTAAAATCACTGGTGACCACCAAACGACGAGAGCCCATTGACAATCATCACTATCATGCCTAAGTATATCACAAACGAAAGTATAGAACAAACATGTACTTGGGGAAAACTACTACTACTTTTTTTTACTTAAGGAAAATCCTCATGGGACCGTCTCGGTCGCACTGGGGGGTTGCGCGAAACCGAGGTGTGTCGGTCTTGTACCGACTAAAAACCCCAAGGTGACTACTTCTGCGCATTGACGGGGCATGCGGGACCTGTAATCAATTCGCCACAGCCCCGTCGCGCCGCGCCCGCTGGGCACAAACTCTGAGAAGATATCTTCCCCGACACTGCTCATTGTATTTAGGCAGAGCACGTCACAATGCTCTGCCTACTTCTCGAGGGTCGCTAACCAGTCGCTCATGGCCCACCCTGAGCGGCCGCGACCCCAAAGAACGAACATTTACTAATTCAAGGAGACAACTCCAGGTAGACCGAGGCGAGTGTCTGCGACGAATTTCGCACGTGAGCGCTGCGGTCGCGATCCGGTTGTGCAATCAAGTTCGAGACTATAGTTATACAAAGGTGTTCAACACAGCACAGTGACTTTCTTCAGCCAAATATTTCAGCTTCAACTCGTATAAGTCTATATGTCTTTACACTACAATTGAGAATTGTAGAGACTACTGTGATTTGCTTAGAGTTTACTCAAACATCACAAGTTATATTGTTTAATTAATATCAAAATATATGATAAGACACTGATTTTATCAACTTGGACTCGCCTATAGGAATACTGTCTGTTATATATTTAGTTTTTTGTAAAAGACAATCCTATATCCCGAACAAAGTCCAAAAAACCTCTATAAATCTTAGAGTAAAGATCGCTACATAATACCGTTGCTTCGTCGACTTAAAGATGGTCAAAGGTAGATAGAAGTAGATAGGTAGTTAGTCTGTAATGATAACGTTAGATGTCTGTATATAAATATAGGTCAAAATGCACCCCTATGCAGAATAACAAAATTATACAATTATATGTCGGGGTCTCGACATATATAACGACAGTGTTTATAAATTAAAAAAAAAATATTCGAGAAGGTTGTTGTAAATAGATTGTTGTTTTTTTTTTTGCTTTTTTGTTTCTTTTTATAAATTAGATTAGAATATTTTAGAATATTTTTTATGTTACTCGTATTTTTATTTTTCTTTTCTTCTGTGCTTGTAGTCTACACTTTTTAATATAGTCGCATTTGTAATATATCCTGTTCACGTCTTATATAGTTTTATATGTTAATGTAGACTATGTAAGTCTACTTATAAATAAATAATAAATCATTATAACGACAATCGTGGCCATGCTTACGGTATACTCCGTTCACCATCAGATCAAGTAGGTACTTATCACTTCATCGAGCTAATACGAAAAACCTTTAAAAATTGTGCAATGGCCTCAAAGTTTTTTTTTTGATAACCCGGGGGAAATGCCTGACGGACCTCAGGGGGCGGTGAAGGCTGCTCTCGGTGTGTCGGATTTGCACCGACTAAAGACCCTGGGGTGTTCCTCCTTCCTGTCTGACCGGGGCCGGAGGTACAGTGTTATCCTCTTCTCTGACCCTCGGCGACGTCTGGCTTTTTGTCAGGCCGCATCTCTGCACTGCGAGGGGTTGTGTAAGGAGCCACCCCTCGCTCACCTCAATATCTTGGAGCGGTGTGCGGAAACACGTCACACACCGCTCTCGCCTGGATAAGTTGGGCGGTACGCTCCCTCAAGTGGAATTGGTCACAAAGTGACTTAAAAAAGTATATATTATTTCGGCTTTCGCAGTATGTCCTTGTAAAAGCAATATAATTGTTATTATGTTTAGATAAACCCTTTCATATTTTCTTTCATAAAAACACTATATCATCGGGAAAACCTACAATATAGGATCTTCCTTGGCCCGAAATACAAATTCTGATAATGTATAGAAAGCCGCTGTTGGAATCGAGCAAACAAACGTCACTATATAAAGGGAGGTAATAAAAGATAGAACTTTTTTTGGTTTCGAACAAGTTGATCGAGATTGCTATTGAAATACTCTCGGTTCTTATTGGACTCTGTCCAAATAAGAAGCTGCCGCAAATTAAGCTTTATTTCCCAAATAGCTATAACGTATTGCATTTCAAGCGCATTAGATAAATAAAAAACATAATTTAGGTCATAAAAATCTCGAAAAATCCACTAAAATTAAAATATACATTTTGAATATAAATTACGTATTGTCGCTTGCCGGTCGCTGCTGTTTTTGAACTACAATGCACATAGAGTGTAATAGTCACTTTGTCAAGCTAGTATAAAATAGTACATATTTTTTTATTTTTGTTACAAATAACACTCCTAAAGATAAGAACGGAGAATATTATAAAAACAGATAACACACTTATCCCGATAACTCATCTCGACTAGGACTAAAAGGTTCTCAAACTCTTACTTTTGCTGAATAGTTGAGCTGTGGAATGGTCACCGGTTAATGTGTTTAAGCCATCCTATGTTATTGGGATTTAAAGCGGGAAGAGATATTTGTGTAGGCTGGCATGATCACAAGAACTATCGATTGTTTTCCCTACTTACATCATGTACACGCTTTCTCTGATTACACCTTTTTGTTGTAACCTGGAGGAAATCTCTAACGGATCTCAGGGGGCGATGTGGGTTGCCCCCCGGTGTATCGGACTTGCACCGACTAAAACCCCCTGATGTGTTCCTTCTCCCGCCTGCTGAGTGCCAAGGGCAAGGCCGGGCCATCTTCCTCGGCACCCAGCGACGTCTGGCCTTGTTCAGACCCTGAACCATGGTAGGATCCCTATACTGAGTCAGAATAAAAAAAAACTTTTATTTTTGTAGCATTTTACATATATAATATAGTATAAGTATATATATAATACTGATGTTACTAACCCTGAAAGATAAATTATTGTTCTGTAAAGAAAAACTGTTTTCGCACGATACTCTTCAATCGCGAAGCAGGAAAACCTCCCCATAAGTCACGCTCCCTGTCAGCTACACCGACGCCTGTCGTTCCACATCCACTGAGGATAAATCGAGCACTTTAATATGTCGCTTACCATTGCCGAATCGGTCGAAAGAATTGCTCAACAACCACATATATTTTGATGTTGCAAAGAGACTATTTTACTTTACTCTTAAATTTACGTTTATTTTACTTTAACAGCCTTATAGCGACCCTACCAAGGACACTGAAGGTCCTGGGTTCGAGTTCCGGTACCAGCAAACCTGTCTGTGACGAGTAGATAAATTTGTCGCAATTCATGGATGTTTATATTTATTTATGAATGCATTTATATCTTTATATATTACAGAA
Source organism: Automeris io (assembly GCA_036320925.1). Classification (NCBI taxonomy): domain Eukaryota; kingdom Metazoa; phylum Arthropoda; class Insecta; order Lepidoptera; family Saturniidae; genus Automeris; species Automeris io. Next base: position 4,496,268 of record JAUDJH010000009.1, on the reverse strand, counting down.
TTCATAATATAAGCGCAAGGTTAGCTTGGGACTTTTTTTTTTACTTGGGGAAAATCCTCATAGGACCGTCCCGGCCACGAAGGGGGTAGCAGTCGGGGTGTGCCGGACTTTTACCAACAAAAAACCCCAAGGTGACTACTTCTGCGAATTAATGGGGACTGCGGGTCTTGTAATCAATTCGTCGCAGCCCCACTACGCCGCACCTGACAGGCACAATCACGGGGGGAGACGCCGCCTGCCCCGATACCACCTACTGTACTTCGGCAGAGCGCGTCACAATGCACCGCCGACTTCTCGTGGGTCGCTAACCGGTCGCTCAGAGCCCCCACCCTGAACAGCCATAGCCCCTAGCTTGGGACTAGATCATCGTCTTCAATAGTCAGCAAATATTATACTTTATAGAGAAATATCTAGAATATACTTTGTACATCTTCAATTTTAATTCGGTCTTCGCCATAATAATAACACCGCACCTGAAATCATGTACACTATAGTCTTAAAACTGAATGTTACTATCGAAAGGCATCTATTTGTCAATATTGCTGTGATCATATAAATAAATATGTTTTCTCGCTTCATCTATAGTTTATGTTCGTCTCTATATATATATATATATATATAAACTAATATCATTTCTTATTGAGACTATTCCACGAATTAATCACATAGGTTAAGAGTTAGAGAACTTTTTAGTCCTAGCTGGGATGTGAGATACCATATAACTGTGACTCAGTAAAGGCGTACGTGTGGTTTTATTCAGGAAGGGAGACGGTGGAGCAAGGTTAAATAACTCTTCAGAACTATTTAGAATTATAATAAGATAAAATAATTAAAATTAAAAATTGACTTTATTATTGCATTTAAAAATTTTTAAGAATGAATAATGGTTTCCGTGCAACACAAAAAGTTTAAATCTAAATAGAATTTTATACAAGTTGAAACTAGGTTTAATTTGTTGGTGTAAATCGACCCTAATGTAATTTACACAAAGGAAGAGCTTTAAGTCAATATTAAGGTAAATGAAAGTATAATGGATAGCAATTAGCCGTAAATTGGACTATATAATTTTAACGATGCGGCGCAATATTACAAGGGAAGCTGTTTGCATTACATAATTTGATTAAAATTCATGGTCTTTCTGCTAAAACTATGAAATAATGCTGTTTCACCTTTATTCTGTTTACTATAACTGTATATTAAGCTTACTGCTAATCACGAATGGACAAAAAATATTTCAAAGGTATCTAATCACTCCACCCAAACCTGGGGAACTAAATTCGTCCACTCGCCCGGGGACCGAACAACCTTATTCGGGCCTCCTCACTGGGAGGGCGGGTGTAAAGAGCCCACGCCTTTAACCCTTTCTCACGGGCGGCGCGCTAGACGCTGCGCGCCACCTCCCTCTCCTCAAGGTAGCAGACTCTACTGCCTGGCTATTGTCACCGAAGGATGATGTCACGCTCGTTTTGGGCATACGCATCCCTCCGGCGACGAAGCTTTGCCCGCCATTCGGCCAGGATAGTTGTTCTTTTCCTGTCCTTTTCTGCTTCATAACTGCTTCGCAGAAGGCTATAACCCCTTTTCAAGCCATCACTACCATAGCTTTCTTCACTACCGACCATGGCTTTCCCCACCGCCGGCAGTGAAAGGTCGTCACTGATATGGCCCTTAGGACCGCACGTTCTTCAACCCAGGCTGGGCACTCCTCTATTGCGTACGCCGTGTCTTCGGGACTCCGACACTCGTGACATTCCGCCGCAGGCTCCCTTCTGGTCACTAACCACAATATTAACAAGTCTAGAGAGAGTCCTTGGTAGAAATTATTTATTATGTATTCTTTGACGTCATGAAGGAACAAACACGCGAGTCTACCAAATATTGTTTGACATTTATTAGTTTCGCTTTTGCTCTATGAATATTGTATTCATGCGGCAAATATTTATAGATGAAATAAAATTTTACGGAACCGAGGCATAGACCCTAACGGTTGAGTTAGTCTACCAGTTTAAGTTCGTTCAGCGAGCTATGTTGAGCATCTCTTTGAAGGATAAATTCCGAAATTAGGTTATCCGACAGAAAACCTAAGTTTTCGGAGTGACATAGTCCCCCGTAGAAGCAAGCTGAAGTGGCAGTAGGCAAACTATATATGCCGAAAAACTGATAGTCCTTAAAGCAGGCGAGAATTGGCAGAAGTAGCGTAAGGATGCCTCCCGGCAAGGAGGAGTGACGACTTGCGGAAGGTGGCCGGTAAAGATTAGATGAGAAGAGCCGAAGCCCCGGGTTCTAAGGGGTCTAAGGTGGGCTGACGATGATGAAAAATTTTTAAACCAGAAGGTGGCAAGTTAGCTTGCATACCACCTGACGGAAAGTAGGTTTTGTTACCATGTGTAGTAAGCAACACCAAATATGTCACCATCATGCAAATCCAGATTTACAAAACTGTTTTACACTTTAGCGTGCTTAAAACGCTTAAGATTAACAAATTAATCCTAATATTAATATTAAATAAAATATATATATTTATGTAAAAACACTTGTTATCCTAAATGATACATCGTCGTCGACTCTAAACTACTGTAGCTAGAAACATGAAATTTGGATATTAGTGTTTTTTAAACCCATTACTGATTTTTTGATACTCCACAGAGAGTGAAATAGTTTTAATTGAAAATTCGTCAATTTGAAAATAAGCTCTATGAAAACTTGTGCTTTGTAGTCAATGGAACAATTCTATTTTCGTTGTTTTTAGGAAATTAACCCCGCAGAGGTAAAAATAAAGGTTGAAAATGTCGTTGTAAATTCTTCAGTTGTTAGTGTTTATCGTATCTGGGCAAGAACAGCCTGGCTTCGCTAGTGTAACATAAAATAAATAAGTTAATATAGTCCTTAATATTTGACCGCAAAATCACAATTATACCTGAGGGTTTAATGTTACCACAGAAACTGGAACATGATTTTAAGCTCCAGACATTACAACTACATCATATTTTACGAAAACAATGAGATTATGATGCTAAAAGTTCGGTGGCTTAACCTAATTTCTTAGATTACCGGGCCTGATCTAATTTCTAAAATCTCCGCTTAATATAATAAACAACCAGGGAGTCTACCAGTTAGTTACTGCTTAATTCGTTCATGTTGAGATATAAAAGGCTATAAATTGCATTACGCCGGTACAGGGTGTCTAACTGCCTGCCGTCTGCAACATTTTACGCTCATGCGTTTTTTTAGGCTGATAAAGCATCAACCAGCCCTTGTTCTTGAAATTTTAGGAGTCGAGACCAAAACTACCACCTTCCGTCTTAGTCACTGTACATTTGCTTCTTTATTAAATATATAGATTCATTCAATTGAAAAATATTTATAGCATAATATTTAAAGATTTTGTGTTCTAAAACTTTGTAAAATTGTTAAAACCATTTATCACATCAGAAGCGAAATATTTCCAAAAAACTACCTTCGACCTTAATTTATTTAGTATTCCGGTAGAAAATCCTGCATAGGACCATCAGGTGTGAGGGCAGCGACCTTGGAGTTTCAGATTCCTACTGACTAAAAACCCTCGCGATGTCCTTCCAATCACTCCACCCGAGCCTGGGAATACAGATTCTTCCAGTCTCCCGGGGAGCGAACAGCCTATTTAGGATTCTTCTGGGGGAGGGGTGCGTGTAAAGAATCCACCCATCCAAATCTTTCTCACGGGCGGTGCGCACTGCCTTCCTCTCATCCGGGCAGCAGACTTCCTCAAGTCTACTACCTGGCAACCTTTAAGCTTACATAATTTACCACGTAATAACAATATCTTTTGAGCCTTTTAAGTAGACTTTTATAACGTCATAACATAAACTTATGAAAATTTCCAACATATTTTTTTATGGAGATGTAGGGCCACTTTTTTAGATATATTATTCAGTGGGTACGATAGGTGATGGACTAGAATTAGGCGCCCAGGTCCTGGGGCACGATTTGAGCTCCCCCTCATAAATCCGTGGCTGTCATCAACTGTTCCGTAAAGAAATCTAGTTTTATTGATTTAGACCTCAGCTAATCTCCACTACATTTGTATAAAATTGGCCTCACACTAGACGTATTAAATCAAAGGACCTCTAAGATTTAGCCTCACAGATTCCTAGCACTCCTAAACATTAAAAAAACATCTTAACTAGTACTATAAATGAGGAGTCTAATTTCAAAACCCACTATAACATATTTTTTCAAATCCCATAAATTTATAAAAACTTATAATTAATCTTTGACTTAACAATCACATTCTTATAAGGTATTTAAATTATTATTCTAGGGTGAAAAAGCAAAAAAGAAAAAATTCATATATAATATTTGCTTTGATAAAAACATTTCAAATTACTATTAGGACTATTAAGTAATTTTGTACGAAAAATGTTTTAGCGGGTTTTGAAATTAGACGCCTCAAATGTGAATTTATATGTTACATTAGTACATTTTCACGCCTTCACTACTCCACATATAATCATAAAATTTGCACACACGTTTTCATGGGTACAAAAAAGGGCGCAGGGTATCTATTATACCGAAAAAAGGACTCTTCCCGAGGGACAAAAAATAACTTCATGCGAAACACGAGTTCTACGCCGACCAAGGAGCGAAACAGCTAAATCAAAAATTAAAAAAGCAATATTCGGGATAATTCTAATGTTTAAAACAAAAATCACACAGCATTTATCAAAGTTATTTAGTTAAATTTAATGAAATAAATTCAATATAATAACGATGAGAGTATTATCAAAACAATGAAAATTCCTTGAACAAATCTGCTGGAAGTCATAAATTATACGGGAACGCTCTATTCGCAGTTATTCAAGCCACTTCGCATTTAAGCGATTGGGAATCTCATAATGGAAAAATAGAACATCATAAATTCGAACCAATTTCAATAGTTTTAAAGGAAATTTTGTTGAACTCGCAGAAAGAGAATTTCATATTATTAAATTTCATTTTGCTTATTTTATACCTTCTAATTACGATGTAATTGGCAATTAGTAAAACAATCACTTTCCAATTATGATAACAAAGTATTGCGCTCAACTTAGGGAAACGACCCTATTTGTTGGAAATACAGTTATTTAAACATATATAAATTAACAAATATATTAAACAACGAAAACACCAGAAATGGTGTAAAAAACTTTATACATTTCAGTCGATCACTACTTCAAAATATCTTTCCTATTAAAACACTGTCCTAGAATGTAAGCTATAAGGCCATTAATGCATTAATATAATTTTTAATGAATTAGGGGAGTTACAAATGATAATGATGTTGATTCAGATTATAGATAGGTAGATATACTTTGATAAATAATATTATCTACTATTTCTTTTATTATTATTTTTTATGTGAAAGGAAGATAATCAGAGTAACAGTCTACCAGATTGTAAGCGGTCATTGTCGCCTATAACTACAACACACGAAGTATCATCACCACGCTACCGATCTAAAAGAGCGGCCTCACTATATAACTATGGTTCGACAATGTGACCCCACGGTTCCTGATCGAAAGTACGGTGTAGCTCAGGAACGGTAGCGACCGCCAAGGGATGGGAATCCATTGACAGTGACAGAAGGTCTCTAGGTATACAAACAACTGGAGGTACATAAGCTGATCCCGAAATACACGAGACTGAAGCAAGTCATTATGACAGTCGCGCAGTGTAGTCACAACCCAGGTCATGTAATCGAGCACCACCTAAACACTATTTATCTAACACTGTTATCTACAGTAATACTTAGGTATGCACAATATGAAATACCTCTAAACCACGACAGCAATAGTCTATACTAATATTATAAAGAGGCAATGCTTGTAAGTTTGTTCGTGTGTAGGAGGTAAGGTTAAGGAAGTTATTAGAAATTGTTACACTTACCTTAAATAAAAATAAAAAACCCATTTATTTCTCATCAACAATATCCAATAAAAAATATACAATTATTATGACGAATTACTTTACAACATTATGAAGTAAAATTATACATAAATAACAAAAATTGAACAATTCTATAAACAAATGAAATTAAAAAAAAGTTTTATATATAATAATCGATATAATTAGCGTATAACTTAAAATATTATTTTAACTGTACGTGCCTATTTAAAAGTTCTAGCTAATTGTTTAATTGTCCAGTACAGCGTCGATGAGAACCCCTCTTCGGGTATAGGCCTCCTCCAAACAATTCCAGTGTGATCTGTCTGAAGCTGTTTTGAATCAGCTAGCGCCCACTATGGATCTAATGTCATCAGACCAGCGCATAAGCGGTCTACCTATCGCTCGTTAGCCGCTGGGACCAGTCAAGAGCGTAGCACCTCTCGTCTATCGCTCATCTTTCTGTCTATCGAGGTGGCCGGCCCATCGCCATTTAAGTTTAAGAGTTTGTTGTAAAAAATAATAAACTTGGTCTTCGCTCTTAAGGCCGAATTGCGTACTTTATACAGCTTCTTGATTTTTAAAACCGACCTTATCTTCTGCATACAGTGCTTTGTCAAAGACCATGTTTGGGCTCCATGTATTAAACAAGGTAATACGCAACTATCCATAACTGTCTTTTTTAAATGCAAAGACATGTTGCTCTTAACTTGTACATTGTAACATGTACACTTACCTTAGTTCATCTTAATCCTGAAACTATCTATCTGATGTAAAACGTTTTTCAGCAATATTTAAAATGAATGCCTTGCGTCTCGGTAGTCGACTACCGAGACACAAAGCTAGAGTACGTGCGTGTACGTCGCAGTTCGGTGTGCCTTAAAGTGCAAATAAACAGTAAAACGCCAAAATCCGTGTCTTTCTACAACCACACCCACGACCACCGGTCATAAATCTTTAAGGGGCTCATTATACAGTGCGTCCCATAAGTCGACGTCCAAAGCTAAAGGGCTTATAGAAGAACAGTAATTTTATAGCTAACTGTAAATAGAATTAACCAATTCCAATGCTTTTAGGAGATACATGGAAAATTCACAAAATATAACCTCTGATCTCGTATAACTAAAAATATATTAACAAATATCCTATGAGACTTTTGAGTTCACATTTAAAACGTCAAAACAAAGGTCTGTTCAAGTTTTTTGTCTGTATTTATGAAGTTGGCCTGCCTTTTTATATATGTCAGCTTGGTGTTGTACTCATCTACGGCATCTAGAATATGACACCCGATGCTCTGATCTCAGCTTGACCAATCCACCACCCACACACACATCCACATCCACATACGTGTCTGTGATTTTTAAAAGTGTAAAACAACTTTGACTTACTTAACAATATATTATTTTGTTTTCGTGCAATACAGAAATTCTACAATAGCAGAGCCGCGGGCTTAGGCTAGTATATTACGAAGGCATGTATCGTCCAAAGGAATGTAGTAAGGCATACATACCAAAGCAACCACTACAGAACTGAAATAGTTTCTAATTCCAAATTTATGACCTCATCATAATAAACTCAATGCACAATTATGAGGATCATTACTCAAGCATATTGTACGTACAGAGCCCTAATACCTAGTCCCAAAGGGTCTTAAACAATTACATACTACATTACACAGCTTGTTTTAAACCGAAAACTTCGCGGTACTTGCGTACAGCCCAGTCTCGGGTGAACTTCGGGGCTGGTCCGAGCCTATAACGACCTCCCGTAGGATGCTAGTACGTACTCTAAATCACTTTAAATGTTGTTAAACTTTAATACTTACACTGTAAAACACTCTCCGCTGAGTTGTATTCTCACATTATCTATGTATCTCACATATATGTAAGTTAATATGTTGTGAAACTATGAGACGATTACTTATTTAAACTTGTATATTATGTCTCATCTTTTTGACGTAGTACAAATTAAAGTCACTATAATGTTGTGTTCGGACCACGTGAATAAATATCGTACAGAGTTGCCAAATAATTACATTGCTATACAAGCGTTTTATGTGAGCGTGGCCACTAGCTGCCTGTAAAATTCGCGCCGAAAATACAGTCAAAATCTGTTAGAACGACATCGAAGGGACTACTCATATTTAGTCGTAAAAACCGATAGTTGTAATAACCGGTGAGGTTTTCAAGATACGAAATCTTATTTTATTTTTACGGTATGTTGTTATAAACGTTGTCGCCATAAACGGTATTCACAGTATTTAAATGTATACCGTATATCCATGATTCGCGAAAAACTAATCTTTTCGTCACAGAACACATCGCCGATATCGAGGCTCGAATCCGGAAGCTTCAGAGTTGCAGGCAGTCTCTACCAATACGCTATCAGGTCATCAATTGAATAGAATAGTATAAAATAGATTAACCTATTTAACTTTGTTTATTCTGTGATAGTATTTTGAAAGCCGATTTACGAATCAATTGTTCGGAAACAATAATAATAACATCGTGAATAACTCGTTCACCATAATGATTGTTGTAGCCCAGTTTCCTAAGAAAATAATGATTTGGATTATTTTTAAAGGGCGTATATTTTTGCGTGCGTTCCTACTAAGGGCTAAATGACATGGAAAATTGGAAATCGTTATATTAGGTTTTTGGATAACTTTTATCGAACCTTTTTGGCTCCTGCTGTTTGCTGATTCTTTATATTATTTCGACTGGGTCCAGAGTGTTTGGTTGGGTTCTACCAAAGCCCCTTTGCGGTCACCGGTACGTATAATCAGATATTAAGTCGTCCGTATTCGGTGTTTTCAGTCAACAACTGGGTTCATTGATCATTAGGTCGACCGTATGCAGTAAAAGAAGCGGTCCACGTGTTCGGTTATTTTCTATTTCAAATGCGCTCTTAAGGAGCTAGGAGTCATTGGCATCTGACATCTTATCTTTTATCTCGTTCTCACAGGGATGTGTATAGTGACCGCAGATTAAAATACTCCATTCTACACAGTTATAATAGATTTGGACGGCATGATAAAACGAGATGTCAAGAGATGTTTGCGCGGGACGGCATGATTACTGCAACTATCGATAGGTGTTTTTTCTGTCGATAGTTGTAATTAGTTTTTGGACGCATCATGCATAACCCTCTCCTAACAAGCGTCATTGAGCTCGCTCTTCAGCACTTCTCAACTGATCCTTTCGGGTCACCTTCCACAGGTCATCGTTCTATTTTGCCGGAGGGTGACCCAAACTACGCCTACCGATTCAAGGTCTCCATTCAAGAACCCACCCGCTCCAACGATCATCGGTTCTTCGGCATAAATGGCCTGTCCACTGCCACTTCAGCTTGATAATACGGAGAGCTATAGCGACAAGTTTATTTTTCTGCCGGAAAGCCTCGTTTCAGATTTTATCTTTTAAAGAAATGTCTAAAATAGCCCGCTCCAAAACGCGCATAAAACGCGTAATTGTTATAAAGCAAAGCTATAAATGAAGCAACTAAATTTCTGCATTTTTGTAAACTTATTCTTAATCATTTTATTCTATCGTGTTTTTCCTTTGACCCTAAAGCATAATTTAATACAATTATGACAAAGAAACAGCATAATGTAATAAAAATCTGAATTTCAAGAAGTGTTTCAATACAGGTCGTACAAATTTCAAGTTGTACTATTTAAGAACATCTTAATACTTTCACTTTTGATGTGTTTCTGATTTCTTTATATTTACTAGTAGTATAATGACACAATGTAGACATATGTAGACATATGAAGAAATGGATATACACAAAATGATCCCGAAGTGCGATCTGCCGAAGTGAGTCAATACGATAGTTTCTCCACTTTTGTACTGTGCCCTTCATTATTGCTGTAATATTACCCTAAAAACAAATGATCGCATTGGCCGAAGCAAGAAGCAAATGTTATGGTCCCCTCGTACATCGCGTTTAAGTTGTAAAATGAAATCGACATATCTACTGAATTCCTTTTCGTAAGGAAGTTTCAGTGAATGCTTATAAAATGTGAGTAAACGTTGCTTTGAACTTACATGGAAAGTCTTTTAAAAGGTCATGTTTTAATGAAATGGATTCATTTAATCCAGAATAAGCTTTTGTGCTTATTTGAATATTCATTGACGTCAATGCTTTTATCTCTGTTGATATTAGAAACTTTGCATATTGATAATACTTTCTGAATAAAATAATAATCATTTAAATAAATTTTCAATATAGCATATTTTATCCCGTAATTTAGAAATAAATACAAGGTATAGTTCAGTACTATGAATGGCGATCCACTACGTTACTGGTCACATTGAGCACGGTATACAACCACAATGATGATGATGATGATGTCCGAGCTGGTTTCGGCCACGGCGACTGTTTCAACACCGGTTAAGAAATTCGAGGTCCAGTTTTTGGAAACAGTCAATTGCGCAGGAGATATTTAAGTGCATAACTGGACGCGCAGCCAGAAAAGCACTCTCTCGTCCGAGCTCCCTCAGACCCGATGGAAAGGAGAACCAGTACGATCGGGAGGGAGCGGGATGCAGGTTTGGTCGAGTTTTCCTTCGCTAAGCACCTGGTTGAATTGCGGTGTTCAAGAGATACCTTAGTCGCTTTTTACGACACCTCAGCAAGAAGAGGGGGGTGCTATTCTATTCTGCCGGCAGCCAACACGGCTTACAACAACAACCACAATATGGCCGTAGTCACTAACATACATCTATTCATCCCGAAAAGTATACAGCTCGATGTAATTATTTACGAATATTCCATTTTAGCCAGGCGATGAAAGAACTATTTGAAACTGACTGTAAGCTGATATAATATTCTCATTCTTTTTTAGTATTTATACACAAACTTTATAAATCATAATACAATGTTTAAACATGAAACGGAAACGCAAAATCAATAAATTTATTTTAGTACACTATAGTTCCAATTTATATGCGCATACTGAGCGGGACAGTTCTCTAAAGTACCACAAAATATCGAGGAAAACTATGATAAAATCTCAAAATAGAGTGCAAATGATAGCAGCATATGGAATAATAAAGGAATGGAATAATAAAAAAGTGGTACAAGATTCGTGAATTTCCTTTTATTAATTATTGTACAATATTATTTAAAAAATCAAGTCCATTTTAAAGAGATCCTTATTTGGAGAATTTTAATACGACAAAGAAAAAGATCTCAAGAAAGTAACATGGTACCTAATCTGGCGAACATATCAATCTGGTGACCGCATTATAGCTGATAACAAAAAAGCTTGACTAATTCTAAAGACAAGGAAAGCTATGATTACTATTTATTCTAGAATTATCTCATATACCATTTTTCACAAATAAGTGGTGCTCTTTATTCTTTAAGTATTTTGCAATTTAGTTAAAACGTTATTCTTAATAATTAAAGGTGAAACCATAATTAAATATTAAAATATTTATAGACCAGTATCGTTAAAATCTTGTTTCATTTGTAGGCAATTGATATATTTTATGTAAACAAAATAAAAGCGAAATAGCGATTAAACTCAATTATATATCTTTCTAATGTTGACTTAAAATTTTAATCGCCCTTTAAAAGGTAACTGGATGTTAATCCCAATGAGAGAACGTTTCCCTTCATAAAATAAACATGACTTAATTCAGATGACGATGTTTAATTAATTTTACATTTCTCTTTCAGTTACTACACAAATTAAAAGAGTATATGTACTCGATACTATAATAATGAAATTAATTTTATATTATATTGTGGTAGTAGATCGTTCGGTGCGCCGGGCAATACTCATTGATATCATCATACCATATAATGAGAATTTCGTGAAAGCGGAAAAAGAAAAATATTGAGACATCGCACACAAGATTACCAGCACGTAGTATGTGGGTTCAGTGATTATTGTTTCGATAGTAGTATTTACTAATGGGCTGTTCACTAAAAGTCTCGATTCCCATCTTATTAGGCTCTCTTTTGGTTGCTGGATCAAGGGTCGGATAAAGAAGGCGGTAATACTCGATAAGGCACGTATTGTAAGGAGGTTCTTCTACCTGAGCTCCTAACTACTGGTGACTTGGGTCTCAAACCTCGCTCCCGTAGGTCTATATAATTTTATATTTTAAAATTAAAAAATATTGTAAATAAAAAAAATAAGAGATAATAAATTAATAACAAAGTAAGTTGCGTGAAATGATTAGTAATCGGACATGTATTAATTATCATCAAACAAAAATCAAATCATTAATGTACAGAGGTACAAAAGCTAAGCTAGAAGCAAAATGGCTACGACAATGGGAGTCGAAGCTGCTCGCGTCTGTAGGCTTTACCTTAGTTTCCCTACACGTGACTCCTGGGTGGTGCTAAACGAGCAGCAGCGAGGTGGTAGGGCGTCGGTGCCCGTCTGGATCGCGACCACAGTACATGGGTGTAAAGCGCGTCATAGTGACCAGTTTCGGCTTGTCGCGTTTCGGGATCAGCTTGTGTATATCCAGTAGCTCATATACCTAGAGACCTTCAGTCGTGGTATACGAGGGCCGACATGACGATGTAGACTATCAATGGATTTTTATCCTTTGATAGTCGCTTTCGTTTTTGGACTACACTGTACTTACCATCAGGTACACTGTAGTCACTATGTCGAGCCAGTATAAAAAAAAAATAAGACGGCCACAGTTAAAGTTTATCACTGACTATTAAAACCTAATAATCGTTTTTTTTTTCACACTGACTTGACAAAGCTACTCCAGCATTCTTGACGAAGAGGACAATGTAGTTTCTAGGTATATTAATAACTGGAGGCTGGAGGTACATAAACTGGTACCACAACGCGACATGATGAAACGAATCTTTAAGACGAATTTTGCACTTGTATACTGTGGATATAGAGATATTTAAATTGGGCAGCTATTTACCGGACATACTTATTAAAAAACTTTAGTATCACTTCATTTTTTTTTCTGAAATTTCGTACTCGTTTTTTATCCTGGCTCGACTACAGCGATTTTAATGTGACTACAGCCCATTCATATGTGCACCACGGCAACAAACACCAACACAGTGGCTATCGTCATCCCCAGCCCTCATATACCACCACTGAACTGACTGACAAATTATGTAACAACAGTTACATACCAGAACACTGAAAAATAATATTCTGCTGAATGTATAAATGTGATAATGTAATATATAGGATTTTTATTAATAACTTAGATACTTCAGTCTTAATTTGATATATAAATAGTAAATTAAAGATATTGTAACCTTTTGTACCTTTGGGAGTAATTATATCGTTCGGTATTGATGTCGCATTCGATGATGAAGTTGTGTGGACTCGTTGCTAGCCTGGTACGTACTGTCTTGCCGAGTTACTCTTTTCACATGCTTCGGTCTAACTGAGCCGGTGTGCATGAAGGTGCGTTGGCGGCAAACTTACATAGCAATTGTTTGCACATAACAATTTGTCACCGTGAAAGATTGGCTTATTATGTTACTGCTAAAAAATCTTACAGTTTAGAAATTGTTAACAAAGAACGTAATTACAAAGGCAATTCTAAGGCGTAGTAAGCCCAAACACATTAAAATAAAAGTACAATAGACACGTTTTGTGCACCTATATACCTTATATGCATTTAGTAGTTTATCTAGATACCATGTATAATATAAAGCAAGATAAAATATATTATTTATTGTTTATATTCCAAAGAATGTATATTTTTTAAGTCAATTAACAAACCAATCAGCGTGGATGGATATATAGAATCGTCTTTTATTACGAGAGGCAAATAATTCGCGCGACCATTATCTGTCGTCATCAATCTTCCCGATGCTGCGCGTAATGAATTCCAGATTGGAGATTGAGAACTCATTTTGGTTTTTATATTTCCTATCTTTTCTATGACATTGAGCAAAATTGGTTACTTCATTTTCGCTATACATCGCTTCTAAACATTTTACCGTACGTTTTCAGCGCTATCGTACATATCAAGCCGTCATCATTTGATGACTCTAGAGCTGTGGAATAATCTACCAGCCAATATACTCCCTTTTATAATGTTGAGTCTTTTTAAATGATTCTGAAGAGAACTTTGACCTTGGTGAGCATAATAAAAAACCGCTATGGACAGAAATTATCCAATTTCTCGATAGATAGTTTTGGTTTAAAACTAGCCTCTATTTAACATCAAATGTAATCTAATCAATTAATGGGTCTAGTATAAAAAATACTGTCAAGCAAAAATATCTATTATCCAAAAAGAGACTAGTTTGTATTGTTTTCATTGAAAAGCAATTGGTATCTCAGATATTTCAGAACTGCTTTATATAAATAAAATAGTAAGAATTTATTTTCAAGCAGTTGCTTTACTCATATACATATCGAGGGGGAAAGGCTATTTGGTTTAAGCGACATTTTTTTGGTGATGTAGTAATATATATATTTCGAATCGCTAAAAAACGTTGATTCCGAATAAACCAAATAGCCTTTCACCCCTCTATATGCTGACCCTCAAAAATAAGTAGTTTGAATATAAAAGTAGCAATTTGTCAATACTAAGTTAAATTTGGGGACTGACACGCGTCTAGATACATATAGGTTATACCTACGAACTGTGACCTCCAAATGGTGCTAAATAAACAACTGTGGAATAGTATGTACTTTATATTCCCAACTGGATCGCGCTTATGGTTATTTCTTTAAATACAATCACCTTTTTTGGTACCCCGGGTGAAAATCCTATATAGTACCGCCGTCATCTGCGTCAGACTCCCAGACTAAAAGCCCCAAGGCTGTTCCTTACCTCGCTGTCAGCTGGATCTGGGGTTTTGTATTCCTCCAACGACTCAATGGACAATTCTAACATGTAATAAAAAAACTTGTTTCTGAACCGTATAAACAATAAATTGATTATCCATTGTATTAAATTTTATTTTATAGTTTTTCTTAGCATATAAAAAAGTTTTATTTGCTAAGAAATGTGAAGAACTTTCAACTTATCAGCGGTCAGTCTCTTTCAATTTTAAATTTAGTTTACAGGAAATGTTACGACCTTTTTGAACTTTCAAGCGTTGTTACATCACTGTTCAATATAAAAGCCGAATTACAAATTTTATCTCAACTACTCGGTGCCTCTAGACGAAACTTAAGAACTTTTACTTAACTAAGGAGACAAAATTAAAGTAACGAAGACTTTCCAGGGATAAAATTAATTTTATTCTACGAGTAGGCCATAGGCAGCTTTCGTTAACTTAGTAAATTCGCGAAGGCGTCTTTCTCTTATATTCTAATAAAATTTAAGACTAGCGTTAATTTTTATAAAACGTTGGTAGATAGTATTTTCGACTTAATAATTTATTTACCTACTACGGTTGTTTTGTCCCGAGAAGGTCGATCAGCTGCGCTACTGGTCACATTGGGCACGACATATAAGTGCAAAGTGGATACAGCTCACACCGAAAGGTATATCGCGTGACGATATTTTATTAGTTGTTTTGAGTACTTTTCCTACATTTGATTTACAATACTATTAATACGGTTTAATAATTATTGTAAATAAAATCATAGGTATAACAATTTATGCTCCGTAAATTATTCTATCTCTCTGCGTGTATTTATTCTCTTCTGGGATCATTGATTATCTATGTGGCACCCTGTGTTGATGATTTAAATCTATAGAGATAAAGTTAAACTGATTTGGTCTTAGTTTGGTCACCATTAGCACTTTTGCTAGCCATAATGTCCACTTGTTAAAGTAAAATTCACTGCTCCGTAAAGTTATCCGTAATTGAAAGTCTCTAGTACCCGCAACCGTAAATCTCCAAAGTTCAGTGGCTGTGGAAAATGAAATCACAAAGCGTACAGAACACGAGAGTGCAGGAAATCTCGGCCAGTGTGCCCGTAGAGCTTTATCTTAAGTGCCTCGAACACGACGAGTTAAATTCAAACAGCTGAAGTACATAAGAATGGATATTACATAAAATATTATAATAATTATAATATATCATAACGCTATATCCAAATCACTGAGTGAGCAGAGCTATAATAGTGTCTATTTTCATTCTGCGCTTATGTCATTTCCAACGTAATCAGTAGTACAGCTGATAGCCGATTTCAAAGATATTTACTTACACGTGACATTCTTATTAGATGCCGTGCGGGTTCCCTCAAGATATTTATCTTCACCGTTGAATATATTGTGGCTAAATCCTTACTTAATCTGGAAAAACCTAGAGGTAGAGTCTACGATTCTCGTTTCCCCACATGGATACCAGTAAACTATCAACTAGGTCAACGCAGCCAAAAAATTCATTAAATATTGAATTTGATTTGCCTACCAAGGTAATAATCTGATTTAATTTTTAGAGGTATCCCTGTATGTACTTGTCCATTTTTCTCAATATTATTGTCTGATTTACTTAACTAAAATATTAAAAAAAATATCCAAAACTATGCAAAAGCACTAGAAAGCGAAGTGTGGGTATCTAGGAAAAGTAATTAGATATCAGCCACTTATATATCTCTGCCCACCCCGAAAAGGATATAGCGTGATGATATGTTTGTTTTTAAAAGACGTCTGAGATATTCAGAGGTAATGTGTAGAATATTTCGTGTGGGGGATTTTTAAAGAACGTCTTCGAATTGCTAGATACCTACTCGTTTATGTATTCAAGCAACATACAACAAGCTGATACATATTAATGTTACAAGAAGAGCTCCACGCGATGATGCATTCTTAAAATACGGTTTATTCGATCCGAGGTAGGTATTACTAATATAAATTATTTTTGACCTTATACTTAAAAGTTAAATATTATATCAAAAGACGACAAACAGGTTGATGATACAATGTAATCATGGTAAATGGTAATTATAGCGTATGGAACAACTGCTACTTGTCAACACTTAATATATTTTGATGTAGGTATCCAAAAATTGTATCTATCTGAAATTGCGTTTGTATTACATTATTGGATACACCGTTTATATAAATTCGGATGAGCATGATGACATAATTATCAAAATAATGTAATACTAAGCTCCGAACAAAATACGGACTTGTTATAAAACTATATCCTGAAAAAAAGTATTCATAATTTCATTGAAACATTAATACAGTACGATAATAATAATATGTTTCTAATATTAGGGCGCACACTAAGGACATACATTAGGTATGGGGCATTTTATTCAATACCTGGTATATAACAGTGACAAAAAACAATCATACGCCTCATCTGCTACAATCTGCTATATTGTGACGCTGTATCGCATTCGGGATGAGTAGAAATGCAACACTGGTTGTGTTTATTTTGCGCTTTAAATTTCGTGTCCAATGTGAGCAGTAGTGTAGCTGATCGCCGTTCTCAGGGTTACACATAATAGTTGTATTAGATGCCATGCGTGTTTTCTCACGATGTCTTCCTTCACCGTTAAAAAAGGAAAAAATAACACCTGTTAAATACCTATGTCACAACTACGTGTGCAAAAGAGATAAATACTCGTATAATAACATATACGCACCCTGCTATAATTTTTTCTGTGCCAATTATTTCAACAATAAAAATGTTACTTCATGTCATCTATCGTAATTATTTAATATTGATTTTTAGTTGTAATTTTAAGTTTTTTTTGTGATTCCATTTTATTTTAATTATGTATATAACAATTATGTAGTGGTGAAAAGTATAAGAATTTATCTACTATTCTATTTGATTCAGGCGCAATCTTTCAACAACTTGGCTTGGTCTAAATCTCATGTTTATCATTTCATTTTATCACTGGTGCAAAATCTATTATTTGTAAAATAGTCCCATTTTTGCTAATGATTATCGAAAGAATATATTTTATTTTCTGTAAGGCTCTACAGTAGTAAATGGTGCATCACAAAAATTATAATACACCAATCTCCACTATTGTAAAAATATTGGTAAGGGTTTTTCACTTGATATATAACAGTAACCAAAAATCATAATTTCATATCGTTACTTTTATGAAAAAAGTTACAATAAATTTTTGCCTAACGCATATTAAAGTGCTTTGTGAAAAGGAGCGTTTCTTCAATTTGACAACTAAAGCGCCATCTACTAGAAAGTATGCTTATATTTTTTACACAATGTTCCTGTCAACGCCATTTTATCATTGGTTTAAAAGAATAGTAGACAAGTATTTATTGGACATATAATAACATGCTTTACGATTGACTAATGAATGCAGCAGACTTATTCAACATGCCACGTAATCGAGAACAAGCTGCAAAGAAAACAAGTTATCGTTTATCTGTCAAACAGATGACTGTGTAATCGGTGTGTCCGCCTTAAAATTGCGTTTAAACGTGGTTAAAAGTAAGTAAAATCAATTATTTTATGAAATTATGTGTTTGAGTGTGATTTCTTAGAAGAAACTATTTCATAACATGCACATACACCGTCCACTCGCGCTTTATTACACGATCATTAAATTGACGTCATTCAGTCAACTTCCATCACAAAACTAAATAAGTTATCAGATTGTTTCATGTTTTTCAGCCTTAATTTACTGATACTAATATAATTACTAGCAATAAATATGTTATTTTACTTGCCTGGAGCGCGTGTACATTTTACATTATACAAATAATGTTTATTCGTGTTATTTATTTTATTCAGTTCAAACAATGAATTACATGTTATTGTTTTTGCACAATAAATGGAAATTATTAAATCTTGCTGTACCCCAGTTAAAAGGGGACACTATAAAATGAGTCCATTTAAATCTGTCAATTACCAACTGTGGCTAATTGAGACCTATTACGAAAATGTGTCAGCCCGTCACATTGCTCCGAAGGGTGCCTCAGATCCCGAGTTGTAATAACATGTTTATCTATCATAACGAAAATTCCTTATTAGGGTAGCCAGAAAGAATAAAACACCACTTCTTTCTATTTTTGCAAATGTCTTTTGCTTTTTCTAAACCATCTGTGTTTTGATTCATTAATACCTTCATGTACTCACTGATTCCGCATATTGCGGACCTTACCCTCCAGGCAATATATCTTTATTTAATCTATGAAAGTGAGTCTTGGTAGACCTCGGCTCTTCCACCCATGTTCATATTGAATCTCTTTTTTTATTGTTCTTCCTCTCCACATGTTCAAACCAAACAAAGCATGCTTTTGTTCATGCTGCCAGTAAAAGTATCAACATATCTTTATATTCCCAATGTGATCTGCCTGTGAGTTGTAATAATAATCAAAGAATGCCATAAAAATAACATCAAGTGAATAATATTTTATCATACTTGTGTGGATACTCCCTACACTTCTAGATAACACTGATAAGATAATACTTGTACTCGAATTTACAATCCTTCTTAATAAACATTACTGTTTCACAAAGGAACTTGTTTCAATCTATATCCATGTAGAATAATTTCAATATAGCAAACCCAAATAAATATTAAGAATTTCTGCTAAAGTTTTAATAATAAATATTTCTGGGTGCTACATTGTAAATAAAAAGACATAGTCTGTTGTAAACATTTATGTTGGCCTTCTTATACTTTTAAACCTTACAATTCTGTAATATATTTATTTAATATAACTTAGGTTTTAGTTGATACATGGTGTTTAAGCTCCTTAACTGTCTAGGCCAGTGATAGGCAAACTATGGACTGTGAGTCATGTCCCACAACTATTTACCAAAAATAGTACATAGTCAGTAATAATATTACATTGATCACAAAATAAAAATTTATCAAGTACAAAGCCTTGTCACTCATATTAAGTAACCAATCAATTTATTCATTTCACTAATTATTGAAATAGGCAAAGTAATGTCTTCAATTGGTTGGATGGAGTAAGAGAGAGACTGAAGTGTATGATTCCACAAATATTGTAAAGTCTGAAAATACAAATATTTTAATTTTAATAAATGACTGAAGTATAAAATTGAAAAACCCTCTCCCATAAATTATTTTTTAAACAATGGTCAATATAAAAAAATACCTATCTCTGGTCTAGATTCTCATAAAGAATATAGAGATTTATGTAATTTTTTAAATACAGTACAAATTTATGATATTATTATAAGTAAATCTATCAATACAAATCTAAAGATATATTTTGGTATGATTGTAGGTATCGGGTCTCACCATGACAATGCAGGTGCAGGCACTGTATGACTTCACAGGAGAGCCAGGGACGACGGAGATGTCAATAGTGTCAGGAGAGATACTGACATTACTGAACACAGAGATTGGGGAGGGCTGGTGGGAAGGCAAAAACTCTAAAGGAGAAACTGGGTTATTTCCAGCAGCATATGTAAGGAAACTGAGTCCTGAAGAAGCAGTACAAACGAAAGCAGCACCTCCTGCTCCCAGATATGATCAAGCAGCTGACGATTGGGGCGACAGCCAATTCAGTGCTGGAGACCACCCCCAACGAGCCATGTCACATGAAGACGGATGGGATGATGATTGGGACGATGACACATATTCTGAAATTGGCCCAGTGCAACAGCAGAAACCTCCTCCTTATAGTCAGCAAGTCCCACTGACACCCCTCCCAGGAATGCCAATTAACGACTACAATCATCACATTGATGACACATCATCCAATTACGGTTCCTCAGTGGGTACAGTCAGGAAAAATAAATTTGCTCCCTCATCAAAAATTAGTGGCGAGAGCTACCTCTTAGCAACACTCAATGTGGAAGTACCAGAATCAGATAAAGTTTACATTATCCAAAATGAGGAGGGCTATGTTTGGGCGCCTATTTCACAGCCTTATTCTGTGACTGTAGCTTCACCTAAAAAAGAATCAAAGTTCAAAGGAATTAAAAGCTACATTGCATATCAGTTAACTCCATCATTTAATAATATACAAGTGTCAAGGAGATATAAGCATTTTGATTGGCTGCACGAGAGACTGCAAGAAAAATTCACTCTCATCCCCATCCCACCTTTGCCAGACAAACAGATATCTGGTAGATATGATGAACAATTAATAGAGCGTCGAAGGGTTCAACTGCAAGAGTTTGTTGATTGGATGTGCAAACATCCAGTACTCTCTAAATGTGAAGTCTGGCAGCATTTTTTGACATGCACTGATGAGAAGAGGTGGAAAGCCGGCAAGAGACAGGCTGAGAGAGACAACTTGCTAGGGCTCAATTACTGTGTGTCATTAGTTGTACCTGAAAAAGCTATTTTACAGTCACAATTGGATCACAGCACGGAACAGTGTCACACCTTCATTAACAGTATGGATACATCCGTCAAAGCAGTATCCAGTATGTGCTTAGTACAAACAAAGAGGTTCCAGGGTCCATACAAAACCGACTGCTTAAAGATAGGAGAAGCTTTCTACAGCTTAGGAAACGCCTTGAGTTTAGATGAAGGCACAGTAGTTTCTACGTCAAAATTGACATCTGCAATAAAGATGACAGGTGGAGCGTATATTGAAATTGGGAGAATGTATGATGAGCAACCAAAATATGATTTTGAACCGTTAGGTGATAAATTCCATTTATACAAAGGTATTGTTGGCAGCCTACCAGACTGCTTGGCCAATCACAAAGCAGCAGTGCAAAAGAAAAGAGAGTGTGAACGTCTTAGGGCAGAAAACAAGATGGAAGTAGCACAATTGAATGAAGTGTTGAGGAGAACTGATGTTATATCATATGCCCTTCTTGCCGAAATCAACCATTTTAAGTCAGAGAGAACCGTAGATTTGAAAGCCACAATGCAGAAATTTTTGAGACAGCAAATCAATTTCTACAAAAAGGTTGTGGATAAATTGGAGACCACAATGAGATATTATGATGATTAGTTATTAAATGTCAAGTGACTCAAGGAATTTCTGTGGAATTGTGAAAAGAATTACTATTGATAACTTCATCCCAAGTGGACAATGTACTGAGTGATCGTTTACAATTATACCTAGTTTTAAAACTATTTTATATGATGTATTGTTTATTGTCTATCAACCATGATAATGGCAGACTAAAATTTGCATCTATTTTTCTTATGTTATCTATATTATTCTTATATAATCTAAATTATTCCATGATATAAATTATGTATATTTTGCATAGGATGCTGAAATATTACAGTATTTAAATAAATCATGAAATATTACATTGTGATGAAATTGAGGACTGAATACGAACTTCATACCTAATAATTATAAATAGATTTTTTTGTATGTACTTGATTTTCCTGTATATATTTTTGCAATATTTTTTTATCATGTTTGTATTACAAATCTATTTTATTTTAATTATATTATACTAGAAGTGGCATGTCCAATGAAGCAGCAAAAGTAAGAATGCTCCTGGCAGCAAGCAAAATTGATTTGTATGGAGTATATTCGACGAAGTAGCAATGCTGTTTGCTGCTTTATCGACATACCAACTTAACT
Source organism: Automeris io (assembly GCA_036320925.1). Taxonomy (NCBI): domain Eukaryota; kingdom Metazoa; phylum Arthropoda; class Insecta; order Lepidoptera; family Saturniidae; genus Automeris; species Automeris io. The sequence continues at coordinate 4,473,979 of JAUDJH010000009.1, read as the reverse complement.
GTGAATCAATTATTTTGAGACGGTTTTTGTTGTATAATTTTAGTATTAATTGTTGTACTATATTCCACTTTTTCTAAGTTAATGTAGTGTTTGGTATAAAATAAATCATGTAATTCGTTATTTTGGCTTTTATTATACATACAATAGCTGTAAATGTCCTACTTTGATACAATCGCGGCGATATGTTTCCTAAGTAAAAAAAAGTAATAATATTTATAAAATATATAATCCAGTGAGTATACAAAATTTTGAATACTTTTTTTAGTACACTTTTACTCTGTCTGATTTGAAATATTTCTGATTCCCAGGTTCAATGAGAAGTGGAACATGGTCGAAAGAATTCAAAACTAGAAGATATAGAATATAAAAATGGCTGAAGGCAAAAAGAAAGATGGAACGGCGCTACTTGCGAAAAAGAAAAAACTAAAGCCCCGTAAATCAAGAGACGCGGATTGCTGCAACATCAATTTCCTGAAATGTGTTCTACATATCTTCAATGTGGTGTTCCTGGTATGAATTTAATCACATTTTATATATTTGCATAAAATATTTCGTATTTGTTTGTCTACAGTATAGGTAACCAGCCTTTCAGTAATCGAGTCAGATTTGAGAATTCGTTTTCCTAATTAATTAATATTTACCTGCGCAAGGATGACACGCAAAATTGTAGTGTTTCACATCCATACGATATCTAATAAAAATGTAATAATAATAAAAACATTTATTTGGCACACAAAACAACAACCAACACATCAGAATAGGTTAATAAAAACAGAAAACAACAAAAGCATGTACCCTGTGTTGTGATGATGCGCCAAAGGGAAGTCAGCTCAGCAAATGCTAAGTGATCAGCCGAGCCACCCAGCGCTGATTTTCAGCTGACACCCATTTATTGCATCGACGCGCAGAAAACAACAAGGAAGGGATCAATAAAGTACAGATACACAACATTAGAGACTAAATTCAAAATATCATAGATTGATATATATCATAGATGAAAATATAATGTCTTGTATAAGTGTTTTGAAAACAGCGATGAACTGCGCTGCTGGTTAGGCTCGAAATGTATATTTTCTACACTGGCTTGGCAAATTCACTATAGTTCACCTGATGGTAAATATATAGTAGACCAAAAACGACAGCGACATCAAAGAACAAATCTATTGAGTCTCAGTCTAGTCGGCCCACATATACCATGACTGAAGATCTCTAGGTATATGACCTACTGGACGTACAGAAACTGATCTAGAAACATGACACGTTAAAGGCAGTCACTATGATAGGCACTTGTGTACTGTGGTCACGCCTAGTATTCGTATATAATGATTTGAAGAAGATTAGCATTCGGTTTGTATCTTGTTGCTTGGAAGCGAAAAATCTTGGAAAGACTAAAGCCAGATTAATGTAACTTTGGTAAACAATTATATTTTATTATTATGGATTTATAAGTTTATATTTCGTATCGATGATAAATTATCTGTAATAATGATAATGACTCTTACGCTAAAATCGTTATAGCTCCATTTAACGATCAAAGAATACATCTAATTTTAGATTAAAGAATATTTATAGTGTTTAAATGTTACAGTGATTCTCTTTAATTATTAAAGATAGTGACTGAATTAAAAAAAAGTCAATAGTTATGCATTTATTGCCGAGATCTAGTAAAGATCTCATACTTCGTCTAGGATCATTTTATTTTAAACTACAAAGTACCTAGAGATCACTAGGTTACTGTAATGTAGGTAGGATTAGTGATGAAAATGCCCGGGAATTTTCCCAAAGTGCCCAGCACTTCCGCAAACATTTCGTAAATTCCCGGAAATATTCCCAAGCAAGTTTTGGGCACTTTATGAAAATTCCCGGGCATTTTCATCACTAGTCTCGCCTCAGTTCGGTAAATCGCCTACCGCCGCAAAAAATAGTGCATAATAATATAAGCGCAAAGTAGCTACAGCCACTGTTATGTCTCTGCTCACCCTGAAATACATATAGCATTACGATATTTTAACAGCTCGTTGTGATAAAAGTTAACATATTCATTTAACTAAGTTACCGAGCCGAAACAAAGTACACGATATTACTTCATTCGACTCCACAGTACGCCATTTTGGTCACCCATAAGCTGGAAACTTTTGAGAGCGGCTAAAATAACAGCAATGGCTTTCGCACCGAGCTAATATCAATTAAGTTAAGAATTCTATTTACAAAACTAGAATATGGCTGTAGTCAACCGGTCAAAAACTCCATAAGCATGACTTCCACTGTAAAATCAGGTATCTTGCTTCGGCCTGTCGCGTTTCGGGATCAGCTCCAGTTGTCCATATGCGTATAGACCTTAAATAGTGGTATAATGGGGGCTGACAATGGATTCTTGTCTTTTAACGGTCGCTGCCGTTTTTGGTATACTCTAAACTTTCCATCAGGTACGGTGTAGCCACTTTTTTGAGCTAATATAATAAATATAATAATAATAATCAATAGCATTTTGTCTCGCTATATTCCTTCGAAAGTAAACAGAGATACATTGCAAATATCCACGTTGCTATTATATATCGTGCTCAACATGACCCGTAGCAAGGATATCGCTGTTCTATGCGCACATATACAATATAATTTTATTAGATACCTATAAAGTTTAATTCTCATAGCTTGAGAATTGTTTAAAAAAGAATTTGCTTAATAAAACATACATAGAGAAAATGAAACAGGCAACAAAAAATTTATCAAAATATTCCATAATTTAAAAAAAACACTATCAAGGAATATTATTCGTTTTATATATGTATACGTGTGTATGACCTGCGCAATTCTGATTTTTGAAAGCAAGCCAGAATCTAGCTTTAGAAAGTAATAAATATGCTAAGTATTTTGAGATCACTGGGTGTCTATCGAATTGAGTAATCGATTCTTATTTAAATTTCAACGTGGGTGCAACTCTCACCTTTAAATGAACTCGTGGCTTTTATAGATACAGCTTGCCGAACAATGATTCTGATAAATGTAATAAACAGATCTTGTAAATATATTAGGTACTAAATTTATTAACCTCTATTGTATTTTTCTTTTAAATTTGAAAATGGTATGTGTCACTGGTAAGGGATATTAAAAACCAAATTTTATATTTAGCACAGACTAAATTGATCTTTGATATATTTATTACAAAGATAGTGTTTTTAATACCTGAAAGTCTTATAAAGGCATTTACAAATAACATTTTTATTGTGTTGCAATACATATAAAATGGAGCGCCAGCTATAGTAAAGTACACAATATAGATAGTACACTTGAAGAAAATTGGCTGCATGCGAACATACAGTTTCTAATGTCACAGAGTGTAGCAAGTGGCGGGTAAATTGAGCTCTATGACATACACAGTAGTCAACTTTAGGCCGTTTACGTTTGTTTCCACGTGCGCAACTAATCCCCACTCTTTCGTACAGAACTCAACTTATGTTTAAAATTATTATTTTATGAAACCAAACTTTAATCGCAATCGTTTAAATAATTTACAATCTTGTACGGGAGTAACATTCATTTTTATTTAAAAACATAGTACGAATGATAAATCAAATATTTGTTCATGTGTATCTAGAAAGGTCGAGTTTCAAACACAGGTTTTATAAAACTACACGTATAACTAAACGCTAAAAATATAAGAATGACTATCACCGGAAAAATAAGCCGTTTTTTAGTTTTAGTACTGTGCTCTTTCTTGATCATGCCCGACATGTCGTTAGCGACAAAGCAAATTATACCCAATCGACCCCGCCCGGTTTAGTTGTGAAGACCTTTCCCGGGTCACCAAAGTAACGACGATTCAAAAAAAATAAAAATACCTATAAGTTCTAATGATCCACGTGCTTATTTGTGATAGTAGGTGTAGATTTCCACTATAATGATTTGAGAAAATGATTTTTATTGCCGTTTACTAATATCTGTCGCTTTTACATTAAAAAAAATATTGTATGACAGCGCTGAATAATCCGAGATACCAATGTTTTCCCTAATATTATTATAGAACCAGATAATGTGGAACCACAAATTAGTCCACTCTTCTTGTTTGATTTATAAAACTTAGTATTAATATTATTTTATTCCAGCCATGATGGACATAAATTATCATTAAATACAAAAAATGATTATTTGAAAACTGCCTATCAACAGACAATATTTATTCTAAAAATGTGCGCAATTCAGTGCGATAAACGCTCAAATAGGAAGCTGGTGGTCAAGATATTTATTTATCTTTTTGTAAATGTAACATTTTCGAATTGTTGTTATAAAAGATTTTTTTACCAGCGTCATCGCTTATCTATGGATACTTTGTCAAAGTCAACTCTGCGAAGTAAACTCAAACATTAGGCGGAAACTTCTTTCTCACGACTAGCGAATTGTCGGAGGAATTAACATTGTGATGAATCGGCGTCGGTTAACGCCAGAAAACAAAATACAAATTTATACAATTGTTACTTCATCACAAGAGATTTCAAACAACATGATATTCCTTACGAGGCTGGCATAGTCATCGAGGATACACTAAAATCTCATTGGTCAATTTGATTTAAAAATAACTGAAACAACAAATTACATTATTTAATTAATGTTAAAGTATAAAGCACCGATTTCGTTATCTTTTTTTACACTGGCTCAACATGGTGACTACAGTGCATCTTATGGTAAGCACAGTGTAGTTCCAAAACGAAAGTGACCATCAAAGGATGAAAATCCATAAATCTCCGTCGTCATGTTGGCCCACATACCACGTCTGAAGATATCTAGCCATATGAGTTACTGGATATACACAACCTGATCCCGAAACACGACAGGCCAAAGCGTGTCACTATGACGCTTCGAATCTTTACACTTGTGTACTGTGGTCATGACCCAGTTCAAGCAATTGCCCTACCACCAAACAAACTTGGACTTGGTTTTGCGAATACTTAGGGTATACTCAAGTTGCTATTATAGTATTGTCAGTTTTTTTTTTTTTTGTTATAGACGACTATATTTTCCGAGCAAAGACAAAATAGTCTCTATAAATCACAGTGTACGCTGTACGGAAATCGAATGCATACAGTTCGCAGGAGCAGGTGTACTGGGGGTGGGCGCGTGGACGGTCGCGTACCGGCATCGGTACACGCCACTGCTGCCGACGCCCACTTACCCGGCCATTGCCTACCTGCTCATCATAGCAGGCGCCATCGGCGTGCCCCTCTCAGCCCTCGGCTGCTGCGGCCTAAAGACTGAAAATAGAACCAGTTTGCTGTGTGTAAGTATAAAAACTCGCACTAAAGATTGTCTTCATAACAAAAATACGCAGTGTTTTAAAAATACAGTGTAACCTCCATGTAACGTCACTCGATTTAACGACAAACTCCCTAAAGCGTCGATATCACTCGACTTTGGTTGGTTTAGCTTGTTACCTATACAATGATACATTCTATATAGTATTACACCCACTCTCAATAACGACGGCAATTTAATAATATAAAGTACTTTTTAAGCTAAGATGACTTTTTAATTTGCCAAAATTAGTAAAAACTAGCTGTGTACGTTCTTTTGTCGCTTTATTATCCTAGCCCGTAATAAACTCGACTGCCGGCATTACACATACCGAACTTTCTAAGAAATCCGTTCTTTATTTTACATATTGGGATTGTTTGTACGTGTAGACTGTTGTTAGTAGGAGTCATGGATTATCTATACGTTATCATATTCTTAGTTGCTCACAAACTTTCAAACTGTAAACATGGCAAGTAAGATTTTAAAACTTTTACTTTTTCTAATACAGATTTTTGTTCTCTCCATTTAGGGACAACTCTCTATAACGTCAAAATATGCACAGTCCCTTGAGGGTCGTTATATAGAGTTTGCACTGTATTTAATTTTTATAGTAAAATTTGCCGTGTGCGTCTGTAGATACTTTCACACTGGTGTGTGCATGTTCCAATTCACAAGTTAGCGGTGGAGAGTTGGTGATCACCGGTCACTCCCACCTCTCCTACACTGTATGGCCTTGCCCCAAGGAGGCACCACGCGCCGGGCCGCGGTAGGGTTACTCGCCGCATTTCTGTAGCCCTGGACACCTTATGGTTGAAGGAACACAACAATGGTTTTAGTCGTTAGGAGTCCGGCACACCGGGGGTCAGCCCTTACTGCCTATAGTCTATGAGGATTTTCACTGGGTTACCAAAAAAGGTATCTTCACACAGGCCCTTTTTTACTTGAATAAGCCTAGGTAAGACCTCACCAACTTGATATTAAATTTATGTCTTATCCATGAGAAGCAGGATAACACGAAATTAAAATGAAAACAAAAACAATTGTGTGTAATATTTTTTTAAGACATGAAATTCGTACGTAATCCGAAAATAATTCATGTGACGCCGTTAAAAAAGAACAAATACCATTTGAAGGTGCAATTCAGAACTTTATGTCACATTAGAAACAGTTATATACACAGGAAAGAGACAGATATAACCGGACATGATATATTGTGCTTTTTTGCAAGGGAGGAGGGGGGGAGGCATCCTTCATAAAACCGTCAAGGACCGCTTTGAGGGCAACGGCTCCGTTGTTCCAGACTCCTACCCACTAAAAACCCCAAGACGCCTCTCAACTCGCTGCCAGCCTGTCTTGGAGATCCATATATCCTCGGCGACTCCGGTGGGTCAGGCTCTTATTGATTAAAACCCCCTATCGCTGGTGATCGGGCCTGAGGATCCACATTCCTCTAAAGACCCAGTGCCTATCTCAAATAAATAAGCTTGCAATAACGGTCAAGTCAAAATAGTATATTTAATTCCAGTACACATACTTCTTGCTGATATCGTTCATACTGGAGGCGGGCGCCGGCGGGCTAGCCTATTACTACGAGGTGGCAGTGGAGGAAGAACTGCAGTTAGAATTAAACAGCACATTCCTCACCAACTACGCGCTCGACACAGCCGTCACTAACGCTGTGGACAGCATGCAAATAGAAGTAAGTTTCTAAAATTCCAAACCTCAAAAGAAAATCTGCAGCTTATGATTTCACGCCGGTGTTCGTCTGTCCAATAGTTAAGAGCTTTTTTCTCTTGAACACATAGTGGTACCTATCAAATTATTAACCCTTTCGCTAGGGCAGGCTTCGCTGCAAATTGTTTCACAGAAAATAAGGCTTCGTGCTGAAAGTGCGCACATCAAACGCAAGGGTAGTTTTCAGTATTTAGGGCCAAAGTATCGGTTCAAAATCATTTTTATTAGATTTCAGAAGAAAAATAATACGGGTAAATAAAATATAGTCACCCATCGTGTATAAGCGGTGTTTTTTAACTGGTGACTATAATCTCCCGTCAGTGGCGTGCATAGGGTATTTTTACAGGGTAGACAGAATTCGCGCAATTAATTTAAATATTATATTATGGTAGGAACTATTATTTTGTTTTCATAAAAAGATAGATGGCGTGAATATAGAATAGATATGAATATAACTGGTTCCTTTTTTTGTTTAACTTTAAGCAATTTATTCCAGACTTATCATAAGGGCATGCAATGCTTGCATGCATCTATGGAATGAACGCTACTGTCTTCCATAGTAGCGAAAGGGTTAATATCAAATATTCAGGTCTGTAGACACTTGCACTATAAAAAAATCCTAAGTCAACGTAATCAAAAGATATGGCGACATGTTATATTAATATTAAAAGAACAATTCGGAAAATCGTATTCTTTTCTTGCCTGACACTTTCCAAGTGTGGTCATAGAACGATACTGTGCAATACATATGCGCAAAATAAATATTTTGACAATAAGTTAATTATAAATATTTTCAATTCAAAAATGTATATAAATCTTTAATTATAAATCAAATGAGTATTACTGTCAATGAGAAATAAACCTTAAATTCAAATATTTGAGGTTCAATCTAAAAACAAGATTTTCCACTTGAATACATCTTTTTGAGATATATTTATGACTTTTTTTGCTTTATTGATTTCTGTCACAGTTGTTTCAATTAATCTTTTGTATAACCATCAATTATTGAAAGATGTACTTGGAAATCGATGGATTTACCGAGTTGATAGCTGTTTTCTACCGATTTAAATCTGTTTATCCATTGAATCTGGATTTTATACATTTTTTGTATCTCCCCTGGATCCGCTACTGAGCCTAGCCATAATTTCAGTTCTTAATTTATAGTTCAAATGCTGCGGCGCTCTGCGCTACGACGACTGGCGTCGGAGTAGATGGCACGAGTACGACCCTCGGCTGCTGGTCCCCGACTCCTGCTGCAAGACTGTCACCATGCGCTGCGGGGCCAGGGACCACCCTTCCAACATTTATTACATCGTAAGTAATCAATATCTAAGCAGCGTTAATTGATGAGTAGTAAAGACGGCATGCATTAACAAAGGTTTGTGATTGAGCGCAGGCATTAGAGATACGGATCTTACGGGAAATGTGGCAATGGTTCAGCGCAAGAGAGAAGTAATGTTGATAGTAATGAGACAAGGTTACCTTTTTCGAACATATGAAGAGAGGAGTCCAATAACCCAGATCCCAGTCCAACGATGGGACACGTCTGACCAACAAATGCTTATTCACTCTTCTCTTAAAGGCTCCCAAGTCATAAGATCGTGGAAAAATGCTCGCTGGAAGCATATTCCACTCCTCAGCTGTTCGCATGATGAATGTTGAAGCTAATTTTTTCATGTGGATATAAGGAACGTCCTCCACATAATGTAATAATAATTAATTCGTATTATTTTGTTATGTATTATATTATAATGTTATTGGGATTTTTTTTTGAGATTTTTATATAACTCAATGTGTTCAGTCTATAATAATAAATCTTCATATTCCTTTCAGTGTGAGTAGTGACATATTAGTGGCTATATCTACTTTGCGCTTAAATGTTGTGCCTAACGTGGCGAGTAGCGCAATTGATCGTAGATCTCAGGGCACTTACACGTGACATTATTATTAGATGCCATGCGGGTTTCCTCACGATGCTATCCTTCATCAGTGAACATGTGGTGTTTAATCCCATATTTAATCTGGAATAAACCAGACGTACGAGCCGTCCCTGCCAGCAGTGGTGTCGGCAATGCTGGCAGGGTATGACAACTGGAGGGCCGTGGTCTCCTTCTGTGAAGATGTCATGTCCCAGAAGGAGGCCGCAGAGCGAGAACGGCAGAAGGCCGTTCGAAGGAGACACCAGGGTGCCGGCAACCGCCCTGACACATCAGTCCCAGCCGACCGATCGATCCACGACCAGTTGGCTGATGTCTTTGGGGTCGTGGCTGCTCAGGGTGGGAGCCCTGAGCAACTGGTTTAGCGGCCCTCGAGAAGTTGGCAGGGCATTGTGGCGTGCTCTGCCTAAATTTAACGAGCAGTATCGGGGAGAGTATCATCTTCCCCTGAGTTTGTGCCCATCGGGCACGGCGCGACGGGGCTGTGGCGAATTGATTACAGGACCCACAGTCCCCGCCAATGCGCAGAAGTAGTCACCTTGGGGTTTTTAGTCGGTATAAGTCCGACACACCTCTGTCGCGCAACCCCCCTGTGCGACTGAGACGGTCCTATGAGGATTTTCCCCACGTAAAAAAAAAAGACGTACGAGCCGGGATTTGAACCTACGACTATTGAGGTTTCTACACATTGATACCGGTTCTCTATACGCTATACCGCCGCAGCGGAACCGCGAAGGAGTGGAACTCGCTTCCTGCGTCGGTGTTTCCGGCGTCTTATGACATGGGAATCTTCAAACGTCGAGTGAATCGGTATTTGCTGGGTGAGCGTGCTCCATCGTCGGCCTCATCATCACTTTCCAGCAGGTGAGATTGAGGTCAAGCGCAAGCCCGTAAGTAATAAAAAAAGCCAATTAATTAATAAATAATTTTATAAATTCCAGGGCTGCATACATCAGTTCACAAACCACATACGAGACCATTTAATAGTACTGGCCGCAGTCGGCGTCGGCATGTCTGTCATTCCGATATTCGGCTTCCTTTTCTCTTGCGTTTTGTACGTGAAGATCAAACACGTGATCGACTGACCTCGGCCTAAGCCCTCGTCAGGCAACCGCAAGGTCTTCGACAGGGCGGACCAGCCGAAGCGACCCGCTCGGGTAACGCCAAGAGTACCCCAGAAAAGCACCCACAATTCGAGGTCAAAGCGAAGTGTCAAGCGGACCCCGTGTCCCTTACACTCGGGCCAGGAAAAAGACGGCACTTTGCCCAGTATATCGACTATCAGTGACAATGTCAGTATATAAACACAGTGTTCAATGTTAAAGATAAGTGAAAAAAAAAAAGTTTTTTAATTATTATTTGTCGATAATTACAGACATTACATTTTTAAGGTGGAGCAATTGTTCGAATCGCTAAAGATCATCATAGTGACTCGCTTCGACCTGTGACGTTTCGGGCATAGCGATAGTGACTTCCAACGGACTTTCGTCCCTTGGCGGTGATTATGCTGTTAAAAACATTAATAAATTGCATGAGATTGGCGTTTATTTAAAAAACTCTCAAAATATTGTGTAGATTTCAGAACTCCTCAGAATAAATTGGTATGTGATACGAATACGTTATCATGAATGTTCGAGCAAAAGCCTCAGACCAAGGAACCGCTCACACATTTTTTTATCCTACCTACATTACAGTAACCTAGTCTTCCCTAGGTACTTTGTAGTTTAAAATAAAATGATCCTAGACGAAGTACTAGATCTCGCCAATAAATGCATAACTATTCACATTTTTTTAATTCAATCACTATCTTTAAATGTTGTTAAAGAGAATCACTGTAACATTTAAACACTATAAATACTCTTTAATCTAAAATTTTATTAGATGTATTCTTTGATCGTTAAATGGTGCTATAACGATTTTAGCGTAAGAGTCATTATCATTATTACAGATAATTTATCATCGATACGAAATATAAACTTAGAAATCCATAATAATAAAATATAATTGTTTACCAAAGTTACATTAATCTGGCTTTAGCCTTTCCAAGATTTTTCACTTCCCAGCAACCCCCCTCCCCCCCTCCTGATACAAACCGAATGCTAATCTTCTTCAAATCATTATATACGAATATTAAAATATTGATTTCAACCTCAAAAGAGTGATATCATTGAAATATATTCAAAAACTTGCATGGCCTATTTTAAATCAATGTCATTTTAATACAGTATGAACTTGTGCTTTCATTTTGCAATTGCACATGATAATTTATCTTTTACATAGACAAAATATTTTTTTATAATAGTTAATAATTTTTGTCTACAAGATGTAAACTATTAACGGCCGAAATTAATAACATTTAACTTTAATTCGCAGATAGCTATATCTGTCCCTCTCACTTATGTGCGGATGAAGAGGGACGTAGTATGATTTCTAGAGCAACAAACGTAAGATCAGAGATAGAATATGTTATTAATTTTGGCCGTTATTTTATTATCTTGTACAACTTGTTTATTCTCTTTAAAAAAAAAGATAAACTTGTATTTTTTAATAATAACTTAATTGGTAGTAATTTCATCCATAAAATTATATAAATTTAGTTCGAATTCATTATTATTCAAGACGCTTAAGTTTTTATTGAGAAATTAATTATAACACGATATAATTTAATTTTTATGTAAGATATAAATTATATTTGCACCAACAAATTTAAAGCATAATTTAATACTGTACGTACTAAAAATTAATAACACCAGGCAGGCTGAAGATTCCTCTATTTGTTAATTATCGCTTTAATTAATACGTGAATAAAGCGCATCGAATTACAAATCGATTAAAATTAATTACACCATCATGTTGTCATTAGATGTGTCATTTTGTGTAGAGCTTCTGTAATTTAAAATATTTTATTAACGTAGTATAAGAATATTTATTGTGTAAAGTCATATAGCACTAATGATTGTCTAACCAAATATTTACATGTAAGTATAAAATGTGCCTTATACTTGTTAAGATAGGGATGGTGTACAGTAACATAGTTTAAGACACATGTGCTTAATAATTTAGAAGGGTTCCGTGCCAAATCTTTTTTATAACTTTATTTTTTGTCTTCTTTTAATACGGTCAAATATATTTATTTTTAATTACTGTAAACTAGCCATCGCTTCGGTTTCATTTGGTTGGTTGGTTCAATTTAGTCACCCAGTGCTATTTAAAGCTCTATAAGAAAACTTTTTACGTCTTTAAAATAAAATTGTATATTTTCACATTACCTTTTTATAATATATACATATATATATACTAATTGTGAATGTTGTACCTACACGTAAATCTTCCTATAAAAATATTCTTAATGGTGATAGGAATCGCATCAAAAGAATTAATCTGTAAGTACATCCATCGTATATTGACGTATTGGATATGGACTACATTAAGACAATTTGTAAAACATATATATTTGTGTGTATATCATTGGTCTAGTATTCTTTAGAAACAATTTTCGAAAAAGAAATATTTAAACATATTCTCCAAGATAAATAAGAAGGACCTCATTGTTTTAATAAACAAATAACAAACTCGGAACCCTAAACAAAATGAATTTAATGTAAGTATATCTACCAAAATATTGTTAAAATGTTTTATATTATAAAAGTACATTTTATTTAACAATTAATGTAAAACCAAATATGTTTTATTTATTTACGGGTATTTAAGTTCAAAATACACAATGTTTACCGTGAAAATGTATTTCAATTAAGTATAATATACAGGTGGGGAAATTACAGTTAATCACATTGTTTGAATATAAAATTATTTATTTATTATTTAAATTTTGGACATTTTATAGTTTGTTATTAAAGTTTTTAATATTGCGTATATGTTACTTTCACAGAGAATGTGTATAATTGAAATAAATGTAATCAATTGAGATTAACCAGTCTTATTATATCACGTAATAAGCTTACGATCAGTTCATAAGATATTCCTTAATAATTAATTAATTACAAAATACACGTAAAACAATAACCAAAATACTGTTGCGTAAAACTGTACAATAAATATAAACTTATTCTTTTTAATTGTATTTTTATTTCATCATATAGATTCAACCGACAGACTTTCTAGTCATCAATGAAATATACCTCCTCTTCAAAATAATTAAAGCTCTAGTGTTCAAAAACAAGTAAATTAAATCATTTTTTTATACCGACTCGATGCAATGACGGCATCCTACCTAATGGAAAGCATGATGCAGTTTAAAAAAACGCCGACGACTATCGACAAGAATGAAAAACCCATCGGTAGTCACAGCGATCATGCTGGCCTGCACAAATATCTCTTCACGCTACACTTAAAGGACCATATATCATAGAATGGTGGGAATATGCTCGCCGGAAGACCATTCCATAGCCTAACGACATAGCAAAAGTAAGAGAGAACTTCTTAGTCTTAGCCGGGATGTGAGATAACGCATAGCTGTGACTCTGTAAAACGGCGCCGTGGTTCTATTCAGGAAGGGAGAGGGTGGAACAAGATTAAATAACTCTCCCGAACACTCGCCACGATATAGACGGTAGAAAACGCTCAGTGAGGCAACATCTCTGCCCAACAGAAGCGGTTCAAGATGCTTATTCACGTCAGGATCATTCACAATGCGGACAGCCCTCCGCTGCAACCTATCCTGAACGTCCAGTAAGTGCTGAGCAGAATCATCCCAAAGATGAGAACAATATTCCATTCAATGGCTGACCTGGGCCTTATACTATAAGAACGTTGATCCGGCGCGAAAAACCATCGCAACAAAACATTGTACCAACATTCAAACGTTGTTTGAATAGATTACATTATATTGCGTCTTTATTAAATCACGCCGCAATATGTAAGTAATACTTTCAGTAATACAAATGAGGATCGTCACCAAAGGCCAAATAAATGTTTTAAGAAGAAAAAATCTTAGCTAGTCTTCAATGGTGAATATTTAAAATACTTGATATGATAATGGTAGCCAGACTTAAGAGGAATTATTAATAACCTACTGAATAAATTAGTGTTTGCCTAATAGTATTATAATTCATGATTAAAATTATAGACTGTTTTAAACAGTCACATAATTCCAAATATTTATGATGAATAATATATTAATTTAAATTGTGTCCTTGAAATTGCCTAAAAATTGTAATATTCAATTTTACTATTAAACAAATTCTAAGGATTACATTATGATAACAGTATTATTATGTTGAGTATAGTATAGAAACAAGTATAGCGTGTTTAGAGTCAAAATTTACATAATTAAATGCCACTATAGGTGAACTATCACGCTTATCCTTATGTTGCGTTTTGTACCGATGAATATCAAAGCAAAATAATAATACGTTTCTTTGATTTAAAAAAAACTGTCTTGGATAATATGTAGATCTCGTACGGAGCAGGCAAATTCTTGAGTTCTGACCGTGAGCGGCAAACGTAGCGTGGGATAAAAGTTGTATAGATGACCAGCGATATGTGGGCAGAAGGAATTGGATAAGAAGGGCCGAAAACCGGGCTCAGTGATGTTTATTTGAAGACGCCATGTGCAGTAGTGGACTAGGATAGGTTGATGATGGTGATATTTGTGTTCTGTAAAATATAAAACCTTGGAATAAAATATTTCAACGAATAATTATTACTGGCCAGCACCTTACGACAATTTTGTAGAATTTAATTACATATTTACTACAATAAGATATATGCCGCCAACTGAATAAAATGTTGGTAAAACCTATACTGATTACTGATTCTATTCATTCGTGACCTTCTCGTCCGACCATTTAAGAATCAATGACCTCGGTATGAAGGTCATCTAAGATTGTCAAGTATATGTAATATAACTACTATCCGAACTCCGAACATTATGTCTGACCACGACTAGTCTGTCGAGTGTATACTCTAACGACATAAAAAAGAAAACATTTAATCAACTACAAAAAAGGTAATAACATAATAATATAAATAAATAATATACACAAAGGACTAAAAGTAAAAAAAAAATTAAAATTATTAAACATGGAAATTCCAAGCCACCGCCAATAAGGACCCAATCTCAGCTTGTGTTACAGAGAACTAATCTCTGAAGTGCTGGTATTCTGACAGAATGTTACAAACGACTCCCCTACCACACAAACATTAGACATATCCAAAAACCAAAAAAAGAGCATACAAATCTACCCCCAGTAATACCTCAGTCTCGTAAACGTGAAAAATAGACTACAGACGGGCGAACGAGCACCAGAACTAAGCCCGAACACGAACGAAGCTACATTTTTTTTTTCACTGGCTCGACATAGTGACTACAGAGTACCTGATGGTAAGTACAGTGTAGTCCAAAAATGAAAGCGACTATCAAAGGATGAAAATCCATTGATAGTCTACATCGTCATGTCGGCCCTCGTATACCACGACTGAAGGTCTCTAGGTACATGAGCTACTGGATATACACAAGCTGATCCCGAAACGCGACAAGCCGAAACTGGTCACTATGACGGGCTTTACACCCATGTACTGTGTACCTCGCAAAACAACAAATAACAACAAATATGTTAATCGAATTAATGCCTAAGATTCAGCGCCGGATTGGCCTCGTAGCAGGAGCTGCAATTGCTACGAATCCCGCATCAAATTCCCTTGCCTTTAGTCGTAGAATGATTTTACTTGGTGTCGTAATAAAAAGTATAGGTTTAGAACATCTGATTAAACGTCTTCAATGAATATAGAATACGATTTGTTCAGAGAAATTTGTACGAGAGGATGACCCAGTTATTATTCCCAAAGTGGTACCAAGTAGACTCCCAGGGGTCTACGGAAAACTCAACGGGGATCTACGTTGGCGTGAAAAAAAGGGAATGCTCAAGTTTTACATTGGGTTCACAAATATGTATCTAGTTCTTTAGAAATTTAGAAAAGATTCAAAGTTTTTGATTTTTTCGTTGAATTGTTTTCAGAGTTTCATATATTTTGATGAGTTTTGGGATTATGGTAAAAATGTAGCAGTAGAAGGTCCACGGATACCAGTAAAATTTTTAAAGGGACTATTAGAAGAAGGGTTTGGCACTCTCTGGATTAACTCTTTTAGAAAAATAAATTTATGCCAGATATTTTTTCTATTCGCAGCTTAACAATATGTAGCAAACCAAGGGTCTCTGAATAGAATCTGGTATGGGTTCCACGTTGACTTACTACGTCACTGCGACAAGTAAGTACTATTTCAACATAAGTAATGATGAGAACATTATAACATCAATTGGTATATTGTAAACAATGGCGATTGTGGACGGAACATGTGTCTATAATTATAGTTTTTGTTGTTGATGACTTTGATATAATGCCAATGATCACTAGCAAACTAGTACGTTCTCAGTGGCGACGGGGAAAAACCTCTTCGCGCTGATGATTTAGTATTTTGTCAAGTGCTAATTTTTTAGTGTAGAACGCATATATTTTAATTAAAAATACCGGTAAATACCAGTGGGTGAGGAGTGATTCACCTCAAATACAGCTATGATCACTTTAATAGTGCGATATTTCAGTTACTAGTAGTGTCCGAGAGAGAACAGGTTTTGGACTATAGGTACCTATATGTTTTGAAGACGAGTTCGTCAGTCGCTCATTTGAGTACGTCGATTTCAGTTTGACTAGCGCAAGGCTAAGTGTACTAGACTATCAAATTTAAAGATGAGAAAAAAAATTATAGTTTTTGTTTTACTGATCGTCAGTTATGAGTGTAATGGAGGTTCCATTCTGAACGGAATTTTGAACAAAGCCCATGAAATTCACAATAATATACACGGAGCTGCCGGGACTTTTTATGATGGTGTGGGACAATTATTTGGATTAAGAAAACCAGAAAAATCAACAGAAACCGTTGTCGTTGTTGTAGAAAATCACGCTAATCCAGAAAACAACAGACCGAATCATCAGGGTCACAATGGACCCTATAATGAAAACATACCACATAATACGCCATCTCAAAATTATGGAAATAATAACAACAATCCAAATTATGGACAAAATAATAATAATGGTTTTGAGAATCAAAATAACAATGGCAAACCAATTTATAATCAGCATACTCAACCAGGATTTGGAAACTCAAATAATCAAGGCAACACTCCTGGATATGATCAATCTCATATAACAAAGGCACCCAATCAGGACAAGTATGTTCATCCAACCCCAGCTGAGAAAAATGAAGGAAATATAAACAAAGACCTGAATGATGATAAGCCTACATTTATACCGTTAAAACCAAATGAATACATTTACGGCGGTGATAAAATATCAGTAAATACACCTAAAAGAGAAACTGAAGTTAAACCAAAACCAGTAGAAAACGACGAAGAAGAATTTAAGTTAGACATACGTATGGATGATGAATAATTGTTGTAAATATAAATACGTTTCTAAAAAACTTCAATTATTATCTTTTTATTAATAAGAATTCATTATAGAGTTTCCTATGAAATAATTTGCTTAAAAACTAAATGTGTCCTTGATTTCATTTGTAGTACCTTTGTCATGATAGCTGCATGTGATGATTAGGTACTGAAATAAAATATGTTTATGCGAAATGTCTTCTGGATATTGAATCTTTCTAATGGTAAAATAAATATTAAAATGAGATCAGTAGCTTTAAAGTTTATCAATAATCAATTATTACAAACAAACATTTCTTTTTTTTTGTAATATTAGTATAGATATTTAACTACATAGTTCTCTCTCAACTTTTTTTTACACTAGCTCGACATAGTAACTACAGTGCACCTGATGGTAAGTATAGTGTAGTCCAAAAACAAAAGCGACTATGAAAGGATGAAAATCCGTTAATGATCTCTGTAGTCATGTCCGCCGACATACACCACCACTGAAGGCCTCTAGGTATATGAGTTACTGGATATACACAACCTGATTCCGAAACGCGACAGGCCAAAGCGAGTCACTATGACGGTCTTTACACTTGTGCACTGAGGTCATGACCCAGTTCAAGCAATTGCCATTCCACCTGACTCTGACTTAATGCGTAATATGAAATTCAACTAAATGTTTTGATAATTAGTGTTTTAAAATAGTTTTCTTATTACAAAATAAAGGAAATATGCTCCTAATGTTTAATTAGTAATTAGGAGTAATGGGTACCTAATAATTAATGATGTTGAAATACAGTTTATTAGTAGACCAACTGTCTACGCATAATCCAAGTATTACGTAAGCCATATTTTATTTTGTAATCAATCGAGTATTATAAAACTTACAAATAATGTTTTAAAAACATAAATTAAACATATACTTAAGCAAAGATGAGCAATATGAAATCTGATTAATGATTAACGATTACAAAATATAGTCGTAATTTTAATTTTCTTGTTCTGTAATCATGATTAAATCCATTTAAAACATTAAGAAATCATAAATGTGTATGCAATCTGGGATTCTGTAGTGTTTAAAACATGGATGATCAATATTCAGTCATATTAATGGTAAAAAACGTAAAATGTAATCGTTAATTATTTTCATTAATCTGATTAGATTTTGCCCATCTATGTATGTACTTAAGGATATATCAACAATTTATCATACTTAATTACACCTTTCGATGAAGAAACGGGGCCTTGAAGATGAAATTCTTATAGTTTCAAACCTCAATCCCAATTAAACCCCACTTTAAGGCTAGTTTTCCTCGTTTATTTAATGCGATACGTGTTCTGTTCGAGTTCAGAAATAACATGTATAGGTACCTAAGTCAATGTTTTGTATGTTTTAAATAAAAATGATTACTCTCACAACAAAAATGCTATTAAAACCACCGCTGATGAGATGTGCTTCCAACTGATAAGAACTATGAACAGGAAATTAGAAGTGATGTAACAAAGATGGATATGTTTTATTAAAATATCGTCCTTAAGCTAAATCCTTATTTATTATCTATACTAATATTATAAAGCTGAAGAGTTTGTTTGTTTGTTTGTTTGAACGCGCTAATCTCAGGAACTACTGGTTCGAATTGAAAAAATCTTTTTGAGTTGAATAGACCATTTATCGAGGAAGGCTTTAGGCTATATAACATCACAATGCAACTATTAGAAGCGAAGAAATAACGGAAAATGTAAAAAAAACGGGAAAAATTATTCATCCTTGAGGGTTTCCATTGCGTGCGCTGCGAAAACGGCTTAAAATACCAAAAATATATGTATGAAAGAATTATTCCTCTTGAAATGATCTAAAAAAATGTCCGCGGCAGTATATGTCTATCTTTTAAGATTAACTCACTAGAACCGTCTTTATGGTAATCAAGTTGGGTCGAAATTAATGCATTATTTGTTAAGAGTTGTATCAACGTAATAATATTAATCCCTATCCAAATAAATGTGTTGTTGATTAAGAGTATTTAATTGTGAACAAAATTGTCTTTGACATCACTTAATTTCAATGAACATCTTACAAGATATTACAATTTTAAATAATTAAAATAACACCGATATAAAATTCACCCGCGTGAAGCACCGCGCGTTGCTTACGAGCGACGCGGAGAGGGGGGTGTAGCTTTACGAGGTACCATGCCGCGGTCGGCTTCCCTTCTGAATGGTTGTGTGCAGCGTTATTTGTTATTGGGATATAATATCGTCGTGTAATAATACTTTTTAAATACTATTTCATTTTGTTTGTTGTTGTTAATAACGTGATCGTTGCAATAGTTTTGACTGGTCCAGCAGTTGGTCAAACAGTGCTTATACCTCGCATCCCAATGATTCCAAATGATTTACCTTTTAATTTTAAAAGAATTCAATTTCCCGTTAAGTTATCTTTCGCCGTTACAATTAATAAATCACAGGGGCAAATATTTAAACACGTAGGAATTGATTTACGTCAAGACTGCTTTTCACACGGACAACTATATGTCGCGTTGTCAAGATCAGGTTGCGGAGAAAACCAATATGTTCTTCTGCCACAAGAAAATAAAACTAAAAATATAATTTACGCAGAAGTACTTTAAAATAATTATGTTCTTTTAAAAACTTAAAAATTAAATGGTCTAAAATAATAACAGAAAATGACGCGGACAAAGTCGTGGGTAGCAGCTATAATTTATAAAGCTAAGGAGGTTGTGTGCAAATATAAATGATGCTCAAAATAACTATTCCACGAAGTCGCGGGCACAGCTAGTGCTAAAATATGGGTATATTATTCCTATCTTTCGATCATTAAGAACTAATATTATGTCAAATTATTTTAGAATACTTTTATGGTAGCTTGATGTAAAAAAAATATAGACGGTAGTGTGGTGGTAGGATGATTGCCCAAACTGGGTCATGACCACAGTACACAAGTGTAAAGACCGTCATAGTGACTCGCTTTGCCCTGTCGCGTTTCGGGATGAACTTGTGTATATCCAGCAACTCATATACCTTGAGACCTTCAGTTGTGATATATGTAAGCCGACATGACGATTTAGACTCAATAGATTTTCGTCCTTTGATAGTAATCGATTTTACTTTTGGACTACACTGTACTTACCACCAAGTGCACTGTAGTCACCTTTTACGAGCCAGTCTAAATCTGAAAAAAAATGTTTTAATTATCTTGTTTATGTTTTATGTTACTGCAAACATATTACACAATTCGTTTATTATTTTACCTCCTAGTTAAAAGTTATAATAAAAATCTGCCTTTTTTCTATAGCAAAAAAAAATGGAAGGCGTAAGCTAAAATTACCTAATACCAAAAATTTTAAAACACAAAACATTTAAATTATTAACACTATGCACTATTTATATTATTTTTACTCTTTTTTAAATCCAGCCAGAACCCAGTCATTAGAAAAGAAGGATCTTGTTTTATGTCGCCTTATAATAATACTAATACTGTGAGTGTTGAGTCGAAACTAATCTAATTATCAAAAAAAAAAAGAGGCTAGAGGAAGTAACTTTCCGGTTCTGATGAAAGCTCCACGATTAGTAATGAAAATGCCCGGAAATGTTCCCAAAGTGCCCAAAAACTTCCTTGGGAATATTCCCGGGAATTTAAGAAATGTTCTCGGAAGTTTTGGACACTTTGGGAAAATTCCCGGGCATTTTCATCACTATCCACGATGCTTTCTGTCTGCTCGTGACCATGGCCAGTGTAACCAGCTAGAAACGTCTAGCCAAAACGAAAAGTAAATTAATACTCCCGTAAATGCCGTAAAAGTATTTATAATTATTATTCTTTTATACTTAAAAATAGTCTCCCTAGCATCGTTCCGACCACAAATGGTGTTAATATCCGATGTATGCAGGTCTCGTATCAGCTCAAACTTCAAGGTAACAAAAGTCGGCACTTTGACAGAAATATTGACCCTGTAATCAACGCGCCATAACCATTCAACTCAGCACACGAGATATTTTCCTTTCTTTCTTTAAATAGAACAAATCGACGGGTGTAAGGCTATTTGGCTTAAGCGACATTTTTTGGTGATATAGTAATATACAGGGTGAACGGTAATGCGATACATTCCTTGATAGACGTTGTAGTACAGCTTATTTGGAGTCATTTAAGTCATATGACACCATGTCCGTAACTTGATAATTTCTGAGATATTCAAGATTTAAGTATTTTTTTAAAAACTCCAGATTTTATGTTAAAATGTGCCGTTGTAGTGACGAATACAAAATAATGTTATTGTTTATGCTGTATTCGTATAGCTAAATAATAAAAATCTCATTTTAAATTAAAATTTGCAAGATGGAACCGTTATTACTTAAGTAACAGCTAAAAACCAAGTATCATTTTGCAAAAAAAAATGTTTTAGGTAAATAAACGAAGAATTTCCAAGAAAATATGTATGGAAAGTTTCGTACAAATTACATAATTCTATTCCTTGATTCATTAGCTATTCAAAAAGGTACAGGTGTCAACAAAAACTACATACTTATTTTTTTATTTGAATTTTAAATGTCTAGTAGATACTTCAATAAAAAAATGAATAAATAAAAAGACACACAAACAACTAGTATTTTTGGGCTCTAATAAATGAAAAACTTAGTATTTTAATAATACATTTATTGGCTAATTATCTGGGTACATTATTTCAAGTCCTGCTCAAAATGTGAGCCCCATCTTCTAATACAAGCTCGAAGTCTGTTTCTCATTTCTGTTTTAGTGACTCTTGTTGTCAAACTTTGCCGGATATTTTGAGCTGCCCTCTGAATGCGCTCACGAAGCTCTTGCTCGTTGTTTTAGGGGGTTACATACACGAGATCCTTCATGTGACCCCATAAATAAAAATCGCAAGGGGTCAGATCCGGGCTTCTGGCTGGCCAAGGAATAGGTCCACCGCGCCCTATCCAACGAAGTGGATGTTGTTGATTCATCCAATGGCGTACACTGAGCCGAAAGTGAGCTGGACAGCCATCATGTTGGTAGATAAGATTTCTTCTCGTGGCTAAGGGGACGTCTCCCAATAAAAGATTAACTTGGTTTCTTAGAAAAAGTTCATAAGTTTCCCCATTCAAATTTTGAGAAAAAAAGAACGGCCCAATCAGTTGGCCATTAATTATTCCCATCTAAACGTTCACAGATAATCTTCTTTGATGTGCCCTTTCTTTTTTCATCCTTGGATTCTCTCTTTTCGGTGCCCAATAATGTGAATTGTGATAATTAGTGATTCCGTCACGGTCAAATTTGGACTCATCAGTCCACAGAATTTTCTCGAGAAAATGAGGATCTTCCATATCGGCATTTAGCATGAAACGACAGAATTCTATTCGTCGGGCGGGATCGCCTTCTTCTAGAGCTTGGACCGGTGTGTAGTGATAAGAATGTAATCTTGCTGTATGTACGGTAAACCAAACCATCCACTGGGATAATCCAAGGCTTCTAGCTGCAATCCTTGTGAAGATTGTTGGATTTCTGCGAAATAAATCAAGCTGTTCTTCTTCTTTATCAGGAAGTTGAACTCGAGGTCTACCAGAATCGCTTGTTCGCGCTGCGAAACGCCCTGTTTCACGGACGCGTCGATACGTTCCCGAAAACACTCTTACGTTTGGTACACGTCGGTCAGGAAAACGCAGCATGTACTCTCTTTGCGCTGCTGCAGCGTCGCCGTCGTATTATTCGTAAACGTACAGAATGTCCGCGTATTCTTCATTACGGAAGGCAGCCATTTCTCAAGTTTTTAATCAAGAGAGAAGTAGTTAGAAAGCAAAGATAGGCCTGTACTCAGAAGATAGTTGTAACTAACTGAAACAGATAACTAAAATTTCTACGAGCAAATTGTCCTTCATATTAATAAGTCCTATTGTTGTAGCAGTGTCAAGTGCAAGGCGGTGTCATCAAACGAACAAAACCTGCTCACGTGCGCGGTAACATAATGAAGAGGATTTCTAGGAAACGGGTCACTTCTTCTATTATTAGGGTTGCAAATCAACCTCTTAGTATTTTGTTATGACATTTGTACTTTTTTGAATAGCCAATGAATCAAGGAACAAAATTATGTAATTTGTACTAATCATTCCATACATATTTTCTTGGAAATTCTTCATTAATTTACCAAAAACATAATTTTTTTGCAAAATGGTACTTGGTTTTTTAGCTTTTACTTAAGTAATTACGATTCCTTCTTACAAATTTTAATTCAAAATGAGATTATTATTATTTAGCTATACGAATACAGCATAAACAATAACATTATTTTGTATTCGTCACTACAAGGGCACGTTTTAACATAAAAACTGGAGTTTTTTAAAAAAATACTTCAATCTTGAATATCTCAGAAATTAACAAGTTTCGGGCATGGTGTCATATGACTTAAATGACTCCAAATAAGCTGTACTACAACGTCTATCAAGGAATGTATCGCATTACCGTTCACCCTGTATATATATATATTCGGAATCAGCGTTTTTAGCGATTTAAAACATATATCTATATATATATATATATATATATATATATATATATATATATATATATATATATATATGTATATATTACTATATCACCAAAAAATGTCGCTTAAGCCAAATAGCTTTTCACCCGTCGAAATAATTCTGAGCTTATAATTACGGCGGATGAAGGTACGACTTAAGCTAAGATTTATACAAGCTACCTAGCTTTTGCTATATAATAGAAACTTGAGTATTAGCTTACAAAATCGGTGATTTACCACGTACATTAATTAAATAACATAATTTGTAATGTTTGAGTAAAGTCTAAGGAGCGTGTGTAAATCTTAGCCTAATGCCCGTTATCAACCATCAATCATTAATCATTCCCTAACTAGGAATCCCCTTGTCCATCACTTCCTGATGGAATGTGACAAGTATAAGAAGGAAAGATCTGTCCTTGTAAATAGTTTAAACCTTAATTTATACATATAATGTAGGCATGTTTCACAGTATTCTAGAGGAATCAGCCTCTGGTGCTGCTGGAATGTTGTGGGACATGTACAAATAGTTTATAATTCTGTTTTTGTTAGTTTTAATATTTTTTTGTATTTTTAGGTTAAGGTATGATGGGGCTGGCATGTCCAAAAGAACAAAAGTCCCTTAAAAAAAACTAGGTATCCTCTTGGATAAGTATTCCTTAAATACAGCTCTTTAAATTCGTATTTACTAAGCTGAGTAACACCTTAATAAGGAATCCCTAATTAAAAGTTTTTATCAAAACCGTATTTATATCTTTTCGTTTGTTCAACGAATATGTAACGATTTCTCATTTCTTATTTATATAATACAATAATTAAAATTGCGTATTTTATTAACTTCTGTGATCCAGCAAATATATATTTTTTTGTGCTATTTAGTGGCTGTGTACATCTATCCTTTAACGTAAATAAAAACTTGGGTTCTAATTGTGAGGTTTAAAATCTATGAAATTCATCAGCAACGTATGGTCATAGTTGTATAAATATTTCAACCGTCCCTAATCATAAGGTCACACAACTTTAAAATACAACTTTTTCTCTTTCTTGTGTTGTTTGTCTCTCCATATAACCCAACTATTATAAATAATAAAACGTGGGCAAACATGTTTGACCTTAGATACTGAGTTTCCTAGAAAAACCCAATGCTATAAACACAGGGTTGCCCCTGTAATTATTTCTAATTTATTTATAATATATAATTCTAGGTGAATCATGATATATCCAACTCTGTTGTTATTAATTAATTCAAATATATCTTCACACTATATCCGAATAGGCCAAGCACATATTTTAATTGATACATAATTGTGCCCATAAATATCAAATTTCTGAATGGCACTCTAATATTTTGAAGAAGTAACTAATTATATAGTTTTATTATTAACGTTTATATTATTTTCTTAACGAAGATTTGTTACAAACAGAGTATTTAAAAAAATATTTCACTATTAATAATGTCCCGGGGCCGATGTCCGCAATGCAACTCCACATTCGACTTGTCCTGCTCGTTCACGTCCTACCAATCTCCTTATGGAGGCAATGACTCTACATTTCCAAGTTTGTGTGGCTCGGGCGCTTTTTCTCGTGCCCAGAGCACACGAATCCAGCGCCAGTTTAGGTATAAGCAAAGATGGGCAAAATGTAATCTGATTAATGATGAACGATTACAAAATGTAGTCGTAATTTTATTTTTCTTGCTCTGTAATCATGATTAAATCCATTTAAAACATTAAGAACTAATAAATGTGTATACAATCTGGGATTCTGTAGTGTTTAAAACATAGATAAGCAAAATGCAGTTATATTAATGGTAAAAAACGTAAAATGTAAGCGTTAATCATTTTCATTAATCTGATTACATTTTGGCCATCTATGAGTATAAGAACGTCATTCTTAAGGAGCGTGTTTGCAATCCAGATCTATTTTCGGCGTTTGACCAGATAGATGGTCGATTAGGATATCTCCGCGATAATCCCACAGATCTTCATTGGATATCCTCTCATGCCAAAAGATGCCAAGAATACTGTGGAGGCACCGATTCACGGAAACCTTTAAAAATAACGTATTTATAAAATAAATAATATATCAATACGGAATATCGGAGTCTTCAAGCAGCGAGTGAATCAATTGTTACATGGCGACCAAATTCCATAATTGGCCTTATCATCGCTTTTTATCAGGTGTGATTGTAGTAAAGCATGGGCTTACATGTAATAAAAAAGAGACAAGGTGTGTTGCAGAGAAAAAATAATAAAATAAAATATATTATTTACTAGATTGATAGCCCTTAGCAGAACACCTATCACGAACGGTAATATTTGTTTAATATGAAAACACATCATGAGTTATGAAAAGATATCTCACAGAAAAACAACTACAATGCTAATATTACATCTTTACCATCTTAATTTAATATCAAGTCACAAAATATATAAAGAAGTCTTAGTCGTATTATACCAAAGTGTTCGTAAAATATGATGTAAAGCGGCACAGTGGGATTCGTAAAAAATATGTACGAATACAGATTTGCTTGTGTGCAGCCCAAAATAAAATATGACCAACCATCCACTAGTTGTTTTCTATACCAAAAGCTAGCATACAGGTTAATAGGTCGCCATGATGGAAAGCGATTACTGTCGCCTGTAAACGAGAGGAATAACAAAGAAGTCGCCATCATGTTGGTGACCTTGAAGAAAAAGAAAAGAAAAA
This sequence comes from Automeris io, assembly GCA_036320925.1. NCBI lineage: Eukaryota > Metazoa > Arthropoda > Insecta > Lepidoptera > Saturniidae > Automeris > Automeris io. Next base: position 4,447,381 of record JAUDJH010000009.1, on the reverse strand, counting down.
GCAGCTGATCATACAACGTCTGGTCCCTAAGCATGAGAAATCAAAGCGAGTCACTATATGGGCATACGCCTATATAGTGAATCCTAAATACTGTTCACGGTCCAGACAGGCAACGACATCGCACCACCTCAGTACTACTTGGCCACTTAATCCATAAATTTGCCGGCTGAGCACCTCAGTGATCGCTCTCTCGGTTAGTTGTAAAAGTCTATCGCGGCCATTAACCAACATCCAGTCGAAGAACACACCTAGAAGTCAGGTATACGGTACAAATAGTAAAATATACAGATGAGCGCAGCATCAACCCTCAATTAAGAAGACAATACGAATTTAATTTTAAAAAGGTTCATATATGACAAGATAGATTTTTAAGATATTTTAATTTGAAGAGCTTTAAGAAACTGGCTACGAACTAATGCAAACTCATAGAAAAATTATCTATGAAGAATTATTAACTAAAAAAACTGTGTTTGCAACTGTTAATAAAGTTGAATGATGTATGAGAATATTCACATAATTTATGAATGTATTAAAAAATACTTTTCCCTAGGATTTAATGAATTTAGACATATCTCCGTTATTTATTTGCGAATAGTGACGATACAAAATGACAATAAGTTCCCCCATCCCGTTCCTTAATTTGATTATTATAATATTACTCACCTTTACAGTACAGAAAAGGTTCTAGGTAAATGCGAAATAATACCCTAGCCATTATCTACATATAATATAGAATTTGAAAAGGTGATATTCCGTAAAATGAGTATTCCACGGTTGATCATTGCATTAATTAGTCATTTGTTACAGTACATTATCATTGCTCATATGGTCGAAAAGTTTCCCTGTCGGTTCATACAGCTTACTATAATTATATTTCCATTGTTGAAATAATAATTACAAGTTTGTGTTGAACTCGTACTATAAATAACTAACAAGATTTAAGGTGAATACTAATATTCTCTAAACTTATAATGCATAGGAAGGGCAACATGAAATCGCACATATAATCATTACGTGAGGCCCTTTTTTTATATGGACGAATTTTGAATGGCCGGGACAGACCTTTACAACTCAGCCTGGCTTAACATTCGTGAGGCACATTGACACTATAGATAAATATAGAGATAATTACTATTATTCTGATCTAGACCAAAAATTTACCCAGCTCACATCAGTAGTATCAATTGAAGCGCTCACTTTTCAATAGTTGATAATATATTTACAAAATACAAGATATTCAATCTATTTTCAATTATAAATACAATAACAAGAACGGTAGACTCGAGAATTTCGTCAAGACTTAGTTTTAAAACTCGGAATATAAACTAGCTGTGTAACTACCGAATGTCACCTTTAAAGAACTATATACAAGACGTAATAATCCAAAACAATAATCTTTATGCCTTTTAAAGTTACAGCGAACAAAACAAAAACATATTATTGTTTCAACCATAGATGGGCAAAAAATTATCAGATTAATGAAAATGATTAACGATTACATTTTACGTTTTTTACCATTTATATGACTGCATTTTGCTCATTTATGTTTTAAACACTACGAAATCCCAGATTGTATATACATTTATGGTTTTGTAATGTTTTAAATGGATTTAATCATGATTAGAGAGCAAGAAAATTAAAATTACGACTACATTTTGTAATCTTTCATCATTAATCAGATTTCATTTTGCCCATCTTTGGTTTCAACGGAATACAACATTAATCGGAGAATATAGGAAAGTAATAATGTAAAATCCAGTTTTCAAGCAAACTAATAATACTTTTGACTTCTCCTAGCTGATGAAGCTAGACGACATTTTTATACATAACAATCGTTTATTTATTCAAATGCGATACACGAGTGCCGAAAGAGAATATCATATTTAGAACCAAATGATTTTTTTAATTTACAGTATGATGTAAATATTATACAATACAATATATACAATTTGATATATGTATCAAATTGTAACTATTTGATAAGGATCTTCAGAAGTTAACATTTCTTCCCTGTGTAGAAATGTGTTTTAATATAAATTGTAATAAAAGTGTCAATTTATATTAGGACTTATTCGTTGATTGTTAAAAATGTATTTAATGTCCACTTTTCCAAAAATACTAATGAATAAAGTATACAATAAAAACAATTCAGTAAATAATGACCCAAGGTAGATAAGTTGATAATATCGAGGGGTGAAACACTATTTGGTTTAAGCGACATTTATTGCAGATATAGTAATATATTTTCGGAATCAGCGTTTTTTACCGATTCCAAAAATATATATATTACTACATCACCAGAAAATGTCGTTTAAACCAAATAGCCTTTCACCCCTCGATATGTTACTTCTTATTCCAAGCCACAGGTCGAGTATGAGTACTGACTAGATTTTGAACTTATCATTTAATATTTTTATCAATGACTCATTTATTAATACTGGACCGTTTGACGTCATAGTTATCGTAATTCCCTGCATGACCCTGACGTACGAGACATCACAATCAACTTCGCCTTAAATGCAAAAAGTCGGAAGCCTACTCGAACAACACACTATTGTCATTTGAACTACTCTCAGACAAACGTCCACAAGAGTCAAACGATTTAATTGTAATTGTAAAAGTTCTCCTAACGAGTGCCAGTTTGTCATGATTATATTAATTATATCGCTTTTTGCGAATGTATTAGCAGGAAAATTCCACACAGAAGAACCGGTCGCAACGGTACCGATTTACACAGAAACTGCTATATTATCCGTGAATCGCAGATCGGACGATATACAAGAGATTAGCCGCGAGTTGCTACCGCCAGTATTTCGTGTTTCAACTGAAAGAATACGTTTGATAAACTCGCAAAGGGATCGCCCATCGCAGCGACATATAGCAAGCAACGAGAGAGACCAAATTTTTGAAACCCCACGTAAACGTGAAAAAACTATGTCTGCAAATAAAAACGACGTGCGGTCAGAGGATGTTGAAAATTTGATCACCAGTAATGAACGGTTTGCTGAGGATGTCACAACGCATCGTCCAACTGCACATAATTTGACGCGTACAAGCAATGATAATAATGTCAATAAAACAACAGATAAACCAAGAACGTTAGTGAATGGTACAGAAGTGACATTTGACGAAAGGTCTTCATTTGACGGTGACCAATGCCCTACAGGATATGTGAAAATAAATGGAAAATGTGTTAAAGAAGACTAACTATAATTGCTGTGAACATGTGATTTATAAAATTTTAAAGACTAAATTCAATTGATATACAGAAACTACAAAAAAAAAATAGAAAAAATGTATGTATCTATTTACCTAGGTTCAAGGCAATATTAATAAATAATACCTATACATAGTATGTATCCATATTATGTTAATTTTATAATAATAATTGAAACTAGGTAGTATCGACAGCATGATTGTATCGGCTTGTGTAGCTTAAAGTTTATTAAGTACAAATTAATTATAATTATTATAAATTAAATATTTTTAAGTCTTTTATTGAAATGTTTAGTTAAATAAGATAATAAATATTGTAATAATTTAATTAAACGGTAACATAAAGGTTGCTATATAACATAGTATTAATTTTAATCTTCTACTAGTATGTAGGGTATTTACAAACATAATATTTTGTAAAGACCCAGGCAAAAGTTGAGATACAATAATTAAATTATTTCTTTATAAACCATGATTTTTGCTTTTAACCTTTTTTTTAAAACAGTATTGAATAAAATATTTGTTTTTACAATAATACATATTAATTCAATGCCGGCTACGATGACTCCTCTCCACAATGGCCTGTCACTGGTCAGTCACACGATATTAAGGGTGGTCGCACATTCAAGGTTCGTCGGACGTAACTTCAGTCGCGACTATTGCACGTGATGCGTGTACCGAAACGGAAGAGATACCATCTATCAGCATTAAGTGTAGTCAGTAACAAATACTAGAAGAGTAAAATTTCACTAATTACTGATTATTTAACATGGATTGATGTCGTCCCAAATCCGGCAATTTTGCTTATTCACGTACTCATTCATCCAAAAATGGACTTCATCGCTAAAGATAATTTTTCGACCAAAATAGAGATCAACTTCCAGCTGCTCCAAAACCTAATCAGTGAACACACGACGCAGCCTATGGTCGTCCGGTTACAGCTTATGGGTCAGTTGAATTTTGTATGGGTGTAGGTCCGAATCACGACGCCAAATTTGCCATGTTGTGGTCTGCGACAGTCCAAGTTCTTATGAGCGACATGGAATTGAATGCCTCGAATTCTGCTGCACACTTTCACGAACAACACCATTTTTACAACAGATCTTGCGTTTCGTTGACGTACGGGTGTTGGCTGTTTATTCACTTAGCCGGTGGACTCGAATTTGGACAGCAAACGTTGAATAGTCGACTTGGAAGGACGACCATGTACCACATAAAAAGGGCGCAACGAGCGCATCTTTTCTATTAGAGAACACTCATTTTATTTAAAAAAATTATCATTTGCACGTGTTGCTCGACGTATCTGTACGTATTTGTGCTCGCAAATCTCAGAAACGGCTTAAACGATTTGGATGCGGTTCACTAATGTATTGTGGAAAGCTTCACTTAACATTTAGTATTAATTTTATTTTATACGGTCATTAATTAAAAAGTTGTGTCAGTTTAAAAAAAACACGTCTATCATTTATTCGAAAAAAAAAACAATATAAATAACTAGTCAAGTGATTCGTCTGAAATACTTATAATATTATACTTGTAACAAAAATATAACTGATAACTAAAAATTATTATAATAATAATTTTAATTCCAAAGACCTAAAACAATGATTAATAGAATGTTTATCTATGTTTTTCCCGTGCTAATATGGGAAACCATATATACTTAAAACTTATAAGGCTGTCTTTTATCCCAAAAAAGTATTCTTTTTTTTATGACTAACCCTCATAGGGGAAAAAACAAAAAAAAACCCCACTTTTAATGTTAAAAAAAATGTAGGAAAGCCACAAAGACGACCATTGTATACCCATTAGACCATATTTAATTAATGTAATCATTTATACATAAAAACAATCGATGGATAATATTATCATTTATACAAAGTTTTTAGCTTGTAATAATTATTGTCATAACAAAAGTATTACATCCACGCGAACGACGTCGCGGGTACAGCAAATTTTAATATATATTTTTTTAATATAGTTACATAGTTATAATTACGGAGAGTGTTCGTGGTGTTGGTAAAAACCTAACTTTTGACATCATCACTTTCAATCATCTACAAGTCTACAATCTGTTCGCAGAACTACAGTTAAAATCAGGGATGTTACGGAGCTTCGACTCCGACTCCGATAAGTCGGAACTTCCGATTGTTATTACACCTCCGGTTCCGAATTTGGTTCAGACACTTTTTAATCGGAGCTATTCATCGGAGGTCACCATCACTGTTGTAGTAAATTCATTAGATCCGTTACATCCCTAGTTAAAATATATGTCTAAATTGCTAAAAAATAATATTGCATATAAAGAATGTAAAACTTAATTTCAGTTAATTTATTTCAGTTATGAATTTTATTACTTATTATCTTGTTATCAGTATAAGTTAATACATAAAGCATATTTTTGACTAAATTAGGAAAATAAGTGCACCAAAATCAAACTATCAAACATAAAATCTGTAAATCTGACAGATCACTATCAAATTTCCGTCAATCGAGGTGGGTTAAAAGTGATTTTATTTTTGACATCGTTGAAGCTCCATAAGCGACTATGAGTCTCGACGTTTACCATAATTATTGGCAAGATTGATAACGTCATTGATTTTCATGAACGTTACTATTTTCGCCACCGGCTAAAACGTCTGCCCTCGTGAACGCACCTGTAGTGTCAAATATTTTACAGAACGGGTTGGACTGTTAATGCGGTTCTTTTTGTAAAAATAATATATTTTCGATAGTATATTTTTGAGATAATTTAATATACCAACTCAAAAGGTTCAAACAAAAATTGTTTTAACAATAGTAATTTTAATAACCATAAAATCATAGTTCGGACTTAAAGGACGCCGACAATTTACCACGTGTACGGCTGCATGTTCTATCGAAATAAATATAATTTTAAAAATAATTGTAAAACGCGTGAATCCATTATAAGAGCGATAATCTCAACTTCTGAAGTTTAATCTTAAAATTGTTAATACGTTCACCAGTCGTATCAAGGATGTCCGGTGAAGCTAAAGTCGACCTCCGGGATGGGCTATCAGCGGCGGAGATATTTGCGAATAGTGAAGGCCTCACGTACAACGATTTCCTGCTCCTGCCGGGCTACATAAACTTCACTGCGGAAGAGGTAGATCTAACGTCACCCCTCACTAAAAAAATATCGTTAAAAGCCCCTCTTGTTTCCACGCCCATGGACACCGTGACGGAGGCCGACATGGCTATATCGATGGCTCTTTGCGGTGGTATTGGCATAATACACCACAACTGCACACCAGAGTACCAAGCAAATGAAGTACATAAAGTAAAGAAATATAAGCATGGTTTCATCAGAGATCCGGTCTGTATGGGCCCCGAGAATACCGTCGCTGACGTCATAGAAGCGAAAAAGGTGAACGGTTTCACAGGCTACCCAATCACGGAAAATGGGAAATTAGGTGGACGACTCATAGGTATTGTAACGTCGAGAGATATTGATTTTAGGGAAGGAGACCCACAGCTTAGCTTAAAAGAAGTAATGACACCTATCGAAGATATGATTACCGCACAGTCAGGTGTAACACTACAAGATGCCAATTACATTCTAGAGAAGAGCAAGAAAGGTAAATTGCCAATCATAAACGGAGCTGGAGAACTTGTAGCTCTGATAGCTAGAACAGATTTAAAAAAGGCTCGTAGTTACCCCAATGCTTCAAAAGATTCCAATAAACAGCTGTTAGTCGGAGCAGCAATAGGTACTAGGGAAGCTGATAGAGAACGCCTCAAGTTACTGGTGAATAATGGTGTTGATGTCATTGTTCTGGATTCTTCTCAGGGTAATTCAATATATCAGATTGAAATGATTAAGTATATTAAGAAAACTTACCCAGATATTCAAGTGATTGGAGGTAATGTTGTAACTAGAATGCAGGCAAAGAATTTGATAGATGCCGGGGTAGATGCTTTGAGAGTCGGAATGGGAAGTGGGTCCATTTGCATCACCCAGGAAGTCATGGCCTGTGGCTGTCCCCAAGCGACTGCTGTTTATCAGGTTTCTACATTTGCTAGTCAGTACAATGTGCCTGTGATTGCTGATGGTGGAATTCAATCTGTGGGACACATAGTCAAGTCCTTGGCTTTGGGAGCTTCAACCGTCATGATGGGGTCTCTGCTTGCTGGCACTTCTGAAGCTCCAGGTGAGTATTTCTTCTCTGATGGTGTTAGACTTAAGAAATACAGAGGTATGGGCAGCTTGGAAGCTATGGAGAACAAAGACGGGAAGGGTTCTGCTATGAGCCGTTACTTTCACAAAGAAACTGACAAGCACAGAGTAGCACAAGGTGTCAGTGGCAGCATAGTGGACAAAGGCTCAGTCCTGCGTTTTTTGCCATACTTGCAAGCTGGAATGCAGCATAGTTGCCAAGATCTAGGTGCTCGTTCAGTACATATTCTACGTGAAATGAGCTACTCTGGAGATCTTAGATTCATGAAGAGGACTTACTCGGCCCAACTAGAAGGCAATGTACATGGTTTGTTTTCTTATGAAAAAAGATTATTTTAAACCTATAAACTTTGTGATATCCTAAGTGTAACATTATTTGACTTGTATATGAGGAATATGGAGATGGTTAACTATTTTTGACAGAAATATAACTTTATTTGTATATGGGTCAGTATGGCAGAATAATAAATGTATTCATAATAAGTTTTAATAAATTGTACCTAATTTTGTATGTAGTTTGTAAGTAAATGCTTTACAATAAGGACCAGATGAACTAAACTGTGTGGTAAAATAACCATGAACTCATTTTGTACTTATAAGTACTATAATACAATGAAATCTTGTTAGTGATAAAAGGCTTCACAAATGTATGCAATGATACTTCTAAAAATGATCTGTATGTATACGTTGATAAACTGGTTGCAATAATGGAGTAATTGTTAATATTAAAAATATAAATAAATATTCCAAAGTTCATTGTGTCTTATTATTATAAATACCAGACTTTTTAACTTAATTCTTTGTCTTTTATTACTCTTAGCATGCTTGATTCTTCTATGAACACGTATAATATCCTTATTGAAATTTTGAAGTTATTTTAATTGTTATTGTAGGGTTAAACTGCAGCTCTAGATGATGTTTGAAAAAGAACAAATTGTCATATTAATTAAAAATTTGACAAAGGATTTGCTAATACTAGCACCGAAAGAATAAAAAATGTAATCTTGAATAAAGTAATAAGTCTGACCTTGATAGATCTATACTAGGAAAAATACTAAATTTGCATAATTCACATAAATTTTACGCGGAAGTCTTAAAAACATGTATTGAGAATAAATAATCATTTGATAAATTGAATTATAAATAGATTGTATTTTTCCATGAGATTATCATTTTATATACATTTAAGAAAAAACGTTCCTATAGTAGAATCATAGATTGGTTAATTCTGTGGTAGAATTCCGACCTGCTACAAAAGTCGCTCAAACACTGCCACTCAAGTACCTAGTTTCCCTTAAACATCATAGCTATAATACTGAGTCTATGAGACTTGAAAGCTGCTTAATAAATAGACAATCGAATTATATTTTTTTTAACAGTGCTACCCAACCTGTATTCCGCAAACAAAACTACAATTTTAAGATATTTTTATGTAGTATTATAAAAGTTATTTTAGGGTTCAATGGGTGAAAAGTTATAGTAAGGTGGTGTTAGGGTTTCATTACTTGAATAAAGATGGGTGGCTTTGTATCTAGTTTAAAGAAATAATTTAAAAATAATAAATAAAACTAACTAAGGTATTCTAGTAATCACAATTTATTGGAATTGTAAATGCAAGCTGCACAGGCATGATTATTTGCATTGACTATAAATATTATAAAAGTGCTAACTTAAAATTATAAAAATACGTGCTATTATCTAGTTTTTAGACTGGTGCGTCTAATATAATTAAACAATTTGATTCCAATATTTTCATAACAATACTCCTTTGGTAGGTAAACGATAATAAAAAGTATTCCAAAAACAGAGAGCACTGAAATTATAGTAATAACAATCAAATTTTATTTTAAGAGTTCGTATTTTTTATTTATTTTTCTATTTTTATTAATACAATAAAAAACAATAGCCTCAAATGCTAAAGTTAATCTTGCTGACTGAATCAAGACAACCAAGCCGTTATTATTACACAAAACTAATTTAATTTTACATCGCCTGTATCTAAATATCGCGATAATAACATTTTAAACAATATTCAAAAATGTAAACACTAACAGACCAAAATTAGTTTTTTTTATAAATATTAACAAAAAGAATTTTAGAGATCGAAGCTTTCAGTTCTAAAGGCGTGTTTCGCCAAACTGATAAGTAATAAATACGTTGGAATGCTCCAACACAGCGATTCTCAACCTGCGGTTCATATAACCTTGGGAATTTGTGTGCCCAAGAAAGAATACATAATATAAAAACATAATTGTTTCCCTTTTAATCCAGAGATATGTTAGGGGTCCATTTACTATACACTTGTATGTCGTACCCAAAATGACCATTGGCGCAACTGACCGCCATACTGTTCTCAAGATATAACATATGCAATTTCTTGTTTTTTAGCACGCGAATTTCAGCTCAATGTTGCCTTCAAGGCACACTTAAGCCCACATATATTACTTAGAAAATAGGAACGATAAAATCTGAATACAATAATGAATAACTATATAAGTTGAATTATTAAATGAAATAGTCCCTATTTATTCGAAAATGCTGATTTTTGTTTATGAAGTTTCACCTCTGACGGAACTCAGCTATACAACATTTTTGCAGAAATAAGAACTTTTTCATTAAAAATAATAAATTTAACACTGTACATTATTTTTGGGGCAAACAGAAATGCACGTATGTGTAACCTTATTCTGTTCATTTTTATTAAAAGTGTCCACCGTTAATAAAAGTTGAGAACCGCTGCACTAACGCACCAGTCGGAATGCGCAAGTCAAGCGACCAATACCTATAATCTTACAGAGATTACATCTTTCATATAAACATAGTTCAAGCGTGCCTTTATAATATTGATAACTATATTTTAAAAAAATAACTAAAAAACTCTCATGGACTTAGCAATCAGGCCCTCTTTTTTAAGCTTACAGTGTACAGAATTATTAAAGCAAGATAAAAGATATGTCAAAGACGGTATCCGATACAATTTACAAACTTTTTTAAAATGTTTTTCATTGTCACGAAAGATGGAATTAAATTCTTGTTCTTCACTGATTATTTTAATATACTAGATTACACTGGTTTTGGATTTGACCTTTCGAAAATTGGACAACTTTTTTTTATATTTGAAAGGGGCAAACAGACGAACAGACCACCCGATGAAAAGTGGCTACTTTTGTCTATAATAGTGCAAAACCAGAGGTGTTGCTGTCGTGCTGCTGACCTTGAAGAAAACTGGACCCGGGCATATCAAAGGCAATACAATATAAATTGAAAATAAAGCTATATTTTAAAGAATTTAATTTGATAAGTGCATTTTAACTTTAACCATATTATGCAGTAAGCGTTGTGACTTTTATTGTGATTTGCGCAATCTCATTTCTAAGTCCATGACTGACTGATTGGGTCCATTTATTAGTCTGACAAGCGAAAAGATCATTTTTAATTTAGTTAATAAACCAACGAATGCAATTACTTTTTAGTACACCAGTTTATTTTTAATTAACATTCAATATCCTGTTTTTAAGTGTATTTTTTTGCTACGAGAACAGCTTAGGAAAACTAAAATTATACATATAACCAGAGATGGGCAAAATAATGATGAACTATTACAAAATGTAGTCGTAATTTTAATTTTCTTGCTCGGCAATCATGATTAAATCCATTTAAAACATTAAGAAATCATAAATTTGTATACAATCTGGGATTTTGTAGTGTTTAAAACATAAATAAGCAAAATGCAATCATATTAATGGTAAAAAACGTAAAATGTAATCGTTAATCATTTTCATTAATCTGATTACATTTTGCCCATCTATGCATATAACTACTCCAATTTTATCTCAATGTAATCTTTTCAACAGAAATTTAATGAAACTATTATTAAGGGAGCACAAAATGATAGCTTTTCGGATATTTCAATAGTGAACAAGAAATTCTGATCCATCCTTAAGTACGCAATAGATTGTAAAACTGTTTTATCCCAAAAAATATACACTCTAACAAAAGATTAGTATTTGTTCATTCATATTGGCTAAAAAATAAACTTCACAATTAACAATGAAAGTTTTTTTTAACGACTCCTTGGTACATAGAAAGCCCATGTTATTTTTGCAAAGACAAAAATCATTAGTCGAAACACCATTTATGGCAAATGCTCGAATTGCATTTATACTATTTTTTTATTTATTTCTTTTTTTAATCCTATATAGTGAAATACGATAAAGAGAAATAATGCCTTCACGGTGTAAGTATGGTTGAATATGAATCGCTATAACTGTAAACAGACCCAAAGGGACACGCTCCAACGTACTGGTGTATGGAGTAACGCTATCATATGCAGAGACTACTCCTTGGTCGTGTCACCGTCGGCTTCGTCCACTTCCCGCTGGAACTCCGGGCCGTGAGTGACGTCATCCTCGAACACGATTTCCTCTGGGTCCGGAGCTCGGGGCAAGAACTCCTCACCGGGGCAGATCTTCTTGAAAATTTGCTCGGCCTGGAGAAAAATCAAATTATAAATCGCCAAGTTTGACACTGGCAAATGAACTAATTGTACCTATCTTAAAAAATAAAAACAATAGACTTTTTAAATTTTTCCGTTTGTGGGAAGGCCAAGGATTTTACTCATAATTCATAGACATCCAACAGACTGCCATTTTTTTTTATTCTTGAGAAAAAAGAGGCTTTTGACTACGCAGTCATGTCAGCCCCGTAAACATACAAATTTAAGTTCTAATTTCTAAAATTTTTTTAACAAATTTGTAAATTAACAGTGCCTGGGTACTCCCGGGCTCGGTTAAGTATTGATAGAATGCACCGAGATGCAAGACTGCCCTTATAATCAACAATGCAATGATTCTGTGAATTAAATGGTGTAGCTTGTCTATGAGTAGACGCAACATTATATCGTTTTCCCATTATTATGTTACCTAAGACTTGCCTATTGCCCTAAGGGTGGATGTGTGTGATACACAATATATAAAAAAAAAATTGTTAAGGCACGCGTCGGTTCTAGCAGTTGCTACACGGCAACATCGACCGTTCACCGAGACGGTCGCGAGCATGTCATATAGCCATGCATCGTCCCGCAGACACCTACATCGGACCCCTTTGCATATAATCAAATATAGAGCGGTATATCGCGATTTAAAAACTACTGGCTTGTCATCACCGGCGAGTCGCAACTGCCAAAATCAGCCGGTTACCAATAAATATTAAATTGTAACACGTGAAGTGAACATGTCAAATTGTAATTATTATTTTTGTTTACTTTTGGTGCACTGTAGCGGTGATTTATGTCACGCTATCATACTTCCTCCCTCTTTTACATAACTGGTATTACATATAACTTATTTTGAAGGAGTTACGCTAGGGCTTGCAACCCTCAATACATTCGAGAAACATCTATAGGCGTGGCTTAGATTAATTATTGTACTGCCTCAGACAATCGCATTTGTCATTACGGTTCTAACTTTAATAGTGAGAGGACGCATATATATAGTCTGTATATTGTCTGACCGTGCCAACGGGGTGTTGCTATCGTAGACCCGGATAGTGTAACCGGGTTTTTCCACGTTCCCTTAAAGGAACCCTCCGTGCTTGCGGGAGCCTGGGAGCGGACACTGGTTGTCGCCCCAGCCTCGAGGACTACGAGCCCCGGCGTGTCTCGCCGCGTTCGTCACAGGGTCGCCGACCTGCGACCGTATCAACCTAGGGGTCGCCTGAGTCGCCGATTCCTTCGTGAAGTCCTCTGTTCCTTTTTAAAGCCAAAAGGAACAACAAGCACACCCGAATCCACCGCTCACATCTTTTCGCGAGTCGCGTTAATTTTATTTCTTTTTTTTTAAAATAAATTTTTTGTAACAGGCTTTGGTTGTTTTTTTTTTTAATGTGCTAGGCCCTTCAGCCACCTACCCTGTTACAGCACGCCGTGGTAGACTTCACCGGTTGATGCATTCTAATGTTTTTTTTTTTGTTAATGATGGTCATTGTAATATTTTTTATAATGAATCGGCCTCTGGCTGCACTATAAATAAACATGGAAATTGTGGACTCCACACTAATCAGACGTGTTGTGAGTGCCGTAAACTTTGTGTAATAGCACCTAATCCTTGACGTTCAAAGCGAACAGTAATGAATCTTCATCAACATTTCACCTGGCCGGCTGTCGTCCCACATTCCTACAACCGGTTTATAGCCTCCGCTCGAGCATCTTCGATATATGTGGCATACTCACTATTCATTTATTTATTTCTGTCTTTAAGATTATCTATTTTCTAATTCTTTTTACTATACTAACCTATCACTAACAACTATTTTTAATAACATTATTATATCTTCACTTATTTATCTAAGTAATTTTATCAACACATTTCGTACTAACACACTTGATATTTATTTCTTAAAATCGTGTCGTGCGATGGAAACGGCGCTAAGCCAGAGAGCCGCGGGATACCGGGCGCGCGCGGGGGGATTGTACATGTACACACGACGCGAGCGCCCGCGCACCCGACAAACAGTCTCGCTATCACATTTGACGCGCCACTACGTTCCTCTCGCTCGCCATTCGTACTGTTCTCATTTGTTATTACTTACGTGTTGTTATTTTTATTATTGTGTCGTGAACTTTATCTTACTTGTGCTTCATTATTCCTACTAGACTTTATACTGTGCTTATTAAACGTCTATCAACTTGCTGTCTGGACTTTCTTCATGTCATTCTATCATCTCATCTTTACACGCTATCCTGCGCTTTAGCCTACGGTAGGTTTACTATATACTTCCTGCATACCTACCACGCTTAATATATATATATGAAAAGCACACCTGTTCAACAGCCCGGTCAAAATCTAGGCCGGAGTCAGGTCCCGAGCAGACGTGCACACAGTCCACGAGGCTGGCGACGGGCGCGCTCGTGTCCGTCACGTTGTAGAACAGGGACCACAGGCACTGCAATTATACATGATACAACTTCAATCATAAACCGAATTCAAATATTACATTCTTTAGTAAAACTGCACCCTTCGTGTAAAAATTACGCAGTTTAACCTTTGTCAATTTTTTCAACAATTCACAGCAGATATACAGTGACGAACTTTAGTGCAATACTTTAGTATTGGCACAGTGAGGTATACAAAGCGGGGTCCGTGCCGTGGGATCTCGACGCACGAACCCTCGCAACCCTCTACAGATGGTGCGAGGAGAAGCGAGCCTGGGGACTGCGGCCGGCCCCCTCGGAGATTCGGAGGCAGAGGGTCCTTCTCCAGGGCCAGGCCGTGAGGGATTGGCAGTCCAGGCTGGAGCAACCTAGCGCCGGTCTTCGGACAATTGAGGCGGTGCGCCCTGTCTTGCACACGTGGCTGGACAGACAACACGGCGCGCTCTCCTTTCGGCTCACCCAGATCCTCACAGGTCACGGTAGTTTTGGCCGTCACCGGTGGCGGGTGTCCGGAGGAGAGCTTACGGCGGAATGTCACGAGTGTGGGAGCCTCGAGGACACGGCGCAGCACACGCTTCAGGTGTGCTCAGCTTGGGCTGAAGATAGGAAGGTCCTTCAGGACCGCATTGGGGACGACCTCTCGCTGCCAGTGGTGGTAAAAGCCATGGTCGGCAGCGAAGAGGCATGGCGAGGAGTCACAGCCTTCTGCGAGGTTGTGATGAAGCAGAAGGAGGCCGCCGAAAGGGTCAGAGAGCGAACATCTTCTCTGGCTATTCGGCGGCCAAGGCACCGTCGCCGGAGGGATGCGTTCGCTCAGAGCGAGCGCGACATCCCCCGGTGACAATAGCCGGGCGGTAGACTTGAGGGAGTCTGCTGTCCGGATGAGAGGGTGGCGGTGTGCAGTGTCCGGCGCGCCGCCTGTGAGATAGGTATTGGAAGGGTGGGCTCTTTACCCCCACCCCTCCCAGAGAGGCAGCCTCGACAAGGCATTTCGCTCTCCGGGCGTCTGGATGAATTTGGTTTCCCAGGCTCGGGTGGAGCGATTAGAGGGACACCCCGGGGGTTTTTAGTCAGTAGGAGTCTGACACACCGGGGTTGCTGCCCTCACAGCGGCCCTGATGGTCCTATGCAGGATATTCCCCCGAGAAACCAAAAAAAAAAAAAGTGAGGTATACAAAATTATTATAGTGCTAGCAATTATGGGAATACAAATAATATATGGATTATTTATTATAACAATACTTGCATGCTTGATACCGAAGTATCAATAATACTATAACGTATAATAGTAATATAACGAATTATATTTAAAAAAACAATTGAAAACAATTTCGTTGTTCAGGAAAAAAAAATTCACCGTCTATTTTCCTATATATACTTAAAATTTGGTCTATTTTGGACCTGAGAGTCTAATGCCCGTTTTCACCAACGACTCCTTAATCATTCCCTAACTAGGAGTCCCCTTGGCTAAGTATTCCCTAAATACAGCTCTTATCTTAAATTCGTTTTCACCACGCTAAGTGACACCTTAATAAGGAATCCCTAATTTATAGTGATGACCAAAACCGTATTTATATCGTTTCATTTTTTCAACGAAAATTTAATGATATCTTTCTACCTACTATTATAATATACTAATTAAAATTGCGTATTTTATTGAGTTTTGTAATCTTGCAAATATACATATGATTTTTGTGTTATTTAGTGGCTGTGAACATCTATTCTTTGACATGAAAAAAAGCTTCGTTCCGAATTACGAAGTATAAACTGTCAAAGTGAAAAGTGACTACAACCAGTAATACCAACTTAAGGCTTATATCATTAAATTTAGGCTTTTTTGGTTAGTGAGTTTTTAGTGGTAAGATTTGTTGTTTTAAATAAAGATATGCCTGATTTTATACCCATTACGCCATTTGTAATACTGTTGATTATTATGATAAGTACATTTAAATCAACGTTTTACATTTCACTGTACAATTGTTTTATGAATAATAAGTCTTTGATAATCTAAAAATTCTTTTAAAAATCTATTTTATAATGAATGTATTATTATAATTTAGGTTCTATTAGAAAGCAAAAAAATTATATATAAGTATATATGTAAAAAAAATATTTTTCGGGGGATTTTGTTTTACCGAGTTTGGCATTACTGCCACTGATGCCTCCTATATCAGCTATTGTCTGTTAATTATTCCCTGTGGCATAAAATCTAAGAACACAGATTAATTGTTTCATGGGTGGCACTGATTTATTTCTGTAAGGTTGAAATTAATATTAATAACAGGCACTTAGTACAAAATAAAATATAACAGAAAAAAAGTGTTAAAAGTTTAACATAATGTATTCGTTATTCATATATGTAGCTATAATTATATTACCAAATTACTTACCTGTTATCAGGATATTCCAATATATGTTCAATTTTTTCTAATAAAAAGAAAGCACTGTTTTTGGTTAATCTGTATCTTGTAAAAAAATCTTTGTCGTCATATTTACTAAAGAAGTCTGGTCTTTTGCGATGTTTTCGCGGTCTAGATAAAAAACTACGACTGGTTAATAAATCTAAAGTTTCAATACTATCAATATTATCTATAAAATCACCTAATACTCCTTCCATTTGAAAACGTCACTTTGTTAGGGGTTGGTTAAAGAATGAACAATTGATCCCGTAACTTATAAGGGATACCTAAGCGATTAGGTGTCACCTAAACGTTGGTGAAAACAAAATGATCACTAAGGGCCACGTAAAATGTCTTAAGTGGCTCTTAAAATTTAGGGAACGTTGGTGAAAACGGGCATAAGTGTTACATATCCAAGTATTAGGTCCTTACATATGAAATTGGCGTTTTTCGTACTGGCCACTTTAATCACAAATTTCTCCTCTTTAGTAAGGAATTCCAAATTCAAATTTGTACAGCTATAACCTCATGTATTTGTGCTTCGATGATCGTCATTCATTTGTTTTTTTCTGTTTGCGTCACTCATTTTACAAAATAGAAAACTTAAATTATCGCATTATTTACGAGTACGAGTTCCGCCGTGGCACTAGTGCTGCGGAAACAACTCGAAGGGTGAATGATGTGTATGGCGGTCGTGTTGCAAAAGAAAACACAGTTCATTTTTGGTTCCAACGTTTTCGTTCTGGAAATTTCGACCTGCAGAACAAGCCCCGTGGACGGCCTGAGACTCAAGTTGATAATGAAGAGTTGAAGGCTATTGTGGAAGCGGATCCATCGCAAACCACGTCCGAGTTAGCTGCAGGCTGCGATGTTAGTGATAAAACTGTTTTAATTCACTTGAAGCAAATTGGGAAGATTAAAAAGCTTGAAAGGTGGGTACCTCACGAATTGACTGAAGCAAACCGGCAAACGCGTGTCGACTGCTGCGTTACATTACTAAACCGGCACAATAATGAAAGTATTTTAAACCGAATCATTACCTGTGATGAAAAATGGGTTCTTTACGATAATCGGAAGCGCTCAGCGCAATGGTTGGATACTGGCCAGCCAGCCAAATCCTGCCCCAAGCGAAAATTAACCCCAAAAAAGTTACTTGTAAGCGTTTGGTGGACTAGTGCCGGTATTGTTCATTACAGTTTTCTCAAATCTGGCCAGACTATTACGGCTGATGTCTATTGTCAGCAATTGCAAACCATGATGGAAAAGCTAGCGGCTAAACAACCTAGGCTGGTCAATCGCTCCACGCCACTGCTGCTTCACGACAACGCTAGACCACACACTGCGCAACAGACGGCTACTAAATTAGAAGAGCTTCAATTGGAAAGTCTAAGACATCCTCCGTACTCCCCGGACCTTGCTCCAACAGATTACCATTTTTTTCGAAATTTGGATAACTTCTTGCAAGGGAAAAAATTCAACTCCGATGGGGCAGTCCAAATCGCCTTCAAAGATTTTATTGATTCCCGTCCGACTGGTTTTTTTAGTAAAGGGATCAATGAACTACCTATGAGATGGCAAAAGTGCATAGAAAATAATGGTCCATACTTTGATTAATTGAATATATTATATTAAAAAATATTCGACTTTTTGTTCCTCCCATACAAAACGCCAATTTCATATGTAAGGACCTAATATAACGAGATAATGGTTTTTATACTTCATATGGGAGGCACGCTACTGGAATTACTATATATCGAAAACGATCCAATCGGTGTATGGCCATTGAACTATGACGTATTTGCGCAGTACTTAATTTTGGGTATGATAAGGAATATTTTGACGCGCGCGATACTGATTCTCACCCTTCGTACAAAAACCAACTTTAAATATTCCGAGCTATATTAATCTAGATGGGCAAAATGTAATCAGAAAAATGAAAAACGATTACATTTTACGTTTTTCATCATTAATATGACTGCATTTTGCTCATCTATGTTTTAAACACTACAGAATCCATAATGTTTTGAAGGATTTTAATCATGATTACAGAGCAAAAAAATTAAAATTACGACTACATTTTGTAATCATTAATCAGATTACATTTTGCCCATCTCTGGTACTAAGTAATTACCTCCATTGTAAACAATAAAATAATCTGCCAAATTATTAAGCTTTGAATTACCGAATAAATTGAATGTATTATGAAACTTGATAATATATTGCAGTGGATATTGCATATAGCTAATTGCAATATCCACTTTGTATAGCAAGTTTAGGGAAACAAAGATATTGCACCAAATTCAATTTTCTCGCTAAATTTACTATTTCTAAAGCTTCTGTCAGTCTTATGCATTTAATACATTTCTACTTAATCGATGAATGAATATTAATTATTCTAAGCCCTTTAGTCTCCCTCGCACTCATATTTACGTATAACACAATATCTTTCAGATTGTTTTAACAAAGCACGCTCCGAACAGGTTATGCAGTATAAATAATAAAAAACCTTGGGTTTTTCCGAAGTCTGTGTCTGATCACCACCGGACATGTCGAATATCTTCTCAGCATACATCCTGAGATCTGTCTCTGCATCTTTCACTTTGTTCGTTACGAAGTACACAACGACTGTAACAAACAGACAAGTTAATTAAAACCAAAATACATATCTGTATAGACATACATGGGCAAAATGTAATAAGATTAATAAAAATGATTACGATTACATTTTGCTCATCTCTGAATACACTAATGATATAGATAAATCAATTAGGTTTAACGTTGCTTTCGAATACACAAATGTTATGTATATATGTTTGCGCCATCTGTTGTATTAATCAGACAAACTATAACAACGCTTGGGTGTATACAGCTGGTTTTAAATAAACATTAACAAAACTAATATTAATACTTCTTTTATATTGCATTCTATATATCATTGCGAAACTTGTATTCAATGCTTTAAATGTCGATATTTAAAATTCCTTATAGAGTTGTGAGAGGACGTCATTATATCTACCCCCAGATAATTCGAAACACTAAGAAATCATTGAATTAAGCAACCATTTATTTCCCAAAGCAACGAATAAATATTATAATACATTAGTGTCCGAAATAATATTCCAATTTGAAACAATTTATCTGATTGAGTGTTAGTCGAATCATTGCAGGAGCACTTTCATTATTTTTAACGCAGATGGAGTTGCAAGCACAAGTTAGATAAATACAATCAGGTGATCGACCGTTCAGATGCCTGCTTCACTAGACCGAGCGCCAACAAACGAGGCAAGTTAACAAAAAAAAGTTTCACCTACACGGCGAGACTTCACAAAAAACATCACAAAAACCTAAATAGACTCACGACCCTGAAACATTTTCTAGTCTCGAAGACTTTAGTTTTCTACATTTTGCTTATATTAAAGCTCCCGTAGGTGCTAGGGCTTCCCGTTTCGATTGCAATTCGAATCCCGTGAAATTCAAGAACATTGAAATTCTTGACATTTTAAAAACAAATTCGTTTTATTTTTCTAATAAGCACCGGGTGGGAGTTTATTCGAGATTAAATTATTTTATGTTAAAATTTCAAGCTGTGAAGTCGTGAGTTAATTGTTTTCAAAATACTCTGTTTGAATCTCTACATAAACTCAATAAAAATTGTCACTTTTAATGTAAACTGATTTGAAAAAAGCATCTTGTAAAAACTCACAATTGGATCATAATGTATTTTACGGATTCCGATCTATAATTAATATTCAGAAAATTGATTTGTTTAATATACTACAAGTTATTGCAATGATACAGCAAAATAATGATTTTAGAATGATTTTCTTCCGAGTTTCAAAAATATTGATAGCCCCTGGACTGTTTGATTAAGTAAGTTTGACTGAGTAGAATTTCGAAACTCAAGACTCCCGGGATTGAAACCCTGGTAGTACTGGTGATACCTTGACGAGCGCAAGGTTTTTTGCCAATTAAAAAAGTTCAACATCCTCACATCGGATTGTTACGCTATTATTATTTTAATTAGTTTTCAACCCGTTGAATTCTATCCGGTCACCGATGACCGGTGATGTAATTCTGACAAATATTCGTTGGCGCCACGGGTAGTCCATACATAATCGGCGCGGCATTTAACATTTTTACGACTCATAACATACTATCGTAATAACATGAATGCGACATTAAGCCGTACCACTATATTTTAGTATCTTTATAATGTATCTTGATTGAATTATGTTTTTATATAACTGCTAAATTGTAAGAAATAAAAAGCAGTTCTTAACACTACGCCATCCGGCGACATCCCGTGGATTGACGACACACGGTGAGGTGCGCAAACTTTCGGTCTTCGAAATTTCATGGAAGTAGGGAAACAGGGTTGAGAACTTATGAGAACTAACGATGAGATTAGTTAAACTTGGCAATTTATAATCTCTCGATAATGTCAAGAACGGCCGGCGACAAGTCAAGTGATCAGAATTAGCGCTGCCGGTGCCAAGCGAATCAATATTTCCGAATCGTGCGGACGGCAGTGTTAAAATTTTGTCACTCCGCCCTCAGACTTATACCAATGCGCAGGGACAAGTCATTGACCGGGCGTGTTGAGTCACCTGGCATCAAATATAAGCAGGAAAATTAGGAATCTATTACTGCTTGTTAATGGATTATAAAATAAATTATTATTACTAAATAATAAGCAATCAGCTTTTAGCTGTTGTGCCATCACCTGGTTTAAGTAAACTGTTTAGTTATTTTACTATTTCATCCATTCAACTTCATTTCCACCACTATTAGAAACAGAACACAATCTAATCTTTAAAACTGTAGGTTGATAGAGCATCTTACGTTGGGTCAATGTTTGTGTAAAAATGTTCAACTTACATAATCCTTTTGGACAAGATCCCGTGGCTGGACCTACTTCCAACACAGTAACAGCATTATCGTCATCAGTGAGCGGAGGGAAGCGGAGGAGCGTCAATGGCTCTTTCTCACTCGCCATGATGGACCCATTGGTGATGAAAACGGCCTTGGAAATATCGCAGCTTTCGGCCGGCTCAGGGGAGATGAGATTCTTGGGGCACTCGTTGATGCCGATGACCAAATGACTGCAGTTTAGAGTCTTTGACTTGCTGTCGATCGTGACTACATTTTTGCCTTCTTCTACAGTTTTTGTCTCCACTTTATCAATAGGTCGATTCAAACAGTAAACGCCGCCAAAAACTGCGCACAACCTTAAATTGCAGAAACATTTAAATTCAGTTAAATATAATATAAGACCACCCAAACCAGAGCAACCCAAATGATATCATCAAAATCATAGTGACTCAAATTAAATGGGTTATCCTGGTTTAGTTATAATTCACAAAAAAATAAATAATATCGAGGGGTGAAAGGCTATTTAGTTTAAGCGACATTTTGTGGTGATATAATAAGATATATATTTTCTAAATCAGCATTTCTTACCGATTCCAAATATATATTGCTATATCATCAAAAATGTCGTTTAAAGCAAATAGCCTTTCACCCCTTGATATAAATGAATAAATCTATTATACCGGTAAAACATGAAACCTTACTTCAATCACACTTTAGGATATAACAGTTCAAAGAATTTACTCTTATTAGGTTAGATATCATTTACATGAGAACATTTGTATTAAAACCTATCTGGAATAGTAAAGTAGCAAAAGCTTACTTTTCATAAACAGAACTATATTTTTTGGTAACAGAACTATATTTGAGAGTACAACACGTTGTAAAGTTGCATTCCCTCAAAAATGATATTTAGTTTTCCACAATTAGTCCGTGCTTTAGGAGGTACAAAGAAACTTGGTAGGCAAGTACTGTGCTTGGTATCAAGTGAGGTTTTTTTTTTTTTTATAAAAGATTTAGGATAATTTTTGTATCAATTATTTTATATATATAGTTGTATATCTGCTGCATTAAAAGCATTTGTCTGCTGCAATATCAATCACAACTCTGTCTGATGACCTTATATTGTCACTATATATCCCATTCAGGGTTAGCAAATATATAATAGAAATTGTTTCCACTGCCTAAAATTATGTGGCATTGTGTTCTATGTAGTGTTTGAAATTGACCACTTTTTGTGTAATACAAAATAACTATTAGATATAATCTTTATTTAAAGAAATCTTACAATTTTATTTAATACTAGCTGATCCGGCAAACGTTGCTTTGCTATATAAGGTTTTGTAATATCTTCTAAGATCTTCATTGAAATTAAGTGATGTCAAAGACAATTTTGTTCACAATTAAATACTCTTAATCAACAACACATTTATTTGGATAAAGATTAATATTATTACGTTGATACAACTCTTAACAAATAATGCATTAATTTCGACCAAATTTGTTTACCATAAAAACGGTTCTAGTGACTTAATCTTAAAAGATAGACATATACTGTCGTGGACATTTTTTTAGGTCATTTCAAGAGGAATAACTCTTTCTTACATATATTTTTGGTATCTTGAACCGTTTTTGCAGCGCACGCAATGGAAGCCCTCAAGGATGAATAATTTTCCCCGTTTTTTTTCACATTTTCCATTATTTCTTCGTTCCTAATAATTGCATCGTGATGTAATATAGCCTAAAGCCTTCCTCTATAAATGGTCTATTCAACTCAAAAAGAATTTTTCAATTCGAACCAGTAGTTCCTGAGATTAGCGCGTTCAAACAAACAAACAAACAAACTCTTCAGCTTTACAATATTAGTATAGATTTATATAATAAACTTCTATTCTGCCGGCAGCCACCACGGCTAACACCCCCCCTATAGCACCCCCCTTTTCTTGCTGAGGTGTCGTAAAAGGCGACTAAGGTATCTCTTTAACACCACATTTCAACCAGGTGTTCAGAGAAGGAAAACTCGACCAAACCTGCATCCCGCTCCCTCCCGATCGTACTGGTTCTCCTTTCCATCGGGCCTGAGGGAGCTCGGACGAGAGAGTGCTTTTATGGCAGCGAGTCCAGTTATGCACTTAAATATCTCCCGCGCAATTGGCTGTTTCCGAAAACTGGGCCTTGATTTTCTTAACCGGTGTTGAAACAGTCGCCGTGGCCGAATCCGGCTAGGACATCATCATCATCATAATAAACTTACATTGATAGATTGGTTTAATTGGTTTTAATTATTCATTCAAGAATAAACCTAATTTGAGACTAGTCAAAGTGTTAAAATGTCCATAAATGTTATTTTAAAGTTATTCGTTACAATGGGATTACTAAAAAAAGACATTTGGTATTACTTAATGGAATAAACTTAAGTTTTTTTTTTGTAACCCGGGGGAAATCCCTAACGGACCTCGGGGAGTGGAGAGGGCCGCTCTCCGGTGTGTCGGGCTTGCACCGACTAAAACCCCCGGGGTGTTCCACCTTCCGGCTACCGGCATCGAGGACACGACTGGGGTCTCATCCTCAAACTTAAGTTTGCCTTAACTATATTTAACTCCACGACTTTCATTATTTTAACGAAACTCCAGAGGTCACGAAATCATTGTTATTGCGAAGTATTTGCACATTTCTGAATTATTCAAAGACCAATTAAAATATTTTTCAGTCTTTATTTCATAAATAGCCATGAATAAATTGTGAAAATATCTCTTTCCATTTACTAGACTCTAGTTTTATTAAATTTATTATAAGTTAATATTATAATTGGTGATTGAATCCTTTCTAAATTATGAATCCAACTGTGGGCACGCAACTAAATTAATTAGTTTTGCAACTTGAAAATTGAAATACAAATACCCACAGATTGTTTATATAACCTGATGATTCGACTCTAAGTTTTTTCTGTTTCGAGTGAAAACAACTTATCTAGAGCGAATTCAATTAACTTAAGTGTTAACATCTTTAATATTTTATGTACCTTCAATTGGTCATTAAAAATATAGTCAAATATATTGTAAATTTTGAAAGAGGAAAAAGTATTTGAAAATAAATTTATAAATAATAATATATCATGACGCTATGTTACTTCAGAGGTGAGCAGAGATATATCAGTGCCTATTTTGTCGTGCCCTATGTGCCCAGTAACGCACGCAGCTGATCGCCGCTCTTTGGGCACTTATACACAATATTTTATAGATGCAATTTAAATAAGACAAATATAATTAAAATTGCATCAAAACCTCAATTTATCTAAAGACAAAGCAAAAATCTTTCTTGAGATTACGTTATTTTAAAATTGTACGGCATGCTACATTAGAAAGTAGCTTCATTTTGTTTGCGTTAGTCAAGTTGATGCACATTTAGGTCATCGAACCACTGGCCGCACGCCTTCCATACATCACTTTCATGGTGGTGCACTTATTGTTATGTGCTAGATAAACAGTATTCTCAAATCAATATTGTCCTATAATCATTAAACTATTAATTCAAATCAATATATTGTATATAAAAAGGGTTTTATTGTTATATGAAAACAGATTGTTATTTTTCACTAATGATAAAAAAATATATTTTCATGTCGTTATCATTACAAAAAGTTGCAATAAGTTCCATACTATAAAGTGGTATGTCCAAGGAAGCACAAATAATAATGCCGGATAATATTGCGGATTGGAGGAATATACTCTATTCAAATGTATAAAAAAAACAGTCGTTTTGCTTGATGCTTCTTTCATCGACGTACTGACTTAACGCGCTTAGTCAGATATTTGAAAATAGCATTTGATGTCAGTCTAACCACAATAAAAAAAGGGCAATTTACCTGCAGAAACACTGGGGCAGCTCCCCGCTTCCATACATAGGCCAAAGGAACGGCGTGTTCCCGTACCGTCCAAGGCTCATCAGGAACTTTTTACACTCCTTGACGCCCTCAAGACACGGCATGTTGTTGTTACCGCCGGCGATCGCAAATAGCACATAGTGGATCAGATTGGGAGTTAGCCCCTTGTGCGTGAGATATTCTTTAAATGTTTTGTTGTTCCAATCTACAGAAATAGTAAAAAATGTCATAAAAAGGTTCCAGAAAACTAAAATCCTAGTAAAAAAAAAAATTTGCTTTATGAGCAAAAGTATTCTGTTTTATATCTCATCGGCGATACTACTATACATTACACATTGTGTAATCTTTATGTAAATACAACAATTTATAAACGTATAGATTCGCAAATATCGATAATAATTAAAAGAATAATAATAGCTCTTTAAAACATTTTTTTTTTTTGAAACACGAATAAGTCTTGTTAAGAAAGTATGCTTGGGTCTACATATATATAGCATTATCTAATTAAATATACATTAATAAAAAATTATAAGGCAAATTCTAGATCCTAAAACATAAAAAAAATTAACTTGGGATCTAACGACAATATAACAACCATATATTAACAAGTTCTACAAGTATCTTTTTATTTGTTTAATAGTTACAATATATATACGTAATACAGTTGTAATACCTAAAGATACTTATACGTAAAATATACATCAGATTTAGTCATGAACCCAGTCATTGTTTAAGCAACAAAAAACTTTAAAGAACTAACTTCCAGTAGATAAACTATAGGCGATATTTCCTAGATAGGAAAACCTCGAGATAAACAAAGCTTACCTTTAAATTCATTGTTCATTTCTTCCTCGTTGTACGCCACGATCGATGTGAGCATTTTCATGAGCATCCTCTTTTCGACGATACCGACGGCTTCTGTGGCGAATACGTCAGCGCGAGAACACGGGACTGGCATCAAGCGGTCATTCAGCCACGTCAGAACTCTTGTGACGCAGCGGAATTCCGCATATCGAGCTATGTTTGATGATATGAGCAGTTCAACCAGCGGGCCACGAGAGAAGAGTAACTAATAAATACAAAAACATTACATTTTTTACATTTATATTTCCAATGTATCTCATGTATAATTGACTAAGCGAAGCAAGGTTTCTGAGTCAAGTTGGGACATCCAACATTTTGTCCGTTTGATAGAGGTCTCTAACTTTTAAATCAAATAAAATAATGCTTAGACATAATATGTAAAATATGGAGGCAAGGTCAATAATGATATTTAATAGAATAAAGAAATCAATTTGAAGGAAGCCTGCCCCATAAAGGAAAAAAAGTCCCATGTAAAAGGAAGGCACAATTTTTCGGTTTTAATATTTTAGTGAGCTATTGTTGTAAAGAACTAATCAAGTTTTAATTAAATCTTTTGTAAAAAAAAAATTGCATCATTATTTTACAATTAGGTAAATCAACAAAATGATAATTTCTAGACATATTTTGGCCCTAGCTCTATTATAATAATTATTTATTGTATTCAGTTGATAATCATGTAAAATTTTAGGTAGTATCTTGTAATTTAACAACAAATATTGGGAACTATTAAAAGTATATAAGAAAAAAGATTATAAGCAACACAAGTGGACATATTTCCTTCCTAAGCAGTAATTTTGTGATATATTTCAAGCTGAAAGTCATTGCTTTTATATTCAATGTCAATGATATTTATATAATATAAATAGAATAGAACATAGAACCAATAAAATTATATCTGTACAGAGATAACTGCTTAAATTGGATTTTTTAAATTTTACAATAGTCACTTTCATAGAATAGGCAATAATTACCAAATTATTGTTGGAAAGATCTACTACTAATGAGGTTTCAACATTTTATAAGTCTCATATTAAACATACAATCATTGTTTAAGGAAAATTTTCAAGAAAATATTGTTTTAAATCAACCTTAAATATACAAATATGAAAAGTGTTTTATACACTCTACTTAAAATGACACCTACAATACAGCTTAAACTACCATTTATAGATGGGTAAAATGTAATCAGATTAATGAAAATGATTAACGATTACATTTCACTTTTTTTTCCATTAATATGACTACATTTTGCTCATTTATGTTTTAAACACTATAAAATCTCAAATTGTATAAACATTTATGTTTTCTTAATGTTTTAAATGGAATTAATCATGATTACAGAGCAAAAAAATTAAAATTATTACCTACATTCAGTAATAGTTAACAATTAATCAGATTACATTTTGCCCATCTCTGCTGCCATTAAATTCTAGATTTTATTAAAAAACCTGTATACTTTTGGGATCCGTAACTCAATGGTAATGTAGGAAGGCAATGTATCCATGAACTTTTAAGAGGAAATGCAGATATAGTTCCATAGTGTAGACATCAGTGACTTTCAGGAAAGCCTAATTTAATTTTTTTTTAATTTAGAAAATCTTATCAAGTGGTTTCACAATAAAATAAAAATTATAGTAATCAAATCAATGTTGGTTGCAGTTTCTCAATATGTATGTCTATAAATGATAAAATATATTAGTAAATACACGCCAATCTTTTTACCTTTGGGGTCATGTCAATATTGAACTTCCTGTATTCAGCTGTGAAATTGGCCTGACTCCACACTTTCTTAGTGGGTTCTGCTTTGCTATCATCAGTTTTGTTTTCATCTCCATCATCCTTTTTCTCTTCTTCAGGAGATTCTCTAAATGCAGAAATTAATAACTTTAAAATGTATAAGTTACTACTAAAAAACAATGTTTTAGTAATTTTTATTGATATTTCACTTTATTTATATTTTAGTTATCCACTACCTTTAGTCATAATATGAGAAGCGTTTTGTTAAGGACATGACTTTCTTAAAAATTTTATTAGTAAACCATTACAACAAATGGATATAAAATCAAATATTTGTCATTATACTTATCAATATATGTGTAAAAACACCACACATAATAGATAAATATGTAAAAAAAAAAGAATAATAAAAACTATTATAAAACATACCAATTAAATTAATTATACTTACTTTTCAATATACCATTTTTCAACTAAGTTATATACTTGTAGTTGTCTTTTTGGATCAGAGGTCACATCTTTGATGAATTTTTGCAAACCATCAAAGTTATAAGAAGCCCAAAGTCCTCCATAATGATCGCTTGAATCTAAATGCAGCACATTCTTGCCTATCCTACTGCAGGCAGCAGCCACAATAGACTCCACCATACCTGCAGAGGAATGTATATCTTCACAAAAAAATTTTTATACAAAGAAATAGTATAAATAAAATTAATATATAACATTTTGGGGGTCTTGTCTGCTCCCCTCTGTAGGTCTGACAGGCAATTCCCTACATGTGAACCTCAGAGGTGCTAAAACAAGCAGTGGAGGAGTGTAGTAGTAGTAGTATCACTCTCCAGATTGTGATCACAATATACAAGAGTACAAATGCAGTGATAGCGACTCACTTAAGCCTGTCCAGTGACAGATACACACTTCTCCATAGAGTATTAAGGCCAGAATAATGACAGCAACTGTCTTCTCTTAGCAGTTAATGTTATTATAAGACTGGACTATATGTACTATACATGCCTACTCTATATTTAGTGTATTTTTTAATTTATTTTGTTCAATTTTTTGTAAAATAAACCATACTAGACATCAAACACTCGAACAGTCACTTGAGAAATCAGAATTCTTATTAAAGACTTCTTCCTACCTAAATTCTTTCTATACTCTCTTCATAAAGAGATGTTCATGAGTTTAAAATTTATAAAAAATATTTATACACACATTGTTTTTATAAATCCATAATGAAATAGATATAATGTGTAATTCCTTTACAATTTTACAAAACTGTTTAGACAAAAAAATAATTATCCTGGCAATTGTATAATTCTCATTTTTGTGTAAAATTATATATTTAAAATTTATTAAAAGTAATCTTCATTATGTTAAGTAGTCAATGTCATATTGTGTATTTCAACAATTTGGAATGTTTGCAAGAACGTAACATAAAAAGTTCAATGACATCAATACATAAAAGAAAAAATTTTGCAATTAGATATTGCTACATCGCTACTCAGTCTTGCATCTACAACACTAAATTTCATGCAATTTCAGAATTGAAAAGACAATGACTGCAACCCAACCCCGCAAATATTTAATTAATGAGTAATCCACGACATTAAAATTTTATTATTTCGCACAATATCTGTTTTATCACGCTCGCATACATTTTACGTACACTGTAAAAACACGCAATTTATAATTTAACAAATAGAAAGCTGAAATAAAAGCATTTTGGCAATGATGACTGGACAGCAGTGCAAAAAAAGGATCGATAAATGAAGTGCCGATCTCGCCATCATGCCCGGTGCCAATTTATGAAGAAAATACTACACACCCGTTCCGACAACGATGACCTGGAAGTCGGTCGGCAAATCATCATCCATGATGTTAGCTTCTTAGTTCTTCAGATAAATTAAATTTGATTAAATTATTAAGAAAAACTCGAGCAACACCTCATACAACTCGCGCCACTTGACACAAAACTGACATTCTTGACAGTACGTTGACAACTAAGCAAAATGATAAAAAATCTGTTACACGCAGTATCTTTTGTCGAAGATAAGTTTAAACAATTTGTTTTTTATTTTAACGTATAACATCAATGATGAAGCAAACGAAGACTTAAATTAATTGCTATTAATAAATGTTAAATACTTATAAACCTATATAAAATTCCTTTTCTACTAGAATAAACGGTATGCATGACAATGGACAGCAATAAAAAAATATACTTCAGAATATTTATTACTATAATAAACTCATACCATTTATGATATACCAATAATAAACGATTTTTAAATATGTCTACTGTTATATCTTTGACTATGAAATAATTTACTAGTTATGTCTTGTCTTAAGTGAAATCATCACTTTGATGTATAAATGTTTATCTCAATGTTACCTTTGGCGTCAGTAAATAAATCCCTTCTATAGTAAGCAAAAGCTGTCCATAATTTGAAACTTGCAAAATGATTCTATAATACTATACTTTCCATACAACCGACGCTTTAAAATTAATAGGACTACCTCATCATAATTTGTATAACAGAACCATAGGTATGGTATTATATATCTTGATTTACAATATTACTATTAAATCCATCACTTGATTTAGTTTCTTTGCCAAAACTCCATATTCAAATGATATAAAGGATTATACAGCTCAAACACTTGAAGACAGCCGCATTTACATTCGGATCTATAAATAACAATTTGTTGAGGTAATGACGTGCATTAGTGATTAAACAATTCATTTGATAGCTATTAATAACATTAGTTTAATGCCGGGCTAATAAACCCCCACCGATGTTTATTTGGTGTAACCGACAATGCGTTCATGAAAAATGAAACAACAGATGAGTTGTGTTTTATATTTACAATTTTTACATACATTTCAACATTTTACAGGCTACAGGGAGCTCTTTTTAATTCGAGCAACGAACATTACATAAACTAACACGTAAATCTAAATCGTAATAAAAACGACTTAGCGTAATCAATCTACGGGACCGCGTCTTGCGGTGGCGGGTTGAGAACACCTAGAATCAATAAAACTCCGGTGTCCGTGTAACATCATTTTTCCTAAACAAGAACAGTGGCAGTTACTTGGAAAGTGTTATTCTTACGTGCGCTTTAGGCCGTTTCCAACTACTAAGGGATCGTCACCACGAGCGCATTTGTTGTGGCACATACAATCTGCAGTCGCAAGTTATTACCGGGTTTAAAAAATATTAACTATATTCGGATGTTCCTTATGATTCTAATACAAATCCCAAAAAATAAGTACGAAAGATTTACGAAAGCATTACACTTGAGGGAGTCTACTGCCCGGATGAAATGGAGGTTGAGCGCAATTTCCCGCGCGCCATCTGATAGAGCTGTCCGGAGGCGCGCTCTTTACACTCACCTCTCCCAGAGAAGGACCCTAAACACGCTGGTGGCTCAGGCGGGCAACTGGAAGAATAAGGTTTCCAAAGCACGGTTAGATTAGGTAATTAGAGGGAACCTCGGTGGTTTTTAGTCAGTCTGACACATCGGGGTGGCTGCACTCACAATGGCTCCTGATGGTCCTAAGCAGTATTTTGCACGAGTCACCAAAAAAAAGGATCGCAAACAATCTTTACGTACCTAATTGAACGCGACCTTGCCATCATAGTAACCTCTGGCCATTGGCGAAGATACGAAAACATAGAAGCAGACGCTACTTCGGCCCCGCCGTGCCCAGTGTTTCCTCTGTATGTTCTAGATGATTCCAATTAGAATTTTTTAGGATCTATATGCAACATTTGAATTAAATAGTCCTGTGGCCTCTACAGTGTATATATTGTGATTCGGTTGGGGTACAGTATAATAAAATATTGTTTACATAATCATGAATGAGGTATGGTACAGTCATTCAATTCTCAATATTATGTCGCTGATTATCGCTGCGACAAATACGCTCCATGGGTATGATCTTCAAGCTTTTAAACTAAGAATAGGATCTTAACAAAATTACGAGCTGCGTACTACTTCTTTGAATGGATAGCAAATTTTTGAACAATTGATCGTTAAAATGACTAAAGCGCACCTGTTGAAAGAAGACTAGTCCAAGAACGGCTGCGACGGCAATAACACAAGAATCCATTGACAGACGCCATCGCCATGCCAACCAACATGTACCACGGCAGAAGGTCACTAGGAACGTGATCAATTTGACGTACACAAGCAGTATTTGCTAAGCTTGAGGTCTTATAATATTCTTGTCATTTTTATAGTCTCTATTTTTGTCTTTAGTCTTGTTAGAAGCTTTAATCATGTATATGATAATATCCGTTTACTTTTAACAGTGCTATTCTTAATTAGAACAAGTAGCGTGCATGCCGTTAAAGCAAAAAAGCATTATCTTGTTCTGAAAGTTTAATAAATATATTGACTTAAAATCTAGTTAACACCAGAATAGGAGTCTCTAAATCCAAATTGAACCAGATTTTAATCAATATATGTATTAAATATCCAAGTAATAACAAGATATGCTTTTCATGTTTCTATGGGATGCACGCCACTGGTTGGAACGCATTAGTACGGCTGCACTACGGTTGTGGGATAAATGGTCGTAATTACTTCAAACTATATCTACCCAGAGTTAAAGTGTAGTTAATGTTATAACCACAGTTTATGGGTATGACATATAGTATTTTGGTATAAAAAAAAACAATGTTAAGTAATTTGTTACCTTTCACCACACAACGGCAGTGTATTGTTTAAAGGACGTATCGTTCTTCCATGCCCTTATGTTGTAGCAAAGTGATAGTTCGCTTAGACATTACAAAACACGCACAGTTGACCGCACTGATCACTATCCTAATAAATTACGTAGGTATGTCTACTTTACAAAAACCATGAATTCACATTTTTTTGGATGGTCAACCTCATTCATCCGGTTGGCAAGCAGCCCGGTACATAGAAACATTGTAAATAGAACGGTCGTTAGTCAAATACGGAAGTGAAAAATTCGTCAAAAATTATTAACCTTGCCTATCAATATTAAATTAATAAAGGTACGTGCCTATAAAAGATTAATTCGGCAGATCTTAACTATAGTCACTTTAGATAACTATGCTTTACGTTAACAAATTTCAATCACTACTTGGAGTTTTTATTATAATTTACTGCATAATCCAGTTGATACTAGTCGCAGACAAAATGTACAATGTATGCGCATATAATAGGTACAGACAGGTACACAACTCACATTATTACTTTCCTTTACGAAACATCAACGCGATGAAACATCAATATAATAACAAAAACAAACTATTTACACGAATTTCTAAGAATTACATCACTTTGAAATATCGATCACGTCATTTACAGCTCTTAAAGCCATCAGAAGCAGATTTACAATGCGTAAAATAGAAATATTAGGTAAGTATATGAAAATTTCCATCCGGTGTCTTAGAAATAGATACAGGTCAGGTACAGTGTTGTGACACATTACAAAAGAACAAAAACAATTGAAACTATGACAAGACACCGCATGAACCAATAAATATTTCACTTTTATTTCTCTGAAATCAAGTGATATGTTTTACTAAGTTCGACATGATATGTTTAATACCAATTCAAAAGCGATGAAATGAGCTTGTAAAAACAATGGTCGATATTTTAAAGTACAAACTAACACGTAACAGCCAACGGTGTACATATGGATAACCGTCAGCGACTAGAACAACGTTTCTCGCGAATGCGAAACTCTGTCCAACCGTAACGGCAAGTGAACAGGTCGGCTCGAGAGCTCCGTGCATTCACCACCGACAGCCGCGTCTGCACCGCCGCTATCAGTCGAAAACTGTTCGACTTCGTCGTCAGTAGAGTCCGCCTCGTCTTCCGCAAACACAGAGTCCGCGCCCACCGACACCAATTCACACTCCATCGCGTAGGAGGGGCCCACGCTACCCACAGACGCAAGCGGCGCGAGTCGCTCGCTAGGGCAAGGTGACAGCCGCCGCTCGGCGAGTGCACACACCACAGAGGAACCACGTCGCTCCAAATAAGAACTCCCTGAACTAGAACACGTTGCGGAACTAAGTCGGCGGTCGCGTGGCCCTGCTGACGCCCTTCGCTCTGCGAACCTCAATGCGGACCCCGGCAACGAGTCACCGCGCAAACCGGACATCCGACGAGGTGGCGTCAACAGACTGCCGTACCCGCCTCCGTATGATGAGAAGCGAGAGCCACGGGGCCAAGGTGGCTCTTCCCCGATTGATGGGCGTGAACGTGCGCGTTCAGACAAAGCCTCCTCCAAAGCGGCAGTGAGCTGCCTTTCTTCCTCCACAGCTTGCTCCTCAGCGACAACCGCCTCAGCCATCTCGACGATTTTTGGATCATTCAGTGCCTTCACTGATTTACTTCGGCTTTTATACACAATCAAAAAAACCATTAGTGCGAAAAAACCGCCTAACGTCGCGGCTATGCGCACGCCCGTCATGACGTCATAGGTGGCATAAAACTCGATGCGCACCCGGTCCCGTTCGGCCGCATGTGAGCTTTCAGTTGAGTTTTCAGCAGCACTTGAGTCTCCGCCACTCCAACCATCTTGGCGCTCCATTGTGCGGCTAAGCTTTCATCGCCTGTAAATAAAACAATCAGAATTTTGAACAAGCTCTTATTAATATGATTGATAAATATAGTGGAGCTTTTTAGATAACAAATAAGTCCATGAGATAAGATCTGAGCATCACTTCGTACATTATGTTAGAAATCGCAATCGAAATATTAATGCAATTTTACATATTTTATATTCATGGAATAAAATCAAGTACATTAAATACAGTAGGTACGTAGGTATTTCCTGTGAAACTACTGAGAGCAAACAACAATGTTGTCACTAGACGATTTCCGTTAGCCAGCTCCAATGGATACCGACGTATCTGGGACACGGCGAACGTATCATATCAGACTTTGCTTTCAGACTCTATATCCCTCTACTCACGAATAACATGAATTTATAATAAAAATAAGCTCTTTGATCCTTTTGAACATGTAACACACGATAATAACTTTAATTAGATCACGCACGTACTGAAATTAAAGTGTATTTGCGTAGCAGACCAAACGAATTTTAATGTTTATTTTCTAATTAATACAAAAAAGCAAACATCACCCGTGACTTTACCATCTGTTTATAATCTTAGATACTGAGTAACTGATAGGATGAGATGTAATCATAATATTTTCCTAATGAATCTCACAGACAATTAAGCGGGTACAGTTTTGTAAGGGAGAAACTATTTAAAAGTATTGTTAAAAATGAACAAATTGTATTTTGAAATTAGTATGGTATTTAATGCACCAGGAAACATTCTAAACCCACTATAAGTGTTTTGTATACAACGCTAATATCAGATAGGTATACGAACGTACATCATGCTACTTACAAGTGCTATTTTGCTTTATGAAAAGCCATGTAAATCATTGCAAACTTGCGGTGTATAAATAAATCTCTGCTCCCGAAATACTTTTACAACACAGAAAAATTTGCGTCCAACGAATGCGCGACATGCAGTAACTGCGACGAAATATCCTGAGGAGTATCAAGACTCTGGACATAATGTATATCTTTTGTATTGAAAAACACAGTACAGAAGTTGATTATTTTCGGCGTCGTAATACACGTAAACGGTAATATTATAATACTACCATATATCTTTTCAGGAGCCTTTAGATCTGGGTACATATCAATACCCCACCAAGTCAAAGAACAGCCATCCGTTCAACCGTTAAAGGTATCAAGCACTACGTCGTAATATTGTATAAGTGGTAAATATTGTATTCTTTTGTTTCATACACATATTGTGCTCATTTGATCGCCATTTTTAGAGCATTATATCTGCCACTTATAATGTAAATACTTAATTTGTAATATTGTAACGAGGTCAAAAGGGCCAAATTGGTTAAGGATATATTTTGTGATTCCCAGGTTTGCCGTAGTGCCTAGTACAAAAAACGTTTGTAAAAATGTTTCATAGTGATTGTCCCTTTACAGCTCTTGGGTCACTTAACAACAAGAAATATATTAAATCATCATGGGTTAATTCAAACGATTGCTGATAGCGATACCCTCTCGTACGTGGAATTCTATTACAGGAACCTGAACCTGATTTTTCGAAATCTAATTGGAATTATGTATAACTCCAATTAGTTTTATCAATAAAATATATTTCTTTATGTAATTTCTTACACTAGACTTTGAATTGCATTGCAACTTTTCTATGAGAAATAATATGAGTGACCTAATAAGACAAGGACTTTTTACCGTAGCGTGTTATGAGAGGCGTCACTGACGAAAGGATGGATATATATGATGGGGTTTTCAAGTGCGTGGTTCCATCTATTGAACCTAAAGAAATTGCGAATATACGTAAACAGATAACCATTCCCCAACTAGTGACCGTATTCATTGTGTATATTATATTGTTCTAAATTGCTGACTTGATTGATATATCGCGCCCAACACACAATGTGAACTAAATATAGCGGCGCAGGTGTAACATTCGGTCACTGGTAAAGGAGCGACTGTTCAAATCATTAGCATATGTTGTACTCTGTCGGGCACAATTTGCTTTGAAGTCTGAAGCTTTCCTAAAAACAAAGAAGCTGCCAGTATTGAGTATCACTGTATCACCTCTAAGAAACGATGTTCATTTGTAAATAAATACATTTTACTGTTATTGGCTTGGGAGTTACTTGTACAGTATAAAAAGCGCATAATAAAAACCCTACTTATATGCTTTTTATAGGTTCTGTAACATTGTATTTTATTGTACATTGGAGGATTTGGAATCGCAATATTGAAATATTAGCACATAAAAAAGTTATTTACATAATAGGTATTTTCAACATAACAATAAAGAAAACAAACTAAATGACTTGCAAATAGTGCAAAAGAATATTAGGCAGAATAAGATGTTATATGATGTATTCGATAACAAAATTCATAGAAGTTTATGCGGATATTATAAAACTTTGAGTCAATCAAGGCCAACGCAAAGTCTAGAGGACTGATTCACATGTTTCAGATATTTATGTCGCATACATTTGCTTCCAAAATGCTTTGAGAAAAAATCACACAAATTTCAACATAGGTAATATTAAGTGCCACGAATGTAGACAAACGTAATTTTATTTTATATTAGGTTTGGGAAAAATTTCGTGGCGTTTTTTCAGTAAAATTCGGCTAGTCTCCTAATGCGCGTGAATTAATTTATTTGAACCAAATATGTTCCATTATTATCCATAATGTTTCGACATTTTTTAGGTAGATCCATGATCCCATCGGTGAAGACCTTCTGTGGTTTCTGGTTAAAGAACTGGATCAAGTACTTTTCACAGGCTTCTTTTGAAACCAAGTTTCCATGAAGAGAGCTCTGCAGATATTGGAATAAATGATAATCAGAGGGTGCTATATCCGGACTGTAAGGTGGATGTAACAAAACTTCCCAACCGAACTTTCTAAATTTATGACGGGCCATCAAAGAAGTGTGTGGTTGTCATGATTATAGACAATACCTTTCTTATTTATCAATTCGGGCCTTTTTCTCTCAATCGCCAAGCCTAATCTTTGTAGTCAACCACAGTAGAGTTGATAATCAATCGTATCACCAGTCGCAAGTAGCTCGTGGTGGACGATAACCAACCAGTCCCACCACACACGCAACATCACTTCTTTTGGCGTCAATGTTAGTTTAACAAATGATTGTGAAGGCTCATCATCCTTTATTTACAATATTTTATGCTTCCAGTTGTCGTACGTAATCCATTTTTCATCTCCGATTATTAGACGTTTTAGAAATGGCTCGATTTCATTCCGTTTCAGCAGCGTATCGCAGATGTTTAATCGGTTCATCATGTTTTTCGCGCTCAACCCACGAGGAGTCCATTCGTCAAGGTTTTTTTATAACCAGCTTTGTGTAAATGATTCAAAACATTTTTATGGTCAATGCTTAGCTCCATACCAATATTGACACTGCTGATATGCTTATCTTGTTGGACTTTTTCAAGTATCTCATCGGCTTTTGCAGTGATTGGACGACCGCAGCGCGCCTCATCTTTCACATTAAAGTTAACGAAATGAAAGTGAGCGAACCATTTCCATACAGCAAAATTTGATAAAGTACCTTCACCGTATATAGCATATTTTTTTTTCGTAAGCCTGCGCAGCGTAGTTCCCGTTGTAATAATGATATTGTAGAATATACCGGATTTTTTCATTATTCAGCTCTATGTTCGAGTGCGAAATACTTTCGAACCACTGCACAGATTGCAATGTTTCTTACATTTAACTAACGTTCGGAAGGTCACCTTTAAAGGTACACTCATTGGTGTTGCTGTAATTTATGTTTCTTTGGTTATATGCGACCAACGCCGCTCATCGGAAAAAACGCCACGAACTTTTTCCCAGACCTAATAGTAATAAGAAAGCTAAGTGGATTTAAGTACAATTGCGGGAAATTGTTCTGTAATCATTGACATTTTACAGTCCACAATTGTCTCGTAGTTTATCTTATATGGCTCTTGTTTACTTGGATGGGTTTTTTAATAGAAAGAAGAACCAATACGGGGTTCGAGAAATTTCGGAAGAATTTGTGTTATATTTGTATTAGTTGATATCATTTTTATGTGGATTCCAAATATTACAAAATGTGTAATTTTAAAATTATTGTCTTTATATTATACCGACAACATACGATTATGTATCTATTCTAAATTTTTGATCACTACAATACATTTTAAGGCACTTAAATCTACTATAGAGACAAATGAACTTAAGTTACCACATTAAAACAAATTCTCGTGGTATCTGTAACCTTAGAATGGTGAATAATAAAGTATTTTACAGAGTAATATTTAGTTCATTATATTTTATTACCTGGCAGTAAAGGTTGACATCAAAACCTTTGGTCAACAACATATGAAATGTATCTTACAGTACAATAAAGCTAACTTTCCCAACAATCTTAACCTTTTTCAACGACAGAGCCTTTGTAGATAAACGTGATCATCACGAACCCATTCGGCCTTACTACAAAACGAAGTTTAGTTTTAGAACGAATTTATACATTGGTTAGAGTTCGTTCTTACAAAAGATAGCTAATCTCTCACAAGAATCTTATTGTTATAACAAGTGGTAGTTTGTTTCTTATATTATCAACACTATATATTTGTAATATAAAATTTAAAGCTTAATCGCTAAGCCTATTTTATTTTTTAAAGTTGTATTAAAAATTAGAGTTCGTTATATCATCACCCATTAAAAATTTCAAATATTCATATTTTATTTTAAACAGCTTTTATTAATTAAATAATTGTGTAAGCCACGGGATCAACAATAGTATTTAAACTTTAGAGAAAATCATTGAATGACTTTCTCTGTGGCTTTAGGCCCATTTTCGCCATGTTTATATGTTTTGTATTTTCTTTTGTTTTTGTGTTTTGCTACATTTAAATTTCTGTTTTTTTTTGTATATTTTGGTGAAATAAAAACTTTTTCATTTCATTTTCATTTTATTTCACTTGTATGCTGATAAAGAATCTACGAAGTAACTAGTCAAAATTATACGACTTTTTACATCGCCTAAGGTCATCGCATCTCCTCGATGACTTTTTGAAGCCTGCGTTGGGAATTCATGCAATAAAGGGCAGAATACGAATCGATATCAACACGGGCAATGTCAAACCGACCATCAAACGTAAAGCAGTATTTTGGACTGATAAATTTTTGGCAAGTGAACAAGAAATTACTAACAATGCATACCCTGAGTTTGCTGGAGCGAATGGTTATTATTATATATCAGCGGAAGGTCTTCGCCCTGCATACATGCATTTAATTCATATACTTTGAATATTCAACATTACGTAAAAACTTTGTTTTTCTTATTTCGCCCTTAATGTATTCTGTCGCGGCTTTGAATAAACCAACGTTGTCAAGAACACGTAGAGAATTTTCCGCAACGACGTGACTAAAATGAACTTGGCCGAGACAATCTTAGATCTCATATTACCGAGAGTAATGAAGAAAATCCCTGTCAAAGCACTGAAACTGGGAAAACAGACGTTATAATGATCTAAGTTTATATAAATGAACATTAAATACTGGGAATAATTTTATAACCCACAGTTCCGCTCGAAGCTTCTTCCACCAAATGATTTTTTTTTTCATGTCTCAGTGGATTAACACATACTTATATTTTTAAGTGCTTCTTAGCATTTTATAGACGCACGCTAAGAGGCATGAACGCATGCAGGCAAGTGAACCTAGTGTCTTTAGATCTGGCCGGTGTGATTATTACTGTCGTTCCCGAAGCTGCTTGGTGAGCCAACAAGAAAAAAATTCTAAAGTAAAGTAAAGTAAAAACTCTCTCTTTATGAAACATCTTTTACAGATGAATAAGCCTAATGATCTTTTTTTATTTTTGCTTAACAGACTTATTATCTACATTCCAACGTATTACCGCGAGTCAGATAGACTGGCGGAAAAACAGTTCTTCAATTTAATATCACGAGAGACGGAAAAATTAAAGATCATTTTTTAACTATGCCAGAATACAATGAACGTTACATAACTGTAAACCACCACGCGTGGTTCCGTTGTGAAAGAAATAAGATGGAAAAAAGTACTTGATGTCAGCACTAGATGTCATAAAGACGGTAGAAGAATCTTACTAAAGCCTTTGCGAGCTTCTAAACATATAAAAATGTCTATATGATTAACAATAAGAATAGTCCGTTGCTACGTCTCTAGAGCAACAAGGAGGAATT
The DNA here is from genome assembly GCA_036320925.1 of Automeris io. Lineage (NCBI taxonomy): Eukaryota > Metazoa > Arthropoda > Insecta > Lepidoptera > Saturniidae > Automeris > Automeris io. Next base: position 4,406,492 of record JAUDJH010000009.1, on the reverse strand, counting down.
GAGCGGAACTTTCTATCTGCATTTCATGCATGATTAAGCCTGAGACCTATACAAATAATGTAAGTTGCGGAGCGGTTCGTAATGTATTGTGAATTAACCTTCACTTTTATATATCGCAATTATAAATTATCGTCTATGACAAGCTAAGCTCGAGAAATGAACTATTCATGACAAGTTTAATTTTAGGTAGACCTAACTTGTTGAATATAATCAGCTTCGATAGATGTATTTTGACCGCGGTATGGTGATTAAAGGCGGCATATTCAAGAAAGCAGCAGCAAGCTACTGTAGCTGGCAGCAAACAACTACTTTGTATAGATTTGTATGGAACGTATCCCGAGGAATTAGCACGTGCTACGGCGGCCGTAGGCTTACAGACTCATCAAAATACGCTCCATAAAAATCTATAAGAACCAGTTGTTTTGCTTGGTTCCTAGTAACTTTGGCGCTACTATATCCTGCTGATGGTGTTTCATCAATATACTTCCATTATGGGTGGCTGTTGCAAATAGCAAATAAAAGCCGAATACTAAGCAATGTCACGCATAACAGGTGCATCCAAATATTGAATAGCGGCAATAAGCCCATTTTTACCTGACCTAAACACGGCAGTGTTATACAATAATGGGGTTAAAGTCTTACAGAAAATTATGCATAAAATACGTCAACTCAGTCAATTTTATTTGCATATTTATGTGACACCTAGGCGTCGAGGATTAAAATAGGTAGCTGCTGCTCATGTAGAAAGAAAGCTTACAATTTCAGAATATAAAGCGATGCTAAATAAACACAATAGTGGTGTCTCATGCCTGCTTGTTGAGTAGCACAGAACTTTATTCTATCAAAATAATTTTAATGTCTTTGTTATTCTAAGACATTTATTGAATGTCTTTATTTATGAAAATAAAAAAGTAACAATTTTTAGAACCCACCCTTTTTAAACAGTCACAGTTCAATTAACCTCGTGAACAGTAAATAAGACAAATAAAGGAGAAACTTGGCCAGAAAATAAGTAAAAACAGTAAGATAAAATAAATTAAATTTACTAAAAAAGTTATATTCAAAAACCCAAAATGCTGCCATGTTAGCTAAAGCTTAGTTTAGATATTTGGATCATAGGCAGTGGTGCACATCTCATCAAAAAGCATTATCTTGTTATACATAAATTTAATTAATATAGTAACTTAATTTGGTGATTATCAGAATATAAGTCTCAGAATCCAAATTGGGAGAAATTTCTGATCAATATATGTATTCAATATTCAAGTATAACAAGATAATGCTTTTGTATGCTTTTATAGAAATCCAATAATTAATATAATGGTTTTTAGCTTTATTATAAACATTCCAGCAACAGGATACTGGCTTGTTTTTTATCCATAAATGTAATATTGCCATCTGGCATAGTACTAAAGTCAATATCCAGTGTTATGCTGTTTCAATAAACAGCTATATATTAAAAAAAAGCCATTATTTTTTATGTAGTTGCAATTAGGTGCCGGTAGCCCTGTGTTGAACTATTTTCACCATATAGAAGGTTTAAATAAATAAGAACTGTGCTACCAAACAAATTAATATGAAAACTACATCATAATTGCAAATGATGTCTCTTTGACGTCAATGAATATGGAAAGCTGAAATTTTAAAACAAAGAAAGTTACTGTAAATATATTCTTTTAAAGTACTACAAAAAATAAATGTATGTTGATAAGTAAATCATAAAATATAATTTTCTTTTTTATCTTTCTATTTTATTTTTCTTTTTTACCCATTTGTGTAAATTCTAATAACTCTAATGAACAAGCAAGATGGCCTGCAAATTTGAAGATCCTGGTTTCAAATATCTTCATAGTAATTTTTCATTGATGAAAATATTTATTTATTGAAGTCATGTTTAAAGGTAGATATTATTTTATTTGTCATATTTTAATTTTCCAGTGACATTGAATTTTGTACAGTTAAATAACTATATTTGCATGTAGATGTTTTAATATAAATATTGCTGTAATATATGGAGAGGAACTATTAAATTATTTGATTTTTTTTGTACATTTTATTATATTTGTTATTATGGCAGTTCTTATGCACCCTAGGATAATTTTATGATAATCTACAATCTGCTTACATAAAACTTCACCATATTATTAAGGTATTTATATAATCTTAATCAGTATGGATAGGTATAGAAAGCTCATCATTATTAAATTAATTGATTAACTAGTAGTTTGTTGGGAACTGAGTTCACTCCATACTATTTTAATATTGTAACAGTATGGAATAAGGGATTTTTATACCAACATCAACAACACAATTTAAATATAAAAATAGTTTTACTATATGTTAACTATTTTGTTGGTGTGGTTTTTTAGAGTTCAAAGTATATTAATCGTGCTCTATGCAAGAGAGTATAAATCAGTTTTGTCCATATTAACAAGCCCAAAAATTACTACTGCACAATGTCACAGATCCCAACTTACCTACAGATGGATATAAATGAATATTAATTATACTTAATTAAGGAGGCTATATACGGATATTCAAAATCAAGACTAAATAATTATAATTGTTAATAATAATGCAGATGACAAATTATCAAAGTTGATTACAAAATATGACAAGTGGCAGCTAATCCAATAAACATTATATTAATATTACTAACATAATATCATTTAAATATTCTAATATCAAACTGAAGAACTTGCGGAATAATAAAAAACTTTTTGATGAATTAAATTATAAATTAAAAAAATATTAAGTGAGATATTTTAAATGTATTTTTAGGACGAAGCTCTGTGTCGTGTTTGCGTTTACAAATACAAATTCGGCATGTACAAACACCCAATCCTGGCACAATTACCTGTACACAACAAATACACCTACAAAGTAGTATAATTAGTAATTTGTTCAGAACAAATTGAAAGTGTCGTTTTAAACATTAATAATTACAGATATCAAAGGACAATAAACATTCAATTAAGGGGAAAATAAGGAATGATTATTTAAAATCGTGCTTACCAGTAACACAGCATGATCCGTAGCCCACGGGAATTGACGAACGCGTATAGTGACGATGATTTAATATGTACATGTCCTTGACAAATTATTGTAAATCATTAAATACCCATTCAAACAAAATATTTATAACATGATTAAATTAACTACATTGTGCGCAGAATTTTGCGATTTTATTTTCATATTAATTATTCGCACCAATGAATCTGAATACACTATTGTCCAAACTTTCACATATTTAACAATGGTGATCACAGTATTTAAATTTTATCTTTTTTCGAATAAATTACAATTGATTTGCATTGTAATCGTTAGTAAAATTAAAATGAATTTTTACTCTCTCCTCATAGCAAAATGACACTGACAAAAAACCAAAGAGTAGATACCTGTAGAAAAATAAAATGATAAAAAGTCAGTGTTGTTACATCTGGACAAAAAACCCTTCAAAATATCAAAAACCCCCAAAATAATTTTGTTTTACTAACAAAAAATGATTGTTTATTGTGTAAATCTTAAATCATAAAATAAAATGCAAATTCTATTTTTTTTTGCTAAATAAATAGGAAGCCAGGCTTCATGGCTCTATTCCATTACCTATCTGTTGGCAAAAAAAAGACAATAACTTCAAAATCCCGCGATATAAAAGATCTGGACTTCTAATATAGATTGTTATTTATTATTAAGATAAACTCGGAAAAAGTATTTTAAAAAATGTCTGATGATTGGATAGCTTATACAAAAGACCCTAGAACAATTTGCAAATATGGTGTAAAATGTTACCAGAAAAACCCAGAACATCAGAAAACTTTCAAACATCCACCTATTGGTCTTAAAAAAGATAAAGGTAAACGAAATGATAGACGATTCAAACCCTACTCCAAGCAAAAAAATAGCCCCAAGCCTGTTGCAGTTATAACACCTGAGTGCAGCAATGAAGGTGCTAAAGAAACAAAGGAAATAGAAAAATGCACAAAAGTTGAACAGTTTGACACTTATGACAAATTAGAACTCCCCGAAACTTTATTATATTATGATTGTACTGACTATCAAGCACTGAAGGAATTGTTTCTGGTAGACTTCCCTCAAGATTTCTTCAAATTTTATGAGTGCCTTAATGATGACGAATCAATTGTGAAAACCCTCGCCAGTGTTAACTTGGAGCTTATAGGACCATATGATTTATTATTGGGAAAACTTCCTAAACTGGAAAACAAGGAGTTGTATTTAATTCATTGGAGATTTTATTATGATCCACCTGAGTTCCAGGTACAACCCTAAAATAAATATTAAGCAAATATTAACTCATATTTTATATACAAACACAAAAGGAACACAATTACAATATACAGTTATAAGGATATTTGTTGTCTTTTGTTTTATACTGGCTCAACAGAGTGACTACAGCACACCTGATGCAAAGTACAGTGTAGTCCAAAAATTACAATGGCTACCAAGAAACAAAAATCTATTAGTAATCATTAGTATTAGTAGTAATACTTTAGTAGTATGTTGGCCCTCATATACACAACTGAAGATTTTTTATCCTGACTGCACCACAACTGGTGGTAAGTATAATACTGTCCAAAAAATGACAAAGGCTATATCAATAGTTAAGAAAGACCCATCAGTAGTCACAATGATTATGCTGGCCTGCACAAATATCTCTTAATGCTATGCGTAAAGGATCCCATATTATAGGATGGTGAGATCACACTCCGGAAGACCATTCCACAGCCTAACAACATGGCAAAAGTGAGAGTTAGAAAACTTCTTAGACTTAGCCGGGATGTAAGTTGTTGTATACCTGTAAATATGTGTGTGTGGTTTTATTAAGGAACAGAGAGGGTGGAACAAGGTAAAATAACTCTTAAGATCTCTAAGTATATGATCAATCGGTGGTACACAAACTGATCCCTAAACATGACAGCCTGAAGTGACTTACTGTAACCGTCTTTGAACAACAAATAATTCATTCTGCACCTCAATGACCTTGGGCTGTTATTTCAAACCAAATAAAATCAAGTCACAAATTTATCAGTCAAATATTATTATTATCTAATAATAGGCAAGCAGTTATTAGCTGATCTGCCTATATCACAGCTGGAGTGTTCAACTATCTTATATTGTGTAGCACTGTCTTGACCATACATTAAAATCAGATTTAGATGAGAGCCATCTATCCATTTTAATTTTGAAACTATTTATTGGTGGTGTATCAACATTATTCTGAGGCAATTTATTTAATATTTGCAATATTCTATTATTAAAAGAGTGGTAACTAATATTCATTTTTGAGCTCCAAGGAACCAGCTGCACACCATTCACACATCAAGCATGGGGACAACTGTTTACTTGCAAAATATTGCATAGCTTGGAGTAGCTATATTTCCCTGTTAATATTTTATATTTCTTGAGAAGTTGCCCACAATAACATCAAAAAACAGACAAATTTGTAATCTCTCCTCAAAACATTGTTTTATGTAACCCTACCGGAATCTTAAATGTTTTTTTAAATATTAGTAAAACTTAAGCAAAGTCAAAGTACTGTTTATAAATCTTAGCCTAAGAGTAGTAGTATTAAATGTATTAATTAAAGGTATTGAAAGGAGCCATTGCTTATTTGTAAACTTTCACCCAGTTTTAGAATAGCTCCTTAAATTTTAAACATTCATGAATCAAAAATCAGTATACAATTGGTGGATCATTTGTGTTTAAAAGCATCTTAAATTTCAAGGATCCTTTCTGAAACTGGGTATATGACTAACTGCTATTTTGGTCTTGTTTAAAGGCAGTATTAAAGAGAAAAGACAAGAGTGAATACCACATTGGATACTTTAGAGATGATCCTAATGAAATGCCAGTGTTTCTTGCTAGCAATGACAGCGCTAAAGATTGCCACATATCTCCTATAGCTGAGAATATATTTGGGGCCATTTAGTATGTATTATTGTTTAATTATTCCATTCATTATCCACCCTATCTTTCTTCCTGTCCATTCATCATTAATTTAGTTCTTTTATACAGTTTTACCCCTACACAAATTTCTAAAGCCAATATTTATTTTGCTAATATTGCATGGATAGAAAGTCTTTCTAAGTTGTAGCTTGTATATTAGAGAAACTTAAAATATTGACCCCTAAAAATATCAAGCCATACTTCAATTAGCATTAAAAGCATCAATTTTATAAATATTGTTTTTATCAGTAATCTTTAAGTGTATGTCAGGTCAATTTTCAGGCCAGAATGATGGCTTTACATAGATATGAATAAATTCTTGTAGAAATAATATACCACCATTTTTGATGACAAGAGAATGAGGATGTTGAGTTTTTTCAAGATTGACTTCTTGAATGTGTTTAACATTTTCAATGTTAAATTGTATGTAGATTTTGATGAGTGCCTCCACTAGATTGTATGAGAAATATTAACTCCACACATCTTGAAGTTTAAGAACAAACCAATTTGCAAAGTAAACTTGAAAAACTCACATTTAAGACACTATTTTAATAGCAGTAAAGTAATAAGGCTCATATCTGTATTATAAAAGTGACTAATAAGTACTAAAAGAATTTTTTTGCTCCCAGTCTATATTTGCAAAATGAGAGAAAAGCATCCCCATTTGCTGCCATGAGTTGTCATAAGTTAATGGAAAAAGTGAAGAAATGTGCAGAAGACAACAACTATTCACTAAATCCATATGATATCAAGAAACGAAAGCAGAGTATTGTAACTAATTCACTACATCAAGCTGGTATAAGTGTACCTTACAATAAGAAGACGCAGTTGGGATATAGGCCACTGGTGACCAATGACAGTATGCTCCCATTTTTATCATTAATCCAGCAAAGTGTCTACATTGCATCTAACTATACAAAACTATATGGTCAATCAATAGTAGTCACAATTCAACATGCACTTAACAATATGTCAGAAATATAATCAGGTTGTGATACATATTGGATAACTTTTTCCTGGTATATAATAATTATTTTTAATTTTTATTATAATAATTATTATTTTATAACTATTTAGGTGGTAGGGCCATTGTTATGACCATGGTTTATGAGTGCAAAAAACGTCACAGTGCTTTAGCTTTCGCATTTCCATACCTAGAGACCTTCATTTATGGTATATATGGTAAAGCAGGTTCACAGCATTGGTTAATGAATTTGCATCCCTTGGCATTCACTGCCATTTTTGGACTACACCATACCATGAGATGCAGTATAGTCATTAGGTTGAGCCAGTATAAAAAATAAAGTAAAAAAACTCACTATTACTGTAAAATAAGTTTGTTTAATAAAGAAAATCATTTAAAAATTAATAATTTGCACTGATAGTAAAATAATTATATTTAAAATCAATCTGATTCGTAGATTTGATATACCTTTCATCAGTGCCAGTCACTTTTAAAAACTTTTATGCTTTAAAGTAAATAAATAAAAGTTACAATTTTTTTTCCACAGGTACCTTGAAGAAACTCTTTAGCCAGTTAAAAGAAGCTACATCTGATAGTGAAAAGGATAAAGTTCTATCAGAATTACAGCCTGTAATAACATATGCAACTATAGCCGTTGATGAATGTGATTTTGGAACAGGGTTGGAAGTGGGGATAAATCTGTTTTGCTCCGGTTTAAAGGATTTGGAACCAAGCGCCTTGAGCAGTTTGTGTGCAGCTTATTCTTTGTTAAACAGGGAATCATTCTGTAAAATTATTAAAGTAAGTTCCTACTTAACTATCATTTTTGCTACAATTTATTTTGCATTTAGAGCGACCAAATGACTTGTATGAAATTAAAATCTTAAGAATGACCAAGTTATAGAATAATTGTTATATATGTCACGAATATAGTCTTGTAGGCTGTGTAGGCTACTGTATTAGTTTCTCCGCCGCCGATCTCCTATTGGGGTAGGCAGAAAAAATGGAATATCACTTTTATTTTTTCAAATATGTTTTACTTCTTGAATATTCATAATATAATATAATTACCTTTTAGTGTATTTCATTTTAATTTTAGTGTTTATCCCTGCATTCTATTAATATTGTAAAATAAAGAACAAATTATTATTTGTAAGAATTTCTATAGTCTAGACTCTTTAACCTAGACAAGTTGACATTTATTTTGTGTTTCTTCTTTACAGGCTCATTTGAAATATCGTCGAAAAGGATATCATATGACAATGTTAAGTTTATTTGAGAAATAATATATGCAGTAAATGTATACAAGTGTAATTTTTCTTATAATCTAAATATTTTATTAAATGACAATCATAATTAATTCAAAAAATGTCTTTAATTTTTACAAATCACTCCTTAATTACTCTTAAATCTATTCAGAGTGGATACATAGTACAATAGAAAATATAGATAATATCTATATTTTTTGCTTCTGATTATTTAGCTTAACCTATAATAATATTATTAAGGGGAAAATACAATAAGGCTTCAGCTCATCAAATTTTAAATGTTTATTTTTTCTACATGTTGTGTTTGGAATGTTATTTACAGATAAAAATATATTAGATTACATTAAGTCTTCATGGTAATCCGTTTACTATCCTAAAGGATGTAAATATTTATTAGTGAAAACAGGAGATAGAAAATTTTTACTATAAAAAATTTACTGAAGTGTTTTTATGTACCCCTAATTTGAAGGATGTAGAATAAAACGACATGAAAGTGGATTGAGAAAGTTATTCTTCTGTCCATTTTTGGCTCATATTTTATCACTTTCTCTTAAGACGCATTCAGAATATTCATTTGTGAGAACGCTCACTTGAAGATTTCTTTTTTCGCTTCTAGATTCATCTTTACTATGTGATTAGACATTTTACTTGAAGTAAAATGGCAAATAGGAAACAATAACTGTTTCGATTTGCCTTAATTAGAAAATAAATTTTAACTTAAACGAATAGTGCAATGTGGTTTAAAAGTCAACAATTATAAAAATTAGCTTTAATCTTAGTACCATATCAAATATCACTCTATTTGATTTTACCAATATCTTTTATAATAACTGACTTTAGCCACTTTTTAAACCTTTAAGTCAAAACTCGTTTTCTAATAATGCCATAAATGTATGCATTATAGTAAAATAAATCATTAATCTAATGAATATGCTATAATGATACAAGTCATGGCTTTTTACAATTAACAAACATAATATTAATAATGAATCAGTCAGAAGTGGGATTTGAGGTCCCTGCCTCAAAGTAAAATATAAAATGCAGTAAGTTTTAGAGAACTATTCCAAAAGTGAGTAATTCACAAAGTAAATTTTTTATATCTACGTTTTATTACCTGTATAATATTTAAAAACCCAAATATTTTTTCTGAAATAAACTTACTATATTAGTATAATTTTTATACCATTGAATAAACATTACATACTAGGCAAGTCTGTACACATCACTATTTTAACAGATTCAATCTTTAGGTTTTACAGCACTAGTAAGATGTAAAAAGAGTGCGATGGGGCAATGATCACTGCCGTAGATCTGGTCTCGGATGACATTATCACATACTGATGACAGCAATCTCTCTGAGACGATGAAGTAATCCAAACGCCTGAAATTAAACAAATAATAGAACTAAAATACAAAATAATTAACTATTCCAAATAAGAACCACCATATTGTCTATTCTAGCACTGTCAACATCAAAAGTGACTGTGGGATGTGAAAAAACAGCTTTTTGCAATTACAAATTGACTGACATTTGTCTCAATCACACCTAATTGAAAGCAGTGATGAGATTGATGAAGGTGTGGCGCTTGTCTAGCAAATCCATTCACACATTCTTTTAAGATACTCATATAAAGCTAGAACACCAGGCGCAGGCAGCGAATGCCACTCCTTGGCAGTACACAATATAAAGGACTTCTTAATCACTTCACATGACCAGTTGGACTATATTTTACTTCATAAACATTGTACAGATTAAAGCTGTATCTTTTGTAAGGAATAAAACGTTTTTTGTATCAAATTTAAGACAAGTTATTTGGGCTCAAGTATGTATTTATCGGCGTTTCTTCATAAGGTAATCTCTTACGAAATACTAGTAGATTAGTATCTGTAGTTTTCCTTGGTGGGCGCTCAAGCCGAGGTCTGTTCCCATAGGGCTGCCCTTGCGTTGCTACTAACCCATAAATCTTATTGGCCTAGCGCCTTATGCGCTTGCCTCGTTCGGTAAAGTTGTGAAGACCCTCTCAGCCTAAATTTTGGACCCATCGATAAAAAAGTGAAAGTTCATGACATTTTAGCCAAGACCAGCAATGGTATTATATCGTCTTATATATCAAACAGTGGTGTTAGAAATCTATATTTACTTATTTCTTGTGTAACTCACATCACTAGGATTAACCTCTGTGTGATTAAACGATGTCTGTAATAAATACTAATAATTTTATTAATTAAATAAAACTCACCATCCAACATTGTTTGCTCGACTGTTCCTCATATATGTCCAGAAGGTGTAAGCACCAGTTTTTTCCGGATTGAAATGTCTAAATGTGTCAATGAAACCGTCGCCTAATAAATCTGTCATACCGGCTCGCTCCTCGTCTGTGAAGCCGGCGTTCTTCCTGTTCGTTTTTGGATTTGCCAAATCTGAAAATTACAATCGTTTAACTTAGCAAAACTATGCCTTATTTTCTTTATAAGATTTGACATTTTCATCATGTAACTTTGATGAATGACATACTATAATTGCTCTCACACAAAAACCGATTTTTTTTAATAACATTTACACACAATTGACCTAGTTTCAAATGAAGCTTGCGTTTATACTGTGGGTACTAAACTAAGATACAAATTTACATCCAATTCTTGCGAGAAATTATTCTGATCATTACATGACAAGTTTGCCGCTACCGGAACTGGATCCCAGGTATTTCAACGTTGCAGGTAAAGTCATTACGAACTGCACTATCAGGCCCTCAGGCTAAAGTTAGATAAATGGCAGCGCTAATTCCGACTAAAGTACCGGTTGTAAAGGAATATGTATAAATAGAGTCCAATGCGGATCTGTATTCCTTTTGAGTATATCCAAGCATTAAAATGACTTAGTAAATTCTCATACATTGGCGGTGATCGCCCTTCGTAAACTAGTCAAAACAGTTTATGGCGACATCGTTTAGAACAACATATCGGTTATATTGACCCAGAACAAAGGTCCCGGCAAAAAAATATGACTGCCGGTTTTTGACTAAATATGAACAGTATCTTCGATGTCGTTAGAACAGTTTTGACTGTATACCTAACACTAGGTATTACATATTGCAAATTTAGTTAGAAACACTAAAAGAACATTAAACAAACTCTTTACAAGCTTTGGATAAGAATGAAATTGTGATTATTTTAATATGTTTTTATCTATAGATACTCACCTATTTCAGAATGCGAAACGTTCATATCTCCACATATTATTACGGGTTTCTTTTTATCTAACTCTTTAACATATTTGCGAAACTCTTCATTCCACTGCAGTCTTTTAGGGAGTGTGACGAGTTTCTGGCCTGCGTTTGGGACGTACGTGCATATCAAGTAGAACTGTTCATACTCTGCTGTGATTATGCGACCTTCGCTGTCTAGTTCCTCATTATTAAGTCCATACTGTACATTCATGGCGAGCTGTGTGGTATAAATCCCAACCCCTGCGTAGCCGTTCTTCTCGCTGCAAAGCCAATAACCGTGGTAACCGGGCAAGTTGGCCAATTCTTCCGGGAGTTTATCCTTAGAACATTTAATTTCTTGTAGGCAGAGTATATCTGGCTTTTCGTATTTAATGTAGTCCAAACCGCCTTTGTTCCACCACGCTCTGATCCCGTCAACGTTCCAGCAGGCAATTTTAAAGTTCCAATCCTTGCCTTGGACAGATTTGGAAACATTTGTAAAGTCAATATTCTCGTAATCAGTTAAAGATTTGTTTTTAGGTGGTGCTTTCTTTTTCACATCTTCTGTTATCACTGAAATGTATACTCCAATTAAACGTTCTAAATATTTATAAACACACACATATCCATGCCCCAAACAATATATTTGTGTACAAGACATTGACAATGTAGGAACAAACATTTGTTAAAAATTTATCGATACCAGGATTCGAACCCAGAACATAAAACTTGCAATCGAAACATACAAACTCTAATTAAAATTGTTTAAAAATAAGGTCGTGATTCTCGGTTGCATTGTTCTAAGTTTTGCAAACAAATCAATCAAATGTTTGTTATTAACTTTTTCTGTAATAATACTCAGTGACGGTTACTGCGTTATGTGTGACGTCAGTCTTAGGCTGCAGACGGATTAAACTTTGGCATTTTAAAAATTCCATCACAATATATTTTCGCCTGTTTTATCTACAAACGAAAAAATCTTCACCTGCTTTTGGCAAGTAGTGATGTTCATAATGTTAACATAAAAAAGTTCATGGTTCTAACTTGGAGCTCGGTATTCGCCTATATAATACCTCGAGATATTTTAAAGCTATCACTATTGAAATAGAAAAAAAAAAACATTAAAATAACGTTGCTGAAAAGTGGATATTATTCCATCAATGACTGTTTAATTGATAAAAATGGGTGGTGGCCTTAATAAATTTTCTTATAGGACATTCATTCCTTTATGCTTCAAATTTGTACCTCATTATGTTGAAAAAAAAAACAAATATCAGTTTCTTGCCGGCTCTTCTCAGTTGATTCTGCGTTCTGAACCGGTGGTATTCATTTTCTATTTATTAAACGAAACTAAAGTGCTTGTAAGGTGCCTATTTGAATAAAGTTATATTTCATTCCAGTATATTTACTGCATTTTACCATAAAAACGCCAATTTTACTATAAGGCATGCTAAGATTGAAACCACAATACTAAAAGTATATACTATAATTTGATATAATAAACTTGCGTAAAATAATATAGAAAAGCAGTCGATTGTACGAAGCCCCTCCGTTCATAAACACGGACTTGCTTGCACAGATGGAATTATCACTGCATGCGTATTTCCAAAGCATAACATATACATTAATTTTATATTAACATTAATTCTTCTTTTGTTGCTTCTCGTCATTTGTGTTGACCTTCGTTATATGTAAATCTCGCGTTCAAATGGCACGTTCAAATGATATGTATGCAGTAAACTAATATTTGTGCCTCTACCTATTAAAAAAATAAATTTGTATGTGTAACTAGCCATCACTCAAAACTACAGAACCGATTTTGAGGTGATTTTCGCAGTTGTAATAAACAAATCCAAATTAAAAAGTAGTTTGTTAGCTAAAATTGGAAATACAGCTTGACCTCTCCGTAGTTATAGCACAGAAGGAAGTTTATGTTAATATTTTTGATAAAAATACAAGATTTCATACAATAATGATATGCCTAACGTGAACACACTCAAAGGACGAAACTAGTTAACGTATAATTTGAGTTACGCTTATACCTTTTGAGCTTATAAAAACTGAAACAATATTCTTCTCAACGAAACTAAATAATTTACGTTTATACTGGTTACTTAACATTTTTATACGAATTGAAACGAACGTTCATGATCTAATACAAAAAAACAACTACTATAGGTTATGTTAGTCATCGTTCCGTGTCAAAATCATTTTATCAGGGGCTACAAAATCAAGATACATTATTTAGATTAATGCATAATATAACAAATTAGCTGAAATATGAATTAACTCAATATTGTTCACTTTCAAAAAACTATACGGTTAGTACAAGACCCATTAAAGGTTAGTAATCATGCTATCCGTGTATGTAATTTAATATTACTTCGCGAATAATTAACTTTACTAAATATCCATGATTATTAATAAATGCATGAAAGAAAGAGGATAAAGAAAAAGCTTCCCACAAGAATACTTTAAACAAATTTTATTTAGAAACACTTAATTATTATAACACGGGATAATAAAAATTACAATTTATAGACAAAGTATTAACGTAACTAATTACCCTTGTCTTCGTTCACCTTGCGCCGACGTTTTGATGTTGATTCATCGGTATCTTGGTGCTCGATATCAGCTTCAGCGTGAACCTCTACAGGCTTCTTCTGCCCTCGTTTGCCTTTGGTTTTTGGTTCTGGCGCTTCTTTTTCATCTTCTATCTCTTCATCGTCTTTCGACTCGCCTATCACAAACAAAACCATTAACTAAGCGATTAAATGTAATCAAAGTTAATTTGTAAATATTCACTTTAAATTTGTCATAATTCATCTGTCAGTTATTTTTGGTATTAGATTATTAACAATATTTTTGTCTAATTTTATCACCTAAGGTTTTAAGTTTCTTTAAAACAAAAACAATATAATTTCTTTTAAACTTCATACAAGTGTGTGAAGTTATAATTATTGGTACAATGACTATTCGTTTGAAGGTTGTATATGATTGTATTATTGGCAATAAAGTCCGGGCAGTAGATTTAGTAGCAGTAGAGTCTGCTGTCCGGATAAGAGGGAGGCGGTGTGCACTGTCCGGCGCGCCACCTGTGAGATAGGTGTTGGAAGGGTGGGCTCTTTACCCGTATCCCTCCCAGGGAGACAACTTCTACAAGGCATTTCGCTCTCCAGGCGTCTGGATGAGTTTGGTTTCCCAGCCTCGGGTGGAGCGGTGAGAGGGACACCCCGGGGGTTTTAGTCAGTAGGAGTCTGACACACTGGGGTTGCTGCCCTCACAGCGACCCTGATGGTCCTATACAGGATTTCCACCGAGACTCAAAAAAAAAAAGGCAAAAAGTGAATTTTATTATTAAGCAAATTAAAGAATGTATGGACTAATTATACCACAAAAATATTATTAAATTTAAAGGCTGCAGCCTTTAAATTTGAACCTTAATACATTTGCATAATGTTCCATAATTCAAATAAAAAAAACCAAAATAGTTTTTTTTTATTATGAAAAATAAATATATGATTTGAAACCGTGAAATGCAGAAAATGTAAGAAAATATTGGCCCGTGATTTATTATCTAAACAATTTACATTAGGCATGTGCTGCTTATAAATTATTCTATAAGTGGGCGTTATTCCTCTGTGCTATATTCTAATCAAATTAATGTGTTCTCTGTAGTAATCTAAAAAGCTAAGTCAAAAATCAGACCAACATAGAGTTATATGGATTCATTATTAATTTTTATCAATTTGTTTAGCTAACTAATAAGCCTATACTCCTCAAAAAAATATAAGGGCCATATTGTATTTTGGATTTCTAAGGAAAATTATAAGATTTCGTTTATTGGAAATAATTAAATATCTCCGCCTGCGCCGACGCCAGAAGGCCTATAAAGTAGAAACGGGCGAACGGCCAGAGTGCCGCCACCGCGGCAACAGCGACGCAGTCGGAGGTCATCGCCGCTGTGCCGCGGGAGGACAACCCACTTTCGGCTCTGCCGAACTTCTTGGCTCTGCTTGGAGTGCCGGGCAGCTGCTTAGACGATAATTTAGTGGTGACGTGCATGATCCAACGCACCGCTCGGCGGTGGGGAGGCGACACGGCCTCCCCTACACTCTGGCGAGCCTGTAATGAGGCTAAGTGCTGCGCCAGGCCATTGCGGAAGAGTGTGTAGCTATACCCGTTCGGCGCACCAAGGCGCTCGATGGATCACCCCGGGGTTTTAGTCGGTAGGAGTCCGGCATACCGGGGGGCGGCAATCACCTCCCCCTGACGATCCATAAGGATTTCCCCCGGGTTAACAAAAAAAAAACTTCCAATAATCAAATATGCTGTAACTATTTGTTTTTTTAACTGAACAAGAGGAAATCATATTCACCATAGAGAAAAAATAGGCCGTTTTTGCTGAAAAAAGCAGTTTTATGTAAAAAAAAAAACGAAATAAAAATATCAATTAATCAAAGTTTTATAGTTAATTCTACATTAGAATCTGCTATGCCCACCTCTATTTTGACTAGATTCTTAAATCCTTGAGGGTGTGCTTTTTATCAGATCAATGGTCCACAAACTTTTGTCTCGAAGACCTCTTGCCGTATTTTTTGGTTTTGGGTAGACCCCCTACTAACTTTATAATGTATTTTAAAAATTCGTCACCTTTTTATGTGTTTTTGCTTAATTTCCGACTGTACTCAAGTATAGACCGGAAAAACAAAAAATACACATAAGTTTTACACATTAATGAAATTCAAAATGAAAAAACCAAATTAAAGCATATTCTAAACAAAAAGTCTAAACATGTCAAAACATGTATCTATTATTGAATTGCCTTTTAGTGAGAGATTAACCTGATGCTTTGACAATATATTTTCATTACTTGGCATTTATTTTAGGGTTAATCTCAAACTTCCTCAGTGATGTATAGTTTGTTTCTTTTTTTTTTTTAGAAGATTGGTAACCGCACTGATCCTATTTCCATAAGGTATGAAGACGGAAAACCTATTTAAAAGTTTCTAGCAGTATTCCATAATATGGAATAAGTAATTTTTTGAAGCCAGAATAGCTGATATCAGTTTTTAAATTGTATTTTATTTATATTCATCATTTGTGTTTATTCTGGTAAGTTCTTCATGTAATGACATCTGTTGCTTCGTTACTTTAATTTCGCCAAGAAACTCTGAAATTATGGATTTTTTTGGTCAAATTTAGGCTGTCACTTTATTACTTCAAATTTTACTAAACATATCTGTTTAATAAGCAATGTCTGGTTTCCATTTGATTAGATTTTGTTTTTAAATTGGATTTTGCATCTGAAAACTCAATAAGTCTTAAATAGAGTAAAAAATCTTGCTAAATACAAGCTCTTTGACTGCCAGTGTACTTCAGTGTGTGGGCGCAATTGATAAAGTTCTAGTCTTTTTCTTCACACAACTGAGCTAGTAACCTCATATTCAATGTATTTCTTTGGACTCGATTTACCGCGTTAATTACTAATTGAAGAGATTCACGCAATCTATCACTCAGTTGTTTAGGGAATAATGTTGTCTATGGATAATGCAGAGTATTCCTAATATTCCATCTCTGTTCCAGAATTCTGCTATAAGTAGTGAGATGTAATATGCTCGTCTGAGAGCTGAATATTTTATCCACTCTTTTATGAACTTCACCTTGGAGTGTTTGTTAGCATTTTATATCTTAACCTGCACTATCAGTGCAGATATCACTGATATCTTCTTAAATGATTCTCAGGTTTTGATGGTTTCATAGTTTTAATGTTTAACACATAAAAAGCACATAGGTAATTGCTTGTCCAACAATGATGCATTAAAGGCAAATTTTAAATAATCTAAATTGTATTTTAACACAAACAAGACATAGATATATAGATTACCTAGGCACAAACTATGACACAGATATATACATTGCAGATATAAAGAGTTATCAAGAATAGCTACTTTTTAAAAATGACCAGCTCAGTTCTTCAAGTTAAACAAATTCCTCCCCACACAATATTATGATCTTCACAATGATCAATTCCATCAATGCAGTTATCTGAATATCGCCTTTTTATCTCCAGACTCTAGTAGGGCAATTATCTTTAAAAAAATATATATTTCACACTCATCTATGAAAATGCAGTGTTTGAATCATTCATATTCCAATCCAAGTGTTGTCTTGCAATTGTGAATCTGTTTTACAATTGCAAGAATTGAAATAATGAGCACTTGTCAATGGAATTCATGCCACTCATCTCCTCAAGAAGTGCTAATCTTCATGCAAACAATTCCTAATTGTTTAGTCATTAACACAAGTAGCCATCTCCTGACTCAAGCAGATTTGGAGGGATTGGAGAATGTCTACACTTTATGGTGCTGTTAAACATGGGTAGTGATCTTCCTACATGGTGATTGCAATGGGTCTGCCTAAATCAGATCATCTGTTCATACATGCAGTCTCTTGAAAGTGATTCTAAGTTTTTTAAATCAATTTCTATAATAATCCCAGCTGTAATGCCATAAATCATTGTGAATGGCCTACTGGAATAAGTATTATGGCCCTAGCTGTAGTAGTCATATTTATATGCCATTGACCACACAGTATCGTTTTCTTGAAATGTTGATCTACACACCAAGGAAAAAAACAATTCACACCAGGACAAAAAGCAAAATAAGCTTAAAATTCTTGTAAAAAAAGGATACAATGTAGCATCAACTAAAAAAAAAGCTAATCCAGTCACTTAAAATGCCATAAGTGGAATAAAAAAAAGTTCATGAACACTTAAAATAACATGACTCTATTCAGTTTTTCCCATGAGTATCTGTTATTTGATAAAACACCTATAATTACAAAATTCACAAGTGCAAGCCCGTGTATATTTTTGAAGAGTATATGAAGCATTAATCTGTCAGAAATGCTATCAATAATTAAGATATGATTATAAATAACGTTATATTATTTATATGTTATATTTACAGCAGCATGGTAAGTGGATAAAAAAAGATATCACAGTTACTTTAAAAAGAAACAGTACTAGTTACTTTACTCAATTAAGAAAACCTTATATTAATTTCATAAGAATGTTAAGCTTACCCTTTCCTTTTTCTTCTTTCTTTGTAACTTTCTTTTTCTTCACAACAGGTTCCTCTTTCTCTTCATTTTCTTCAGCCTCCTCTTTAGCTTGGGTTTTCTTGCTTTGATTTTTGCGGCCCTTTGTCTCCTTCTTCTTAGGTTCTTCTACTGTCTTCTCTTCTTCCAACATTTCATCTTCTTCATCACTTGCAGGTGTCATTTCTTTAGCCTTCTGTATCCTCTTCCTACCTTTTGTTGGAGGATCTGTCTTTATTTCTTCTTCAGCAGTTTCTAATTCGATATCATCTACTTTTGGTTGAGCTTTCCGTCCTCTTCCTTTCCCAGACTTAGGTTTCTCAGCAATTTCTATTGGTTCAGTTTCAAGTTTAGGTTTTCTCCCTCTGCTTGATTTGTTTGTGACTTCTTTTTTCACTTGCTTTTTACGCCCTCTACCCGATGTTTGAGGTGCTTCAGTCTGACCATTTGTTTCTGTGTTTTCATCATTTTCTTCTGTGTCTTCAATTTTTTCTTCTGGAATTGGTTCTTCAACGTTCTTCTTTCTGCCTCTCTTAGTTGGTAGGGCACTTACGCCATTACCATTTGGTTGTCCATTTGCATCATCAGCAGCTTTTTTTCCTCTCTTTGCCTTTTTCTCAGGTGCTTTCTCAGGTTCATCATCTAATTCTGGCTCTACATCCTCTATCATCTTAGCTTTACCTCGACCTTTTTTAGGACCTTCACTTTCTGCTACCTTTACATCTTCTGTTTTCTGTGGAATTACAAAAATACTAAACACTTACAGCATTTTAAAATTAATATCTATAAATTGAGTCTGCATTTTATATTTAATTTTTGCAAAAAGAATAATAAGAGAAGCAAGGATTATGAATACAGGATTCAAATGATAAACAACCAATTTTATGGTCAGAAAGTACTAGAAGAATGGAAAATTAACAGGATTGTGTGGCAGCATAAAACATGACACAATATAAGAAGAAACAACATAAACATTTACTATATCAAATAGATTTTGCTTGCTTAATTGATGCTTAGATAATATCAAATCAATATTAATTTATGACAAGTGATCTTAAGTATATTGCTTAATTTATGTCTACACAATTTTGGCGCCACTATAACAAGCATATCAAAAGATTTTAGAGATTTAACACAACTGTGAATGTGACAACATTAACTAGTATTATTTTAAATTTCAACCGCTTTTCTAGAATCCCATGAAAATATGCCGTACGGCGCACATTTGATGTATGTTATTTGCTACAGACATGTGTTCATAAGAACCACGTTATTTTTATAATGGAAATAAATATTAAAAGAATTAACTATAAAGAATCATAATGATACGCAAGGAAGTTTTTCATGTGATTATAATTTTCAAATGACGTATAAAAACTATAATTCAACAACGCGAATGTTTGCCGATAACAAAGCAAACCAGTTTGAAGTGTAATTGTAATGTGTTTTAACGATAAAATATCATACCTTTCCCTTCGCTGATCTTGGCGCCATTTTAAGTGATATATATATAAACTAAAATATTTCTTAATCTATCAAAGTTTCCAGTAAATATCCTGACTTGACTTTAAAATGCGTCTTTCGGCGAAGGTGGCGAAGAATTTCCGGTAAAATGACAGATACATTACCTCTGCCGCCAATTTAAGCTGTCAATTCTTTTGTCTCTTGATAAGATAACAAAGTAGATGAAAAGCATAAAAAAAAATATGGTACGTCTGGTGCAAATGTTTAATTTTTGCAAAACAACTGCCAGCAAATAAAGAGAATTAAGATGTTCTCGTGCATTTCAAATTATTTTTCTCTTTTTTACAATTTTTTGGCTACACAGGTAAAGCATTTATCTATGACCTGTGAAAAAGATATAAAAAATCGCAAACACATGCAAAAAAAAGTTCAGCCATTGTTTTGCGAAACACGAGCTATTTGCACTGGACCCACCATTACGTTCATACCATATTTAAATTTTATGTAAATGTTCGTCCGACCGATTATCATAAAAACAAATATATTTAGTGAAAAAGGCTAATTAATTTATAAATCCTTCCTGTAAAATGGCTTGTTTAACATTATAAATATCTACCGTCATATACGCTAAATAGAACTTTTTTTTTTAATTTATTATCTTTTACAAAAATCATTGTTACATTTTTTTTTTAATATAGCATAAAGAAACCACTAATGTTTGAACGTATACTATTTACAAACAGTCCACATTTAGAGTCGCAATTAATGTATGGAACTACGTAAACACATTTCGATTAAGGTGGTCACTATTAATGAGGTCCAAAAAATGATTTTTTAATCTTTGTTTCACATTTTTAACTGAGATAATATCTCGCAAATTTGAAGGTAATTCATTGATTGGTCGCGGGATCAAAAAGGAGGTAGTTCTTTCCCCAGACACGTTTGTTGCACGACTTGTGCACAACTGCTCACGTGAAACCGCACGGGTATATATCGGATGATTTATTTTATTAACCTCCAAATCGAAAAAAAATTCTTTTAACAACATATACCTTACTTTGGCGTGTACAGGTAGAAGTTTACAATAATTAAAGAGCCCATTATCGTCGGCTGTAAATTGAAGGTAAACTCGTGTTGTGAATAGTCATGTTCTTTGTAAATAAATTTGATTTATTTAACCCATTAACGCCGAAATGATCAGAATTTCTACTAACTTTTCACCGTGTTTATTTTTTATGTTATCGGACCAAAAAAATAATGCAATACCTCTATTTCTACGCGAAATTTGATGCTGTTTCAGAATCTGAGCTCAAAATTTAGATTAGACACTGAGAAAATAGTCGATTTAAACAAAAATTTTTTGAAAAATATTTTTTTCTCATTTTTTTTTAACAATGATACCGCTAAGTTGTCAATTTTTACTATGATCAGAGGTGCTCATGGCATTCGAACATTAAGAGGAATTTTTTATTCAGAAAAATTCATCGATGCCTTTTTTTAAAATGGTGGCGAGAATGAAAAAATTATATGCAAATCTTAATCTATCGTTTTCTTTCTAGGAACAAAAATGTCTTAAAATTAGTCAAAAAAACATTTTCAAATTTTTTCAAAATTTTTAAAGACAATTTTAGATTTTTGTCAATTTAAAAAATCCAATTTTCGAAAAATATCTAAAAAAAATTCAACAAGGACCACGCGCCGATTTTTTGTCAAACTGCACAAATTTCAAATTTTTTGCTAATTTTTGACAGTTTGTATGTATTTCGATATAGATGGTCGTATTGAGACTTAAGGGGTTATATACAGTTAGAAGGCCGAAAAAAAGCGAATTTTCCAGATTTTTTTTTTGAGAAACCTTTTAAATTTATTGATCTAAATATTTGAACAAATATTATGGTATCTTTGAACAATATTTTCAGACTAGTAAAAATATTTATTTGGACAGGAGCTACAGCTGATCTCCGGGAGCTCCTCTCAAAAAAGACGTTTTGCGGTGACCACTATATCTCTGAACTGGATCCTCTGAAATTAAAAAACCAAACAGACTTTGTTAAAGTAATGTAAAATCTAGTGATTAATCGAAGGAATAAGCAAAATATTTTTTTTTGACTAAATGGCGGTTTCTAGAAAAAAAAATCGATTTTCGGCCAAAATTTCGGCCTTAAATTGTTTATACAAAAAAAAAAGTATTAATCGGAAAGATAAAATCTTCGATCAATTACTAAAAAATATATTTAAGAAGCTTGTGTCAAAATTTGAGATCAATCGGTTTAGCCGCTTTTGAGTAATGTTGGTCACCGACTTTGAAAACACTATTTTGAGAAAAACGCGTTTAAAGTTTGAAAAGCACTTTACATAGGATGAAATTTTTTTTTTTCAACTTACATGGAGTCGTCTATTCCAGGACCATATAATAAACGCTCCGACGCTTCGGCAGCTTCTAATAACTCGAGCTGATGTTGTCTGCGAGCCATTCTTCCATCTCGGGTGCTCTCACGCGCTCTGATATCGGAAATGTTCACGCGCTTCTCATCTTCTTTTTCAGCATATGAATGCGCATTCGGTCCAAGTGTGATTCCCATTGCCTGCATATAATATAATAGTGATGTCATTCCTTCATTAAATGTGCCGGCAGCTATGTATGCAGAGATTTCCACAGTTTTCGAACCAGCCGGAACAATATTCGGAGAGATTTTCTAAATTCGCTGATTGTAGCTCTCGTTGTTGTTTTGGTTAAAACCACTTACACATCTTACCAATAAATTCTTACTGCTGAGATCTGTAACAACCGGAAATATAGCCACAGCAACATCTTCTGGTAATGGCTGATAATCATGTTTGAAAGCCAGCTGCACCATGAGTCTGGACCGTCCGGGCACTTATCGTGTTGAGGTTTTTTGTCAGTTGAACAATAATGATAATATGTGGTCCATATAGCATTATACATTTTTTCAACGGAATCACAATTTCTCCTTATCGCTAAGCCATAATAAACTGTCAACTTATCGATCATCTTTCCAGTAAGTTTCCCTTTTCCACCGAGAGTTTTATTTTTATTTTTTTTCCTTTTTTGTTTTCAACTGTTTCAGAATTGTTGTTGACACAATCTCGGAGTCGCTTGCCCATTCGTTTCTGTACGTGTCCAATGAAACCTGAAACTCCACTCTGAAACGCCTTGTTAAATTTGCCTGTAACTTCGAAAATATTCACCGGAACGATATGAAATTTTCTGTGTGTACTCTTAAATATATGTATATTAAGAAAAAAAAATTTAAAAAAAATCGATTTTTTGAAAATTCTAACTGTATATAACCCCTTAAAAAAAGGATTTTACAACTTCAAGCTTTGAATTTTAAGATTTTTCAGCTAAATTTTTTTCGTATCTTCATATTTTTTGACGTCTTTTAGAGTTACTATAATGTGTATACATGTGTGAAAAATCGATTTATATTATACTACTTTAACTTAAGAATTAATACTGGCTTTGAATGTTAGTTATTAAATCTGGAAGATTATGAAAAATATTACTAAAGTTTCAAGTTAGTGACTAAATTAACTAATTGACTAAATTATGTGACAGCACCTACTTCAAGGGTTTTTTTTTATTAATATAACGTGCCGAGCTTTCGCATAGATCATAGATAGGTACTTTAAAAACTGCTGAACTTTTCGGGAGTTAGTAGGTAGCACTCTTTTAATTTGATATTTTAGTTTGTCATTTTTGGCATTCTTTGTGTATATTTTAACAAAAGATAATATAGCTCCCACATTTTAACAAGCACGTTACGACAAAGGAGAAAATAGTTATAGTTGGGCAACAATGCTAAAGGTCATCTTAGTGCTAAAGTTTAATCTCAATATTTGAATTAACACTTGACAATTGATCGCTTTTTAGAGATGAGTTTTCTAAAAATTAGTCTTCTTTTTTATATTTCTATGTATTTGAGTCCATTCAACTAACTGTTAATAATTTGATGGTTCTTATTAAAACATATCATTGAATGTAGGTTTTCGATGTTGAAGAATCGAGACACTCCATACATTCAAAGAAAACGTTTATAGTTACAAAAATTGATAATTAAATTAATCGGTTTGAATACCAACTCCTGTCGCATGTCAAAGCTTAAAAGTTTGCTTAAAGAAGACAAGGCTGAATGGCTCGATCCTTTGCCTGCCTTTTGGCGAATAAACAACAACATTAAAAGTTTGCTACGAAATGCAACGTGTTTATATGTTAAGGAGGCTAAAATAGTTATTTTTAGTTAATATTTGTACAGAATAAGGAAGAAAATGGTAATATTTATAAATATATGTATATATAGAAATATGTAATACCGTTACTATTAGAAAATATATATTTAATTTATATATTTTAGTTAAAAGTAAATTATATTATCTTAAAATCAATTTTGACCAAACCTACTGATAGTCCTAATAAAATACTGCACCTTTTACTATACAAATGTATACGTTCGAACTTTAAAGATTAAAACAATTAAAATTAAAAACATTACATTATTTGCTTAGGTTATTTCGTCACTAGTTTTTCGGATTCATATGTTTAATTATGGTTACAAAAGATAATAATTACGAAGTAAGTAGGTATACTTTCAATATCCCCGAGAACTCGGCGGAGCGTCGAGACACGTTTCTCCGAAATACACCATGTAGTGTCTGGGGAGACGACGCTTCCTTTCCTAGATTGTGACAGGAACCCGGAGCTGTGGAGAATTTACTGCAATACCCTCAGATCCCACCAATACACTGAAGTTGTAACCTTAAGGTTTTAAGCCAATATAAGTCCAATACACCTTAGCTGCCTTTTCCCACCATGTATGACCGGGACAGTCCTGTGAGGTTTTTCTCCAAGTAGAAGAAAGTATTTCCAATCAATTACAGTTGAAAAAAGGCCTTAAAAATAATTGCTGTTACTTAATGTTAATGTCAAAGGTGGTAAACAAACAGAAGGTACATCATACTCCTGATTATATGTTGTTACTATTGCTTGCAATCTATTAACAGTAGTCATACTACAAATATACGTATATATTTTAACTGATTCAATTACATAAATTTACTGTTAAGTATTTTAATAATATACAGTTAAGGAAATTATTTAAGGATCAAAAACTCATGATATTTTTAGGTGATTTTTGAGAGGCTGTGTTTCAGCGAATCATGATTACATTGGGAAATTAAAAAGCATTTTAAAGCTCCAAATTTAAGGTTTCAGATCTTTTGGCCAACATTTTTAGAACCTATGCTGACCATGCATTTCAAACAAATACCACTTTGCCTAAATTCAACCTCTCAGAAATCACCTAAAGATTCCTTAAAATTTTTAACCCTTTAATTATTTCCTTAACTGTACGTCTCCATGATGATTGTGTAAGTATTTATTTACTATCTTTCAATTTGATCTTTACTAAAAGTCTCTGTTGAAGTCAATGTAATAATCATCAATTCTATTAGCTAAATTAGATAATTATTTATTTTTTAGGCTGCCCTAGATCGGAAAGGTACCTTTAAGGTGGAATACTTACAAGACATAGAGAGAAAAGTCCAAGAACAGTGGGAGAAAGAGAAAATTTTTGAAGTAGAAGCTCCAAATGATGGAATTTCATATGACAAGTTCATGTGCACATTTCCATACCCCTATATGAATGGACGTTTGCATTTAGGACACACATTTTCCTTGTCTAAGTGTGAAGTAAGTGTTATTATGATACTAGCTGACCCATCAAACCTTGTTCTGCCAAAAATTATTTGTAATAATGAATAGAATACTACTCCTTAGTATATTAATATAATCTATCTCATAAAGTTAAGTCAGTGTTTGGAATTTAAGCACACAAAAATATGTTTGTTACAACATCGCTTGACAAATATATTGAGTTTTTGGCCTTTCTGTACTATAATATATATGAATTATACATATAAACTTTCCTCATGAATCACTCTATCTGTTACTAACTGCATTGAAATCCATTGAATAGTTTAAAAGATCTATGCTAACAGATAGTGGAATAAACTTCATTTTATACTATGTAAAGGTCACATCAAATTATGGGAATATGTTATGAGTATCACCATTGCATACTTTGTAGAGTTCTCAAAAATAGCTTTTAGGAAGGGGTTAAACAGCTATAATTTGTAATAGGCATTATTCATATTTATGTTTTTTTTTTTAATTTAATTTCTTAAATAATATTTACCAATAGTTGTACTTACTTACAATAATTGTAATGAAATTTATAACATTTGAGAAAAAACTAGTGCTTTTTCACACATATTCAGTGTTATATTCTGTTAAAAAAAAGTGTTCACATATATTAGCTTTGTATATTTAATTAGTATAAAGTAAAAAAAATGTTGGGAGCTTCCCTAAATATTAAGTATCAAAACTACTGCCACTAAATATAACTTCTTTTAAAATTAAATATTGCTTATTTTCAGTTTGCTACAAGATATTACAGATTGAAAGGCAAAATGGTTCTCTTTCCATTTGGTTTTCACTGTACTGGAATGCCTATAAAAGCATGTGCTGACAAATTAAAAAGAGAAATGTCTCTCTATGGCTGTCCACCAGTGTTTCCAGAGGAAGAAGATATAGTTGTTAAAGAAGATGACATTATCCCGAAAGACAAGAGTAAAGGTAAAAAGAGTAAGGCAGTGGCAAAAACTGGTGCAGCAAAGTATCAGTGGCAAATAATGAGAAGTATCGGAGTGCCTGAGGAAGAGATAAAAGAGTTTGCTGATGAGAGTTATTGGCTTGAATATTTCCCACCAAGGGCTGTAGCTGACCTAAAAAGAATGGGAATTCATGTGAGTGCTGCTAGCTATTTCATAGATGGGCAAAATGTAATCAGATTAATAAAAATGATTAATGATTATTTTTTATGTTTTTTACCATTAATATGACTGCATTTTGCTCATTTATGTTTTGAACACTACAAAATCCCAGATTGTATACACATTTATCATTTCTTAATGTTTTCAATGGATTTAATCATGATTACAGAGCAAGAAAATTAAAATTACGACTACATTTTGTAATCATTAATCAGATTACATTTTGTCCATCTCTGGCTATTATATTTATAAGTGATAACAAATTTTGTAGATCTTTTGAAGTATTTAAAGATGCCTCAAACATTTTAAATTAAAATACCACTTGATGATGCGAAGCTGTAATAACATGTACATTTATGTATATGTACATGATCAGGTTCCAATAAGCCATTTTTCAGCAACTCTGCATCTAGGTATACCTATTTTGCTTGAGACTAGGTGTAGGTGATTTTAATTATCCCTGCCCAGTTTCTTGTAGTGAACCCAGTGAACTTATATTTTTGATTGTTACTGGCAGGATCCTCAGTGTGCTGATATTCTGTGCCCATGAAATGTTTACTAGTTTCCCCTTGATCATTTAAGCAAAAGTTAATGATTGGACTACTTTAATACAAAGTATGATTTTCTTTATTTCAACATTTATCAGTTTAATTTATTTACTTTAAATCTTTTCTTCTGATATTCCTGTTGAGACTTTCAAGATAATTCACATGGTATTGAGTCCTACTAGACATGCCAATTTATTTAAAAGAAGTAATCTTTTTTAATAGGTAGATTGGCGTCGTAAGTTTATAACAACAGATGCAAATCCATTTTACGACTCATTCATCAGATGGCAGTTCAATCATCTCAAGGCTAGAAACAAGATCATGTATGGCAAACGTTATACAATTTTTTCACCTCTCGATAAGCAACCGTGTATGGACCACGATAGAAGTACTGGAGAGGGGGCAGGTCCACAAGAGTATACTCTTATCAAGATGACAATTTTGGAACCGTTACCAGATGTTTTCAAGTGAGTTTTAAAATCATTGTGCTACTGGTCATACTGATCACTATTTCTATATTCAAATCTGGACAATTTTATATAATTTTATTTATAAATATTTTGAATTCGTTATTTAAGAAAGGATAGTACAATAAATTCTAAGTATAGGATGTTAAGACAGAGATTTATAGACCTAACTTTAAGTTTGCTTAGACTTTACTAAAAGACAATTTATATTACTCAATGAATGTTAATGGATTTGGTAAGTCACCGATTTAGTTAAAATGGACTTGGCTATGAGAATACTATGGTTATACTCAAGTTCCTATTATATATTTAGTTTTTTGTCAAAACGAATTTATTTCTTGAGAACTTTGCTAAGCAAAGTCGAAATAGCGTCTATAAATCTCAGCCTAAGTCAATTTCGTATCAGATATTTTTTAATTTTTCGTGATTATTATAAAGAACAAAATTAGACATCATCAGACTCTTGTGTAACACAATTAAAGATAGGCATCATTTTGTATATCACATAGTTCCGTTATGGATTTTGATTGTACATAAATACTAGATACTACTAAAAGAACATTTATTTTAGGTGTTTTCAGGGCAAAGTTGTTAGCTTTGTTGCGGCAACACTCAGACCAGAAACAATGTATGGTCAAACAAACTGCTGGGTGCATCCTGACATTAAATATATAACCTTCGAAACAGTCAGCGATGGTATTTTTATATGCACAAAACGTGCCGCCCGAAATATGTCGTATCAA
Organism: Automeris io; assembly: GCA_036320925.1. Classification (NCBI taxonomy): domain Eukaryota; kingdom Metazoa; phylum Arthropoda; class Insecta; order Lepidoptera; family Saturniidae; genus Automeris; species Automeris io. The sequence goes on along the minus strand of JAUDJH010000009.1, from coordinate 4,377,912 downwards.
GGCTTTACAGAGAAAGATGGAGAATTTAAAATCTTGTCAGAAATAATTGGTACAGACCTGTTAGGTGTGGCGATGAAATCTCCATTAACCTGTTATCCAAAGATATATGCTCTGCCAATGTTGACCATCAAGGAAGATAAAGGAACTGGAATAGTTACAAGTGTTCCATCTGATTCTCCCGATGATTATGCGGCATTGGTTGATTTGCAAAAAAAGCCTGCTTTTAGGGAGAAATATGGCATACAGGATGAAAAGGTTCTCCCCTTTAAGCCGGTCCCTATTCTCGAAATACCTGAATTTGGAAACTTATCTGCTGTGCATTTGTATGATAAGCTAAAGATTCAAAGTCAAAATGATAGAGAGAAATTAACTCAAGCCAAAGAACTCGTTTACCTTAAAGGCTTTTACGATGGAGTCCTATTAGTTGGTGAATTCAAAGGGAATAAAATACAAGATGTTAAAAAGAATTTACAAACTAAGCTCATCCAAGACGGCAGCGCCGTCATTTATTATGAACCAGAAAAAACAATAATATCAAGGTCAGGAGATGAATGTGTCGTTGCTCTGTGTAATCAGTGGTATCTCGATTATGGGAACATAGAATGGAAAGGTCAAACTGAGAAAGCTTTAGCGGCAATGAACACTTACCATGATGAAGTTAGAAAAAATTTTCAAGCTACTCTCAAATGGCTACATGAATACGCTTGTTCTAGGACTTATGGATTAGGTGAGTTTTTTCATTTATGTCATACTTGCCCTGGTTAGTTTTTTTATGGGGCTTCTTTGCCAAACACCTCATATCTCCCTAGATTCATTTACGGAGTTGATAGTGATGAATAGTGAAGGCTTGAAGGCTTTCTTTAATGATGAAAATACAGTTGGATCTTGACAATTTATTTTCTTCGTATGTTTTTTTAAATTTGGTCGCTATTCTTGTTTTCTGAGACTACCTTTGTAACTAGTACTTATTTACATGGTTTCAATTTAAAAGCCGACGAATCGTGGCATCGGATTCGCGATGTCGTACTTCCACTCATCCGCCGCTTTTTTTCCGCTGTTGCTGATGACGTGCCTCTACTCCCGCTTCGCCCTCCTTCATGCCATTGTCGCCCGAAGCTCGCGATTCGCAACAAGAGTTATTGTCAGATAATGATATCTATCATAAATAGATCATGTTCTCTGCTCATGTTTAGATGGGAAAATTAATAAATAAAATAAACAATGTAAATATGAAGATTAAATCGTGATATTTCAATATTTAAAAAGAAAAATCAATGTCCTATAAAGAACAACTATTGTCATTTTTATATCTTCAAGAATCTAATATGTACAACACAGAATGTCGAGAATGTTTACTATATAATAATCAGCAAGAGTCTGACACACTGGGGTCGCTGCTTTCACAGCGTCCCTGATGGTCCTATGCAGGATTATCCACCGGGATACAAAAAAAAAAAAAACTATATAATAGCAAGGTAAGTATGTTATATTGTATAAATGTCTACAGGAACCAAACTCCCTTGGGATCAACAATGGGTGATAGAGTCCCTCTCAGATTCAACCATATACAATGCATATTACACAGTAGCACACTTCCTGCAGGGTGATACGTTTAGAGGAAACAAGAAAAACGCACTAGACATCAGTCCGGAGAACATGACCAGTGAGGTCTGGGATTATGTATTCTTTAAAGACGCACCGTTTCCAAAGAATACGAAAATTGCTAGAGAGTCCCTGGAACTCATGAGAAAATCATTCCAGTTTTGGTAAGATATGAAATCTTTTTATAACATAGATTTCTAAAATTAATTTTCATAATGTAATATCAAAATTGTAGAGATAGTTACCATGGAAAAATATACATATAAATGGGGTGAGCAATATATTAATTTTAATTAATGCTATTCATATTATTTCTATAGATAAAAAAGGGGTTCCTAAGTATTATATAATGTTACTGGTAACTAACGTAAAACCTCTTAAAGGTAACTTGGGTACATCAAGACTAACAACTTTTGTTCTATGACTTTTGCCAAAACTTAACACATCCTAAGATATATATTTTTTTTTAGTTTTAGTAGGGATTTCTATCAATCGTTAGCTCTATGTTTAAAGTTCAGGCGGCTGATGCTACGAAATCGTCTGCCCCAGTTGCATCGCGCCGCCTTTCAGAGTATTAAGAAGATCAGAACTGCAATTTATTAATTTTTTTGTATGGGGATAAGAAGATTTAATTATAAAAAGTCGTAAAACAAAAGTTGTTAGTCTTGATTATACCAAAGTCACCCTTGAGAGGTTTTGCGTTAGTTCCCTGTATAAGGGTTTGTTTTAATAATTCTCGTGCAACCATGTTTTCTTATTTCTTCGCCCATGTGTTACTTTATTAGTTATAAGTTATTACTTAAAGTATAGTATTATCAATAGACTAAAGTAAGTCATCAAATAGTGTCGGACACAAACATTTTTCGTAAATTTGTGCGTCCGCGCTAGTAACATTGACTGTCGTCGTTCGCTCCGGTCCATATCCATAGGTGCATGCATAGGTCGCTGGTTCATATCCACCTCCAAGGACCACAATGACTTGGACTTGATATAGATTTGCAAATAACAACACAATAAATGTATAGTTTTTTTTTATTATTTATAGGCGAACGCTTGACCTCAATCTCACCTGGTGGAAGGTGAAGATGAGTCCGATGATGAACCGCGTCCGCCCAACAAATGCCTATTCACTGTTATATATCTATACTAATATTATAAAGCTGAAGAGTTTGTTTGTTTGTTTGAACGCGCTAATCTCAGGAACTACTGGTTCGAATTGAAAAATTCTTTTTGAATTGAATAGACCATTTATCGAGGAAGGCTTTAAGCTATATAACATCATGATGCAATTATTAGGAGCGAAGAAATAATGGAAAATGTGAAAAAAAAACGGAGAAAAATATTCACCCTTGAGGGCTTCCATTGCGTGCGCTGCAAAAACGGTTCGAGATACCAAAAATATATGTAAGAATGAATTATTCCTCTTTAAATGATCTAAAAAAATGTCCGCGACAGTATATGTCTATCTTTTAAGATTAAGTGTCACTAGAACCGTTTTTATGGTAAACAAATTTGGTCGAAATTAATGCATTATTTGTTAGAGTTGTATCAACGTAATAATATTAATTTTTATCCAAATAAATGTGTTGTTGATTAAGAGTATTTAATTGTGAACAAAATTGTCTTTGACATCACTTAATTTCAATGAACATCTTAGAAGATATTACAAAACCTTATATAGCAAAACAACGTTTGCCGGATCAGCTATATTATAGATATATAAGAGTAGATAGACTTATAGATTATTATTATAACACAACCATATGTCCGTACGCTAATTGGAGCGAACGATGACAGCAAGTGTTAGCTATGCAGATGCACAAAATTACAAAAAATGTTTGTCTCCGACATCTAGTTAGCAAAGGACAAATATAAGTAACCAAAGTTTGTCAATTATAATAAACGTTGGTGAAGTTCTTTAAATGAGGCGTGAAAAGGTATTTGTATTAGTCTGCAGGTTTGCAGCAACTATTAACAGATACATGCCTCGTGATGACACACTTCTTCTTGGTTGGCGCTATAATCACCATCAACTGCAGTGTGGTCAATATAACGAGGTGGTTTGGTGGTAAGGCGATTGCAGGAACTGGGTCATGACTGCAGTACACAAGTGTAAAGACCATCATAGTAACTCGCTTTGGCTTGTCGCATTTCGGGATCAGCTTGTGTATATCTAGTAACTCATATACCTAGAGATCTTCAGTCGTGGTATATGTGGGCCGACATGACGATGTAGACTATCAATGGATTTTCATACATGGTCGCTTTCGTTTTTGGACTACACTGTACTTACCATCAGGTAATTTGTAGTCACTATGTCGAGCCATTGTAAAAAAAAAACGAATCAGAATAGAACAAAAGTAAGGAATACCAACCACCGTCATCCACAATTCAAAAGTAGCACTGTTAGGTCAAATGTTGAAAGTTGAATTATTAAAGAAATTTAGATTTTAAAATTTTATTTTTTATACACCTGAGTACATCAACATGATATTAAATTCAGGTACCCTGTAGACTTAAGAGTCTCCGGCAAGGACCTGATACAAAACCACTTGACATTCTACATCTACAACCACTGTGCCATATGGCCGAACGAAGAGGACAAATGGCCCAAAGGCATCAGAGCGAACGGCCACCTCATGTTGAACTCCGCGAAGATGTCCAAGTCGGAGGGAAATTTCCTCACTTTGTCCGAGTCGATTGAGAAGTTCAGCGCCGACGGCATGCGCCTCACTTTGGCCGATGCAGGGGATTCAGTTGAGGATGCGAACTTTGTGGAGAGTACTGCGGATGCTGCTATACTAAGGTTGTACACGTTCATTGAATGGGTGAAGGAAGTGATCGCCTCAAAACAGCTTCTAAGAACCGGTAAGATCACTTTCATCCGTAATTTAATTTTATTGGTTTTTTGCTTGAAACGCTGCTTATGCTCCTTTATAGAAGAAATAGATTGATTTTTAAAAGGAGCTCTAATATTTACATGTAAAATAATAATATATCATCCCGCTATATCCCTTTCTGGGTAAGCAGAGACCCATTAGAGGTTGTAATCAGTAGTGAAACAGATCGCCAATAGTAAATCCTAAAATATATATATATATATATATATAAATTGTTTACTCCCTTTTGACCGTAACTTTATCTATTAATGCTACATAAATAAATAGCACCTGGGTGAGGTTAGCTGGGTCCGCCAGTAAAACCGGGCAGTAGATTTGAGGGAGACTACTGGCTGAATGAGAGGGAGGTAGCGTGCAGTGTCCGGCGCGCCATCCGTGAGAATGGTTTGGAGAGATGAGCTCTTTATACCCACCCCTCCCAGTGATGAAGCTGAATAGGCTATTTGCTCCCCAGGCAACTGAATGAATTGGTTCCCCAGGCCCGGGTGGAGTGATTGGAAGGACACCCTGGGTGGTTTAGTCAGCAAGAATCTGACACACCAGGGTTGCTGCTCTCACATCAGCCCTGATAGTCCTATACAGCATTTTATCCTGGGATACCAAAAAAGGGTCTGCCAGTAATTTAAAAAGCCTTTGTTATGCAGGTGAATATAATTTTCATGACAAAGTATTTGTCAGTGAGATAAATATGAAGATAGCTCAGACGGACGACAATTATGAGAAGATGTTGTTCAAAGAAGGACTGAAGAGTGGTTTCTTTGAGTTGCAAGCGGCGCGCGATAAGTATAGAGAGCTTTGTTCTGATAGTGGAATGCATTCAGACCTGGTTACGAAGTATATAGAAGTTCAGGCGAAGTTGATGTCACCGATTTGCCCACACGTCGCTGAACATGTCTGGGAATTGCTGGGAAATGTGAGTATTCATTTTTATACTGGCTTGACAAAGTGACTACCCATTCCTGATGGGAAGTACAGTATAGTCCAAGAATAGTAGCGCCCACTATACGGTGAGAATCTGTTGACTGTCGCTTTCGTCATGCCGAATTGCATATACCGCAAAAGGTTTCTTATGTGTATAAACCACAAAGCGTATACAAGCTATCTCCGAAATGCGACAGACCAAAGAGAGTCACTATGACGGTACTTGCACTTGTGTACCCTTGTCACGACCCAGTTCGGACACTCGACCTACCACTTTAACGAAACTTTGGACAACGTTTTTAAAAGTTATAGTAAGTGAGACAGTTAAGTACGGGTTAATTTCGTGTAACTTTTTTTATAAAATTAATTTATCATTAAAATCCGATAAATGGTTTTTCGCTATCTAAATATGTATCCGCTTTACGTATGGACGTGCCCAACTCGACCAGTAGTGCAGCTGATCTCTGATTGTACACTATAATAAAAAGTAAATACAATTGCAATAAACAGTGTTTAAATAATTATATGGGAGCAATGCAACGCTATGCCAATAGATGGCGTGAGCAGTCAATTGAATCTCGTAACCGTTGTGTTTACATTACATTAAAGGGTCATAAATGTGTATGCATTGAGTATTTGATACGACCTACAACATAAATAGTCAAAATGTAATTATATTCATGATCGATATGCAAGATATAATTCTATTTAATTAATCTGATTACATTTTGCCTATATACGGTGTATAGACCTGTCACACAATTATGATATAGAGACCCGTCATTGTTGTACGACAGATGTATGCACCATATATAGGCAAAATGTAATCAGATTAATTAAATACAATTACATTTTGCATTTTTCGTCATTAATATAATTACATTTTGCCCATTTATTTGCGTATCGTATCAACATACGGAGTAAAGGAGATTATTCTTGAGAGTAATCATTGGAGGTCAACACACATGGACAGTCGCATTCAAGATGTTAGACTTTTATCTGCTGCTGTTTGAGAAAAGATATGTGGTATGACTGGTTGGACTTTTATTCGAAGCGCCTTCAAGTCCATATTCCGTATTTTCCTAGGCATAAGAGTAACTTTTTGTTTTGTTTCATTTTTCTGTGTTTGTTTCTCGCATCGCACCAGAATGACCTAACTATTATATATTCAAATTCTTATGGACTTTTTTAATTCTGTATAGAAAACCAGTATCCTTCACGACCGTTGGCCAATAGCTGGAAATGTGGATGAGGTAGCGGTCAAGGCTAGTGACTACTTGATGGACGCTGCCCATTCCTTCCGTATCTATCTGAAGAACCACTGCGCCGTCAAAAAGCCGAAGAAGGGCGAAGCGCCTAAACCAGAGAAGAAACCTAACAAAGCAGTAATTTGGGTCGCTAAGGAATACCCCAAGTGGCAGCATATCATATTGACAACTTTGAAAGAGCTTAATGGGGTAAGTTAGATTATAAGGCTAATTATCTTGTTTTATTTTGGGACTATACTCACGCCGAATCCCTATTTGGGGAAGCAGAGATAATGGAACACCACTTCTCTCTAAATTTGCAAACGTCTTTCGCTTCCTTAACATCGATTAATCTCTTCATGCACTGCCGCAGATACCGCATACTTTTGACATTACCTTCCATCAGAACTCTCTTTGTTTGGTCTGTGTGGGTCAGTCTCGGTCGGCCTCGGCCCTTACTCCCACTTCATTAATATTGCATATCTTTTTCGTCATCCTTTCTTCATAAATCCTTTCCACGTGCACAAATCATCGAACCATGCTTTTGCGCATGCTATCGATGGCACTATATTTCAAACCATCCATTCTACATACGTTTTCATTCTTATTCCAATTTTATTATTTTCGAACAAATATATTAAAAAGAAAAATGTGTTTTACGAAATCGATATGTATATTTATGCTATCAAAGGTCTTATTGTTTAAACCCAGAGGTCGGCAACCAGCGGCCCGCGGGCCTCATACGGCTCGTAAGCCAATACGGTGCGGCCCGCGGAAGCCCTTGCACAGAACGCCGCACCGTAGGCATAAAATTAAAAACACTTATAGAAATAAGTTTCTATTTTATTGTTTTGTGTGCGCGGAAACCGGAAATTCAGTTCAAGCGATTACAGAGAGTAAAATGAGAGTAACAATAAATATAGTTAAAAATGCAAAAATTCGTTTTATTTAAAAAATTGTGTTTATTAGATAAAATGTGGCCCACACCAATATACTCATCATATTTGTGGCCCTTATATAAGGAAAGGTTGCCGACCCACGGTTTAATTAATACAAGTAATATGTCAAGCATGTTTAGAATGTCACCTCTTTAACACCTTAGCTTCCACAGCTCAAAGTTTCAATAGTAAATAATTATCGCCAAATTAAAATGATCTTGAATGTATATCATTCCAGCCGTCTGGTCTCCCGGACAACAAGACTATATCGAGCAAGCTGGGTGCAATCAACGAGCTAAAGAAATACATGAAGAGGGTGATGCCATTTGTTCAGTTGACGAGAGAGAATATTGAACGGATCGGAGTCGAGGCACTTTCGGTGGGACTTCCTTTCGACGAGGCTGCAGTACTACTCGAAAACAAACAATACTTACTCAATACATTGGATGTGAGTGAATCAAAAATATTTATAGTTAGAAAAACGTAATGGGGTCCAATTCTAAATACAGCGAAGTCTCGATAATCCGGAACTCCGTTATATGGGTTTGCGATTATCCAGACCTGAGTCATATGGGTTTGCCATTATTCGGACCTCGGTCATACTGGATTGCAATTATCCGTTCTTTAGTTATACCAGTTCGATATTATCTAAATTGCTAACGCAAACAAGTACCCTCATAATTTGTTGCTGCAAACATTAAGTTTAATTATTTTTTATTGTTTAACCGCTATTGAGTTTGTTCCTTGGTTCTGGTCATTCAGCTCTTGCCAGCTATAAGTAGCCGATCGTGAGTTACATTCAACATGTCTTTTTACAGTCTCCACTCAAGAACAAATCTGTTCCCATCGGTCTTCACTTAATTACCATATAATTTATTGCCATTTATGCTTTCTAGCTCGATTCGATAGAGGTCAAATTGACGGACAGCGCAGACGCACCGGAAAAGACACGGGAAGACTGCGCGCCCGGACAACCGCACGTCACCTTCACAGCGGAGCCTGCTCTGCCGGTCGCCTTCATCAACCCAGCGCCCCTCAACGGCCTGTTCACGGTCACCGTCGACGTGGCGGACGGGGACTCCGTTGAAAAACTCAAGGCGAAAATCGCCCGGGAAGTCAAGACCATTAAGGGTGAGATGCAATCATTGAATCAGTTACCACAGAAATGGACTATTTCACATCACATTCTACATGTTTTTTTTATATACTAGCTCGACAAAGAGCCTACACCCGAAGTCTTAGCATAAATATTTGCGATAATGTATTCGTACTGCGATCAGCTGCACTACTGGTCATGCTGGGTCAATACATATAAGACAAAAGGAAAAAAAAAACAATTTTTATGAAGACTGTTCCAGGGTAAAAATTTTGCTCCTTTAATTTTCCCAAACTTTCATTCGGGAAAGTAAAACCGTTAAATAGATCGATCTGCAATTTCACAGGGCTATTAGGGGTACATTGATGTATAAAAAAATCTTAAAAGTCATCACGAAGTTTATAGTCAATTTAGCAAAGCAAAGAAAAAATCATGTTTTCCAGATTTTTTACAAGTCGATATTGAGGGTGAATATTTTTTTGTTTTAACGACTTGATAGGACCTTACGGAAAATTTATTCCAGTTTTTTAAACTGTCCTTCAATTTTCTATGTAATCATTGTTTGTTAATGTTTTGAGAGATAAAGACAAAAGGGTTATCTCCGCGACAATTGTCCGTATCAAGTATTTAAAAAAAAAACTAAAGTAACTTTGCTGAGTTGAGCTATGAAATGTTTTGTGGCGAGCGTGTTTCTGCCGCCTTATAATATCGGGTCTTTTAAACGAAGCCTGAAGAGATATTTGTGCAGGCCGGCACGGTCACTGCGACTATCGATTTTCTTTACTGTTGATACTTGAAGTCGTTCTTTGACACTATGCTCACCATCAGGAATGGTGTGGTCACTATGCCGAGTCAGGATAAAAAAATATATTACATGAAAACTTCTTTTACATGTTATAAAATATGTTTCCAATGGTCTAGAAAACCTTTAAAAAATGTGATAATTCCCTTGTAACTGATAGAATAATGTTTATTCTTTATTTCTAACAAGGCAATAATTTCTGTTACAGATACAACATGTCTCAAGCTGTGGCGGTATATAGACCCTGTGATGGGGCCCAGGAAGATTCCAGTGCCGGGAGACCACGAGACCAAGTGTACTGTTCTCGAGAGTGACGGCTCCTTCCGAGTGGATGTCAGTGGGAACAAAATTGAGCTGGTCTCAAACGGAAACAATATACAGTTAGGCGCTCAATTGGTTTATACTTATGAGAAGTGATTCACTGTTTGTAATACTTATAAATTTATTTTAATAAATTATTATTTATTATTGGGTTATTTTTATGAATAATATATCGTCACGCTATAACCTTAACCGGGTAAGTTTTTTTTTTTTATAACTTATAGGCGAACGCTTGACCTCAATCACACCTGGTGGAAGGTGAAGATGAGTCCGATGATGAACCACGTCCGCCTAACAAATGCCTATTCACTCTTCTTTTAAAGACTCCCAGGTCATAAGATCGCGGAAATATGGCTGCTGGTAGCGTATTCCACTCCTTAGCTGTTCGCATGATGAATGTAGAAGCGAATCTTCTCGTGCGGATATAAGGAACATCCACCACATACGGATGGTATCGATACGAAGTAGAGATAGGCGAAAGGCAGGATACTACGTTGGTGTTTAAAACTGAGTAACTTACGCGACGTAAAAGCCTCATCGGCAATGAGTCGTCGAGCTCAGCGATCAATTTGAGTTCAAGGCTGCCAAATGGCATTTGCATAAGCCGTTCCAAAGGTGGCAGCAATACGCCACACACGACCGCATTTCTGCTTGATACATGTTAAATTATATTTTAACATAAATAATATTGGTTAAATTAAAACAAACTCGCCACACTGAAAATGTTAGTAACAATATAATGTGTCAAATGTCCATTCCGTTTCCATTAAATAAAAATACGCTGTCAAAATAAAAACGCTGACTGGCAAAATGACATTGGTCATACACCAGTGGAAAAGCCACAAGAAAGGAATAATAATAAGAAATACGCTTCTTGCCATAAAGATTGTGTTCGATTAACTATTTAAAAATTATAATACAGTTCATTATACTGCATTTTTATTTTAACAATACACGATATAAGTGTTAAAAATAAATATTTTATTCAATTGAGGGCGGACATTACGCAAAAATAATAATAAATTATGTAAATATTTGCACTAATGTGTTCCTCCATTTAAGGCCATCATTCCGTGGATCAGGAAAGTAAAAAAAATACAAAGATAATCTTCAAATCTGAGCACCTAATGTGTTCGCCCTCTCGCCCGGTTTAGTTACGGCCTCTCCTGACAGCCAACAAATGTCCTGCCAAAAAAAACCTGTCCCTGGAGTACCGCAGTTTGGTCTCATAAGCACAGACACATCCAAGCCACTAATTGTAATAATTATTATTTCATGTTAAACTTATAAACAAAGATGGGCAAAATGTAACGAAATTAATCAAAAAAAGTAATCATCAATCGGTGATTAAGGATTATTAATCTTTAATCGGATTACAATTAATCATGATCTTTTTTTTTTATACGTAAAATGCGCTGCCGACAGCAGAGCGGCGCTCGCCTTTTTTTATTTATAGTATACAACTACTACTAGCTAAACTGGAGAACTGAGTACCATCACATAGTTGGGTGTTAGGGCGATTACCCGAACTGGGTCGTGACCGCAGTACAATAGTGCAAAAACATAGTGATTCGCTTCGACCTGAATACTTTCATATTGATACTTTCAGGATCAGTTCGTGCTCGGTGGAAATTAAGTAAATCCAACGAAATCTAGCTAATCATTGATGCTTTTACCATTGTTCTGAGTGATTCCTGGACTGTTGGAACTGATTACCGCCCATATTTTACTGAAATATCGTCTCCAACTCGATAATCCACGTCCGCCTTCCGACCCAATTCCGGCAATTAACCTACCAACTCAAACGGCTGAAAGCACAAAAAATGGTCCTGAACGTAATCAGGTCGAAGCGAGTTACTATGAGTTGGTAGGTTTATTGGCTGAACAATGTCGTGACTCGTGGCCACAGTAGACAACTGCAAAGACCCTTATAATGACTATGATTCGCTTAATGAGACGGATATTGGGGGTCAGCTAGTTCGAAATAAGATAAATTGAAAAATTAAATAAACGAGTCTTTAAATCGGTCTCTCTCTCAGCCAGATCTCAAACGTAATCATTAAAATAATCATGATTAATTGAATGATTACTATAATCAAGATTAATGATTACTCATGTAACCTTGATTAAAAGTCATCATGATTACTTGTAATCTGATTAAAAGTAATCATGATTACGCCCATCTATGCTTATAAATACATGATATCCCACGAAAGCAAACAAATCAAAGACCACTATTGATTTTATAATCAATTTACTACAGAATAAAAAGTTCCAATTATATAATATAATTTAATAACATACAAGTGGATATTCACAATAAAACGTTTAACATATATAAGATATGGCTAGATCGCGGTATGCGGTGGGGTGCTAGGTCGGGGCGCCGGGAGCGAACAGTGTTTCTAACCCGGCGCCGTCCGCACTGTCGAATGCGCTGCGAGGCTTTTCCTTCGCCGTATGCATCGTGGGCAAGTCCAGTATGTAAACTTCCTTTTTGAAAAGCTGCCCAACGTTGCGACCGATTAACTAAAATCACAATGATGTTGTTTTTTTATAACAAAACAGTCTTATAATAATAGATGGGTAAAATGTATTCAGATTAATGAAAAACGATAACGTTTTGCATTTTTATCATTAATATGACAGCATTTTGCTCATCTATGTTTTAAACACTACGCAATCCTCAATTGCGTACACATTATGACTTTTTAATTTTTTGAAGAGATTTAATCATGAATACAGAAAAACAAAATTAAACTTAAGACTACATTTTGTAATCGTTATCTCTGCTTATAATTGATCTCTATCTCACGTGATGGAAAGTGGTTAGGCCAATAATGAAGCACGCTCGCCCATATATTAATTCGTTCCTTTCTTATGGATTCCCATGTCATAAAATACTGGAAAACGGACAGTCAAATGATGAACATATAGAAGCTGGCGAAGGGGTTAAGATATTACCGCTTCATATCGAGCGGTGAAAGGCTATTTTGTTTAAGCGACATTTTTGCTGATATAGTAATATATATATATATATATATATATATATATTTTCTGAATCAGCGTTTCTTACCGATTCCAAATATATATATATATATATATATATTACTATATCACTAAAAAATGTCGTTTAAACCAAATAGCCTTTCGCCCCTCGATACGTAATTCTTTGATTATTTGTCTTGTCAATTTATGGTTAAAGGGGGGCGCGGCGGGAGGGGAGAGAGGGAAACTAAATTATAGAACTTTAGTTTCTTTTAATAGTTGCATTCGTTTTTGAATCACACTGTACTTCTGCCATCAGGTGCACTGTAGTCATTTGGTAGAGCCAGTGTAAAAACAAATAAAGTAAGTAAAAGTTGTACAAAGTATTATACCCTAGAGGTGATCTTCTTGAAGAGGTCCCGCTTGCTCTTGTCGATCTTGGAGGGCTTGCCGGCGCCGGCGGCCAGCTTGTCGTCGAGCCGCTGCAGGTCGTGCGCGTCCACGTCGGGGATGGCGCGCAGCACGCCCGCCACGCCCGGGAACCGCGGCCGCAGCGTCTCGTACGTCTGCGCCGTTCAAAACGAACTACTTAACGCCGCTAATACTTCATCGCCATTATTATATCATCGTCTAAATATGTCAATAAATATCAAAACAATTTTATTTTGTTTTTTTTTTCTTTGTGTAAACTTTGCGAGCTTGTGTATCTTTTATTGTTTATATATTGCAGGAATTTTCCCTAAAATTGTGAAAAATAAGAAATAAAAATGTGTAAATGCCTTGAGAACAGTGATCAGCCGCGCTGCTCTGTTCCTTAACATATAAGTCCAAAGTCGATACAGCCACTAATATATCAGTGCTCACCCCGAAAGAGATATAGCATGATGATAAAATTATTATAATAATATAATGTCATTGATATAAAATGTAATTTTAACAAATTGTCCAAAAAAAAAATCGTGATAACACATCAATATCGAAGAGAATGTGTATTTTTTTTTATTGTTTAAAAATTATACACTATTGTTTTAGTGTTTGCATTACTGAAAATCTGCTTGCCTTGGCCATAGACTTTTTTAAGCACCGACTAGACAAAGTAATTACATCACACTAAATGGAAAGTACAGTCCAACTCCAACCGCTATAGCATGTATAGATGTACCTGCACGGCGAGCGCGAGCAGCGCCGCTTGGTTGGCGTCGTGCTGTCCGTGCGTGCGCAGCGCGTGCAGCACGGCCGCCAGCGCGCCGCTCGCCTCAGCGCTGCCCATGCGCCCGGCCACCAGCGCGGCCCGCAGCGCCGGCAGCGCCACCGTGCACGCGCGCAGCGACGACGTCGAGTCGTTCCACGTCAGCGCGCGCAGCACCTGCTCATACATTCATACATACACACAAACACACATCACACACACACATCACTTCTCATCAAACAAGCTCAGACACATGTATTATTGCACAGTTTTTAGGCTCATAATTATCATTATATTAAAAGATCTCATTGCAAATATTTAAACTCAGTAGCAGCACCCATCTCAGAGATCATCAGTTTAAGCTAAGTACCAGTGGATCAAACAACAACTTGCACAAGCACTTCCTAAGCCGCAGGATAGTCAGAGCGTGGAATGATCCTCCAAAAGACGTAATCTCAGCTCTAAATGTGAATCAATTAAAAAGTAGTCTAAAGAAATACTATCTCAATCATATAAAGAAATATAAAAAAAAACAGTGAAATAGCAGGATACGCGCACTTATCAGTTGTTTCAACTGCTTGTCTGGTAATAACACGTTAAGCCCGGCGTCGGTCGCTGGTGACCGGCACTAGAATATTCGTTCGGCTGGCGTCGGTCCGTGGGACCGACAGTATTAAAGTTCATAAATAAATATAGTTCCAATGAAATGTGATCAAATGTAGTTTTAATGAAGTTTATTGAAACATTCTAAACATAAATGCGGCTTATCTTTACACATATTACAATAAATAACAACTTTTTTGATAATATTTTTAACTTCCTTTCGTCCAAATAGTTTTGAATTGTTACTATAACACTCCGAACAATATCTTCCTACCTACAACATTGTATCGCTCGTCGGCTGCCGGCTGCACGGAAAGGTCAGCCAATTCAGCGACGGGTTTAACGTGTTAAATAAATTGTATGTAGAAGCACACTCTTAATTTAATCAAAACTTTTTAAATACCAACAAGGTTATTGTAAGTATTAACGATGTATTGAATGATCTGTTGCAATAATGAACAGTAAGAAGACTAACGGTGTGCAGAGCGACCGGGCCGGCGACGGCGTGATGCAGCAGCAGCGCCCCCAGCTCGGACACGTGCTCCGGTCCCCGCTGAGCCGCTGTAGGGGCGCCGGGACCGAGGCCGGGCGCCGCCCCTGCCGCGACAATGTCCTCCTCCATCTCGCCGCTGAATGCTTCGGGGCACAGGCCCCCCTCGACCAGTGATATCTGCTTAATAACAAAATCTTACAAATTACTCTCTTCTCTTAATCTCTCACTCTGACTATCTAATGGATATGAGATGAAAAATCAACGCTGGGTGACTGAGCCACCCTACTACTAGGGTAGTCTAGTAGTACTAGGGTAGGTAGGTTGCGTCATCACAACACAAGATATATGCTTTTGTTGTTTTGTATCACGATTAACCTAGTTGTGTATTATGTGCCAAATAAATGTTTGCCTATCACTGTTTCTCTTCCTTTTGTGCGTGCCATTAGTAAAACTATTTAATATCATGGAATCTAAATAATTATTTACTATTTTTTAATAACTAAATTAACAGTATTTTTTAAAAAACTTTATCTATATATTTCTAGACATAAAAACACTTATTCTAACTGTCATACCGTAGAACCTTAACTACTGAATCTAGAAACGTGAAATTTAGAATCCTATGATTCTTTGTATTACGTAGGCATCTACTTAGTGAGGATTTATATTATATTCCACCCCTAAGGGGTTAAAATAGGAGTCAAAAGTTTGTTTGAAAATCTGTTAATTGTGAAGCGAGCACTACAAAAACAGTATTTCGATTTTTTGTTAGAAATAAAAAATACGCGTTTCGACGTCTCTAGAAAATCAACCTCTAAAGACAGGTAACGCCGGGTCACAACAGCTAATTTTTTTTTTAATCAATATTTTAAAGGGCTTTTGACTGCACATGCAGTCATGCCAGCCCTATCGTGCTGCACCATATATATAGATACAAAAAATAGAAAAAACATTACACTTAGTGTTATGGACACACTATAGAAGATAGAGAAACCTTAAGGTTCCACTAAACTATTGTAAATAAATTTATAAACTTTGCGAGCTTCTTGACTGCTGGGATTACTTAAATAGCTTTGATAAATGCCTAAGTCCAAAAAGTTGATGTTTAGGGTGCTCCTTAAGCTTTCTCTTTCTTTTGTATTCTGGACACTTTCCATCAACAAATGTTGGATATCCTCTGTTGTGCCACAGCGGATACAGTTTGGGCTACCGACTTTTTTCATAAGATATCCAAACTTGTTGAGAGGAACGTGTCCAGATCGAATTCTATGAGCTACTACAATATATTTCCTAGCTAGCCCAACCTTAGAAAACCAAGGAACAGCTAATAATAAAAAACGTTTCATTTTTGTATGCTAGAACAGCAAATACTTCAAAGTACCTTAATAACTTCCAGGTGTTCCCTGGTGAGGTTCCTCACGAGTATGTCCTCGAGCACCTCTTGCGATTCCGAGCCGCTCTCCTCTTCCAGTTTCCCGGACTCGTACAGCGATGTGATGTACTCCCATCGTTGCGACAGGTGCATTAGCACTAAAACATACATCAATTCATCATCATCATTTTTAGATATCGGACCAATAGTGGATCACGGCGATTTCGTGCGTAGGGTATTTGGACAGGGTAGGCAGATTCACATAATGAATTTGAATACTATGATGATGATGATGTCCTGACCGGTTTCGGCCACGGCGACTGTTTCAACACCGGTTAAGAAATTCGAGGTCCAGTTTTCGGAAACAGTCAATTGCGTAGCAGATATTTAAGTGCATAACTGGACGCGCAGCCAGAAAAGCACTCTCTCGGCCGAACTCTCTCAGGCCCGATGGAAAGGAGAACCAGTACGATCGGGAGGGAGCGGGATGCAGGTTTGGTCGAGTTTTCTCTTCTCTAAGCACCTGGTTGAATTGCGGTGTTCAAGAGATACCGTAGTCGCCTTTTACGACACCTCAGCAAGAAGAGGGGGGTGCTATTCTATTCTGCCGGCAGCCACCACGGCTTATTTGAATACTATACAATGATAATTAATACATATGTACATACTGTACATTGTTGATTGTAATTGTATATGTGTTGTTAAAGTGAATTATTGTACCGGGCCACTGGCAACCCTATAAAGAATAAATAAATACTATATTAGTTTAGTTCCACCCTTCCCCTTTCTACCATAAATTGACGAGACGCCGTGCTGGTTTGCACCCTTTTGTGGTTGACATTCCTGCTGCTCGCACGAAGCGATTCGCCTCCTCCTTTTTGCTGCAAAGAAGTGAAGGAGTGGAACTCGCTTCCTGCGTCAGTGTTTCCGGCATCTTATGACATGGGAATCTTCAAACGTCGAGTGAATCGGTATTTGCTGGGTGAGTAAAAAAGCACTGCTTAAAAGCAGAGAAAATGATGAAAAAATGTCGGTGTGGCTAACACTCCTACTTGTATGGCGCGATGCCCTGCAAAATTTACTCTGCTTTCCGTAAGCGGCGCTGCGTTAGCGTAATAATTATTTTATATTAGCAACTGTGATACTTGTCTTATCGGAACAATAGATGCGGTGAATATGGAATACATTATAATGATGATAATGTTTCCTTTGTTGTATTTAACTTTTAGTCATTAAATCAATACTTATTTATTGTAAGGTATGCATTGCTTTCATTTTTTTTTTTTTTATAACTTATAGGCGAACGCTTGACCTCAATCACACCTGGTGGAAGGCGAAGATGAGTCCGATGATGAACCGCGTCCGCCCAACAAATGCCTATTCACTCTTCTTTTAAAGACTCCCAGGTCATAAGATCGCGGAAATATGGCCGCTGGTAGCATATTCCACTCCTTAGCTGTTCGCATGATGAATGTTGAAGCGAATCTTCTCGTGCGGATATAAGGAACATCCACCACATACGGATGGTATCCGACACGATGTCTTGTGGTTTTGTGCATATATGTGATGAACGCGTTTGTGTGTGTAACAGGTGTGACTTACTGAATGGCGCAAAGTGTTCGAACAGCGGCAGCGCTACGTCGCGGTAGTGCGCCGGCGGGCAGTGCAGCATGAGCGGCTTGAGCGCGTTGCGTACTATGGGCCGCAGCCAGTGGTCCGGCAGGTGCGGCAGCCCGTGCAGCACCGAGCCCGTCACGAAGCGCGCCAGCTCCGGCGCCGCGTACAGCTCGCGCCCGACCGTGATCGCCGCCGCGCCCACCAGGTGACACACCTGCCCACCAAGAATACAACAGCCATCATGCAAGCAGCTAAGGCACTCCTTAGCATAGTCCACTGACTATGCTTCCAGCAACAATATTTCCACGATCTTATGACTTGAGAGTCTTTAAGAGAAGAGTGAGTATTTCTTCAGCGGCCACGATACATTGTCGGAATGATTTTCACCTTCCACCAGGTATGATTGAGGTCAAGCGTCCACCTGTAAATCATCAACTGATTATTTAAACAGTGATATAAAAAAGTGTTTCTTTTTTGTGTTACCGTGGTATCAAGTTCTACGGTACTAGACAATGTAACAATGGACAGACGGTAAAGCTAATAGAAAACTGCAAAATGTCTGAAATTGAGATAAGTTTTCGTAATATCACGTCTCTACATTATGCCAATTATAGACATTTAATAATTTTCTACCAACGTTATCTATATATCATCACGCCGAATCACTATTGGGGTAGGCAGGGAGAATGGAACGCCACTTCTCTCTATTCTTGCAAACCTCGTTCGTTTCCTTCCCATTTATTAATTACTTCATGCACTCTCGCCAATTCTAATTAAAAATTAACCTAAATACGGCACGTCACCATTCCAACCCTTCGGTCGTATTTGCTTTATTATTGTAGATAGTTTAGTTCAGCCTACATATTAGTTTTACAATAACATCATTTTTTGGGATTCACTTGTTCCAATTAAATTGTTCTTAAATATGAAACTGTATAAAATTAATTATAAAGTAAATCCTGATAAAAATCATAAGAAAAAAAAAAGAATTTCAATATAAGAAAACCAGAAGTGTGAGAGAGAAATATTAACACAGTAATATGTACCATCAAGTAATAAAGAAAATAATTGTTTTTAGTGAAAATGAAAATTATATAATAGTATATGTATTATGCGGATTATCCAAAGTGAAACCAGTCGGATTGTATGATGGCACCGTGCTCTACCAGATGGCATGCCAGATTTCGATGGAGGATGCCAGATTCTCGCAAGAATTGGAGGGACGGTCCGCAGAAAAGAGATTCAAAGTGAAATGCGTCCTGATGAGAGCACGAGCATGAGCACTCTGTCTGTCTGTGTTTTTGGTGGTCGAACTGGGTGATGACCACAGTACATAAGTATAAAGACCGTCATAGTGACTCGCTTTGGACTGTCGCGTTTCGGAATCAGCTTATGTATATCCAGTTACTTGTATACCTAGAGAGAGACCTTCAGTCGTGGTATATGTGGGCCGACATGACGATGTAGACTATCAATTGATTTTCATCCTTTGATGACCGCTTTCGTTTTTGGACTGCACTGTACTTACCATCAGGTACTCTGTAGTCACTATGCCGAGCCAGTGTAAAAAAAAAAGTGTAGATCTGTGGAGGAGGATGACGTACATTGTCGTGCAACGTGTGGAGGTAGTTCTGCATGCGGTGCTGTGGCTGGTGGCGCGTCGCTTGCAGCAGGTGCTGCGCGTCGTGGTCGCGCAGGCCGAGCAGGTTGCGGCGCTCGGCCGGCGGCGGGTCGAGAGCGCGTGCATGCGCCCCGTGCCGCAGCGCCGCGGCGGCCGGCGCGTGCAGCTCGTGCAGCGCGCGGCACAGCGCCAGCGCGCCCGGGAACAGCGGCAGCACGTGCGCCGCGCACGGGTTGCGCCACACCGGGTTGCCGCTCGCGGTCACGCCGCAACCGAAGCCGCCGCGCATCGCCCTAAAAACCAACACCACGACGCTCTTACTATATGCACTCCCTCTCTGATCTTTTTTTTTACACTGGCTCGACATAGTGACTACAGAGTACCTGATGGTAAGCACAGACCATGGCATGGGCATGGTCTGGTTCAAAGGACCATCATATATTATTTATTATATAGAATTATATAAAATAATTAATGTTTTTTATTTTTAAGCTTTCATCAGTTACGCGTCCGATTACAGGCTATGGTAAAAATTCCTTATCTTATTAGATAACTCATATTATTTCTCATAGAACAGTTGCAATTCAATTCAAAGTCAAGTGTAGTGTAAGAAATTACATTAAGAAATATATCTATTTTTTTAATGATAAAAGATTATTAGAGTTATATTTAAATCCAATTAAATTAAAAGAGAAACCAGGTTCAGGGTCCAGTAATGGGATTCCACAGATGAGAGGTTAAGAAGAGATTAATGAGGAAAAACACATTGAGCCCGGCATTAACATTGCAATACTTTCCGTTTAGCCGGCAACGAGCGAGCAATCGGAGGTATTTAAATCTGCTAACATTTATAATCGAGATCTACATACTTTGTTGGGACTTCTGGTCGAGACTGCAATGATCACTTAGAAACGAATCCTGGCAGGCAAAGCGCACTTCGGAAATTCTTTGATAATCAGCACGCAACAGAAAGTTTACTATTTCTACCGGCTAACTTTTTAAACTTGTTATTATCGCATTATCAAATTTCAGCTTTACTATGGACGCAGTATTTTATTCAGTGATAAAGCAAAAGTAGTAAGAGATACGTTATGTAGACTGACTTATCTGGGTCGGAGGGCACCTGGGTGCGCTTGACGACGCCCAGCAGCAGCGTAAGCGCGTGCAGCAGGTCGCGCCGCGCCGCCCCGTGCGGGTCGTCCGCCCCCTCGGGCACTGGCGGCGAGTCAAGTCCCACGAGCCGCGTCAGCGCCTCCGCGTTGCCCACGTGCTGGGCCAGCCCCGCCCACCGCGTGCTGCAGTCGCCGAGCACCTATCCCGATGTATATACTCGAATTTTGTTTTTAAGCGAACCTTCTTAGGCGGTAACTAGGTAATATATAAACGAGAATCGAGAGAAATAATGTAGTAATACGTCACGTTTATGTACATTTCGTACACCTTTATGAAAGAGACGATAGGTGTGACGAAAAAATAGCGACTTTAAAAAAAAAATATTATTACAGGCGGACGCTTGAAGTCAATCACACCCGATGGAAAGTGAAAATAAGTCCAACGATGGACAGCGTCCGCCCAACAAATCCCTATTCACTCTTTTCTTAAGCCCTTAACCTAATACAACTACGAGCATAGCCCGTGTAAGATTATCAGGCTAAACGTAAATATTACGGGCATAGCCTTTAGTACGATGATCGGGTCAAATATAATTCTCGAACGTAAATCTTATGTTAAGGGGGTTATAGACTCCCAAGTCATAAGATCATAGAAATATGCTCGCTGTAAGCATATTCCACTCCTTAGCTGCTCGCATGATGACGTTTACACAACGATAGGGCAAGGTAGTATCGCGTATGCCCGCGTTGTAGATGTCCGCTTCGGACGGTCAACATAAACAGCTGAGGTATCATGCATATATTGTTGCATTTTAAATGTTTCACATATATCAAGTCCTAGTACTAAGTGGCAACTGCCAAAACCCTAAGGGCACCTACGCATTACGCGGTTAGCCGCCATGCGGCTAGCCGTCCGGCTGACCGCAAGCACAATTATGTACGTAATATTCATTTCTATGCGCACTGCGATGCGGCTAGCCGCAGACCGCTGCGGTCGCTCGGAGGGATGCGGCCCGAGTGACGGCCACCCGGACGGTTGCTATACACACTACGCGGATAGGTTTGCGGTTGTCTAGCAATCATCGTACTTGGAACTTTTTAATTCTTTAAATGATAATGACAATGTTTAAAATGTGAACCCAGATTGTTTTGAGCAATTAATAATAATAAATTAATCACACAATGTATTTTATTTTTCTTACTTTAGTACTAATGTTAACTTTAATTCCGGCTTAATGCAATTGCGAAATTGTGTATCTTGCTTTGTTATATTGGTTTTTAATATTCTCAAAAGTTCTCCAAACGATTTCAGACTCATTCTAGTATATCCAAAAAACTTGTCTCCATACTGTTTGAGCTCTTCGAAAAACAATTCAAAATGCTTGCTCTCATCTCGAGTTTGCAAATAATGATGCATCCAGTACCTTCTTTTCTGTTTCTTTTTCTTTATACAACGCGAGCAAATATAATAAATAGTTGCAACTTCGTCCACGTCCATCTTTGAAATGGATCGATATAACCGCAAATCGCAGCGGTTCTTCAACCGCACGTTGCGGTTGCGAATGCGGCTGCCCGCAATCCGGCTGGCCGCATTCGCAACCGCATCCTGCGGTCAGCCGGACGGCTAGCCGCATTGCGGCTAACCGCGTAATGCGTAGGTGCCCTAATAGTATCTTCAGGCTTGTTACTTTATATGCCAAATGCAGTGACGTGCATAGGGCATTTGGACAGGGCAGGCAGAATTCACTTAATTAATTTGAATATATATATATATATATATATATATATATATATATATATATATTATGATAGTAAATATTATATTGCTTTCATAGGAAAGACAGCGTGAATATAGAATACATATCAGTATAAATGGTTCCTTTTTTTTTGTTTAATTCATTATAGACTTATTTATCATATGGAATGAACGCTACTGGCCGAATGTGTATACATTATTCGTATCAGTGCTCGTAGAGTTAGCGGCCTGGAAACTTAACATACCTGAGCAACCAATGCGCTTTGCCGTTCGTAGCAGCAGAAGTGGTTGGAGACGAGCAGCAGCGCCTCCTGCAGCGTGACGCTCTCGACCACGCTGAGGTCGGGCCGGGCGAGCGCCGCGCGGCACATGTCATGCAGCCGCCCGAACACCGGCAGCAGCAGCAGCGGGTACTGACACAGTGTTACATTTCAACTGCGGTTCATTAATGCGAAGGTGGTAGACGGAGTGAGCAGTTGCCTTATCTGACATATAACGCAGTAAATGCGCCGGAGAAATTAAAAATGAGAGCAGTAAAAAGAAGAATAAAGAGAAATTTTAAACTTTCGCGTTTTATACTCATTATACATACCTTAACGGGACTTAAGCGTGAAATATCTTTAAATTATGGCTCGACGTTTCGACTTGACTACACAAGTGATGGTCATGAGCAGACTGACGTGACGATTAAAAGTAATTTAATTCGCGCATAAGTCCCGTAAAGGGATTTATAAGGAGTAAAAAGTTTAATATAGCAGAAAAAAATAGGTACAAGTAGAAACATAGAAAGTCCATCGATGCAGTAAGAGAATCCCATTGATCTAGCTCCAAAGGTTTTTTTTTATCGTCTCCGGTTTTTTTTTGGGACTTTGGATCAGGCTGACCATGTCAGTCCCATAATTACACTATACTTTTGTAACTACACTACACTTTACTATTTCAATAATTGGTATGTGAGTCTACAGAGCATCTCAGCTGCACAAGATGTTTGCTCAGCTAAGATGCTCTGAAAATAAGCTTACACTTGTATTATGGGTACTAGACAAAGATACACGTACAGTGGACCCCTGGTTATCCGACAAACGTTATACAGGTTGATGTCAGACTATCTAATTTGTCGGATTATAGAATACTTTTTTGGCATCCCTGGGGAAAATCATGCATATAAGCATCAGAACCGCTGTGAGGACAGCAACCTCGGTGTGTCAGACTTCTACTGACTAAAAACCCCCGGGGTGTCCTTCTCATCGCTCCATCCGGGCTTTGGAGACCAAATTCATCCAGACGCCCGGAGAGTGAAAAGCCTTATTGAAGCTACCTCTCTACTGGGAATAAAGAGCCCACCCCTCCATAACCTTTCAGGCGGCGCGTCGAGCACTGCACACCAACCCCCTCTCATCGGGGCAGCAAACTCCCTAAAGGGATTATAGAATACTGTATACTACTGTACTGTACTGTGTATACCTCTTAGCTCATTTTAAAAAAGAAAGAGAATTTGTAATCCTATAAATTATACAAACAATATATTTGAACCACGAATAATACTATATAATTTTGTACACCTCTATAATATGTATATGAAATTTATATATACAAATAACACTGCTACTGGGCTGGATTACCGGGGCTCCAATATACTCCTAGTCTATTGTAAATGTTTTTGTGTAGATAGAGATTACCTTGGAGGCCAGTTTGACGAGCAGGCCCGCAGCGTGCCGGCGCACGTTCTTCACGTGTCGCGACCGGCGGTCGTGGGGCGGAGCGCCCTCGTACAGCAGCGACGCGAACACCTTGTCTAATACTCGAGGCAGGAGCTCCGCGCCGGCGGCACCCGCACCCGCTCCTTAAATAGCAATTTAAAAGACATTGCCATCATTAAGGTGGTAACTTTCCGATGCTTGCGAGAGCTGGTTCTCTACCTCGACATATGCAATTATGCATGTAAAGTTATTCACTCCGATGTTATGTTATTAAAGCTCTGCTGTGTATTTGGCTGTTTTAGAAAAATGGTGAGAAAAAAAAATCCAGTTTAATCTTTTTTTTCTTTGTGGTATTTGTTTTTCTTCATTATTTAGTTAGTTACTTTTCTTTTATTGATTTTGTGTAATAGTGGTACACCACAAGTTTTGCAAATATCAGGTTACACACCGTTTTCCTTTCAAAGAACATACTTTACACGCTCTGATCAGATTTGTTTTTCCTGGCAGTAACTATTTCTTCTAAGAAGTGGTATCTTAGTTGTCCGGTAATGCCTGGAGGGTAGATATGTTGAAGTAACTGTTTGAGCTCTAAGAGAAGTGGTATTAATTACACTACAAGATTTCCAACAGCGCATCGTCAAAACAATAGAGATGTGGAAAAGTTGATTCATTACCGGTCAGATATGTGTTAATAGGTGACAGAGAGTATATCGGCAAATTGAAGCCCATCACAGTTCTACGAAATGATGGCACTAGAGGTGAAGATTTGAGTTATCAGGGACAATATAATAAATAATATTCTATTTATTTATATTTATACGATAAAATCATGGCATAGAGTAATATTTTCATAATTAATTCATCTCGTAACACAAACGCATAGGCTTAAATAATATTTCCCACATCTGTAATAATTTGTATAATACTGACCAGCGCTCTGACTGTAAGCGCAGCTGAGGAAGACGAACAGCGCCGAGATGAGAGAGAGTAGTAGAGACAGTATGAGCGGGTCTGGCGGTTCGCAGGACACGCAGCGCTGCAGCAGCTGCAGCCCCGAGGAAACGCTCGGCCGCGGGTCCGCCTGCAGCAGCCGCGACAGCACCACGTCCAGCACCTGAGTAGAGATGGAAAAGCACATAAAAACTCGGGTAATTTACCAGTGATAAATGAAAACCATACAGACAGAGAGCACCAAGATAACACTACGAGTGCGAAAGAGACAACGCGAATAGCAGGCACTTTATAATTTGTTTGAAGTTTACATCTGGGGAATAATTCACGTAATTTAAAACGTTCAAAATCTCAACAGTTAAGAAAAACCCATCGGTAGTCGCAGCGACAATGCCAGCCGGCACTTCTCTTCACGTTACGCTTAAAGGACCCCATATCACAGGATGGTGGAAACACGCTCGCCGGAAGATCATTCCACAGCCCAATGACTCGGTTGCAGTAAGACTCAGAGAACTGCTTAGTCTTAGCCGGGATGTGATTCCGTAAACCCGTGCGCGTGGTTCTACTAAAAAATGGAGAGGGTGGCACAACTTCATTGAAACGTGATTAATGTAATTTTTTTGAGGAAAATTCTGCACAGTACTGTCAGGGCGGCGGCCACAATGTACCAAACTCTTACTAATTAAAAACTCCCCAGGTGTCCCTCTAATCACTCCACCCGGGCCTGGGTAACTAAATTCGTCCAGACACCCGGAGAGCGAAGAGCATTGTTGAGGCTACCTCTCTGAGTGAGAGGAGTGAGAATATAGAGAGCACCATTCCAAAACCTCTCTCAGGCGGCACGCCGGACACAGCGCCTCTCTCGATATAGTAAAAAAAAATAGCCTTTCACCCCAGGATATTATTTGCCCCATGGCAATATGCGTTGGGGGGGGATTGAGTTTATACTAGGGATGTAACGGAGGCAGTTTTATCGGAACGGAAGTCGGAGTCGGAGTTTTTAATTTTGATTTATCGGAGTCGGAACCGAAGTCGGAATCGGAGTCGGAGGGAATGTCAGTCACAAGTGACGGCCGAATAAAATAATTTTATTAAGGGACAAATAAAAACATTATTCAGCGAACCTTTTTAATTAGAAAGTGATAAATTTACAAACGCACAGACAATAAAAATTGCTGTGTTTCTTATTAACATTTTCCCATTAACAGTGAACAAATTAAATCAAATTTGCTCCAGGGTTGTTTTTGTGTTAATTTCTATTTTACTTAATTTAATGTAAATATAAAATAAAAAAACCTACTAATAAACTTAAATGTACATTTAGTTTTAAATTTAATAATTTTAATCATATTTTTTTCATCTACATTTTTAAAAATGTCTTCTACAAATTAAGTAGCACTGATTGTGTGATTAATTGATATTATGTTTCAACAACATATAAAATGAAATCGAATGAATTGACTACAACAGTGGTGGTGACCACCGATGAATACCTCCGATTAAAAAGTTTCGGAACCGAAGTCGGAACCGGAGGTGTAATAACGATCGGAAGTTCCGACTTATCGGAGTCGGAGTCGAAGCTCCGTAACATCCTTGGTTTATACCTGTGAGAGAGCTTCCCACTCGACGTGCAGCGGATGATGGACGTCTAGTTGCGGCGGACACGAGGATACTTTGTCGAGGGCGGACTGCGCCCACTGCTCCACGTACGACCACGTCACTATGGGCGCGGCGCTCATGCAGTACCTGCAACGTTTGCCATTATTGTACGGCGATGTGCATCACTTGCTGATGGAGTGTGCCCGGAACGAGACACAAAGGGAGTCGCTGATGAGCAAGTTGAAAATTAACAGACAAAATATTGGAGCATGGCACGGCATTTTGGCCAATCCTTTGTCTAGTGAAGTCAGAATGCTGTGCCAGATGGTGACGCTTGCTCATCCGCGACTCCCCTAGGATGTAAGGAAATAGGTTAGGGTACAATGGGGCTGATATGTTCACGTGAATAAAAGCCCCTAAATAAAAATAAAAAATTGAAACGGCGAGCCAATTGCCCGCTACAAGATTTTTAGTACAGTCAGTCGCTCCCCTTCAACATCACAAGCGAGAACTGTATTATTTGATTTATTTCTAGACAGTAATTGAATATAAAATGATGTAAGTTTAATTACTAATAGAATATTATTTGTAGTATAACCGATACTCTTTTTAATAAGTTGCAGACATAGCATGCTGACTGTGATGAAAATCAAATAATGGATCGGCTCACACAGTTTAAGATAGATTCACTATTAATAAAATACACTTTCATTAAGTACAATTATATAAATAAATCTATAGAATGAGACAGTGAAAATAAAATTAGGAAAACAGTGTTCTTTAACACGTTCACGCCGGCGTGTACCACCGGTGGCTCGCGCTTGATTGTGCCACCGGGCGGCGGGTACCAGCGGTGGCCCGCGCTTGATTGTGCCATCGGGCGGCGTGTACCACTGGTGGCTCGCGCTAGACCGACTCATCGGGCGCGTGTACTACCGGTGTTTCGCATTCGATTGTGCTATTAGACATTGATAATTTAACGTACATATATAAAAACGTTTATTTTGAATAAAAGTTATATTTAATAACGTATTATAAATATAACTTTTGCTCAATAACTTATAATATCTCTGATCAGTATATAAAAACAACACGAGTTACACAATTTGCAAAGTAAGCACTCAATGTACTACTGAAGAAACAAGAAGCGCGTGCAAGCCTGAACACGCGAAATTAGCGCACCGCCAGATGAAGCGCGACATAGATTTACGCGCCGCCGGGTGGTGCATCAAATGAAAAAATGCGCCGGCGGGAACGTGTTAAAAAAATCAATGCAGTTGAAAATTGGTCGAAAGCGTTGATAAGAACCGTCTAGAAAATAGAAGGAATTATTTTTAAGGACACCAATGCTTGTAAAAAATATATTTTGATTCGAAAAGGCTTACCTAAAGCTATCCAATATTTCAGTTCGTGAGCGATTGAAGAAAATAGAGAACTCCTGTTCACCGTCATAGTCCATACAGGCGTAAGCGACCACATCGTTGGCGCCGCTCACGCGCGTCGTTGGATATGTCACCTAGAATACATCGTCACTCCAATTCAGTACATAATATATTACTAACTAAAAATGCAGATATTCTGCAAAATGTTGCTTATCTGTGGAATGTCGCTGATCTATGGAACATTGATAAAGTCTACTTGGTTCCATGATGCGGAACAACCACGAGTGTGGTATGTAACCAGAATGTTCTAAAAGAGAATCCTTTCTGTTGGGTAATGTGGAGACCGTGACAGACAAACCTTGAGAACTTTAGGCGCCGCCGCCTGCAACCAACGCGGCACGACGGCCAGTACGTGCGGCAACTTGGACATTTGGTCGTGCTTGAGGAACGCCAGCCAGACAGAGTTGGCCGTGTGAGCCAGCGTCAGCGACGGGTGCGCCGTCAGTACCAGCATGGTTTCCAGGAGGACGGGCAGCCACGAGTCCACGTTCGGGGCGTTGCTCCACATCGAGGTCAACTGCTGCGCTAGCCCAGCTAATACCTAAACAATATTATGTTTTAAAGCTCCAGTTCGACTCGTGAAAGCTTTATTCGGTCTCGATGTTAGACTATTTACGTTTTCGTTTTTACTTCAAGAGCAAAGAATCAAATTAAATGAGGAAATTTACATGGCAACGCTGGGAGTTTTACTCAGGAACAAAGAAAAGCAAAGAATCATGCTAGTAGGTAATGACGTCGTAAGGATCATGATGTCCGTAGATTCCAACCACCGTTTATCAATTAAATCGTTTGATTAACCTTTACACTAATTTTTGTAAGTAATCAAAGCCTAAATGGCACGTAAAAATAATTAATTTCTTTCAATTTTATATGACAACTTTTTAACGCTCAAGAATAATATAATTTGCTGATATATTTTGGTGTTATTGTAAAACCAATAAGCTCCTTTCCAGATGTACCACATTGGGGCTTTTAGCCGGTAAAGACCGATACTCCTCGACTGCAACTCCCCTTTGTGCGGCTAGGACGGTTCTATGAGGATTTTCCCAAGTAAAAAAGGCTGTTTAAAGTTAAAAAAAAATCAGTTATTTTTTTTTTCATTCGTCCCTTTTTTGTGATCCAGGGGGAAAACTTGCTTAGGACCAAGACCGCTGTGAGGGCTGCGATCCCGGTGTGTCAGACTCCTAGTGACTAAAAACCCCCGGGATGCCCTTTCAATCACTCCACCCAGGCCTAGGGATCCATATTCTTCCAGAATTTCTTTCATCCCTAATTTAAATTAATCTATTTTTATATTCCGAATGACTTCTTTTACTTCTTTGTTCCTGTGTATTTATATTTTTTTTATTGTTCTATGTTTAAAATTAAGTTCCTACAATAAAAAAAAAAATAAAACGAATTCAAAGCAAATTTCGACTTACCTGTGAAAGTTTCTTTAGAAAAGAATAATGTTGTTCATCAGCTACATTAATGCTGGCCAAGGCAGCGCGGTGAATACACGAGATTGCATCTTCGCTGAACAAAATTAAAAGAGGTTTTCTCTCCTTTGTCTGTGAAAACAAAATACAAATTTAAGTTAGCGTGTCGAATATAAATGAAAAACGTGGAGACTGCTAGACACGTGCTTCTGAAGGCTTAGACAATATGACGTTCTATCAAAGATTAAGCTAGGTGAAGATTCCATATTGTATCCAAAATATTATTATGTTGTAGAGAACCCAGAACGTATTTTATATTAGCTCAGCGGATCTCCAACTGGCCGCGTGAACCCCGCGGGCCACACCCACGCGCGCTGCTCCCGCGCACCGTAGGTATGCGCAAGCCATAGATGGGCAAAATGTAATCAGATTAATGAAAATGATTAACGATTATATTTTACGTTTTTTACCATTAATATGCCTGCATTTGACTCATTTATGTTTTAAACACTACAAAATCCCAGATTTATGATACATTTATGATTACTTAATGTTTTAGAGCTTTACAGAGCAAGAAAATTAAAATTACGACTACATTTTGTAATCGTTGATCATTAATCAGATTACATTTTGCCCATCTCTGGCGCTAGCTCTGCGACGAACGACACACCGCCGCACGCAGCCTCTCGGATAATACATTTAAGTCCTTGTATTACAAGTATCATCAATATATTACGTTCCGACATTCAAGAGTTTCATTTATCAACCAAAATGTGTTACTTTTTTTGGAATCACAGTGTAGTATTCAAATACAATCAATTTTTATAATTAACAACAATAATTCGAAAGTGATCGGAGGCTGTATAAAAACACAGCGTCAGATTTGTGATTAAAAACTTAAGAATTGACTTATGTTGTAAATAAATGTTTTGTAGGATTTCACTGTTCATGGTAGAGGGATTTCAAGGAATGCGTCCATGCAAAAAGTTGAAAAAGGTTGGTATAGCCTTTTCGCTGGCTCGTAGGAGGAATATGCATCCCCAGCTCTGGACAGCAGCGATAAGACGATAACACTGTAGTACAATTTATTGTAGATAAGAGTCTGGCGAACCAGTGCTTCCGCTCTCACGGTGACTGTGAGGGTCCATAAGTATTTTACACAGAGTTACAAAAAAAAAACTAATGAAACATTTAAAAAGCACTTACCGATCCCTTTCTATTGACTATTTGCAGGAGACACTCAGCAGCGGGCTGTTGGAACACGTCATTTTGCAGCAAGATGCACAGGATTTGAAGGAGCCGCCCGTTGTTCATCACCACGTGATTCGTCGATACCCACTCCACGAAACCAGTTAAAGTTAGCAGAACAACCTGGAGAGTTAAACAATTAGGTGTTAAGGTAGGCTCCCTCAGGAAGGCATAAAAAAGTATTGTAATGCCTCGATAATTGCGAAGAAGTACCTTATCTCATCACCAATATTAAGTGATATATTTCCAGCTTAAATGAGGCGTCTAATTTCAAAACCCGCTAAAACGATTTTTCGTACAAAATTACTTAATAGTCCTAATAGTAATTTGAAATGTTTTTATCAAAGCAAATATTATATATGAATTTTTCTTTTTTGCTTTTTCACCCTAGAATAATAATTTAAATACCTTATAAGAATGTGATTGTTAAGTCCAAGATTAATTATACGTTTTTATAAATTTATGGGATTAAATTAATTAGTTATACGTTTAGGTAGCTATTTTATAAACGATCACAAACTAAAAGTTGTTAACTCAGTGAAGGATTTAGGCATTACGATTGACTCAAAACTTAAATTTGATTTGCATATGCTGGAAATAGTATCCAAAAGTTTTAAATTACTTGGTTTCATCACACGTATTTGCAAAAGCTTCAAGCTTCCGTATACTAAGATTAGGGTATTTGAGAGCCTTGTACGTCCTGTTATGAAGTATGGCTCGGTTGTATGGAATCCCAATTACGAGGTCTACAATAAACGCTTGGAGAGTGTGCAACGACGTTTTGTTTACCATCTCTCCTACGGTGATAATGTGGCGCATAAAATCTTGAGCTATCATGATAGACTGGTTTTTTATAAAATGCAATCTTTAGCTAGTCGCAGGAAAATATCTGATCTAATATTTTTATTTAAAATATTCAATGGATTGAATATTTATTTTATTTTTTATTTTTTTATTTTAGATTGTGCAGAACTTATCAACAATCTAAAAATTAATGCTCCATCTCGTTTGCCCCGCAAAACAGCTTTCCATTTTTTTTCTATACCCTTCTTTAAAACTAATCTTGGACAGTTTTCTACCATGCCAAGGATCTGCAGGCAGTACAACGCACTCTCGCGACTCGGTGACTTGGACCTGACTGTTTCTCTTTCAAAATTTAGAACAGCGTGTAGAAAGTGACGCAGAGTATTATGGATTTACGAAATACTTTAGCATACAATTTTTTTCTTTGCCATTTAAAATAGATGTCATTCGACAAAATTAGGTTTTTATGAAATAAGCATAATTTTATTAAATAATGAGTATTTTAACCGTGTTATATATCAACGTACATACCAACACAGAGACTTGCTTCGGTATGCCGCGTACAGTAATCAACTTCTATTGTAGACCGGTAAGAAGACGGTAACTGTCAATTGATTACTTTCCATACTTGGAATACTTTTTCAAAATCAGTGATTATATCTAATTATTTGATAGAATCCTCACCCTGCTCAATTATAAAAAGATGATTTATTATGGAAAAAATTGGTCCAGTCTAGATTTCCTTAGTTTAAAGAGTACAGCATTGGATTGCAAGAGGTTTTATCTATTAACTTTCACATCTCATTATAAGATGAGGATGATGATTTTTTAATTATTTATTTATAATCAGGCAATTAATTGAAAGAACTGATAAGGGCTTTTATCCAGCCATTTTACTATTTTTATTTTTATTTAGATAGGCGATTTTTGAATTGGTTCACATTTGAAGCTAAAATTACGTCTTCTGGAAGATCGTACCACAGTCTGACTATCCTGTTACTTAAAGAGTGTTTGTGTTGGTCATTGTATGATCGACTGGTCGGTATTAGTACTGGTAAACGGCACAGCGGGCATTCGCCCTGATCTCTGTGGTCCTTGGACTTCAGTATGCTCATATGCAAATTATTTAAAAAAAATGTATGTGTGGTGTAGGACTGTATAAAAAATGTTTTACTTGTACAACACGGCCGTTGCTCGCAGCGCCGTTGTAGTCTCCCGCTGCAGTTTTCTCTTCAAACTCATGTACATGCAGTTCAATCAGACGCATGAAAAAGGCAAATATTTCAGACATGTTACTTGTTAGCGCTTGATATATGTCTTTCCGCCGTTGATTTTGTTCAAGAGTCTGTGGAATTTAATAAATATGAATATCTCATCACGCTATATCTCTTTCAGAGTGACCAGAGATAGCGTTAATAGCTATATCCACTGTGCACTTATATTGTGATCAGTAGTGTAGAAGTACACGTGACAACATTGTAAAAACATTTTTAAAAAATATTGTAAGCAAATTATGTCTGTAATATCTGGATATCGGAAACGAAGCTAAGGAGTGAAATATGGTTCCAGTGAGCATATTTCCACTTTTTTATGACTTGGGAGCATTTAAGAGAAGAGTGAATAGGCATTTGTTGGGCATTTAAGATTTTTTTTGCGTAAGGAAACATTATTACTGGTTTAAAGTCGGTTTACTTATTTATTATTAGGCAAGCAGTTGAAACAACTGATAAGTAGTTTTTTAATTATTTGTTTTTCTGATTGAGATGGTATTTGTCCAGGCGATTTTTAAATTGGTGGTTTTTATATTAAAGTCTTTTTTATATTTGTATAAAATTAAAGCGCTTTGAAATAATATCATAACGAAACATAGAGGTATTATTTTGACAAGATAAAATAAAGAAAGCCATGACGCAATAACGAGCAATCAAAGAGTATGAAGGACAAAATAACATCATCATTGTTTTTAATGACATTTGCACTGAACATTCCTTTTTTTTGTCAAATGTACCATCAAGTCATGCATAAAATTAGATACACAACAAGGCTATAAAGAACTATCGTGATTCCAACATTGACACACATCTTAAAAATCAGCTTAATAATATTTAAAGGTCTTCTAAAGGCAATTTTCATAACATTAGGTAATATAATTATTATTAGGTAATTTATTTTGAGTAAATATATTAAATGATCAAAGATATACCCAGTTTTATAAATAAATAGGTTTGGACAGTGTCATTAATTACTACTTAGGCTATAGGTATATGAATTGTAAGTTTTGTAAGCAAATACACAAAACAACAATAAAAAATAATTGTCTATCTTTCCATTCAGCAGTCTCTTCATGCACTCTCGCCGATACAGAGCTTATTATATGTTTTGATATTGATTAACACGTTCTTGCCGGCGTGTACCATTAATGGTACAATGAAAGAAATCAATTTAATTTGTATTTTTTGCTAATAAAAAGAGAAAAAGTTTGCAAATGAATGCTGATAGTTGGCAGAAGCACTTAATGAGGGATATGCGATTACGTGCAAACAGCGCCGACCGATGAGACAAATTTGATTTTACAGAGCCGTCAGATGCTGAAGACAGCGAATTTAGCCGCCGGCGGGAACGTGCTAAATAAACGTGTTAATAGCGTGTTGTGCAATGTTTAAAGTCTAAGCAAAGTCAAAGTAGCTTCTATAAGTCTCAACCTTAGATTTAAAATTTTAATACTATGAAACTAACCTGTAATGTAGCAACATCCTCAACTAGTCGCAAAAACACATGAAGTACAATTTGTGTATGCTGATGCCCTCTAGAACAGGCATCACTGAGCTCAGCAAGTAAGGTTGGCCATTGCTGAGGCCATTCCCGTTTAATCATCTCGACTATCACCCTTGCTAGGGCATCATTTAAATGGCCTCGTTCCCAACCACCCATGTACAAAAGTTTCATGGCATTTTCCTACAAAAAAGAAAACCATAATATATGTAATATATTGGAATACTATTATACTATGTAATGTCATTGAATGCATAAGCTAGGCATGAAATAAATTTCAACATAAATATGACTCTTTTGTAGTATTTATGTTTATACAGTTGGCCAATGTTATTATTATCCAATACAATTACAATTTTGTACTTGTTCTAATTAAAACTATTTTATAGTATTATATACTTTTTAAAGTATTATTTTCACATTTCTTAGCACAGTTAACCAGCAACATAGAATTACTTTTGTAAAGACCACAATACTTGAGAATGTCAAAAATATGAAACAGAAACTATAGAATCATAGAAGATAATCTAGATCAGAAAAGTTTTAAAAATCATTTTCAAATCATTTCATCATCAAATTATAATTGAGGTTTTTAAAAGAACATATATTTTCAATTATTAAATAATACTTCATAATTTAGAAAAAACAAATTGCTCAGGGAATTAAAGTCATCAACATATAGCTCATATGATTAGCAGGCTGAAGTAAAAGAGGGCTGGTCATGTTTGCCAGAAAACCGATAACTGCCGGAGTAGACATGTTCTTGAGTGATGACCACACCTCAGTAAGAGTAGTGTGAGATACACTCTGGGTAAGTAAAGTGATAATTTGTGCAAGGTGGTCAACAATTGTTGAATGAGAAAAGCTAAAGATTGGGCTCAGTAGCAAACCTTGGGCTTATGACCAGCTGTAGATGGCTACAGGTTGATGATGAAATTGGAACATTTTTAAATGTATTAAAACCTGCTAATAACGTAATTTATTTATATGGAATTAATTTTGCATTAAATGCTATTTTTTTAACATATTAGTGATAATTTTGACAATTTATCTTTATAACTTTGTATTATTTTACTAGAAAAAGTGCTTATGTATGTAAATAGCTTTTTAGCAATCTAACCTTTATAAATATTTTCTCTGCTTGAGTAATTTGTGTCCATCTATATTTGACAGTATGTTCCATTAACTGTAGGCCGCAGTGCTTCACTTCAGGGGAATACCTGTTTCCACTTGCAAGAAGCAGTCCCACTTGGGCACACAATGGTGAGTTTTCTTTAAACCTAAAATAAAAATAATTATAATCAATGTATCAAAAGGTTTCTTCTACTTGAAAGAGACAAGACTGAAGCTGAGATTTAACGAAACTACCTTGACTTGGCTTAGCAAATGCTTAGAAAATAAATCCAGTTTGACTAAAAAAGCTAAATATATAAGAACTTGAGTATAGCCTAAGTATTACCAGAGACAAGGCAAAGTTGACAAAATCAGTGACTTACCAGATCCTCCGACAATGATTGAGTAATAGTTATTTATTTATTATTAGGCAAGCAGTTAAAACAACTGATAAGCGCTTGTACCCTGCTAATTCACTTCTTTTTATTTTGTATGTCTGTTGTATTTGTTTTATTTTTTATTTGTCTAGCCGATTTCTAAATTCATTTACATTTAGTGCTAATATAATATAAATTGTAATGTTTCAGTAAAGTCTATACAAAAATTAAATTATTTCTATAAAACTCAGCCTTAGATTAAAAATAGGTAAGTTAGTAACTACTGATTTTGTTTAGTTTATACCTCATTGATATGTGATCAAGAATAGATCTAAATGTTAAATATAATATTTTAATTATAAAAATGACTTAATTAAAGGAAATAAAATTATAGCAGCACTATCAAACATAATAACTTTACAAAATGGATAAAAATGCTAAAGACAGTTTAATAAATTCATTGTCATAAGAAGACACTAAATAATTAATAAAATTGTCCTATACCGTTCACATGCATTGTAGGCCTGACTTCTGGCTTCATGTGCTATATTGGGGTTTAGTGTTAATTCCACAGCTTGGCTAAGCTCATCGGCTATCAGGGCCACTTGGCTAGCCGGCCCTCCGCCTACGCCACCCATGTTCATTGTGGCTAGCTGTCTACATAAATAATGATCAATTTAATAATAAAAACATGTTTCATTATTATTTATACATAATTACACTAAATAATAGTTAAAAAAAAATTAAAATGAAATATTGTATTGAAACTGTTACAAATTTGGTCCAATTGTTAATTAAAATTTTATGAAAAAATGGAGAGGTATTCTTTCTACCATGTTCTTACTTCTTTGGGTGTATTTCTTTGTTTTTATATTTGCAAGTAAATATATTGTGGAAAATAGAAACTATCTGTAATAATAACTCAATATTACTAATAACTAAATATATATTAATATGACTATAATTTTTTTGGTAGTAATTTAGAACTTGCTTATAAGTTTATTTTGTAATAAAAAAAAATGAATTGTTAGGAGTAGAGCATCTGATTACAATAATTTTGATATCATTATAAATATTTATGAAATCTGATTTAATATCTGTAAAATTAATTTATAGAAAGACAATAAAAAATACCCAGACTTATTAGTTAAAACTAAATTTTTCTCTAACTTTTAACAGATAATATACCAATATTGTTTTGATATCGAACTAAATGAATGTAGTAAGCATCAGTGCAGTCCTTTATGTATTAAATGACGAGCGACACGTTATACATTGTTTCAAGGATTTTACTCACCTTCTGTCTCCAATAAAATAATCCCCATAGAATATACTTTTAAATCATAATCACTTCAGATCACTGGAATTAACAAACAGTATTTAATTTCCTTTATAATAAATTGTAATTACTGTAATGCAATAAAAAAACTACCCGGTAATAGGTATTGATTGATAAAACAAATCTTGAATAAAAGAAAATCGTATATTTACTTACTCTGTTACAAAATGCAAACAAAGCCTAAAACGTTGTAATGACTCACTAGGATATATTTTGAGCAAATTACACGAAGAAACACAGAAATTTAATTCAAAACATAAGAACCACCTCGTGTCGAGCGAAAAAGCTATATTAACCATAAACAATATTTGTTTAATTTATTTATTTTAAAGATCTAAATATTCCAGCCGCGTTCACATTAAGCCAATAAAACAATGTTAACTAAGGTTATTTAATGTACGTCAAATGTTTCGTGCTTCGCAAAACATCTTGTCTTTTTCTTTATTTATCACAACTTTTATTATCTTCGTAACGGTTTACATATATAAATAAAAGATTTTTCGCTGTCATGTGAGAAAGAAAAAATTAAAAACACCCAAGAAAAATATAAGCTGGTGAAAATCTAAACATTTGCTCCGAACGCACAATAAAATAAAGGAAAAAATATTTATGGTTTTTGTTGATTCTGGTTGTGGATGACTTTTGTCGATCAATTGTAAGTTCTAATTTGAATTTGAAGAAGACAAGGCTGTATGGCTTGATCCTTTGCCTGCCTTTTGGCGAATAAATAAACATCAACATAATTTGAATTTGAATTGCGTTGGAATTTGTAGATGATTACAAAGAATTGTTTTATATTCTTTTTATAAATTGAATTCAATCATTAATCATCTTTTCTTTAATCGAAAATATTATAATTTGACTGAAAATGGATCTTTCATGTTCATCCATTGAACCGTGCTTAGAAAAGCAACTCAAGGGACATAAAAACGCAATAACTGCACTCTTTTTCAGTCCTAATGAACAAAAAGTAGCTAGCAGTTCCTTGGACAATAGTGTTGTGGTAAGTCACATGGATTTATTGCCCACATGCGAAATATTGTTATGAAATCATGATTAAATTTGATAAATAAATAAATATTTTTAAGCTATGGGATATTCGAGGTACAATGCGAAGTTATAAGTTTCATGGACACGAAGAAGCTGTGATGGATGTAACATTTTCACCTTCTGGTAAATATATGGCATCAGCATCAAGAGACAAAACGGTCAGATTGTGGATACCAACAGTTACAGGCAGTACAGGAATGTTCAAAGCCCACTCACAAACTGTACGATCAGTGCAATTCAGCTCTGATAATACGAAGGTGATTTTTTTTTTTTAAATAAATTATTTTTCTACAAATCCTATTTCTTTCAGTCAGAAATTTGATTGAATTAAAGATTGCCTAATATTGAAACATTTGAAAGTATTTTTAATAGAAAGGGTGTTTTTATACCATCAAACTTATTATAAAACAAAGTTCATATTTTATATAGTTTTTTAATTAATTCAGAAGGAAATAGGAATGTATGATAACTGTAAATATTTCTTTTTTTTTACTGGTATAATTTTTATACATAATTTCCAGATACTTACAGCATCAGATGACAAAATAGTCAAACTGTGGACCACAGATAAATTTAAATTCATTTCATCTTTTGTCGGTCATACAAACTGGGTTAGATGTGCTCGTATGGCTAATGATGATTCAGTTATAGCATCTTGCTCTGATGATAAGACTACAAAACTGTGGAATATAGAGTCTGGAGAGTGTATTCACACATACAAGGAACAAAAAGGCCATGGTCTCTCTTTAGCTTGGCACCCTTCAGGCTGTTATATTGCAGTAGCAACTACACAAGGAACAATCAAGTTGTTTGATATAAGAACACACAATCTTGTACAACACTACAAGTAAATATCTCAGTAAATAAATATAACAGTTCAACTATTTTATTATATTATAAAAGCTTGTAATAATATTTATCACAGTTTTCTTAATATAATAAGATCTTTTTATATGTAACTTTTTCTATGATTAAAAAAAACATGATTGCAAAATATGTTTTTGTACATAGGCCTTTAGCCTGACTTGGGTCCTAATTTTATAATTTGTAAATAAAACGCATTTGATTCTAGTATACATGATGAAGCTGTTAACCAAGTAGCCTTTCATCCAAGTGGAAGATACATTTTGACAGGCAGCAAGAATAGTGAAATGAAGGTGTGTTTTTCAACATTCATACAATATTTATTTCTTACTTTCATACATAATCAGTTAATTACTTGTATAATTTGTGATTGTCACTTTCAAGAATTATTGGCAATGAAGAAACGAAAGGATGCAACTCCCACCTGGTTGAAATTAATATATTAAAGTTTTTGACATATTTTCTAATTTTGCATAGTTCAAATTCTGCCTCTGCCTTTATTTTTTATTTAATTTTATAAATTAGTATTATTTGTTCATTCTTTTCATCTAAGCATTTTTCTTTGCAGATATTAGACTTGTTGGAAGGTAGACCAATATTTACTCTAAGAGGACACACAGGCTCAGTTAATGCTGTGCAATTCTCATATAGTGGTGAAAATTTTGCAACAGCTGGTGAAGACAAACTGGTATAAATCATTGTCAAAAATATAAAGAAAAGTTACCTATATGCAACATTGTTGGTGATAAATTTAAGTTTCAGATATTAATATAGTATTTTATTTTAGGTTTACATATGGAAAACTAATTTCACTTTACTAGCAAGTGAATCAAAGGAGAATTTAGTACAAAATAATACACCAGTTCCAGGATCTGCAGCTCACATTTCTAAACTAGGAACCACTCCAAGAACTAGAAATCAGGTTGTCAAAAGAAGATAATAGTTGTGTAGTTTTTAGTGTAGTAAGAGTATTAATACTTTTATATTTATGTTACTTAGATGTTGTATAATTGAATGAAAATATATTCAAAATTGTCCAAATTGTCAAAATATTTTAATCACTTACTTTCCCATTCAGGATTTGAAATCATTGAGCACAAAGTATACCATAGCTATACAAAAGCTTGAGTTTCGTGAGAACTGTGAATTCATTAAACTCAAACGTACACATTCTTATTGATTAGAACAAATATTAATATCAACCATTGTCTACAAATCAGGGTATGAAGCTTTGGTATCTATGTTATCACAGTATGAAGTATCCGATAATAACATTTATTCATTTGGATGATATCTCCAAAACAGTTGAGGAGTCTATCAGGGTGGAAAGTTTCTATGACCCAAGTGCAAATAGTACTCAGGTACATTTAAGCCCTCCAAATGTTTCAATACAATCTCCAAGATTGACGCGATCACTGCCAGATGGTTTTTCTCCAAAAACTGTATCAAT
Source organism: Automeris io (assembly GCA_036320925.1). NCBI lineage: Eukaryota > Metazoa > Arthropoda > Insecta > Lepidoptera > Saturniidae > Automeris > Automeris io. Next base: position 4,337,207 of record JAUDJH010000009.1, on the reverse strand, counting down.
TATAGTTCATTCTGCTGACCAAACTGAAGATTTAGAGAATAGTGTTGGCCATATGAGTCACATACCAAGAACACCACCTAGTCCTTCTACATACACCATACCATCTATTATAAATCAATCTAATGATACAGAATTTGACCCAGAAGAGGATTTATTTGGTATGATCAAGTTAAAACAGAACGATGTTTGCTACACAAGTGGCAAAATTGAATGGGTTGGCAGAAAGAGAAGCTTTCCGATTAACAGTGGTTTTAAAATCATCAGTGAAAACCATTTACATGGCAATGAATCTACATTAAAGAAAGTTAAGAGACTAGATAAAACTTTTACAAATAAAGTAGGTAAAATAAAGGAGTGTGATTGTGCTGATGTACTGCCCACTGTAAATGCTATTGTTGACCATTTAAATGCACTTCATGAAGCTGTAGATCTCGTGGACTTGAGACTAAACAACTTAGAAGGTGTTGGTAATATTTGAATATAGTGTACAATGTCTTTTGTTATTGTAATTAAGAAGTGTATTTTTGCAAGTAAACATTGTACAAATTATTAAAAATATTATATTTATAAAAATACTGGCTTTATAAACTTAATATTAATGGTTAACAAATTATAAAAAGAAAGGTTTTAAAATTTTTAAATCTAATACAACCATAAGCAACAAATAAAAAATTTAATTGTACAAAGATAAAACATATGGTTAATTAACTGGACCTTAAATACTTTACATTTAATTAATTAGATACATAAGTTAAATTACATAAAAAGAAGAGGGTAAGCAGTTAATATGACCAGTTTCCATGTTATCATTGGGAGCAGTTAAATGTACCCCCAACTATCTTCATTAATTCCTTGAGTTTTATTGAGTGCCTACATATGTAGTTTTTTTGCCAGTCTTTTTGATAACATCTAACAATTCGTCTGCACTAAGTGTTGAGGTGACGCAAACTTTTTGTTCCGTCAAGCTTATTGATACGTTTTCAACTCCCTGCCCCTTTAGTCTATTGAGGACTCGTTCCACTGCGCCTGAACATCCATCGCATGTCATTTCTACGTTAAATATATGAGTCTGAAAGGAATATTAATGTAACATATATTATCAACGCCGAAAATGAGATAAATCCTAAAACGTGGGAAACGTTTCAAGGAATAAAAATATATATATAAAAGGAGTAAAAGTTTACCGATGACATTTTGATAACACGTAGCGATCGTGAAAACGGTAGAATTTTCTTGCACAGCAACAAGTTTGCACTAAGTGGTCGAACTTGAAACAGCAATGTAAAGTTTAAGCTGGAAGGTTTTAGAGGCTTATCTTAATTTTTTATGACATATTTTGCTGTTATCAGCTTCAAGTATTATTAAATATGAAGTATTCCAGATTTAGCTGCGATCTTACTTTTAGCTTAGCCTCGGGCTTAGCATGATGAATTTTAGATTAATGTAGTGATCTCTGACGACAAGCTATAGCAACTATAAAATTTTACGAAACAACAATACTTTTCAAATATACTTTATAAAACTTAAGCTAAATAAATAAAAATAATATAATGGAACACTCTGAGGTCTTTGACTTTGTTTTAGAGATGATCAGAATAGCTAAATTAGATATGTTTAATATTAACTAAATTATTAACATCGACTACACCATAAATCGACAAAATAGTCTTTATCTATGGTTTCTTTTAATCTGTGTATTAGGTACCCTATGTGCTGTCATGGTGCCGTATGTTCGTGGGTTTTATTATTTTCAATATTTTTGCGTGAAATCATGTTAATTTGACCCAAAATAAAAACATGTCGCTAAAAGAAAGTCTCATAGAGCTAGGCTGGTAATTATGATATTATCCATTTTTACGAAACTTTGTCTAATCATTAAATTTATAACATGAATTAAAATCATGATTCTTTCAGGCACTTGAGTCAAGAAGGTATTGATACAATAAGTGAAAATGGACAAATACAAGATGTAAATATTCTCAGCAAAAAGGCTTTAGATGTAAGTGTGGCTTCTAGTATCTAACAGACGATTTTAAGACGTTTTATTGTGGATTTAAAACTCGTAATAATTTCGTTATTTTCAGTATGATTTGAGGGATATAGGCGATGTAGCGTTTCCTGAAGACTTTGCTAAAGATCCGTCTAAGCTAGAAGCGCCGATAGTAGTTCAAATTCAGAAGATACGGAATGTGTCAGCCCCAAAAGCTAATGAGGAATCGACATCTGCCCCAAGAATGTTAAAACTTACATTACATGACGGAAAATCGACATGTACAGGTCTAGAAATAAATCTAATACAGAGTTTGAGTATAAACACGCCTCCAGGAACGAAGTTACTGTTGAAAAATGAAGATTTGGAAGCATGTCATGGGATACTCTGGTTAACACCCAATATCATAACAGTTTTGGGTGGGAAAGTAACACACATGATCGAGAAATGGGAACTAAATAGAAGTCTTGCAAAGCATACTAGAGGCAAGTAGTAACATAGATTTTTCAATGACTAATTACACTATTTATTTATTTTGAATTTACAAGCCACTTAAATGGCTTTTTATTTTGTCTATTCCACAACACACCTAGTATACTATAATGAACTGAAATTTGTATTCAGGTGGTCCTTATTTTGGTTATAGGTTTTAAATATGTTTAAAAAATTTACTGCTAATGACAGTTCTTTATTTTAATATTAACCTGGCTCTCACAACAGCCAACACTTTAAATGGAAATAACATGGGAAAAGCACTGATGTTACTTTAGAACTTTTTAACTTACGGACTAATGATCAAACAGTCATTACTGATAAATATTCTTATAGGAAATTTAATGCTCTACAAATAGATCCCCTATAATTTTATGCAAATTTTATTGGTTTCAAAGTTATCTGAGCTTAAAGTTGAAGTTATAGTCCATTTCATAGTTTTTTCTGTATTTGTTTTTATATGCTAATTTATAAACAATAAAATAAATTTAGCTTAAAGCTAAATAGGATTTAATTTATTGATGTGAACCTCACAAAATCATTAAAAAAAAACATTATTTTGTTATATTTGGACATTTAACACAAATATTCAATTAAAATTTAATCCAATTTCGATTTGAAACTTTTATTCTGTTAAGGACCAGATTTTAAGTCAATATATGTAGGAAATGTATAACTAGGTGATGCTTTTATAGAATCCATGATATTGGTTTAATGTAATAATAAAACAGCTTGCATTTGGAAGTGTTATTAAACAAAGCAAATGTGTTTATGTTATTTGTAGGAGGTATAGGAGTTGATGGTGGTCCTCCCCCATGGATTCCGTTTGGCCAGAGACTAGAAGCTCTTTCTGTAGATAAACAATTCAAAAGCCTCCAGGAGGCTTCTAAACAAGATAATGCAGAGTTTGAGGCACAGAGGAAAGGTGCCATTGCAGAGGCTCAAAGAATGTCTGGAGTTAAAAAGGTGATGAAAATTTAATTTGTGTATACTAATGGTATAATTATTAATGCACACATATTATGGCTGTAAAAGTCACCAAAAGCAGAAAAATTCACTTTAAGACATTAACTTTTAGAAAATATATATTAAATTATATATTTCACACAAATTATAAATAAGTAAAAAGATCACATCCATTAATGCATCTCTACTCAACCCCATAATGTTAAAGTCTATTATAAAATCAATACAAAGGATAATACATATGTAAGCTTTTTTCACGTAAGGCTTTAGTATTTAGAATGGTAGGTACAATGGTGGTCACTTACACTATGGTGCAGAATAGCATGATAGATAAGCAGTGATAGAAATGACGAAAGCCTAGACAGCAAGTAGATAAAGCATGCTTAATTCAATTTTATTTTAATAGGCTTTCAAACAGAGTGTATACATTAAAAAAAAAAAATAGATAACATGCCATATACATCTACAGTGCACCACTCCAATTACATGAAAGCGCAACATACACTACAAAGTAAGATAAAGCACAGTATAAAGTCACAGTAAGAATAAAAAATAATATAATAATAAAATAGTTTGCCAGCTGCACAGGCAGTTAAGCTCTCGCGTCGCGTGCGCAATCCCCCCGCGCGCGCCGGTATACCACAACTCTCAAACTTAGAGACGTTTCATCACAGGACAAGATATTAAGAAATAAACATCAAGTGTGTTAGTATGGAATGTGTTGATAAAATTACTTAGATAAATAAGTGAAGATATAATAATGTTATTTAACCTGTTAACCCGGGAATTAGCTATTGCTCAACTCATTTCAGAATGGGGACTTTTTGTTTGCAGTAATAAGTAATATTACACCTCAAATAATAAAAGAATATCGTTTTTAACTTATGGTTTTTATTTATTTTGATAAAATATTTAATATATTACGATTAATTTCCATGATGAAAGATGTCATCATGCCCATTGCAGTAGGCTTTTATGTATGACGAAATATTTCGTCATACCCAGTTAACAGGTTAAAATAGTTGTCAGTTATAAGTTAGTATGCTACAAGTAAAGGAGATTTCCCACAATTAAATATTATTTCCATGTATGCCACTACACAAATGGTCAGTTTATGGTGAAGCAAACAATGTGTGTGATAAAATTGGTGGTGTGTTAAATTTATTAATTTTTCTATGAAAGTAATTGATGAGTGTCATATAATTAATTTCAGGTGTTTGGTGGGGGGACAAAACCATTGCTTGATGCAAATGTACAGAAAATTGTTGATGCTGGATTTACAGAAGAGCAGGCAGAGAATACATTGAAATACACAAAAAATAATGTTGATAGAGCATTGAAAATATTACAAAAAAGAGACAACTCTGAAAATAGAAGTAAAGAAAAGCAGCAAAAAGAACAGGAACCGTCAAAACGCAAAGGAAGAAATAAGGAACCAAATGATGAGGATAGCATCCCTGTTAAGCCTTCTGGGAAAGTATCTTTATTTGATTTCTTAGAAGATAAACTGCCCAATGTGCCAGAAAAAGATAAAACTAATCGACAGAATAATACATATACAGAGGAAAGGATTGACAAAGGTTACAATACCCGAGACAAAAGCAGTGGGAAAAATAATCCTCGTGGCCATGGCTCAAGATTTGAGGGGAACAATAGAAATCGATCTGAAAATAGAGGGCATTACTCTAATGACAATCCTCAAACCTCTCATAGAGATGAGAGGAAGTATCAGTCTCAGAACGAAAAACCTCCAAGGTTCCAAAAGAAGTTGGACGAGAAAAATAAACAGCAGCAGCATCAACAACAAAATAACGTCAATATAAACATGCCATATAATAATAATTCATATCAAAATCCGCCTCCTCAACATCAACCCCAATATGTAGACAGAAACTCAAGAAATGACAGAATTATGAGTGACATCAAGTTGCAACAGCAAGGTTACGCTCGTAACCCTAATACTATGGACAACTTAGTGGAAGCAGCCAACAATTTGAACCTTATGTGCAAACAGCCCCAACCAGAGGACATTCAACAAGTGCGTAACTATCAAAATCAAGACCAGGGCTACCTGCAGAAACCGTCATACGTTCCGAATCAAAATATTCAAGATATGCCTCCATTTAGAAGGTCTAATGATATAGCTAAATATCAGGAGCAGTATCAACGTCAGCAGCGACAATCAAATGGTTATATTGAAACTCAGCAGGCTCAGTTGTACTCTAATTTGAACTACGTGGGTGGAGCACAAGGTGGATATGGCGGGAGACAGTACGGCTACGGTGCGAGACCGCAGGACTACAACGCTATGCGTGGCGGAGGGCCATTCCTGCCTGGTTCGCTTCTCGGATTCCAAAATGCTGCAGTCAATGAACAAGCTAGGGCGATGTTGGGTGTTGCGGAAATAAATTGGAAAGTTGGCGATAGGTGTCTCGCTTTATATTGGGAAGACAATAATGTGAGTGAACTTTAGCTACAGTACTTTGTTACCAAATAATTTAAACATGTTCTTTTTTTGGCTATGATAGCCTAGTGGATAAGGGACCGGTTTCTATGCGCGGCAACGCGAATGGCCGTAGGTTCGAATCCCGGTACGTACCTCTGGGTTTTTCCGGATCACGTACGGATTTAGGCACCAAATGCTTACTGATGAAGAAAAACATCCACATAAAGAAAACCCGCATGACATCTGATAAAAATGACACGTGTAAGTGCTCTGAGAACAGTGATCAGCAGCGCTACTGGTCACGTTGGGTACGACATATAAGCGCAAAGTGGATACAATCACTAATATATCTCTGCTCACCTCTTAAAAGATGCGCGATGATATATTATTATTATTTATATTCTATGTCATAAATTATAGAATTCTTTGAAATAGAAACTCCTATATTTCAGTCCTTTTTGTAGCCTTATGAAATCTTTCTTCTTAATTTAAATACTTTTACTAAAAATAAAATATTCGTAATAACTATTATAATTTTCAGTTCTATGAAGCGGAGATAACAGGCATCTCGGCCAGCACTGTAGTAGTCAAATTTTGCGCTTACGGCAATCATGAGGAAATTCTAAAGTCTAATTGCTTGCCATATCACAATCAAGGTGAGTAAAAAACATGTTATATTATATACAATATATTATTAATCACAAAAACGCTAGACGACTTTCGAAATTCAGTCAAACGAAGGAATGACAATGTCATACAAGTTTTGTTATTCTATGCAATATTGACAATTTATAATTATATTTTAAGACTTGGATTAGTTAAATTTAAGCCGCCTAAAAATTTTTTTAGGGGTTATTGTGCCTAGACACATGCCAGCCCGTACCGAAATATGTATGTACAAAATAAAATCCCCGCCAGTATATATAGAGTAATTTTATAAACGAGGGAGATATTTCAGGATAGAATAGTTTGTATCATCTTGTAATTAATAAAATTGTATATCATTGTATTCCTTAATAAATCATAAAGAAAAATTGTTGTACAAATGAAAATGTATATTTAAAAATATGGACACAGTAGCGCGTGTAGTGCACGATTGAATGGTTATCAGGTAAAGTTTCGTTTAAGTAGTTTTATGGAAACAGGTATTGACTCGTTTCACTTCACACTTGATCCTGGCTTATGACAGGCAAAATACTTACGTAATAATTAATTATTAAGTAGGTATAATTATAGTATGTATATCAAGGGGTGAAAGGCTATTTGGCTTAAATGATATTTTTTGGTGATATAGTAAAATATATATTTTCGGAATCAGCGTTTTTTATCCATTCCAAAAATATATGTTACTATATCACCAAAAAATGTCGCTTACACCAAATAGCCTTTCACCCCTCAATATATATATAATGGATACAATTTACTTTGTTTTAATTAAAATATTAAGGAACCTTTTTTTTTTACATTTTAGTTATTAGAATTGAAGGATAATTCCTCTCTGAATATCTACCTCATTTATTAAATTACTTTAAAAAAATAAAAAAGCTTTATTTACATATAAAAAAAAGTGTATTTATCAGTTGAATTTAATTATTGAAATTACTAAGAAACTTTAAACGAAATCTAGAACATGTTGATTATATTATGTGACTGAAAAAACAAAAGGGATACAAAAAAGAAATAAATGTAAAAAAAGTAAAATAGCAGGGTCAGATGTTTCAATTGTTAGCCTGATAATAAATAAAAAACTGGAGACAGAAATAACTCTGGTGTAGTTTCAATGTAGTAATTGTTATAGCGTCAAATGTGAACGGTTCCGGCGGCGGGTACATGTCGCAGCGCGGTGCGGGTGCGGCGGGCATGGCGGGCGCGTTCGCCCGGCGCCCGTAGTGGTGCGCCGCGGCGTCGTGCGCTGCCGCAGTCGCCGCCAGCTGAGCGCCCGCCACTCACCGCTCGCCATTCGCCGCCGGGCATGCCGCCACCACTCGCATCACCCTCAGTTCACATCAGTTCCATAAAACATTTTATTTTAATTATAAACTTGAAAGAAAATCCTGCATATGGTCGTCATAACTGCTGTGACGGCGGGGTCTCTGGTTAGTGATGAAAATGCCCGGGAATTTTCCCAAAGTGCCCAGCACTTCCGCGAACATTTCGTAAATTCCCGGGAATATTCCCCATACAAGTTTTGGGCACTTTGGGAAAATTCCCGGGCATTTTCATCACTATCTCTGGTGTGCCAGTCTCCTAAAAACACCCAGGGTGTTCCTCAACTCGTCGAGTTGGGACTGGAGTATCCCTCCAACGATCCGGCGAGCAAATATCCTTTAACAGGTTCCATCTCTGGAAGGGGTGTGTGGGAGCCCACTCCTCATGACCTCTATCTTAGGCGGTGCTTTGAACACACACGTACCGTCTCCGCCTCATCCGGGTAGCAGATTCCCTTAAGTCTACTGGCTGGTCCAGTTTACTCGTACCCACTCTTAACTCGCTAGGACCAACCGATTAACAAAGTCCACAGATAAAGCGTGAATAATGCTGAACGATTGTTGTTAGGAAAAATATCGAGTAAATTGTCAATATTTGTTGATTTATTCGTTAACGCGAATAATTTTTGAATGAAAATCGACTTGCGAATAGATATATTTTGTAATGGATGCATCACGCCGCCATGAGCACGCCTGTCTACTTACAATCAATGACTATAAAATAACATGATTTTAATTCGATTGATTTGTACCTATGTGTTGTCATATCTATTAATACTTTCCAATTTAGTCCGCTAACTTAAAATTGTATGTCTAGGGTACACTAAGTACAATAGTTTTAAGCCCTCCACATAATGCTCAATGGCTGAGATACAAAGCTGACTAACGCGGTTGCCTGCTATATCAGTAAAAACGCTCCTGCTCTTAATAAAATAATGTTATAATTTTAAGAAAAGTACTTGCAATATCTCAAGTGTAAAAAATGTACACAGATCCATAGTGAAATAGTTAAATTTAAAAAATTAAAACAGAAATCATCATTGTGTTAATCTTCATTCGTGGCATACAATTTCTTTTTCTCTCAGGTTTACAAAAAATAACTTACGTATTTAACAACTAGCGATGAGGATTGGATAAATACAGGAAAACCGTTAGCTAAATGATACTCGCTTGCAAGTCGGTCATACACTGTTTTATTGTTTTACCCCCGTGGAGGTAGCAGCCTGCGCATTTACTTATATACATATATAATAATCTCCAATAAAAACAAGTTAGTAGTTTTTATACAGTCTACATAATCTTTTAATTTTAATGTGAAGGACGTACTTGATTTCTAGGCAACTGTCGCAGCTGTTAGGTTTGTTTGGCCCTTGAAAATCGGGTGATGTATAAAACGCGCAATGCTGTTTTCTTATTGGTTTTTAAATATGGCGAGTGATTAAGTGACGCGCAAGAGCAGATCGAGAAAATTCTATTGTCATGTGTCAGTCTGAACCGGCCGCTGCTAGAGATAGCACGCGTTACGACTGGCGCCCAACGTGGGGCTCGAAACCACGACTCTGAGATTAAGAGTCTCATGCTCTACCAATATAATTAGCCGGGCCGCTGCTAGAGGAAACATGCCCTACAAATGATTTTAACATAATTTCCGACTTATAAATTTTCTAAGAATTTTTAAACCTTCCTTCAGCTTCGAAGGTTGTGGTGACGGCTGAGTAAGCGGTTTCAGCCAGAAAACGACCGTCGGTCGAACACTAAAGATTGTCCAGCAGGGTTAAAAAACGTTATAGGTATTTTTAGTTATTAATAATTATTGGAATTGGTCATTTTCTGTTATAAAACGTGATGAACGCATGTATTTTTTTATTATTATACGGATATCATTAATACGCTTTTCCAACACATAAATAAATTACGTGGCATTATACTTGTATAAGCAAATTTCTTGCATAACCAAATAATTATTGATACTTAGATCACATGATATATTCTGTTTCAAGTATATTAGCTATGGACTTGTTTACAGTTGCGATGAATGTTTATTATTAGAAACAATCAAAATATTAGAAAGCAATCAAATAACAATTGATATTATACAGAGAATATAATGAATAACAATCGATATTTATAACGCGCGGTACTAGTGGCGTGATGCACAGATTTGCAATCTTATCGTGCGGGCCTGCGATGAATCAAATAATTACACTTAACTATAATTAGTTGATTATAATTTAGTCTTAATTTCTATTCGAATGTCACTTTATAATTCACTGTTGATTTTCAATTGAAAATTATTGTGTTTAATGTATTCATCAACAATCGAATGGTCAATTGTTTCATTAATTTTTTTTGTTCTAGTTTATACCTGCAAAAAAACTCGCCAAGCATTGACATTTGAAAGCAACTGTCAGATAATTATTGCATAAGTTTTATTGTAGGTGGAAACACTGTATAAACTATTATTTAAATTTTTATTATTACATTACGTTGTTTGTAAAGTTTCCCGACATCAGAAACTACAAAGCATGGACTGTGTGAACTGAGGTGAAACCGTTCTCTTCGAGTTTAATTGAGAAGTATTCAATCGCATAATCTTGTGAATAAATTTCGAATGTATTTTAAGTGAATCGTCGAAGCCTGCGAATGACGGCAGCTCTGTTTGCGACAGTTATCAGTTCCACCTTACGCCGGAAGGGTTAAAACTTTTCCGCAACGCAGTTGAGGGGACCCGCATTTTCTGCGCAGCTTTCAATTCGCTTTCTTTTGCATAAACAGTGGGAATGGTCATGACCACGACACGGATATCCAAAAGCTATCACAGAGCTTACAAAAAATCAAATATCATGAACTGAAATGATGGAAATATAATTATTCTTGTTACATTTCATATTTGCTCTCTAAAAACTGGTAATTACAGTTGCTTCGTCTAAGAATTAATAATATTTAAAAATGTTAGTAATATTTTGATTATATTTATTTTAAAATATCCTAATACTTCCATTAATTAAATTATAAATTATCATTTTTCGTTGCTAATGATATTGGCTGTGGTGATCTAATGCATGGGTCGGCAACCTTTCTTATATAAGCGCCACAAATATTCTGAGTATATTGGTGCGAGCCACATTTCATCTAATAAACACAATTTTTTAGATAAAACTATTTTTTGCATTTCTAACTATATTTATTGTTACTCTCATTTTACTGACTGTGATCGCTTGAACTGACTTTCCGGCTTCCGCGCACACAAAACAATTAAATAGAAAGCTATTTCTGTGAGTGTTTTTAATTTATTGCCTGCAGTGCAGCGTTCTGTGGAACGGCTTTTACTTGCACGGGCCGCACCGTAGTGGCTCTCGCCTGATCTAATGGATAAGGGACCGTTTTCCATACACAGGAATGCAAATAGTCATAGGTTCGATCCCGGCGTGTTCTTTTGACTTTTTCCAGATTGAGTACGGATTAAGCATCACTTGCTCACCGATGAAGGAAAACATCGTGAGGAAATCCGCATGGCATTTAATAGAAATACCATGTGTAAGTGACCTGAGAACGGTGATCAGCTGCGATAAGCGCAAGTGGATGCAGCTATACTAATGTATCTCTGCTCACCCCGAAAGTGGTATACCGTGACGATATATTATTTATATTAGCTGTTGTGTGAACTGCGCTTTACCGATTAAAGCCTGATTTACATGCTACTTCATATTGTACATTGTCATGTATGTTTATCGTAAATAATGATAAATTATTTTTATGACCGGTGGTCGTGGGTGTGCATGTAGAAAGACACGGATTTTGGCGTTTTACTATTTATTTGCACTAAGGCATACCGAACTGCGACGTACGCGCACGTACTCTAGTCTTGCGTCTCGGTAGTCGTAAAACGTCAAAATCCGTGTCTTTCTACAACCACACCCACGACCACCGGTCATATTTTATATTTAAAATTTAACTAATTTCATTTATATTATTTTTTGTAAATGTTTATTTTTTAATGTAAAATATGTTATAGAATATTTGATGAAGTGTGCGAGTATTATAATATATTGTACTTTATAAAAAAAAATTGCGTTGATAGTGCAATGCACGTTCCCATATTTTTAATATTAGTACAATGATCTGCGTGATTATTGTTGTCTAAGAATAATCATTTTTATTTAGCATAACTTTATTTTTGGAATTATAGCAAGTAAATCAGGCAAATAATATCGAGATGAAAAAGCAAGCAAAGCAGTAATAAGTACTAACGTTAGATGGTGGCAGAGATGGGCAAAATGTAATCTGATTAATGATTAACGATTACAAAATGTAGTCGTAATTTTAATTTTGTTGCTCTGTAATCATAATTAAATCTCTTCAAAAAATTAAGGAGTCATACATATGTATGCAATTGAGAATTTCGTGGTGATTAAAACATAGATGAGCAAAATGCAGTCATAATAATTGACGAAAAACGCAAAATGTAATCGTAATCGTTTTGCATTAATCTGATTACATTTTGCCCATCTATGGATGGTAGTTAATCGATGTTGAATTCAACATGAATACCATTACTCGAATTTCATTTGTCCTTAATACATTTGGGAAAGTATTTGAAATCACTCAATCGTGGAGGAAAGTGCGCAGAAGATGTCGCGGTTTATAGCTCTAATTTAATATTCTTAAATGTTAGGAAATGTAATATTTAAGATGTAACTCTCATACGTTAGTCGTTAATTTATTTGCCGATGTGGGTTATTCTCGTGTGATTTCAATTAAAAACTGTTTCTGTCTTTATCGTATCTTGAATGTACGGAAGAGATAATAGGCTAATATACACGGGAATATCCAATAATATAAATAACTAACACGTTGGCGTGTTGCTTGTATAAGTGTATTTTGTTGTATTATTAGCGCAAAGTGTAATATATTATTTTTATGGTTTAACTATTTGTTTAAATGTATTTGTTTTTTTTTAACCAGTGTAATATATGAAATATAATTGAGCATCACCAAAATATGTTTTACCCTTTTATGTAATGGTTTTATAACAAATAAATTAATTAAGTTAGAAATTACTATATTAAGTACATTTATTAAAATGAATGTCATTAGCATTTGCTAAATGTTTTTTGAGTATATTAAATTACTTAATTTTTGTACACATTAACCAGTCATTGTCAGTCATAGAAACCTTGGAGATCCAACACACATATTTTTTATTTCTAGCAATTAGTCAAAACATTTATCATAAATATAAGTGAAGACAGCTGCAATGTAAGGTTTACACTGTGCGAGTAGAAACAGTTAAGTACACGTAGCGTAATTATAATTTTTTTGTATACCGGGGGAAAATCCCACATAGGACCATCAGGGACGCTGTGAGGGCAGCGACCCCGGTGTGTCAGACTCTTACTGACTAAAAACCACCGGGGTGTCCCTCTGATTGCTCCACCCGGGCCTGGGAAGCCAAATTCGTCCAGACGCTCAGGGAACAAAAAGACTTGAAGCTATCTCTCTGGGGGAGGGGTGGGAGTAAAAATCCACCTCTCCAAAACCTCTCTCTCAAGCGGCGCGCCGGTCAACGTGCACCGCCTCCCTCTCATCCGGGCAGCAGAATCCCTCAAGTCTACTGCCCGGCTACACGTAGCGTAAATGGCTTAACATATTTTAATATCAGTCATTGTCAAAACATAAAAGTAGATTTTTAACCAAGAATATAGGTACCGGATAATCTTAAGACAAATAGTACAATTTGACAACCGACCAATATCTTAAGCACATTTGAAACAGCATGACCTGCCAACTTTCCTCGCTTTTAATCTTCACACTGACATTGGCGAAGTCACAAAGGACCAGTCCTTGGAATAAGGCCATAAAAATAATTAAAAAAAACAAGAATATACATACTATTAGCTAGTACTCTGTTTTTACTAATATTTCCATATATTGCCACATATACAAGTAAATCTAATGAAGCGCCGGAGTAAATGTTTCATGTTTCGCAAATCATGTGTTTTTCTCTCTTGTATATTGGCCATTATTTTTCTATTTCTCGCACCGCATATAAAAAAGTTTGGATGTATATGCAAAGCATTGTGAAAAACAGAAAAATATTTACAAATACACGAGAAAATCAAGTAGAAGTTTTGAAAATCATGAAAATTTGCTCCGAACGTACCATTAAGCAAGCAGGTCCAATAAAACTTCACAATAGATTTTGGGAGGTTTACTTAAGTTAATACTCTTTAGGAATGCCACCCCTTTTTTTGTTAACCCGGTGGAAATCCCTACGGACCGTCAGGGGAAGTGGTGAGGGCCACTCCCCCCGGTGTGACGGACCTGCCCCGAGTAAAACCACCGGGGTGCCAGCACTGCCCTCTCTTCGCCTTCGCCGAGCCTGGGAATCCAGATACTCCCGACAGGAATATCACCCTGCTTGTTTGTTTAAGGTTCATCGTTGCGAAAGAAGTGAACTGTTGCCATGCGCTGCCATCGCTCGCATTGTGTAAACCAGGCAAATGAACATTAATCTGAGTAAAAATATTTACTGTGTAAAACTTTTAGAAACTTCAAATACAAACGTTTTAAACAAAGCCACATTTACTCAAATTTAAGTATTTTTCTGAAACATAAAAAAAGCGGGATATCCTATTTTAGTAGGTAGACACTTGAAATCTGTGTATTGGTTTAAGTGGCACTTACTAGTACGGTTTGTAATATTATCCATTAAAATAAAATACTAAAAACCAATTATGATTAAATTGAAAATAATCACAAATCATTAAGAAATTAACTTATTATTATATCATCATAATGAAATAACGTTATTGTATAGAAAGGTGTTAATATCAGTTTTTACATTTTCATAACTTAGCTATCAGTCTGTGTTCAGTGTTAAACTGAAATAGATGGAAATATATAATAGATAAAATTGGTTTAACCCCTTGACATATCTTTAAACACAAAAGTAATGTGTCTATAAATTATTTATTTATTTATCGGTTGTCATGGCATTTAAATGTAGCTTTGTATCTTGTTCAAAATACTTTAAATGACAAAACTTCAAACTTAGTCTTACAACAAAAAATAAATATATTTTGTAACTATTATAAAAGATGCCAATTATTAAGACACAAGAAATGAATGACGTCTCCCAGACGTCTTCGTATGTCAAGTGGTTAAAAGTCAATAAAACCGTCGTAACCTAGATGTTTCTTGTAGCCGAAGCTCAATTACAAAAGTCACTTAGTTGATATTGGAGTTTGATAATGATGACAGATCGCACACATCGAGGCTTTCGACAGCTAAATTATAGACACTGCGAGTAATATCCTCAAGTTATAGCGAGAATATATACCTACTATTCATTGGTTAATTGAGATAGTCTAACAAAAACGGCCTAATTGACTCAAAAAATTCAAAGTTGTATAATTTGTTTACTACTCCATTTGAATAATGGTGGTGATTAAGTTAATATTTTCGGTTGTCCTAAAAAGCAGTGAGAAGAATTATGTAATTTTTCAAGTAATTCAAGTTAATATTAAGTAATGTAACATCACAAGCTAGAATATGCCTTGTCTCTATGTGTGCGATCGAATTAAGACGCTTTTAAAATACAAAGCATTCGTTTTTGTATCAACCAAATTTTTTGTTGAGTTGATGTGAATTTTTAATAACAAAATGCTAATAAAGCGAAACTGTAATATGATGTTGTTTTATTTAAATTCCCATAAAACGTTATATTTTAGAACATTGTACAATTAACATTAAATAGTATTGGACATAAATTTTAACGTTTTAGCAATAGACTTGTTTTTCCACGACACGCGGGGTATTTAATATGTAAGCTAAAAAGATAATATGGATTAGTTTCTAAATGTTGTTTCCATACATCTTTGTTCCGTAGTTCGCATCAGAGGGCGTAGATAAATAACATTCGTTAAACGATAGCGCTAGTAGAAAGCGATAAATGTACGGAATTGACAAAACCTTTACGAACATCACGTCATCACATGTCAATCTTATACAAAAGGTTAACTTCGACTGTAATATAAAACTGTGAACATCACAGTGATTTAAATAACTCTTAAGTTGAGACACATACCACCTACACTGACCTAGTTGCAGACAAATGTACTGACGATGCCTTCGAAGGCTGTCCTATGGTTTGGTGGGGCGTCGGAAACACGATTCGAGACGAGACGATCTAGTAAACTCCGTCCCACCGACTGACACACTCGCGTGTGTAAAAAATCGCGAATAGCTTTTTTAACACTAACCAGTGACGAAAAGTAAGAGTGATGATGAAGTGAGACTGTTTTTTGCTAACAAAGAAGTCGTGACTCGTTATTAATCCTACCTTTGAGGTTAATTTATGTTTACAATTATTGTTTACGTTATTTGGAGACTAGTTTAACAGGTTTGATGGAAGAAATTAATATAGAATATTAAATCCGTTACGACGTTTGAATTTATATTGTGTTAGATATATTTTGTTCGATACTAATACAACTTTCATTTATTACTTATCATCTATGAGAATGTATTAGATGGACCTTGGATTCTCACATTACCTTGATTGGTATTGCCTCTGCGCACTTAACGTAATATGAGTTGTAGGTACTCGCTTTTGATGCGTACCATCGTGACATACATTATTAAAACAATGTTATGTGAAAATAAATGGATGGTTGTACAGTTTCCACGAAATTATAACGCTGTCTATAGTAGTAGTATTGTATATTGTACAAGAATTGATTAAACTAGGAATTTATTATTCTACGCACTTTATTAGTTAATGCAGGTAGGCCTTTTATAATTTGGTTGCCATTGCCAGTAGTTACATTATTTTCACCTAGAAAGTAGTGTATTTATTTTCTTTTGTGTTTTGTTAAAGAATACTTTTTATGTAGTTAAAACTATGTTTATTAACATATAATAGTTTTCGTACCTATTAAAATTTTTCAAAAACGAACTTAACTAAAGAATTTTATAAATAACATTAAAATCTTTACATAGTATAAAATGAAGTCCCTTCCGCGGTCTGTTCGCTTACATCTTTTAAACTATTCAACGGATTTTCATGCGGTTTTCAGCAATAGATAGAGAAATTCATGAGGAAGATTATTAATAAATATAAGATATATTAAAGTACAAAAAATTCTAAAAAATGAAAGATTTTAATGTGATGTCAAACATATTTTTGTCCGCTTAAATCGCTGGCTGGTTAAACCTTACGCGATAGATCAAATTAGAGTACTATGGAATTGTATATCTTCAAAAGATTCCCAAGTCCGGGATGGTATATATTTATCTCTAAAGGATAACTTACAATAAAATAACTTATATGGCTGAACAACGTTTGCCGTGTTAGCTAGTATTTCATGAAAGTATGATATGTCTAAATAAAGGGCTGCCTGCAATAACTACCATGGTGTATTGATAACAATAATATAATAATATATCATAACGCTTTATCCCTTACGGGGGGAGCAAAGATACATTAGTAGTTATGCTACTTTACACTTATATATCGTGCTCAACGTGACCAGTAGCGCAGGTTGTCGCCGTTCTCAGGATACTTACATATGACATTTCCGTCATATACTAGAAGTATACGATATATATATATATATATATATATATATATATATATATATCTATATGTAACTATATCCGATAATTGGCGTATTGATGATTTAATATATTGAAAATATACCTTTAATTAAACATGATTTTGTTAAATCTTAACAAAAGTAGTTACATTTTGCGATGGTTACACGGTAAAGTTCTGTCGTTTGTTATGTCACCATGATTATTTTTTTGCTTGGTATTACTTGGGAACAGAGATGGGCAACATATAATCTGATTAATGATGAACGATTACAAAACATAGTCGTAATTTTAATTTTCTTGCTTTGTAATCGAGATTAAATCCATTTAAAACATTAAGAAATCATAAATGTGTGTACAGTCTGGGATTTTGTAGTGTTTAAAACATAAATGAGCAAAATGCAGTCATGTTAATGATAAAAAACATAAAGTAATCATTAATCATTTTCATTATTATGATTACATTTTGCCCATCTATGCTTGGGAATAATCTTCATCGAACCGTTCGGTCGCGCGTCGCAAAGGGCTGACAGCTGACGAGTGCGCCATATTATTACATGTTTAACTGTACCGCCTCCTTTTTTGGACGATTTCGGCACGTTTCTGCGTTCCACGTTTTATAACTGGTTAAGGGATTATATATAGAAGCCTTCATAAGGTTATATTTATACGTACCTACTTGTAATCGCCGTTGCAGTCTAGATCACTAATGTCGCGTGCAATGTCGACACACGTCAAACGACTATTTCTAATATAATAACCAGGACGAAGTTAAGGTCATTGACAATAAACCTATCACACGTTCAACTTCTCATATACAAGAGGTACTTTATTTTATACTTTTAGCACAATTGTATCGTACGTTTAAAATACATAATTTATCGTGGTTTAGATTTAAGATTCATTTCGAAATGGTGCAGTGTATGATGCATTTTGGATTTAACATAGGGACCATATTCGCTCTAAATTCTCTGAGACAACTACACCGAGCTTTTTTGTCGTGTCGTTGGGCTGCGGAATGGTCTTCCGAAGAGCGTGTTCCCATCGTATTATGATATTGGGTTTTTTAAGCGAAGCGTGAAGATATATTTGTGCAGGCCGGCATGGTTTCTTTGCTGTTGGTGGTCGTTGTCATTTTTGGACTGCACAGTGCTTACCATCAGGTGTGATGTGGACACTGTGCCGTGTCAGGATAAAAAAAAGCTTACATCCATTCCACATTAAGGCTCCAATTTATAGACACTTTTTTTTGTAGCCCTAAGGATAATCCTGCATGGGGCAATCAAGGCCACCGTGAGGATGGTGACACCACAGTGTGGCCGACTCCTATTGACTAAGAACCTCAGGGGTATACCTTATTCAGGTACTAGCCGGGCCTGGAGCTCTGTATTCCTCCAAAGAACCGGCAAACGACCTTCCTTTTAAGGTCCGTCTCTTGGAGAGGTGAGTGTAAAGAGCCCACCCCTCAAGATCTCTATCTTTTTATTATACCATATCCTCAACTTTCCGTTATATTGCGCATATTCAGTTTTTTGTGAAAGAATTTATTTTTTGAGCAAAGTGTAAGCGAAATTAAAGTAGCGCCTATAAATCTCAGCCTAAGAGTAGTTTTTTAACTGCCTCGAGAAAGTGACTACATTGCTCCAGATGGTAAATGCCATGTAGTCCAAAAACGGCCACGATCACCAAAGGACGAAAATCCGCTGATAGTCATAATCACCATGTCGGCCCACATATACCACGACGGAAGGTCTCTAGGTATATAAACAACACGATATTCCTGTTGTTTATACACAAGCTGATCCCATCATCTCAAAAGCAGGCCATAGGATTTTCTATGACGGTCTTTCCATCCAGTTCGGCCAATCGCCCTAAAATCGACTTAGAACAGTCTGGTCAGTTTGCAGAGCTAGTAAAAAAAACAGATGTTTTTACTTTCACAGCAGAACCATGGGTATGGGAGGAGCGATGGACAGTTGTGGACGATGTATGAAGGTTTCTCTAGTTAGCATCAATGTTGTAACTTTTGTAAGTATCACCTTTAAAATCAGTACCTACATTAGTAAAATAAAATAACACGTTTACGCAAACTTAACGGCGTACTATTTACAAATATAGCCGATGCCAATTTCCTTTGTAAAAAAGGATGGAAAGAAGTTGATAGCCCAGATAGAAAATTACAGTTGTATGACTGAAATTAATAACCTATCTATCTTTAATTCGATCGATAGCTATACCTTTCCCTTTCAAACTTGTATATGCGAAAAGAGATGTACTATAGTTGCTATAGTAACAAAGTTAAGAAAGTGGGATACGTTATTTCGGCCAATAAAGAAAAGCGATACAAGTGTTGCCATCATACTGCCGACTTTGGATGTTGAGAAATTTGTTATCTTTTATAATGAATGCACTGTCCCTTGACTGTTCTTTCTATTTTCCACCTTTTATGACTGATAGAAGGTTTAATATTGAATTAAAATTCACAGTAACTATTGAAAGTCGAACCTAACAGACCCTAATTTCAATATGTCTATTTGGATTTGATAGTGTTTATTTTTTGTTATTCCAGATTGCCGGAGCAATAGCCCTGAGTGTAGGGCTATGGGTATGGACGACCCGCTCGTTTTCAAGCACGCTGATGAGCAACAACATGTTCATCGCGTCTGTCGTGGTGGTGGTGGCGATGGGGGTCGCGATGATGCTGCTCTCCGTACTCGGGTGTTGCGGAGCGGCTAAAGAAGTCAAGTGTATGCTGCTTACAGTACGTAATTTATATTTCACGCACTGATTGCGCAGTTTGCATTGACCCTACTTGTAATGTTGCGGTCTTTGGTTGGAGTTCCTGTAGTGGCAAACTTATCTGGGATGAGCAGATTTGTTTATCGTGTGTTATGGTTGTGTTTATGTATTTAATTATATAGTATATATATATATATTGTCTATTAACCATAGTACTAGTGCAAGCTATGACCGGTGGTCGTGGGTGAGTTGATAAAAAGGCACGGATTTTGGCGTTTTAGTGTTTATTGCACTTTATGACACACAGAACTGTGACGCACACGCACATATTCTAGCTTTGGGTCCCGGTAGTCAACTGCCTTAGCAAGTGCATGCCTTGCGCGCGCGCACCCCGTACCCCGTGCGTCCCGTAACACCCTAACGACCCTTAGGGCGTTTAACATAAGCACCTATCGGGCGGCGTCTACATGCTATAAAGCTTAATTTGGGAGTAGGTCAATATTACAACGTTCGTCATTGTAATTCGATCAAACGTTGTTATGTAATTGTACGTGAGTATTATTATATTACTGTACTATCATAAATGCGAATGTTTGGCAGGATGTTTGTTACTCAATCACGACCGAACGGATCAGCGTGAAATTTGCTTTTTATAGCGAAGTATATTCGGTTCTCGTGGGAACGCGAATATAACCATGTAGTGCAACTAATTTCAAAAACTATATGACGTATATCAAACCTATCTACTCGGGCAAAACCGGATCGCCATAGCTAGCATAGCTATATATAAAATATTGTTATTTTGGGTCATACAAGCAGAATATTGGTAAAGCTAAAAAAGAAATAGAAAAAGAAAAAAAAATGTATTTATTTATTTTAACTTTAAGGAAATTTAGATATAGGTGTACGAGTTTTTATTATATATTAATGGCTTGTTTTTTAATATTACAATGAGTAATTAAATAAATGGTCCCTAGCTGCTTGCCACGGGAACCAGGTGTGATATCCTAACCAAATACGTAATAAAAATATTCCATTTCTTACCTCTGTCATATTGTAAGGCTGAGATGATCTTCCAGACGAAGTATTCTCATATTCTTATTAGTTCCTTTAAAAATATGAATATATTTTTAATCACGGCATCGACGAATAATTTCATTTCTCGATAGTTGCGATTGGTTTTTGGATTTCGCTGTGCTTTTGGGTGGAGTATACCCACATTGCCGAGCTAGTATATAAAATATTAATTTTATTATTCAGATATTTTAAGAATATACTCATTTTTTACAGTATTACATCCTCGTGTTTATAATTTTTGTGGTGATGCTCGTGGGCGGTATTCTCCAGTTCGTGTTTAGAGCAAAAGTTGTGACTACTTTAGACAGAGAACTGTACGCCTCCATCCCTTACTATGGCGTGAAACACGAGTACACCAAGTCTTGGGACGACACTCAAACCTTTCTGCAGTGCTGCGGAGTCAAGAGCTACAACGACTGGAATGACAACGTACCGGAGAGTTGTTGTCGCGAAGTTTATCCTGGAAAGGTAGGAAAGCTGTCTCCAATAATATTATTTTACTTAGTTTATTTTCAGTCAATTGTAGCTGGGTGCACATCGGACGATCTAGCGAGTTCTGGCTTCTATCGGACGTAGCAGAAGCGTGATCCAAATATGTGGTTAGTATGGGCGTACCACCTGCGACCTTAGCCCGCTCAAACGTGCTCGTTATAGAGCGGGTAGAATGATCAACGAGCGTTGCAGGTTATTTGTAGTGATGAAAATGCCCGGGAATTTTCCCAAGCAAGTTTTGGGCACTTTGGGAAAATTCCCGGGCATTTTCATCACTAGTTATTTGACAACGCTCATTAGCGCCCCAAGCTGAATCCACGATCGGTAAAGCATGATAGAGAATTACAGAGTGCCGATTCTTATTTAGATCGTCTGCTTTTAAACCAGCTTATTAATTGTTATACTATTTTTTTTTTAATTAAAAGTACACGGTTTTGACGAGTGTGCGTAAAGAGATTAACTAATTCTAAGAAGGCGTTTCATTATTTCAACCCACCTTATAGGAAGTCTGTTTGATGAAAGGTATTTTTCATACAAAGAATATAATTGTAGATATTAATTCAGAAATTAAATGTTAAGGCTAAATGTAGTATTTATTGCCAATTAAAATAATCTTATTTTTTTCGAGACGGAATTGTTTTCATTCCTTAAGAGCTATTATTTTTCCAGCTCTGAGATATTGCCAATATTTATATAATTTATTCGAAAAATAATTTCTAGTGTAATGGAACCAAGAAGAATTCATATTTACGATGGTCCCATTAATGGCCGACCATAATGGACTACTGGGGACCATAATGGGTGCTCACAATTAATGCTATATATCATTACACAAAATTCATCACACTAACCTATTGATATAGTAATTTATTGCAATAATTTGAACACGTCGTGTTTTGAGTCTTTTCGTTAACACGACAACTGTTTTTTAATCTTATCCATATTTTCTTTATTTAGACATTACTTCTGTAAATACTATAATTTTAAAAATTCCTTAAAAGCATGTCCTTTTACCATTCATTAAAAAAAATAATTGTATTTTTCAGAGGATGGACTGCAAGTCATCGCCTAATCCGACTACGATGTACCTCGACGGATGCTTAACAAAAGTGATTGATTTCTTGAGAGAAGATGCAATATATGTGGGCGTTGTCGCAGTCGTCGTGGCTCTTATTATGGTAAGATTTTATTGAATTGAACTATGTTTACCAAGCTGGTAAGTTACAGCGGGCTGTTTGATTCTGTTGCACAGTAAACGTATTAATTCATGTTAAGTAGATGGAAAGTATTTGTAAAAATAGAAGTTGTAATCCATTCTTTTCACAATAGTGATTCCACGTCATGATAGAAGTACGGACTTAGAGAAATAGGCGCTAAAGTAATTTATTATAATAAAACATGTTTTGTAAGTGAAAACTTTAAACATTATCAAAGAAATTATTTATATTAGGTCCTTACATATGAAATTGGCGTTTTGTATGGGAGGAACAAAAAGTCGAATATTTTTTAATATAATATATTTATTTAATCAAAGTATGAAGCATTATTTTCTATGCACTTTTGCCATCTCAAAGGTAGTTCATTGATCCCTTTACTAAAAAAACCAGTCGGACGGGAATCAATAAAATCTTTGAAGGCGATTTGGACTGCCCCATCGGAGTTGAATTTTTTCCCTTGCAAGAAGTTATCCAAATTTCGAAAAAAATGGTAATCTGTTGGAGCAAGGTCCGGGGAGTACGGAGGATGTCTTAGACTTTCCAATTGAAGCTCTTCTAATTTAGTAGCCGTCTGTTGCGCAGTGTGTGGTCTAGCGTTGTCGTGAAGCAGCAGTGGCGTGGAGCGATTGACCAGCCTAGGTTGTTTAGCCGCTAGCTTTTCCATCATGGTTTGCAATTGCTGACAATAGACATCAGCCGTAATAGTCTGGCCAGATTTGAGAAAACTGTAATGAACAATACCGGCACTAGTCCACCAAACGCTTACAAGTAACTTTATTGGGGTTAATTTTCGCTTGGGGCAGGATTTGGCTGGCTGGCCAGGATCCAACCATTGCGCTGAGCGCTTCCGATTATCGTAAAGAACCCATTTTTCATCACAGGTAATGATTCGGTTTAAAATACCTTCATTATTGTGCCGTTTTAGTAATGTAACGCAGCAGTCGACGCGCGTTTGCCGGATTGCTTCAGTCAATTCGTGAGGTACCCAACTTTCAAGCTTTTTAATCTTCCCAATTTGCTTCAAGTGAATTAAAACAGTTTTATCACTAACATCGCAGCCTGCAGCTAACTCGGACGTGGTTTGCGATGGATCCGCTTCCACAATAGCCTTCAACTCTTCATTATCAACTTGAGTCTCAGGCCGTCCACGGGGCTTGTTCTGCAGGTCGAAATTTCCAGAACGAAAACGTTGGAACCAAAAACGAACTGTTTTTTCTTTTGCAACACGACCGCCATACACATCATTCACCCTTCGAGTTGTTTCCGCAGCACTAGTGCCACGGCGGAACTCGTACTCGTAAATAATGCGATATTTTAAGTTTTCCATTTTGTAAAATGAGTGACGCAAACAGAAAAAAAACAGAAGAAAAAACAAATGAATGACGATCATCGAAGCACAAATACATGAGTCTATAGCTGTACAAATTTGAATTTGCAATTCCTTACCAAAGAGGAGAAATTTGTGATTAAAGTGGCCAGTACGAAAAACGCCAATTTCATATGTAAGGACCTAATATTAAAAAACCCGAAAATTGAAGTATTTCATCAAGATATGTATTTATTATAAGGATCTACCGCGGAGCTCCGTACGTATAACAAAATAAAAGTGATCGAGCACTCCGCTTTCCCCCATGGCACAATAAAATAATTGAGGCCACAGGTGGACCCAATGGCGTTTAACGTGTTAAAAAAATACCTCCAATCTCGATATATTTTCATTTATCTTCTAAAAGCATTCTAAGCTTGCTTTTAAAATAGTAGGTATAAACTCAGTTTATATTTTAATGATGTGGGTTTTTTGTGTTCATTGTTTATTTATTGATAATTGTTTGATTTCAGCTGTTGGCGTTGATACTCTCGTGTGGATTATTTGTGAAAATAGAATGACACTATGGTAAAAATGCATAGTGAAGTAATGGACTATTGGTTACATTATGGTAATATTATTCCGTCGTTCGGGTTAACAATCAAAATTATTGTAAAATTGATTACTATAGAATAAAATTTTCTACCAGTAAGTTTTTGTTTTTTTTATGAGTTTCTTCAATGTAATATCGCTTGTAATTAAAATTGAGTCTAGAAATTGCATACTCTAACACAAGTTACACATATTATGTTTGTTTGGTCCGTGTCTATGGGACTATCAGTATCGGAGAATTTTATTTGGCAATTGTTAATATTATATTATATATAAAATGTATCACGTACCAAATAAACAAGAGTTATATTAATTAGTAATATTAGTTGTACTTTCCTTAACTTTATTGATAATCTTATTAAATGGATACTACCAATTTTGTAGATATGCTTATCCCGAAATGGTCATAGCTTGATATTTTACTATTATTATTTTAATGGAAAAAAGGTCTTACGATAATTGCGACAACAAACCGTTATATGTTTATAAACATCGGTGATTTTCAAATGGTTTATTTGAAAAAATATTCAAATACAAAATATTATATAATAATTTAAGAGGCAAAATGGATAAGGAAGTTTATTAACAATAGTTCAAATGTAGTCGTAAGCAATTAAAATACAAATGATATTTTTTACCGATTCAGAACGGCAATGTATATTTACATTTACATATTAAGAATTCTTGATGCAAATTTATATATAATATTTTATTTATAGTACGACAGAGGTATCTTGGTATATGAGCAATCGAACGTACACAAGCTGATACCGAAACGCGACAGACAACAAATTGTATATAATTTTATATTTTGCCATGTAACCTTTGTTCACTAAAATCGTTAATTTTGGTCACTGTTTGGGCTTTCTTCTGGGAGGGAACTTGATCGTGTTCTGGTTGCCTTCTCTGTAGATGCCTGTGCGGGTATACCAGCCACAGTACCGAATAATGCAGTCAGATGTGGGTGTGCCTAACGGTAGTCCTAAGGCGCTGATCCTTTCCAAGGCCTGAGCCGGTCCCCCTACAATCTTAAGATATGAACATTATTTGTAGTAGTACGCAGTAGGGCAGTTATCGAAGCTTAAAAATATCCGAAATATCAAGGTAAATAAAGTACTTACTCTGCCGAAAACTACATGTTTCTCATCGAACTGGGGCAAAGGCTTAAATATTATATTGAATTGACCACATACTTCATTGTCCGATGTCACCACCATTGATAAGACACCTGGTCAAAATAAAAATAGCAATTTAACTTATAGAATTCTATTTGTCTTACAGCTCATATTTTTAACACTATTTTGAGGGCCTTAACACTTTCGTTTACATCATTGGCCTTAAGGAACTTGTTACTCGCTGTTTGACTAGGTTCTATCATTTTTTTTAAGATTTTATCTTTTTTTTTACACTGGCTCGACATAGTGACTACAGAGTACCTGATGATAAGTACAGTGTGGTCCAAAAACGAAAGGAAAGGATGAAAATCCATTGATAGTCTACATCGTCATGTCGGCCCACATATACCACGACTGAAGGTCTCTAGGTATATGAGCTACTGGATATGCACAAGCTGATCCCGAAACGCGACAAGCCGAAACTGGTCACTATGACGGGCTTTACACCCATGTACTGTGGTCGCGATCCAGACGGGCACCGACGCCCTACCACCTCGCTGCTACTCGTTTAGCACCACCCAGGAGTCACGTGTAGGGAAACTAGGGTAAAGCTTACGGACGCGAGCAGCTTCGACTCCCCTAGGGTAAAGCCTACGGACGCGAGCAGAAAATATCTATATATATCTGTATCATTTGTTATATAAATAGGTATAGTTACCAGGAACAGTATGTTTTAGCTTGTAGCTCTCCGCACCCATTGGATCTTCAGCACCATCGAGCACGTAGCAACCGAAACCACAGTCTTGGGTGACGTCACCTCCACGGCAATACAGGTTTGGCACAATCCTTTGAAATAAAATCAAGAGTACAAAACAAAAACACTTTTATTTTACACCAGAAAAGTACAATTAAGTACATTTTTATTTTATTTAGTAATTTGTCTTACTAGATCTTCGCTTTCCGCCTCCATTTCTTTTTAAAATAGCCAACTGACCAAATTGAAATAAATTCAACACTCGGGAGTTATAATTTATGTAGTACATTATAGTTATAATTTATACATATTTTTTTCTAAAAATAATTTTATTCAATGTGTGAAATACGGTAATGCTTTATCGTTTGAATTCACGAGATTTCAGATCCTTCCATGTTTATGATTTTGTGTGGCACCTAATATGACGCTTATGTACATAATATTAAAAAAGAAATAATTTATTACTATGTATAATTAACCTGAAAAATCTCGTCCCAGTATAGGCGTGTCCTGATGTATCACCCTTTACAAGATTTAAGAATAGCTGACAAGTTTTCGGCACCAGGTCATTGAACAATTCAATAATAATTTTACCGATCTTTGAACCGCCAGATACCCAGATTTCCATTGATACTCTGGAAATTACGATTAATTCAGGTATCATATGTTTTAATATCAGTTTTTCTTTAAACTTGATCTGACTTACTTAGTTCTATGTACGTGAGAAGGTTTGTCGAATGCAGGATCTCTAATGTCGCGATCGATTTTTTCTTGTTTAAACAATATAAACGGTAATCTGAAAGCAAACGCTGCAGAAATTAGTAATCTTAGTGACTGGCTTCGGGCTGTCACGTTTCGGGATCAGCTTGTGTACGTTGACTTCTTCATATACCTACAGGCCTTTTGTTGTCCGGCATGATGACGGCAAGTGGTGACTGTCAATGAATACTCACTTCCTTGCGGTCGCAGCCTTTCTTTGACTATACTGTATTTTTCATCATTTGGGTTGTTGTCATGTGTACATGTCGAGTCAGTATAAAAAGGATCAACAATAATTTAAAATATGTTTCTTTACTTTTCCCTTTCCTCAATCAAAACTTTCAAATATTATGAGCTTTTGCTTTGAGCTCTAGTTTGTTTTTATTTCATAAATCAATTCAAAAACTTCATGTTTTGTGATGCTGAAACCTGCATGACATCTAATACAAATGTCAATGTGCTTATCACGTTGGGCTCGACATATAAACGCAAAGTGGTCACTAATGTATCTCTGCTCATGCCGAAAGGGAAAAGCGTGACAATATATTATTTATTATTTTATAATTTAGTGTATTGATGAATATGCTTATATTATAATATATTAGCAATTATTATTTTCAGAACTTAAAACAGAATTAAAATAATGTTACTACTTTTTAAACTTATTAATGTGAATTTACTCACGATGCACCCAATATAAGTTTATGTTTTGTGTCTTTCCATGCTGTTTCTAATTCCTTTGTAAGGGGCTGTTCAGATCTCTGTAATAACAATATTATTTCAAACTACAAGACCTAGAGTGGCCTATATGATTTCTTCAAAATTATGGGACTCGAATTGAATATTATTAATTAATTATATTCTAGTCTAATAATAATAATTATAATGTTGTAATAATATGAGTAGCAAAAATCTATTACATTATGTTACATAAATTTCGATTAAAAATACTTATAAAAGCATTTATAAGCAGATTTTTTACTTGAAAATTCATAAAATTATCACTTGAGCCTCACTCGCTCTGGTCGCCAAGTTAATAAGTCCTTTTTAATTAATTTAGGAATCACTACAGTTCGTGATCCACTCGAAACTGACGCCGTACCATATAACTAGTTCTGCTAGAACGTAGCGTATAGCATATTGAGGGTTAAATGTACAGATGCGAGCAGAATCAATCCTAACCATTAAAATATACAAACCGCAATAAGCAGTCTAGAGTAAAAGTATAGATTGCTCTTCTGAATGACGTCCAAATCTCGTTGCCGCTGCTTGCAGAGCAATCGATTATACACATTCGTTGGTTCGGGCCGCATCCAGCAATCGACAAAGCCCTGCAACGTTATCAATAGTTTTCTCTATGTGGCTGGTCACGAATATATTTTATTCATTAGATTATCTAGTAGTATTTTTTTATATAGATATAGGCGGACGCTTGAACTCAATCACACCTGGTGGAAGGTGAAGATGAGTCCGATGATGAACCGCGTCCGCCCAACAAATGCCTATTCACTCTCTTCTTAAAGACTCCCAGGTCATAAGATCGTCGCGGAAATATGGTCGCTGGAAGCATATTCCACTCCTTAGCCTTTCGCATGATGAATGTAAAAACGAATCTTTGTAGTATCACTATTTGAAGTCCAGAGCCTCTTTGTTACCTTAATATGCAAGTAGTTATGTCAGATACAAATTACTGAACTGAGTCGTGACCACAGTACACAAGTGTAAAGGCTTTGACCTGTCGCGTTTCGGGATCAGCTTGTGTACACCCAGTAACTGATATAACTACAGCCCTTCAGTTGTGGTATATTAAGTCCGCCCGGTTAAGCTGTGAAAGCATTTCCCGGTCATCCAACACGCGTAAATTCGAAAAAAAAAAGAAAGTATAATAAGGCCGACATGACGACGAAGACTGAATAGATTTTCATCCTTTGATGGTCGCTTTCGTTTTTGGACTACACTGTACTTAGCATCAGCTGCACTGTAAGTATTTTGTCAAACCAGTGTAATAAAGGATGGATTCTATTATCTAATAGTTATGTACACCTAGCGTTTAAAAAAAGAAAATTTTCCTCGGAACCACGCTCAAAAGTTTCATTTTAATGCCAAAATAGACCTCTGAAAATATGAGCCCTTAATATTAATATTTAGGTTGTCCGCATCGTACTTTTCGATTTCCCATAAGAATAACACAGGACAAAAGTTTTTTTCTTTTGATTTTTATAACTAATGAACGATATATCGTATTACAATATCCATTCATTATTTTTGTAGAGAATTTAACGCTCTACAAAAAAGTCTTAAGTCAATTTTTGATAAATCAACTCAGTCAAAAGTTATTCAAGATCGAAGTTTAACTTACCCTCAATTGAGCTGATTTTTTTATAATACTCTCAAATTTATAAGTTTACGGGTCATTTATAAATTTATAAGTGTACAATGTACACTATATTATCATATATCTAATATACTATACATTGTCATGAGCGTCTGCTGCATTAATAGCAAACAGCAGTAGCAAGTCCTGTTTTTTTTTTTTAGAAAATCATTAAAGTTGCTTATTCATTTTATTACTTGGGAAAAATCTTCACAGGAATATCTCATCAGAATATGGGTATCATATAGGTATAATAGCACAACTCTTCAGAAAATTTATGGCAGAACGGCACAAAAGAGTACAAACCCCAGTTCTTTGTATGAGATTGATTCTCTTTAGCAGTTCTTTGTTGACATTCATGTTCTCCTCTAGCTGGCGAGCGTAGTAATCCAGTCGACGTGGCTTAAGATACAACTCTGGAAACAGCCCTGGGGGTGCGTCGTCGATTTTGTGTTTAGCCATGTAAAGCTGATAACATAAAGTTTTGCTTTAATTATTTAATTTTTTTGTTAAACGCAGGAGAACTGATACAGCCCAGGTAATGATAATTGAATACTGTCGCCTATGGAAAACTGTGTGACAAGAAGTGTGATCAATATGATGCCGATATTTGTTTTTTACTTGTGGAAAATCATCGTAGAGCCTTCCCGGCTCTCCCGGCACAGCGGGGTCGCAACCGAGCTCAGCTGGACTTGTACCTGCTAAAAACCCCAAGGCTAACTTTTGCTCTTTGACGAGGACTGTGGGCCGTGTAATTAATGCTTCACAGCCTCTTCGTAAATACGCTGCCGACCTAGAAGAGCGTTTCATAATCTTATATTAAAAAGTCTTATAAATCCTGATAAAATATTGCGCTTGTAAGGTCATTGAAATTTAAATTGAGCGATAAGAAGGACCTAGAGAACGACATTGTTTTTGCCAAGTGATGTGCCTTTAAGGTGTCGATAGCCAACCGGGCAAAGCGCAGTTTATTATCTTGATAATTTGTAGCACGACCGGGACAAAAACCAGCGCTATAGAGTTCCTCTGTGGCATTAAGCTGACGGAGGATACATTTCGCTATCTTTATATTTTTTTGTTTGTTGTTTTATTTCTGTATTTCAATTTTTTATTTCATTTCATTTCAAAGTGTGTCCCAAGAAGAGTTATAAGGTGACCAGATAAAAGAATTCTTTAGAACTTCATTATGGCAATGGGAAGCGACGAATAGTGAAATGCAGCCGGCAAAGATTAAATTAGAAGAGCGGGAGATCGGGTTCAATGGCTCTTTAAGAGAGATATCAAGCAGTTGACTAATGTGTGACTTTTTATTTTGATGATGATCATTTATATATTTCATGGCGGAACGGCAATGTGAGTGCACTACACTCGACAGTAAGTACAGCGCAGCCCAAGACTGGTGCTCCGGCGGCAATCGTTAAGGGACGTGTCAACTAACAGTCGCTTATAGCTTTAGAAGGAATTTTGATATACGAGCTGGTCATGAAACAACGCAGGTCCGAGTTAATCACTAGAACAGGTGACTATGATGGTAATATGATGCATGATTACCTATGTTGTTTACTGACAAGCTGGAAAACACTATGTGTAGAAATAATTATTCTGAAAATTTTCATACAAATAACATACGTAAAATGAAATTATAAAATGATTATACTTTGAAAATAAATTATACAGTACCTCTTTTCGATGATTGCACCAGCAGGAGTAGAAATCCTTTGAAAGCAAAGGGAAACGTGGCGGCTGAAAAAAGGAAAGGCTTATATTAGTGAATCCCATGGTTTAGAAATACGGAACACTCGGACACGGAACAACAATTTAGAACAAAACGCGCGTATTAACGCGAAGCAACATATTTTCTATATGTTTGTAAGCTCATTATTGCTCATCTTTGTGTATAGTGTTAACGGCATAATATATTACTTTAAAGGCAGAAGATCTAAATGCGTCAACTAGCGACAGATTTATGTAATTTCATGTTGTTCTATTTAAGAACTTATTATTGGCTTCTTTTTTATCATAAAATATGGAAGATTTTTGTAATAGTTCAAATCGTTACCCAAAACCATAAATGTGACATCTCAAACCGTAGAATATATAAATGTCTAAATAACACTTTAATCGCGCAATATATAATATGTACAATGCATTGGCTTGCACAAATGCTTCTCATAAACAAAAGTATTGAATAAAAGAAATCATTGTTGTATTGTGTTCATAAAATAATTTTTATTATAGCAGGCCATATTGAATTTAAGCTACCAATGAATCCCGACAAGGTTAGTCCAAAGAAATTTCTGCTGGCATTTTTTGGAAGAAAAATTTCTAACTTGACTGACCTATAGAGGATTAAAATCACTGTGGACCTTCAAAAATGTTACAATTATCTTGAAATATTATTTTAATTCTTCTCAAGATATGTCGAGTATAAAAATGTTTGTCATAAATTTAGTACTATTCCGTTTAGCCGTGGTGGCTGCCGGCAGAATAGAATAGCACCCCCCTCTTCTTGCTGAGGTGTCGTAAAAGGCGACTAAGGTATCCCTTTAACATCGCAATTCAACCAGGTGTTCAGAGAAGGAAAACTCGACCAAACCTGCATCCTGCTCCCTCCCGATCGTACTGGTTCTCCATTCCATCGGGCCTGAGGGAGTACGGACGAGAGAGTGCTTTTCTGACAGCGCGTCCAGTTATGCACTTAAATATCTCCTGCGCAATTGACTGTTTCCGAAAAGTGACCCTCGATTTTCCTAATCGGCATTGAAACAGTCGCCGTGGCCGAAACCGGCTAGGATATCATCATCATCATCATCACTATTCCGTATTTCAATATATTTTAATCAATTTATAAGGTATATGGGGGTAACATCTGGTAATTCTAACTTTAGTTAGTGGGTGGCGCGAATGCATCTAATAGGCCATAACATCTACAAATTTTGACGCGGGAATTTTATAGTCGACATATGAGCGGACCTCATCTAGATATTAATAATCTTAGTCGTTAAGTATACAAAGGATGATTCTGGACCGCTATAGACCGTCCACCGAGGCGAGTAACTATGATTGTGATGATGAGAAGATCGATGGTAAGTCCGTGTAACTATGATATTTACTCACCAGTTTGAACTCCCTGACTTTACGGATGCGCGGCGGACGAGGGCGTTCCGGCTCTGGAGGAGGGCTCATCAACGTTGGGTCATTTAACAGCTCGTCACATGCTCGCTCCCTTAGAGGATGCATCTTGATCTATCACTATTCAGACACAGGAAGAATATTTAATTACGCATGACTCTATCTATTTTTAATCTTTACAAATTATATTAAAACTTTAACTTACATCTAGAATTACACTACTAAAATTAATTTAGGCAAAAGGGTATAAAATACATAGTTTAAACATAATTGGCTATTAGTAAAAACATATATCGATAATAAAATAATTCAAAAAGTGTATTTCACACAGTACATTTTGCTTTTCTGTCACAGCATAAATGACACGTAAAATGGACTGAAGTCTATAATAGTAAAGAGGATTTCTGATGAGAATTTCTAATTGATCTCTCTTTTTAAATGTAGGACTGTTTATCACATTTTTTATATTGACTCGGTAAAGTTGCTACAGCGCACCTGAGTCTAGTCCGAGCACTTCAACGATTATTTAAGCTATATGTTATTCTATTTCTTGTGTTTTGTATTGCTTAATAAGATGTAACACGACCGGGGTCCTTCACGAAA
Organism: Automeris io; assembly: GCA_036320925.1. Lineage (NCBI taxonomy): Eukaryota > Metazoa > Arthropoda > Insecta > Lepidoptera > Saturniidae > Automeris > Automeris io. Next base: position 4,303,548 of record JAUDJH010000009.1, on the reverse strand, counting down.
ATCAGCGCTGCAGACTTCCTCTGTGGCTTTAAGCTGATGAAGGTCCCATTTTCGCCATGTTTATATGTTTTTGTATTTTCCTTTTGTTTCATTATGTTGTTTCTGGTACTGCTTTTAAATTTCTAGTTTTTTGTTAGCTTGTGGCTAAATAAATACATTTCCTTTCATTTCCTTAACAAAAGACAAGGATCCATTGACAGTTCCCGTCGACGGCGGGCCATTTCTTATATACTTCGCATTAAGGTCTCTAGGCATATGAACAAATGAAAGTACACAAGCTGATCCCGATACATGACAGGCTCAAGCGGTCGCTATAACAGTCTTCGGACTTGTGCACGGTCACGACCCAGTTCGGGCAATCGCCCTATCACATCATAAGAAGAAGTACGTTTCCTGAACACGGGGCTGTGGAGGATTGATTACAGGTGCCGCACTCTTCGTTACTGCGCAGAGAGCAGCTGATACGTTACGTTTTGCAACTGACCCTAAAAATTGCATTTCAGGACCTGTATATATTATGTCATACCAATTATGTTTCTCTATAAAAATATGTATAGGTATTTTTATTCTTCGTATATACACATTCTTCTTCTTCTCGATCAGCACACTCTCAGATAAATGGTCGTGGTTGCTAAAAACTATAAACGTCAGTTTCAAACACCCCAGCATCAAAGTTATTTGTACTTATACAATGGAGCAGTTTAGATTTGTTTGGTCACAGTTTAGTTGCATTTTGCGGTATCAAAAGTGCACAGCATCAAACGTTCTATTAATATGTCTAGTCCTTGAAGAAACAAAATATATTTATACTTAGCGTGTAAGTTATATGAATAGGTAATTAATTTTGTTAGTAGAACCGCCGTGTAGCTTAGAAGGTTCCACAGGCTTTAAAAAGTTAACTGTAATTTTATTTGGTCTTTGGCTTATGCGATAAAGACTTTGCCACCCTACTGTTAGGCTGTTCAGGAGTCCTGGAGATATGTCATACCAAATTTCACAGCACAGATAATTTTTGTATAAGCACACTCCGAATATAACAATCAAGGTGTACTGACGACGCATACATGTAGATGCAATGTCGACCAATTTCATATAAATTTGACAAAACTACCCCCCCTCAGACTGGGTGGCAATCAAACGCAACCAGAGCCAGATAATATATTAATTTATTATTTGTGGCGTTACCATTTCGCCCTGAACTTAGAGAGTTGCCTTTAAGTACCCGTATTACCGATGGGTCACAGATAAATGAATCATCGGGCAGTTTGTATCATCGGTTATTCACAGATAAATGTCACTTCGGCGGCGCATACCACCAGTGGCTCGCATCTGGTTGATATACTAGGCGGCTCGTACATCCCAAAAGTTTTGATTCCTTATTTACTACATTGACCATAATATGGGCAAAGATTACATAATGGAAAAATGCTAACCAACTTATATTAAAAAGATATACATTTTATATAAATTTCATCACAATTCTCGATAACTATTTAATCCCTTATCTATTTAGTTGCCTTGTTTACAATTGTGCATATATGCATTCAACATTTTAATGTGGGCATGTATTTATTGAGCGTATATACTCGACACATAACAACGATAGCGTTAAAATAACTATGTCTTATAACGACTACCTTTTGATACTTTTTCGTTGAAACCCTTGGTTCAGGCCTGTCCGATACAGCAAAAAACGCGAATGGACGAGAAACGTGTTAAAATAATAAATTCCATACAAATTACACAAACCGGAAATAAAGTTGGAAAAAGAAAACATTATTGTGAAAATTCCTTTTACAAATAGTTAACATTTTGACAGAATGACATTCAACGTCACACATTCGTAAAATATAATTGTTATAAATAAGTAACTATAAAAAATAAAAATACATAATGAGAAGTAGTGGCTTAGTTTTGTTCGCATGCGCCGGATTACTCTTGGTAGGCTATTTCCTGCACTTTGCTAGCATGAATTTAAATTAAGGGTAAACAAGACAATGCCTCGCTACAAAACTACGCAACAAGACACAGCCTGACCAAGTTGCGATGTAATTAGCCGGATAGACCAGACCGGATGATTTTTTGGAACGGTGGATTGATATGGCGATCACAAATTTATACATTAAGAAAGATTTAGAAAACAATGTTCATTTATATTCGAATGTGTATTTTAAATGGCTTGTTTTTTTTTTCAGAGCGGAGGGGCCATTTTAGGAGGCTCCGCTGTATGGAGTCTTCTACGTATGTCGTATTACTTCTGGACCTCTGACCTAGGTATCGAGCTCGGCTCCAGTGTGCTATTCCTGGCCGGCGCCCTCCTTTGCTTGCCCACGTGCTGGCTCTCTACTCTCGTGCCTTATCACCCCAAGACCGTGTCCCTACTGGCAACAGTAAGCGAGCTAAAGACTACAATAGTTTTATACATTTAAACAAGTCCCATAAATATAATTCTGGTGTCATATATTAGTCACATAAATATTAAGGTAGGACAATTGCCCGAACTGGGCTGGGACCAGAGAATACAAGTGCAAAGACCGTCATAGTGACTTATTAGAAATATCTATTATCTGTGGTATCGTCTACATTTATTTCACCTATTGTCTATTATTGCCTACCTTTCCTCTTTCTCTGGTTCAAGATATCGTTGACGCTAGTTGATTTATCTTAGCAATGTCAATAATATTTAAAGTTATAATCTTTATACTGTGTAACATAATGTTACTGTTTTTAAAGAATAAAAGCAGACGTTTTCTTGATGAAAGAGATCTCTTTAGGACCAAATCGACTCGCGTCGGCCCGTCGCGTTTAGGGATCAGCTTATGTACGTCTAGCTCATATATCTAGAGATTTTCAGTCTTGGTATATTTGAGCCGGCATAACGACAGCGAATGTGAATGAATTCTCCTCTCTAGGCGGCCGTTGCAGTAGTTCCATTACACTGTACTTTATATCACGTGCGGTGTATTTTGTCGAGCCAGTATAAAAAAAAAATGAATTTTTGTAACATTTCAGTAGATTCATATCCAATATCCAAGAGGGTGTAATTTGAGTATTACTCATAAATATAAGATGTTTGTAGGCTTGCAGGGTCACTGCGACTGTGGATAGGGTTTTCTTTCCTACTGATAATCGTAGCGGTTGTTTGGACTTCACCTTACTTATCATCAGACTTGCTTTGGTCACTATACCATATCAAACCCTTAAAAAAAACATTCGATAGACGATAACGCTAGTGGAAAGAAAAATCTGTATAGAATTGACAAAAGCTTTCGGAATATTACGTCGTCACGTTATGCCAATTTCATACATCAGGCATGGCGTGGTTACTATGTCGTGTCAGGGGCCTAATTCTCTAAGACAATTTAGCGATTCCTTGCTTTGATATCACGTCAATTTCGTTAAACGTTACGACATTTGCAAAAATCGTATTCTCTATGACACTTTGTTGAAATGAATCGGATTTGTTACCGTGACATGATATAGACAAGACACGATGTTAACGTGGTTTTCGAATGGTAAGATTTGAGTGTGAAATCTAAATTGTTATACAGAATTAGGCCCCAGGATAAAAATAAGAAAAAAACATATTTTGTACATTTCTTTGTATTTAATCGAATGTTACTTTGTCTTGGCTTCTTGAATAGAAAGTAAAGTACTAAAGTGGAACCATTTCCCCGATGCAGCTGATGTCCCTGGTGACGGTGGCGATGTTGATGCTGTCTATAGGCATAGTGGCGATGACGGGGCTGTCCCGGGCGGTGCGCGAGCCGAGCGCGCTTAACGTCAGCATGACGCGGGCGATGTCGCTGGACGCCGTCGATATCGCTGTTCGGAGCTCATTCGCTGCCATGCAGCTTGAGGTTTGAGGATTATAATAATGATAATAATATTTACTAACAAATAATTTTCTTGTTAAGGTGGAGACTGACTTGTAACATACTTTTATGCCAATAGGTGGCAAACAGGCTGGCATTCACCTGTTGCAAATTGACTACTGTCCTTGCCTAGGCCAATTAAGTTTCGGGATCAGCCTGTGACGTCCAGCTCCTTTTTCTCATCTTCTTAAGGGCTGGTGCACACGGTGCTTTTCGACAGAGGTGCGGCGCAAATATCACTCCGGTGAATCAAGAGCAAGTATCCATGGTATGGCAAACGGCGTATTTCTGCGCTGAACCGCACGTGGATTTGCGTATCTAAATGAGAGCGATGCATTGTTTACAATGCTAGAGCGGTACCGCGTAGTAGTCTTTTCCTATCCCTTTTTATTAAAGTTTGCACTGAGAGATGCCTTAGCAACGTAACAACGTTGCAGCTGTGTGCCCCCAAATGCGGTACGATCTTTGCAAACCGGTACCTCATCGCTTCTGCAACGCATTGTGTGAACCGGCTAGTGATGAAAATGCCCGGGAATTTTCCCAAAGTGCCCAGCACTTCCGCGAACATTTCGTAAATTCCCGGGAATATTCCCCATACAAGTTTTGGGCACTTTGGGAATATTCCCGGGCATTTTCATCACTAGAACCGGCCCTGAGCTCGGAAGTACAGTGGCAACGTTTTTGTTTTGCAATCCGTAATAGACGACAGTAGTCTTTTTTCATCAGGTTTCGAAATATCATATCGCCTAAAATACTCTTAGTCTGAAATTTATAGATGCAACTTTAATTTTTCTTTACTAAAACATTACAATTTATATTACACAATGAATGTTGAAGGTTTCGGTAAGTCACCGATTTTGTCAACACGAACTGGGCTTTGCGAATACTATGTCTATACTCAAGTTCCTATGGTATATTCATTTTTTTCTCAGAACGAATGTATTTATTGAGAACTTTGCTAAGCAAAGTCTAAATAGCGTCTATAAATCTCAGACTAACGGACGTGGACTATTTTTTAGTTGAAATGCTGTGGGATTAACTCGGAATCAGATTGGTACCAGCACAGACGGTCACTCCCACCGGCCTGCTGCGGACGAGTGTGGAATGGAAAGGTAATTTATTATTTATTCACCGATTTACGAGTATCATAAGAATATTTACTAAGGCTCCTGAATCAGAGTGACTCAAGTAGAAATTTTAATATTCAAGATCCTTCTAGAAGCCTTAATTTATGTGACCTTTATCCTGAGGGCTATTGTAGAAAAGTGTAAAATGCATGTGATAGCTCCAAGCACTTTAAGCTTGTTTATTAACGGTATTGCTGATCGATTATTACTTTGTCTAGCCGTGGTGGCTGCCGGCAGAATAGAATAGCACCCCCCTCTTCTTGCTGAGGTGTCGTAAAAGGCGACTAAGGTATCTCTTTAGAACCGCAATTCAACCAGGTGTTCAGAGAAGGAAAACTTGACCAAACCTGCATCCCGCTCCCTCCCGATCGTATTGGTTCTCCTTTCCTTCGGGCCCGAGGGAGCTCGGACGAGAGAGTGCTTTTCTGGCTGCGCGTCCAGTTATGCACTTAAATATCTCCTGCGCAATTGACTGTTTCCGAAAACTGAGCCTTGATTTTCTTAATCGGCGTTGAAACAGTCGCCGTGGCCGAATCCGGCTAGGACATCATCATCACTTTGTCTAAGTAAGCACTCAGGGCCATTCTCATCAAACACAATGGATAACCCTAACTTTTGAATAATTGTTTTAAATATTAAAGAAAATTCCCTAATAGTTGGACATTATTATGTAGACTGTCCATTTTCGTGTGAAAGGAATCTTGAAACACCACTTGTCTCTAAATAATGATAAACTTTTAATTATTTCTAGATAAGTTTAGATTTGTAATACGATTTCGTTTCCTATTATAGTACGTCGATAAATGCACAACTCCGCTATATACGACTGGATGTCTCCGTCCTGCCATAACCGAACTAAGAAACTATGCGGTATCCCTATGTACTCTTGCTTCGGGGATGATTATTGTTATGGTAAGTGCTTATTATATAGCGGGGTGCAGACAGGTTGGTCAGGTTGAGTTATTAGCAGACTTACCATAGTTAGGAAACTCTTCATCTGAATAGAAATAGAAAAATTGATAGAGCGGGAGATATAAGAGATATTATTAGGTTGCCTAATATCAAAAGCTGTTTCATTATTTGAAACAATTTGATTAGAAATCCTAGAGAGCGTCAGTCGTGGTTTATGTGGGCCGACATGACGACGGAGACTATCAATGTATTTTCAATCTTTGATAGTCGCTTTTGTTTTTGGACTACACTGTATTACCACCAGGTACTATGTAGTCACTATGTCGAGCCAGTGTAAAAAAAATGTTACAAAATATAAGCTATATAAGCTGGCCGGTACGTAGAGACCTTATATCGGGAAAATACGGGTCAAACTTAGACAAACATAATGTTATGAAAATGATAGTGACCAAAATTATATGGTCTATTCCGGTCTAATAATAGTGCAAAAAAAATTGAATGCTATAACGACTTGAATTACAAAATCTATTATATTTTTAGAAAAATATTCATAATTAATCAGGCTTTACAATACATATACCCATCCTGTGATATGGGATCCTTTAAGCGTAACGTGAAGAGAAATTTGTGCAGGCCGGCATGATCGCTGCGAGTACCGATGGGTTTTTTTAACTGTTGATGGACTGAATCATGCAAATCCTCATACCATAGCTTTGAAAAAAATTGTACTTGTCAGCCCATTCAATGACACTAAATGCGTAATATGAATATTCTAGAAAACCGTTATATTGTTGCAATTCTGTAAGGCTTTAGAGTATGAGGAAGTTCAATACTAACAGAAACAGATGTGCGTTTGGATTGGCGCTGGCGATACCAGATGAAACATTTCTTCAGAGCACTCCCCAATGTACAAACGGGTCGCTTGGGTCACTCCGGCTCTTTCGGCCTTGTATATTATAAAACAGATGTGCGTTTGGAATGGCGCTAGAGATACCAGATGAAACAGTTCTTCAGAGCACTCCTTATTGAACAAACGGGTTGTTTGGGTAACTCCGGCTCTTTCGACCTTGTATATTAGCCATGTTTATTTACAGGCGGTAACGTTGTTTGCGGCCACATATACTCTGGTAATGAACGTACTTGACAACAATGGAGCGCGGTCCTACAAGCCTGTGCAGCCTTTGCGTATAGCCTGTCTCGCCTCACACCCCTCCCCGCCACTTATCTCTCTAACATCCCCAGCACTCATCCCTGGAACCACTCCTCCTATGTTGTAAAAATTCTATCAACAAAAAAATGAATCCTATGAAGAAACGATTTGTTTACTGTTTTAAACTACACATATTTTGAGTTAGCTTAATATAAAAGGTAACTTTTTGCAATAGTATGTTAATTGAGATGCAAAAATGTATTAGATTAAATAAATAATTACGTGTTTTGTATGTTATTTTAAACTGCATACATAGTAGTAAGATTTATTAAATATTTTTGCAGTTTTCTTTGACAAATTTTGGCGTTCTGTAGCTACGATTCATTTTTTTTATTATTTATTCATTCAAAACGTGTATTGTTTATTTATGTCTAGTTTACTCCAAGTGATTATTTTAATGCAAATCTTATATATCCAAGTAAAAAATAAATGGAATATATTTATTTACTGTATTTATTAACATATTGTAAATTACTTTGATTTTTCATTCTTTTTAGTCATTCGTAATTTAATGTGATAGTATAATATTTAATTTAAAAACAATGTCTTAATAAATTTTTGTCTTTTAATATTAAATTGATTTTATTTATAAATGTCCTTATAAAATAAAATATAGTGACAAGGTTAGGGTTTTTATAAATAAAAATACATTTGAGGAATGTCTTTTTAATTGTAATTTTTTGAACACAATACAACATGCAAGCATCAAAATGCTTTGTGAAATCAAGAAACAATCATATCTTTGACTATATTTGGTACCTATTTTTGGTTATTTTTTTTTAAATTATACAAGGAAACGATCTATATAAAGTCAAACGTAAACTATAATATATTATGAAAAATTTCGTACAACAGAACGAGAGGGGCGAGCGGGCCGCGTCGGCCGATACTACTCTAACCATGTACAGGACTATATCTATATTTAAAGTATTACGTAATATTATAATTGAAGAAGCCACCGACTTGCAGCGTGACCCGCCCTCTCTTCTCGCATTTTAATACACATATAGTCTTTTACAATAGAATGCGGCAACTTTGTAAACAAATATGGTGAATTTACATTGATACTAAATTGTATTCCTAAGGGGACATTTTGCAATTCGCTGGAGTCAGCAGATTGTGACGACGTGTGAGCAATAATTGCAATCATCTGTTGGAGTCCATCTCATACAAATTAGCACTGTGAAGTAACACCGGCTGCCGTCTGATTCGTATTCGTGATTGCAAAGTGATGGCTTTTCCCCACAATATTATTTTCACCAGTCAGTATGAATGTTATGTTGATCGCACATCTCATAAAATATTAGTCGAATTTCGGCCTCAATAATCAAGCAAATATGTAATCGAATTAGTATAATAATTCATTCTTTAATAATCGGCGTCTTCAAACGACTTTGTGGAAAAGGGGTAAGGTTGAATAATGTAAATATCTACTTGATCAGTTGACGTATCTTCCAGAAAATCATTATATATATATATAGCTTGGATTTTTCATATTTGTCGATCCCAAATGATTGTAAGTTGCATTTGTTTATAAGATTGCCAGATTCCATTAAAAGCGACTGTAGACACAATCCGTGCCCTCGACCACGCGCGACCAGCAACACTATGCGTTTATATTCACAACAATAGCTAAATAGTACCGTAAAGATTCTAGTATAATTATAAGCGTCGACGTATTGTTTATATTTAGTATTCGATGATTACAAGTAGCGGTGACGTCAACACGAAGGAAGTCGAGGGCACCGCCCTCGGCCCGGGGCGAATGCGGATCCCATTCATGTCTCATTCATACTACATCATTCATACAATGGGATTTAGATATCACATCGACTCGTCATGTCATCGTGTTTTCACACTAGGCCGAAAGCTTGAAGCACCGAATTCGCGCGACACTTGTGTGCGTTTACACAAGATGCGATAATCACAAAACACCCTGACTATCATATTCAAACAACTGTCAGTAAGCGTTTTTATGCCATTATTTGGAAATATATATTATGGTTTAATAGTTTGAATGGACATAAATGGTTCCATTACAATTGGTGCATACAATGCTTTGCAGATCAGATTGGCAATTGGATATAGGAAAAATGGATGTAGGCTATCACATTGATACACCTATAAAACTCCTTTTTTAATACTTCAGGAGGTGTCAAACATTAGCGCGAAAGCTATGACAAAATTTAAAAAAATATGGAGCCAGGGAAATTATAAAATGTATTAAAAATATATGAAATGGATTTCACTACATTAAAATAAACTAGTTTCAGGATATTTCGGTTTATTTGCTACACTATATTAACCGACACAGCTTTTATTGTGATGTTTTCATACACAGGTATATATCTCGTGACAAAAGTGTCGCACGAATTCAGAGCATAATATATAAAGTGGTATCCACACCTTTCGACTTATGATATAAAATGATTTTTAATTCATAGTATTTTAAGTCGGCATGCTTTAAGCATTGTCGAATTTGTAGAGTCGGATCGAATCAGATCAAAAGGTCTGGACACCGCTTAAATTTATCGCACGTCGCCGGAACCGCTCGGTCCGATAACAGGTTAGTGGGTAAGGCACGCGCCGGCGCGTCCCAAATCCCAGGAGACCTCATAAGCGAGGAATCATATACAAGATGGTAATTTGAGATTGGTCGCTAATGGAAACTGTATCATTTAGTGTAGCTACAGCAAAATCTTCTAACGAATTAAACGCTATAATTTTTATTTATATTCAAAGATTATGCCAAGGTTAATGAAAAATTCTAATACTAAAGTGTTATAGAGGCAATCGATTAAGTTTCTTTAAAGATGAAAATACTCCTTGGTACTAACTTAGATTAAGTACTAATACAGTCAATAATAGCAAAAATGTTTCTCAATAACTCTATAAAAGTATTCGTTTCGTTATCGGCAGATGTTGATAAATTCAAAAATTTGCGTCAGGCTCCACAAGCTGTTTCCTGGTTAAGATGTTTATTCTGAGCGACTTATCTTAAGTTATCATTCTATATTGATAAAAGCACTCAACACATCCATTCGAGGTACTATCTATAATAAGGCTACAATGTTGCTACAGCGAAGACGAATGGTCGGGTGAGAGTGCAGCGGCTGTGACCCGCGGCTGAAGCGGTTCCGACTAACGCGCACGCGGGCGACACTATGCTCGCTAAGGCACCGCCTACGCCAGCGTTTTTGTCGCGGCGATATTCGCGAGGAGTCACAAAATTCAATAAAAATAGCATAAGCTAATTTTCACACGGCGATCGCATACCAGACCAGACGACCAAAAACCACGAAAGACGACCAGAGAAACGTCACGTAAGGGCACTTACACACTAAGCGTTTTTACGCTGCATATCAATTCGTAATATGCAGTAAATCCAACCATTTTGCAATCTCATATGACTGGAGACGAAATAATCAGCTCTTAATGGTTCGTACATGCGCAAGTAATCCGAATTACCTTCTGTAAACACGCTTGCGCTCGTATTAGATTTAGGAAAACTGTAATATAAAATTGTACGTTACGAAGTTCACACGCGGCGAAAAATTATGGGAAAACCAGGTTTATCTGTAAAAGAAGATAAAACGAGGAAATGATGATAATTATAGGGCCTTGTTATAAAAATTCAGCTGCATTATTGGTCATAGTAAACATGATGTAGAAGCGTAAAGTGAATTCAGCCGCTAATGTATCTCTATTTATCTCGACAGGGATACGGCGTGACAATACATTATAATAAATTCTTAATTTGAAACCAACCTTACGAGACGCAAGGTCACACTAGCGGCACAGTCGTCGGGCTTAATCGTCGCGACAAACACGCCCATGTAGATGGCGCTTAAGTTAAGGCCGTGGAGCGAGTGAGCGCCCGTCGCAATTGGTTAACATTAGGTCTATCTAGAATAAATATGAGGGGTGATGAGCAGGCTCAGGGCGGCTCTAGCGCCGCGCGCCGCGATGCTTGCGGTGCACCGCGCGGCCCCGGCCCCACCACAGCGCCACCAGCGTCAGCGCGCCCGTCACCGACACGCGCGCTCTGTCACACACGAACAACCTGACCACTACCACTCCACTGCACTCTGGGACAGGTGCAGTGGTTGGCCCCGTATGAACATTCGCGAAAAAGTATCCGTATTGTTCGAGAATCGATCCGGATTCTGGCAATCAGGGCTCGGCAGCTGGAAGGTCGCGATGTACTCTGTGTGTATTTAAATGGAAATATTGTTCGATGTAATTGACTATGAAGCAGTCTGGATCGTGAGCTTAACACCGCGCCGCGCAGTCGTTTACATCAGACAGCTTTCCATATAAATTCATATAGAGCAGTACATCGCGATCTTGCAGCCGTCGCTGGTTTGTCACTACCAGGTAGCAACTGCTACAATAGGAAGATCACCTTTATCGAAAGCAATTTATTCGGTATTTTATGCAACGTTTCTATCGTAACAGTAATAAAAGTAACTTATTTTGCGAGCATTAATAATATACTTTACTGATGTTAATAATATTGAAAAAAAAAACTGTATCTGTGTTAATAAAAAAAAACAAAAGTAGTAAAGTAAAAAAATGGTACTTTTTCGTATCAAATAAAAGCTACACGAAATTTATACGAATTGCTTTTAATTACGATGAAATACTTTTTCGATAATTTTCATGCTTGGGCTACAGTTGATGCCAGATATGTCGAACCAAAGAGTTTTTACAAACAAACAGAGGACAGGTTATCAAAAGGAATTATTTTCAAAATTAGTGGACAATTTAGGTCTAACAATTTGATTTGCTACACAGATAGCGATGCGCGATGGTGAGATGTTAAATCGATTAATTCGATTGTTGAAATGTATTTATGACTTGTGTTTGATTTGAAATCGATTTGGCTCGTGCGGTTATTATACCCTTCCAGAATATTGTTCCAAGGAAATTATTCTTTAAAGAATTAGACAAATGACGTCATTGATGTTTTGATTTGATTGGTTCAGATTGACGCACGAACGAGTTAACTATCGCCTCGATTACACACAAGACATTTCAATAACCGTATTTTTTTTATTCTAACATCATCTTACAATCACTCATCGCTAAACGGTTAAAGTAAATTGTATAAAATCAGAACGTTACAACAAAAAATAACAGAAAAATCATCTCTCTTATGACGATCTGGCAACACTGTTCGAGAAAAAACCTTATTGATATATTTACTACCAATTTACAATTATTACGTAATTTTTACATCATTTCGATAACTGCTAATCTAATGATTCAACTAATGACGTATTTTCTCGCTTCGAGAGTGTTTTTTAATGTCTTTTTTCTAAATAAACATGTTATTACATACTAGACGAAACATCAACTAATTTGATCTGAATAGTTCATTTTGAACAATGACTTCCTAATATAGGTAAATATAAATTATTACTAAGTAAAATAAGTGACAAATGTAACATAAAGGATGGTTGGGAGTAATGATCTGATGATCGAGACCCTAAAGCATGCTCATCAAGCGAATAATATCTGCGTTTATAATGACAAATGTTAATGATAGATGAAGTCATCATGCTTGATTCACGGATAAACGATAAAACATGCAAAATAAAATACTTTAAATGAATCACGTCTTCGATATTGTATAAAGTTATAGAATAATTAAACTATTATTTACAAAGTAAAAGTATCTAAAAACTATTCATTGTAAATCTAAATTCAAACTAAAAATATATATCCTATGGTGGTTTTGATAATCATTTCGTATTGAAGCACTAATTACTTTTCTTTTAAACATTTCCGTAGCTTTTGTGTTCTAACTTAAAAACATCTTCGAATTAGCGTTATATTAAAAACAGGTAAGGTATTTGCCCAGAAAGTCATAACTGACTCAACATTGACACATCTTAAAAAAATGTATTGAAGAAATTGATTGTATTCACATTAGGATTAATGTTATCGAAAATTACACGAATCTGACAAACAAAATAGGCATATACGGGCTAAGGATGGCTTAGCTTCTCTATCGCCATCTTCAAAACCACTACCGGTAATATTTAGTAAAAATAAAGACACGAATTAGTAAAACACAAATACAACATTCCAATAATAATCGAAGACGTTCACATTCAAATAAACACGTGTTAATAGAGCAGATGTATGAATGAATAAGAAGAGTGGGGATGGTTACCGATGCACACAACACGCGAGATTGCTCACCAAAGTAGCGCACTGCCCGTCCTGCAACAAGCGGAAACAACGCTGTCACACGCGGCCCGCTACGGTAGGCTTGTCGAATAAATATCGATATATCGATATTTTCAATACAATATATCGATATTTTTGGGCGATATATTTTATAATGATATATCGATACAAAATATCCAGTATCGAAAATTGTATCGATAACGATATTTTTTTAATTTTTATGATAGTGAAGTCGCTGAAATCTGAAACTGTAGAAGATAGGACCAAACGAAAAAAAAAGTATATTGTCTATGACTGTTGAGTATTATGTTTTGTTACGTTGCATGTATTGACTTCTGAATTTGTTGCATGCATATTATTTGCCGCCATTTATTTATTTATTATTTATTTTTGTATGATATCTTAAATAGGTCTTAAAGTTAGAAGATAGCCTTTTAGTTCTTGATATTTTTGTAATTTCGTCTAATAAAAATGAATACTGGTAAAATACTTTGGTGTTTATTGAGATTTAATCGATATAACGATATTTTTCCTTCGATATATCGGCGCTGATATTGATATTTTAATAAATATCGATATATCGATATAACGATATTTTTTTTCATAGTCGACATCCCTACGCTACGGGAGCGAGCCCTGATTAGTCGGCACAAGCTTTGGGTTATCAGCAGCTCACATTGTCGCAAACGGTAAGCAGACATTATTGAAAAGCGGTCACAGGGCACACAATTTAGCGGACTTTAGTTTCCTATATACTTCATCCTTTAAGGTTTTATTCTATTAATGCAGCCTGCTGTGACAGACACATAATAAATGGTAACTTTGAAAGTATTCAAATGGAAGCAGGCATGACATAATCTTATATTTTCATAAGATACCAAGTATTACATGTAGTCCATCGCAAATTGCACCAGTGTCAAAGTCAAAATCATTCTGAATAATAAAAGTAAAAAATATATCAACTGTAACTACCACGTACCTACACATACGTCTTTTAATGTTAAATGTAAGCTGTGTTCTTTAACTTCCGAGGTAAATATTATTACTACAAGAGTTATTTTTTGGATTGAATCATGCGTAAAGATTGACTAAGAATATCTACACCTGCAGGACCTGATAAAAGTATTTAGAACTTAAAATAAACGCGCGAGCTTGAAATTTACTATTTTAAAATTTAGTTTCCCAAATTGCAAGTATCGTGTGCGTAAGGTATCTTTCCACGAGTCCTAGATCGTCTCCACGAATGTGTTTGTCAATGTAATATGCGCGTGGAACAACTACATCTGACAGTACCTTTTTGACTGTTTTTCACGCGGCAACTGTCTTTTTGTATAGCAAAACTTCATAGAGGCGTGGCGTTATATGCTCTATACACGTTGGTACGGGTATACTTGATAGTTATCCTTGTTAGATATATCTAACAGTTATACCTTACAACTATTCCTGATAGTTACATCCGACAGTTAGACTCAGTAATTATAACCGATAGTGATATTTTAATAGATAAAAAGGAGTGTTATGACTGGTGATCGTGGGTGTGATTGTACAAAGAAACGGATTTTGGCGTTTTACTGTTTATTTGCACTTTAAGGCACACCGAACTGCGACTCGGGTCTCGGTAGTCGACTACCGAGACCCGAGGTTAGAGTACATGCGTGTACGTCGCAGTTCGGTGTGCCTGTGCGAATAAACAGTAAAACGCCAAAATCCGTTTCTTTGTACAATCACACCCACGACCACCGGTCATAGTGTGTATTTTGCAATATTTCAATTAATGCTCAGGTTACCTATTTAAATCTATCGGCCTGGTACATAATTACCACGGCAGGAATACTCATTGGGCTATTTTGTAGAAGCCGAATCCTGCCAAATTAAATGTATTTCAGAAAAAAAAACATTTTGACAAAGTGATCTTTAAATACAATTGTGTTTAATTTTGTTGGTCTTTGGCTCAAACCGACATCTGTGATCATTCAGGCGGGAAATAAATTGATTAACATTGGCCATGAGATCAGGTACATCCTTCGAATTGTGTAACTTGTGCGACAAAAACTTTCGTGGAGACGATTTGGCGCTATGTGCGATATGAGTGAGGCGGTTTACGCACTTGGCACGATGGGCAGTGCGGAGGCGCGCAGCCCGCAAGCTCGAGGCGGTGCGGCGCGCGCCAGCTGCCGGTGCCATCCTCTCCCTGCCCTTGCTTCTGCCCCGGCTGGCTAGACGCCCCGGCTCCCTCGGCGGCGGCACAGCAATCCTCGCCTTCTTCGCATTCGGGCTCCCAGCAGTCCACCTCACCGAACTACAATACACAATATTACTCTTTCTACACTGGCTGGACATATTCAACAAGGACACCGCACCTTTTTTATCAGCTTAAAAAGATATTCTGCGTTCTTTCGAATGCTCGTTGCTCCACAAAATGTTACACCAACACATTCGCTGATTTGTAATATCAGGTTCGAGCGTAATGATCAAAATTCGAGTAATTGATCCACATTAAAGAGTCTCGTTGCTGTGTGACTAGCAAAGGCTCTAGTTCATACTCACCCTAAGATATTAATATTTAGTTGAATGTATATAGCCTCATTTCACCACAAAACCACCAGGTGCTGTGTTGGATATCATCCGCATGTGGTGGATAATTTTTATTTCTGCACGAAAAGATTCGCTTCTACATTCATCATGCGCAGCAAACGAATTTTGCTGCGCATGCTTGCAGCGATGTTCTTGTAAATTGGAAGTCTTTAATAGGAATGTGAACAGGCATTTGTTGGGCGGGAGAGGTTCGTCATCGGCCTCGTATTCACCGTCTACAAGGTGTGATTGGATTCAAGTATACGTATATAATAATAATAAAAAAAACACTGACGAGGCACTCGCAAATCTGGCACTGGTAGAGCCAGCGCTCGCCGCTGCGGAAGGTGACGTGGTGCATCTCCTGGTGACGGCAGTGGTAGCGCGGCTCGCAATGCGGGCAGCAAGACGCGGGCGCCGGATCCAAGCGCACCGACGACTCTGTGCTTTGTATCTAAAATACACAAAATTTACACAGTTTCAACCTGTTATCGTAGCGATTATAAGTTACTCTGCTACGGGATACGCTGTAAGCGGAAATGCAACTTATAGAAATATGATAAAAGGAAACGTGATAGAAAGAAATGGGGTACTAGAAAACGTGATGCGAAGAAATGCAATGTGAGAAAACGTGACACGAGGAAGCGCGACGTGTAAAAATGCGACGCATGAAGACGCGGCACAATACTTAACAAATAAATAGAGTAATCAAGTACACCAATGGGACTTTAACAGCTGATCGTATTATATATGCGTGTAAAAATCGGTCTAATGATTATTCTAGGTTATTCGCGGCATGCAAGGAGCCCGCTTCTTTTTTCTTCTTTTACTTCAAGGTCAATAGCACAATGGTATCATTTTTAATGATGTACTCAGTTACAGGCGACAATAGTCACTTTCCATCAGGTTCTGAATTTATTTAAGTAAATTTCTTTGCCACCATTTGGCTTAAAAAATATTTGGTGCTACTAACGGCAAGTGTGAGGTTATCCGAAGAGTCGCAGGCGCAAGGCGGTCGCACGCAGGTCGCCACGCCCGCCGTGCACGAGCACGCACGACACCCGCCTGCCTCCGTCCACCGCGCGCCCTCCGCTATCACCCGCCCTTGCCATGTACAGCCTGTAGAGTAATATTTGCGTGACGCGAATATGGAATCTCTATCTCGTACACAGAAATTAACGAAGTGCGTAAAAGTGTATTGAGATTCTTATACAATACACATACAATACACAAATACATGCAAATTCTTCGAGTTTTTCGTTAAATTCTTAATATTTTTTTACACAACTTTGTGCTTTATTTATACACTTTAATTTTTTAATAATTTTTCTAAAAAAATATTCTAAATAACAAACAAGCATAAAATACGCTTTAAATCGTATAACATTGTTTATTTAAAAAAATGCTATTTTTTTTAGTATTCATCAAGTGTGCCTAGACTTTGTTGATGGGTTTGTGAATTTTTAAGGAACGAACCACACAGCATTTTTATCATAATAACATTCTTTACCGAACTGTTGAATTAAATAGCGACTACTTAAAAGCGTCTTCATACAGCGGCATTATTGCAGCGACACAAAAAATTGCTTTGGATTCGCGAAATGTCACGGATTCATTACGCTTGTGTGTTTTTATAATCAATTAAATCATACAATACTTCATTAGCTGACTCTAAAATATGTATGCTTGTTAATAAATCTACATAAAAATACGTACTAAGTTCACATTGTTCGGTGGCACACTCGCATCGAAACCCTCCGTCGATATTGACGCACCGCGCGCTCCGGTGGCACGTGTGAAACCCCTCCGCACATTCATCAACGTCTGCAAAATAACACATACAATTTATGTACCAAGAGCGAAATTCGTTAGTTGAAAAACACGATAGGAATTCAGTATATACGCCATAGAAAACTTAAAAGATGCGACAGTAAGACTCTTCTTTTCTGGATAAATAAGTACCTATTTTTCTTATATTATTAATATGTATAACTAGCTGATCCGGCAAACGTTGTTTTGCTATATAAGGTTTTGTAATATCTTCTAAGATGTTCATTGAAATTAAGTGATGTCAAAGACAATTTTGTTTACAATGAAATACTCTTAATCAACAACACATTTATTTGGATAAAGATTAATATTATTACGTTGATACAACTCTTAACAAATAATGCATTAATTTCGACCAAATTTGTTTACCATAAAAACGGTTCTAGTGACTTAATCTTAAAAGATAGACATATACTGTCGCGGACATTTTTTTAGATCATTTCAAGAGGAATAATTCTTTCATACATATATTTTTGGTATCTTGAACCGTTTTTGCAGCGCACGCAATGGAAGCCCTCAAGGATGAATAATTTTCCCGGTTTTTTTCACATTTTCCATTATTTCTTCGCTCCTAATAATTGCATCGTGATGTTATATAGCCTAAAGCCTTCCCCGATAAATGGTCTATTCAACTCAAAAAGAATTTTTCAATTCGAACCAGTAGTTCCTGAGATTAGCGCGTTCAAACAAACAAACAAACTCTTCAGCTTTATAATATTAGTATAGATATATGTTTGCATATATTGAATAATGCAAATTAAGCGTGCGCGCCTGTCAGCGTTAATTTTTAAATATGAGCGTACTTGTGTTTTCCGTGTGGATCTAGCCCATTAAGTCGCATTTAGGGCGTATTGATGTGTTTTTAATTAAAGTACCATCACATGTAATATTTATTATGTTTCTCAGGTATTTATGTGCTCAGACGCAGTTACAGGAATTTGGTGTTTTAATACATATTACTTAGTAGGTAAAGACAGCTGCGCGCTCGCGAATGCGTTCTCACAAACAATCATTCGGCAGCGACACATACCTTTCGTTTATTAATAAAAACAAATAAAGTACCTTCACAGGTTCCATGCAGCGCGTTTCTCCGATACCCTTGTGCGCAGACGCAATAGTATGAGCCCGGAGTGTTGAGGCATATAGCGTGGTGCGCGCAAGGCGGACGTGCGCCCGGGTGCGCTGCCCGCGCGCACTCGTCAACGTCGCGTTCGCACCGCACGCCCGCAAATCCTCGCGCGCACGAGCACCGCTCCGGACCGACACACACGCCGCCGTTTAGGCAGCCTCCCGTGCAAATTGCTGTACAAAACAATATTAAATTGATTTTCCTGGACTCCGTATACCATATCAAACTTACAAATAGTGTTAACCGAGCATTAATAAATTATAGTCCGCCCGCAACTGAGATATCGAGTACAACATAGTCCGTCTCAGTACCCCACTTTAGATTATTGCGTTTCGTGATATGTCTACCTGTGTGTATAAACAAGGTATAGGTCCCTTCCCTATCCTGCCACAAAGATCTTAAGCGCGCTGTTCTACATTTATACCATAAAATTGCTAATATAGTTTTCGCATCTTGTCGCCGTATACCATGCATTTCTAGATACCACTCTAGAGGACTTCTGACAAGGTATGTTAAACTCATATAATAACATCAACTGTCCATAGATTCTAATTTTTTGGCTGTATTTTGGATAGAATTATACGAATCATTGTGATCAGATTATGACGCGATGAGACACTTTTCTTACTCCTTGAAGCATCTGAGCGCCGCTTTGTGAATATTCCGTCTAAGAATCGTAAATCTGTTCTAGTGTGACTAAAATTAATTTACAATCTATGATATTTTGCAGTATTAATATTTTACAGACATTTATAATATGACGATACTAACGCATGCAGGAGTACCCGTCTCCTTCATAGCCATCCCGGCAGCGACACGTGTAGGAGCCAGGCGTGTTGGTGCACACCGCGTTCGCGTGACAGCCATGTCTTTCACCCGCACATTCATCCACCTGCGTACAAACAAACAATTCTCATTAACATCATTACAGCCTTTAGAGTATTCGTTTTTTGGCCTTATGCCTTTAAAATTTTCAATCTCGGACGGTCTTGGTCTACATATTATAAAAAGTTAATATTTAATAGATATATGCAAGTATTTTGTCGCTGAGATATCGCTAACCATCTTTATAACATGCTTATAAATGTATAGGACCCATAGATAAAACAACACTTTTTATCGATAACGCTAGTAGAAAAATGCAAATGGCTGGAATTGACATAACGTGTCAACGTGATATTTCGAAAGTTGATTTCAATTCCATACATTTTGAAAGAAACAAAACGTTTAATCGGCAGCAACCATAACCAAGCTAGCAATATAATAATAAAACAAAAAAGGAGAATAAAAAAGAACGCTAGGCCGCCACTGATAAGGACCCTGTCTCAGCTTGTGCTACAGAGTACTTGACTCTACATCGCTAGTATTCTTACAGCCGATTTGCACTTTCTACTAACGTTATCGTTTATGGAATGTTACTATGTGTCGGTTCCCTTATATCATTAATGCAATGATATATGAATGCATTCACGACCTGATAGCGCAGTTTGGCCTGAACCTACTTGCGATGCTAAGGTCTTAGATGCGAGTCCCGGAAGCAGATAACTTTCCTGTGATGGTCAGATGAGTTTTTCGGGAGTCATTGATGTATATGTACATATATTTGACTAGTACTTATAGTACAAGATTTCTATATTCGGGCTAGGTAATTATTTTACCAAACATTTGCAGAACATTGTAGAACGTAATTTTTTTGTTTTAATATTCCCAATTTAAAATCATTCCTAGGAAAACTATGCTTTGAAGACCATTCAACAAGTTCGAAGCGTGCTACAAGACCAATATCAAATATCGTGCGACAGAGATGGTAAACAACATACCTCAACACAGTTGAACTTATCCCGTCTGGTGTATCCTTCCAAACACTGGCAAACGTAGCTGCCGACGACGTTCACACATCGCGTGTTCGAGTGACAGTGATGGCCGACTAGACCACCCGCTTCTTGACATTCATCAACATCTAAAAAAATATGTTTTAATCAGTAACTATTAAATAATATAGAGGCCAATTATTCTTTTGTTATTAGCCTATGATGAAACAAAAAATAATAAAATAAGGGAAAGAATACAGTAAGCCACAGCACTCAAGTACCTACGGCTACGAAAACATTAGATGGACCGAATAGATTGGTTAAGAAGAGCTGAAGACCGGGCTCAATGACGCTTGTCAGGAAAGACCTATGTGCTGCAGTGGACTAGGGTAGGATGATCATAATGACGATAAAGTGATCAAAGCAAATATTTATGTCTATCGAGCAAACATTTTTTTTTTATTAAGGTTTACTGCCGGACGCTTATCTTCGATCATACCTGGTGGACGGTGAAGATCGGCCTGACGATGGACCGAGTCCGCCCAACAAATGCCTATTCACTCTTCTTTTAAAAATTCCTAGGTAATAATATCGTGGCAATATGCTTGCTTGAAGCATATTCCACTCCATAGCCGTTCGCATAATGAATGTAGAAGCGAATCTTTTTGTGCGGATATAAGGAGCATCCATCAAATACGAATGGTATCCGACACGGTGCCTAGTGGTTTTATGATGAAATGGGGCTGGCAGAATCATAGATAGTATGTAGTTCAGTTGTTGTTAAAGTAATAAAATATGCGTATATTGTTAACCGATTCCAAAAAGGAGGAGGTTCTATTTTCGGATGTTGGTTTTTGTTGGTTTTCTTATATTCTAGTAAACCCCGACGATCATAGCTTTGCTTCTAAGGCTGAGATTTATAGATGCTATTTTGACTTTGTTTAACTTTGAAGTTCTTAAAAAATTAAATTTTATTTTGATAAAAAACTGAATATACATATAATTGGAACTTGAGTATACCCATAGTCGTAGAGCCAAATCCATGTTGACAAAATCGGTGAATTACCAAATCTTTTCTAAATAAATTCATTCGTTCTGAGAAAAAACTGAATATACCATAGGAACTTGAGTATAGACATAGTATTCGCAAAGCCCAGTTCGTGTTGACAAAATCGGTGAATTGCGAAATCCTTTGACATTCATTAAGTAATATAAATTGTAATATTTTAGTAAAGTTAAAGTTGCGTCTATAAATCTGAGCCTAAGAGTATGCCAAGTTACTCTTTTTTGATCCCGAATCAAAACTTTAGTACAAATCTCTTCTATTTGGTCTATGAACCTAACTCACCTCCAGCTTCGGCATTAAACTCATATTTTAAAAAAGGTAGCAAACCTTGACAACTTATTCCATCTCCTTGGAAGCCCTGATTGCACTGGCATGTGTATTTAGTATTCAGATTCATACAGGTTGCGTTTTCATCACATGAGTGACCCATGCTGCAGTAGTCCACGCCTATTTTATTAACAAAATTATAATTGAATGTACAATTTATATTATTTATGTATCCACAGGTCAGAGGAATGAGGAAAGGATAAAGGAAAGCCAGGCTCAAAATGTAACTGTATTATTTTGTTTAAGCGTTATATGAAATCTTAAATCTTCAATCAAATGGATTCATCATCGGTTTTGAAAACAGAATCGATTAGGTCATGCAAGAATTTTAGGTAAACACTCTTAGTTTAAATATTATTCTAGTACAATGAATAAAGACATATTTCCACTAATATGTGAAACGACCAGAAATGGGTAAATTGTAATGTGATTAATGATTAACAATTACAAAATGTAGTCGTAATTTTAATTTTGTTGCTCTGTAATCATGATTAAATCCCTTGAAAACATTAAGGAGTCATAAATGTGTATGCAATTGAGAATTTCGTAGTGTTTAAAACATAGATGAGCAAATGTTGTCATAATAATGATGAAAAATGCAAAAAGTGATCGTAATAATGTTTTACTAATTAGATTACATTTTGCCCAACTATGGTAACGACCAATATCAATGATTCTTTAAAGCTGCAGAAAATAAAGAAGCAATGATAACCTGGGCAGAACTTGCAGCATTCACCGGGCACTGTGAATTGGTCAGCCGGGTCACAAGGCAGTGGGGGACACGCTTGTGCTGGATCCACGCGTGTGCACTGCATGTTACCATCGTGACAGACGCACTCCGCGCACTCCTTCGGTGCAAACCGCTCTCCGTGCTCGTAAAGCGTACCCTTCCTAAAGCATTGCCCTGAAAATCATGCCAATGAAAATCAAAATCATTTCATTCATACAGAAGTGTATGCTTAATCGCATTTAATGGACATTGACGAGTCCATTAATTGAACGAATCTGCCTTATAACTATTGAAAGTCACTTCGTTGAAAGATATCCATGTACCATCAATGTGATAAAATGTATCCAAAGAATACGTTCGCGTCGTTATCAGGGGATACCAAAACAAGGAGACTAATCACTTGGAAATATATTTGCAACATATGACCACAACATTCGAGGTCATGGTAATCGTTTGGATTCAGCTGGCAAATATGTAAATAAAGATTGTAGCGGTCGGTCGTGTCGGACGCATCTCCATCGTCCCACCCATCGTAGTCCGGGGCCTGGGCAGCTCCCTGTACTCTGCGAGCACTCCAGGCCCCGCGTTGGGCGCCACTGCCCGCGCGCATTTTTTATTAAACGTGCGTCCTACATGATTTAATTTTTTAGGGAAATTCAAGTCTAATTTTGGTTGTAACTATAATTATTTCCCTACGATCTCAAAATTAACTAAACAGAAGTAGCTTTAGCATTAGTAGAATCTCTCTACTTACTTAAACATGTGGGACAACATTCCCCTGGGTGTATCACTGGATTTTTGCACTCGGTTTTACCGCACTCAACTGGCCTGCACGTTATCTCACCGTGCTGTAAAGATAAATGTTAATTAGTATAATATTTGTTAAGAAAATGTAGAAGTAAGAATAGTAAAGATGTTTTACCACGCAGGAGCACCGATTACAATCTCGTAGCCATGTGGTCCCATCAGCGTGAACTGTGCCATTCGAGTAACATGCCTTTTGGCAGTCACACTGTTCCAGCCGTGCCAGTCTAGCTTCTGTGCCTACAAGCTGCAATTGGATTTTGGATATTACTTGCAATACAACGGTTATTGAAATACCCGACTGTAACATATTCCAGACAGACATACCTTTAGCGAAAGGTCATGGATATGTGTAGTCAGTTCCTGCACAGTGGCCTGCAGCAGCGCAAATTGTCCACAAGTGGGACATTCAGAGTCTAGGCCCGGGCATTGTGCGAGGTACCCGTGCGGGCCGCTGACGAGTCTTACTTCTTGAATTGTACCCTAGAAGTATATTGTAGTCTTGTAACACTTGATCATAACTTATAAATAGTAGGTGTAAAGCCACAATATAATAGCATAGTAGAGCGATATCAAAGCATGGCTTTACGCAGACCTTAATAATAAAGAAATATTGCATAAAAGAGACGACGTGTAAACTGAGTCTAAACATTCAGCTGCATTCAGGAAATAAGATGGTGAAGTAGGAATATATTAGTTATTTACCTTAAATAAGGAATGTTTGCTGTTTCTCTGCCCAAGCCACAGGGAAAGTTGTGGAAGAGAGAGATTTCTATCTGGCGGCGGGATGAGGCGGCGGTAGAGGGGATGGCAGTCAACCAGGAGCGTGGCTTGCGCGCCGGAGACTGCGAGCGCCAGTCTGTGCCAGGCGCCATCCGCCAGCCGGAAAGGGAAGGTCTCGACGCGTGCCGTGTCACCCCCGGCAGCCACGTAATGCAGCCGCACCTCGTCCCGTCGACCGCTCGACTGGACCTCGAGGTACCTGCGCACCGCCACACTGATGCACTGACACACATTGCACACCCACTTGCGGCCTCCTCGATATCACTCCGCCGCGCCCGGCCCTCGCGAACTGTTCCGAGGTACACATAAACAAAGCAAACAACAAAACAATATAACGGCGCCGCGGCGGGACCGGCCGCGAGCTCGCCTCGGCTCGTCTACATCTCAATATCGCTGGCCTGGATAGGGGACCATGTACCTCGGAACGAATCGCGTCCGGTCTCGACGTCATCGCGGTGTCTATGGCGGCTCCGAGTGAGCCGGAGCGTCTCATGATGTGTCCGTTGTTGTATTCGCTCAGGGAGTTTAATCACAGGTTCTCTGATGAGTTTGACTATTATCCGGCGTAGCAACAGCGGGCACAGCATGGCACGTTACGGGTTCACATGTCGCTTGGAATGCAAGTGCGGACGAGCCCGCTGGTGTCCCCTCGGAGCGAGCGCGGCGCCACAGCATCAACAGCCAGGAGTTAACATCGAGAGACGGATACCGGGATCGGGCATACAGACATACACAACACGTCAAGACACAGAACACAAGACGGAGGGCGGTGGGAGCGGGGGGCGCATGCAATCCGGCCCGCTCTCGCACATACATCCATGCAGTGACAGCGCAACTGGCTCAACGAACAGGTCGAAGAGGACATTCCGAGGCACAGGACATTCCAAGATACATGATTATCCCCTATGCGCGTGCACGCATGCCGGTGTGGGGAGGCGGTGTGCGTGCGCGCGCGGCGATGTTGAGATCTAGAACTCACCGCACATCGTGGTGTAGGGTTGCCTCGCGCCCAGGAGCCAGCGCACCTACGCCGCGCCAAGAGCCGAGCGCGCCACCGACTCATGATACCCTCCTACTCGACAATATTAAATAAAAAACTAAATCAAATCTATATTACAAACATCAATAACAATAACAACTACACAAACTATATTCATAGAAACATTTTTGAATGGATTATTAAAAAAAAGGTTGAAAATTGCAAAATGTCCCATGCTGACGCTATAAAATGTTAAATAGCATTTATTAAGGGTTATGACCGGTGGTCGTGGGTGTGGTTGTAGAAAGACACGGATTTTGGCGTTTTACTGTTTATTTGCACTTTAAGGCACACCGAACTGCGACGCACACGCACGTACTCTAGCCTCGGGTCTCGGTAGTCGACTACCGAGACTCAAGGTTAGAGTACGTACGTCCGTAGAGTACGTATATATAAAAACTTTAATCGTAAATATGTCCATATAATAAAATTAGAAAAATAATCAATTATACATTATTTTCAAGATGTACTTAAATAGTTATTTGTCTAAGTATTTTGACAACATTAAACCATTGTCCTAATAAACAACGCGTTAACAATATCTAACTTTGGTTCTAAGCTTTGGTTATAAATTATAATGATCTTTGTGTGTCCGATAGTTTAAACAAATATAGTTCATGGTATTAAAATTATTTACTGCAAGAGTTCTTCGAGTCTTGTGATTTTTCAAAAGGAAACGTACTTGCTTAAGGTTCGACCAAATGTTACATATAATATGAAAATCATTATAACATATAATAACCTATCATAAAGTAAACAGCATATAAGCAAAGTTTTAAAATAAAAATAAAAAAATCCACGTTTTTCTATTGAGTCACATCCTTAAATAGTTTACACGCGACATTAAAAAGAAAGCGTTCTTGTACCTGTTATATCCATGAGAGAAAGAAAGTATTGTGCCCGAGTTGGCAGGCTCCTGTCTCAGTGTAGCAAGCACTGTGAATTCTGGCGAGCGCCGAAGCAACTCCGCGGCGCGGTCAAAAGCTGCTCCTCCGACTTGCAACGATCTAGAGTCACCTGAAATAGTATTCCACCGCATCTGTTACTTTAATTATATTTAAAACCACATATGACATTGGCTGTTATCATCATCATTATCATGGATGTCATCATAAGATGACTTGCATCAGTCTATTGCGTTTCGAAATCAGCATCTGTACATCCAGTTTTTAATATACTTGGGTTGAAATTTATAGTCGCTACTTTGTCTTGCAAAGTCTTAGCCCAGAAAATAGGTTCGTCTTTACAAAACAACTCATTATATAATAGGAACTTGAGTATAGCCTAAGCGTTCCAAAAGTCAAATCCAAATTTACCAAATCGACGAATTAACATATAAATAATATTATGTATAATTTTTGAGGAAAACTAGGCATAACTAGAATAACGTCTATTAGTCTCAACCTTTAATCTGACTGTTAATCAAATCTGTCGTGGTTAGGCATGACTAGTGATGAAAATGCCCGGGAATTTGCCAAAGTGCCCAAAAACTTCCTTGGGAATATTCCCGGGAATTTACGAAATGTTCTCAGAAGTTTTGGGCACTTTGGGAAAATTCCCGGGCATTTTCATCACTAGGCACGACACAAATTATAGTTTTATCTCTTTCACACGCGCAGTGTGTCGGCCTTGGTCCGTGTGATTTTAATTTATCCCTGCAAAGTCACCAATGATTTCACGTTTTTACCCATCCCTATTCATAGTATTGTGTATGCATAACGATAGAGATTGTCAGTGGATATCTGCCTCTTAGAGATCGCTGCAATTGCGTTTGGGGTAAATAGAGATCCATTAGTGGCTCTTTCAGTGCTGTGTAACTTTTTCATATAATAATTATTCCGTATTATACACACTTAAAAGGTTATCAAAAACTATATTATTAAAATAATCTGTTACCAATTTAACACAAGACACATTTTGCTTATTTCAATTTTGCTTAAAAATATACAATGTATCATAATAATTGCATGGACAACTATATTTGACCTATATACCGTTCAGTATCTCGATAAGATCAGCCGTTTGAGTCCCATAAACCAATATCATGATCGAAAAGGCCTTCGTTACGATTGCCGCATGCTGGCGCCGTGCCAGCATAACTTATACTTACCGTTTTCTTTTTATAAAGGCTTCATTACCATATTTTAGACTTAGTTAAACTTATATAAAAATTGAATAAATTTGCTTATTTTAGAAGCTGTTTAAGGAAATTGTATTTTATTTTAAGACATAAATAACAACCCAGAATTTACTTACAACTAGTAAAATATACATTAGGATATCGTCACAGAATATCACTTTCGGGGTGAGCAGAGATATATTAATAGCTGTATCCGTTTTACGCTTATATGTCGCTTCCTAGGTGACCAGTATCGCAGCTGATAGCCGTTCTCAGGGCGGGGTTACATATACCATTTCTATTTGATGTTATGCGGGTTTCCTCACGATGCTACCTTTACCGATGAGCATGTGGTCCCTTTTTTAAATTTTATTTGATTATAGAATTGTTCATATTTTGTTATTTATGTATAATTTTCTTTCATAATGTTCGCAAAGTAATTCGTCATAATAATTGTATATTTTTACTTGAACTTTAAAAGACTGTACAAATATTTATTTTAGTAATATTATATTTTACCATTAAAATGTAAAAGATTTGGATGGTCGGTTCCCCCTCAATCACGCCAAAACGCCTGAAACGCCTTTATGAAATTTGTACTTACGTAAAGTATAGTTTAGACTAACAGGTCGGTTTTTATTCTGAAAATATAATCAATCGGTGAACACGGATGGGATCAAGTGTTCACTTTAAAAATTATGACCTAAGTCAAACCTATTTACCCAATGGGTGTGAGCACAAAATCAGCGCTGGGTGGCTCAGCTGATCACTTAGCATTTGCTTAGCCGACTTCCCTTTAGTGTATCTTTTGTTCTTTCAATCTTGTTTAACATATCCCGGGGGTTGGTAACCCTTCGAGTCAGAAGTGTCAAAAATTCAAAGTTTTCAAAGAGGCACAAAATGTTTTCTAGCCAATAATAAATAGTACTTGCATATATAAAATTTTTAATACAAAAAAAAATTATTCATCGATCTAAAACGATTTTTATATGTTATTTTTAATAGAAAATAAATAATATTAGGTCCTTACATATGAAATTGGCGTTTTTCGTACTGGCCACTTTAATCACAAATTTCTCCTCTTTGGTAAGGAATTCCAAATTCAAATTTGTACAGCTATAGACTCATGTATTTGTGCTTCGATGATCGTCTTCATTTGTTTTTTTCTTCTGTTTTTTTCTGTTTGCGTCACTCATTTTACAAAATGGAAAACTTAAAATATCTCATTATTTACGAGTACGAGTTCCGCCATGGCACTAGTGCTGCGGAAACAACTCGAAGGGTGAATGATGTGTATGGCGGTCGTGTTGCAAAAGAAAACACAGTTCGTTTTTGGTTCCAACGTTTTCGTTCTGGAAATTTCGACCTGCAGAACAAGCCCCGTGGACGGCCTGAGACTCAAGTTGATAATGAAGAGTTGAAGGCTATTGTGGAAGCGGATCCATCGCAAACCACGTCCGAGTTAGCTGCAGGCTGCGATGTTAGTGATAAAACTGTTTTAATTCACTTGAAGCAAATTGGGAAGATTAAAAAGCTTGAAAGGTGGGTACCTCACGAATTGACTGAAGCAAACCGGCAAACGCGCGTCGACTGCTGCGTTACATTACTAAACCGGCACAATAATGAAGGTATTTTAAACCGAATCATTACCTGTGATGAAAAATGGGTTCTTTACGATAATCGGAAACGCTCAGCGCAATGGTTGGATCCTGGCCAGCCAGCCAAATCCTGCCCCAAGCGAAAATTAACCCCAAAAAAGTTACTTGTAAGCGTTTGGTGGACTAGTACCGGTATTGTTCATTACAGTTTTCTCAAATCTGGCCAGACTATTACGGCTGATGTCTATTGTCAGCAATTGCAAACCATGATGGAAAAGCTAGCGGCTAAACAACCTAGGCTGGTCAATCGCTCCACGCCACTGCTGCTTCACGACAACGCTAGACCACACACTGCGCAACAGACGGCTACTAAATAAGAAGAGCTTCAATTGGAAAATCTAAGACATCCTCCGTACTCCCCGGACGTTGCTCCAACAGATTACCATTTTTTTCGAAATTTGGATAACTTCTTGCAAGGGAAAAAATTCAACTCCGATGGGGCAGTCCAAATCGCCTTCAAAGATTTTATTGATTCCCGTCCGACTGGTTTTTTTAGTAAAGGGATCAATGAACTACCTATGAGATGGCAAAAGTGCATAGAAAATAATGGTTCATACTTTGATTAATTAAATATATTATATTAAAAAATATTCGACTTTTTGTTCCTCCCATACAAAACGCCAATTTCATATGTAAGGACCTAATATTTACGTATGGAACTAATGAGCCGTAGGTTCACATTCTAAGAGCGGTAGTGGCTCGCGAGCCGCAGTTTACCATCCCCAAACCTATCCTACCTTCTGTGCTTGTTGCTATGCTACAAATTACTGTTTTTTTTTCCTTTTTTTTTTCAAGTAACGCGAGGGCACTTTAGGTAGTAGCAGTAGCGTTCATTCCATAGTTGCATTCAAGCATTGCATGGCCTTATGATGAATAAATTTGGAATAAATTGCTTAAACTTAAACAAAAAAGGGACTATTATATTCATATCTATTCTATATTCACGCTATCTATCTTTCCTATTAAAGCAATATAATATTTAGTATCATAATATAATATTCAAATTAATTACGCGAATTCTGCCTACCCTGTCCAAATATCTTATGCACGTCACTGGCTAGTAGTCAGATATATTTAAATAAGTATACACAAACGAATAAGACGCACTTTGGAACGTCTTAATAAAAGTTCTTTATTTATGATAAAAATTCTGTAATTGAATTTCTTTAATTTAAAAATTAAAGATATTTCAATAGATTCCTTTACTCTTATACTATTAAGAACAAAACAGATTACTGAAAGTATATGTATTTCAATAAAAATAGCAATAAAAATGATCAGTTTATTGATTGGATACTAGTTATTCATTTCTATGAATCCTCTATCGTTAAATTGACCAATTTGGCTCTGGGTTTTACTGCAGAACAAACGAGCGAGTAATAAAGTGCGCAATATATTGAGATTTAAATCGGTGAGGGTGAAGGGATGACGAAATAATATCTTACATTGAAAGTTGTGATAGCACCCTACGGTGAGGGTAAATCTGACGGAAGGAATCCCGAAGGGGATGTGAGACCGTGGAAAATAATATATCGTAGCTCATCGAATGTCATAGACACAATATACAGTAGTCCGTAGATGTCGTATGTCATGATTTTAAATAGGTTAGAAAAAGTGTCTACGCTGCACTTAACACATTGAGCGCGTGGTCAATCACGGGGGACTGAAACTGGAATACTCCAATGGGGCTATGTCAGTGAAAAAAAGCTCATAAAGTGAAGTAAAATATTGAAGTAAAATAAAAATTACAAATATGGGGTTTTTATTAATTTAAAATTAAATAATCCTATCTCTACAAACGTCTAAATATATATAACTCAAAGGTGACTGACTGACTGACTGACATAGTGATCTATCAACGCACAGCTCAAACCACTGGACAGATCGGGCTGAAATTTGGCATGCAGGTAGATTTTATGACGTAGGCATTCGCTAAGAAACGATTTTGATAAATTCCACCCATAAGAGGATAAAATAGGGGATGAAATTTGTATACAAAGAAGTTTTGTAGGCCCTAGTTTTTTACACAAGCTAAACAAAAGTAAAGCCGCAAAAACTATACCTAATTAATAATAATACTTCTTAACGCGAGCGAAGCCGCGGGCAAAAGCTAGTTATTAAATATAACTTAAAAACCCAAAATTATTTTTTATATATTATATATATCGTTACAAATGCGGTATTAAGTTATAAGTTTGTCGGAGCCGTGGAGAACTGATTACAGGATGCAATGTCTCTATCAACGCGCAGAAGTGTCACCTTGGAGTTTTTAGCCGAATATATGTGGCTGGGATAACCATGAGAGAACTTCAATCAAGTAAATAAGCATTATTATGTTGTAAACAACTATACGCATTACACTGATAGCTCGAATTGTTTATAAACCAAAAAAAAAACTGTTATTTATTACCACTAATAGCTAATTATAGTAGGGACACCAATGAATAGGATATTGCATTAGTTTTATTCGAGTGATCTGTTACCGGAAAGATTTGTGCTTAATTCGACCTCTACCTGCTTTGTAGTTTATGTTAAATGTTGAGATTCTATTATTAATCATAGAATTGCAGATAACTTATTGCAGTGTATTTTAACTGCAAGACGTGCTATTTTAGGGTTACATCATCTATTTGTCATGTCATAAGCATGTTGCAAAACCAAACAGGGCGGGGACTTATAAAAGTGATATATCTTTTTGTAACTTCACGGTAATAAACTTTAGTTTGTAACTTCGTTGTATGCTTTCATTTTATAGCCGAGATGTCAGCTTCAAACTTCGCAGACCGAGGAAGCTATTATAATGTTTACTTGGATATTAAAAGTTCAATTCTTTTATTTTAAATTTATTTATTTATTTTATTGAATAAAAATCACATTTTATTACAAAACATCTTAATATTAAACAAAACAGGTAAAAATTATTTTCATAATTTATATTAAGCTTTCAATAAACAAAATAAAATAGTTTAAATATGTTTTTTTTAAACTAACCTTGTAATAGACTACACTATACCTGGTAGTATGCTAATTTCTGCATAAATGCCACCGACTCGAAGAAGATAAAGAAGAAAAGACCTGATAAGCAATTATAGAGCTGCAGTACAAAGACGGCGATGATGGCTAAGATACAGGAATTTATTAACAAATAAAATTCTTATGCCAACTTGAATACTATCTTTTTATGCTTAAACAAAATTTTCAATGAACTGTCCCAAATACTGAGGTGTGCTAGATTTGTACTGGCTGGTTTTGGAATCCCCAAGGTGACTACATTTGAACATAAAGACTGTAGGTTCTGTAATTAATTCTGCACTGTTCAAATGTGCCACATACGTTGGGCACTGTATCTAGTAGAGTCGAAAAGAAGGAAAATTCTTTAGGTTACATCTAAAGCAAGTTTGGCAAAGATGGAAAGAATTTATAATCAGGTTTATAAATCACACTAAATATCAGTGGAATGGAACACTTTCAAAGTTACTAATAACTTTAAACACAATTCTTTTACTAATATCCTTTGAGTAGGTAGTAAACTCGAAAAAGATTCCAACAACCCCTCCGAGTTCGATGACACGCCTTCCATGCGTAACACACCTATTTTCTGACTAATCCCTCCCCTACTATTATTCCACAAGATTGAAAGAAAACAACTGAGAGGGATTTTCTCAGAATACTGAACAATATTATCAGATTAATGCGAAAATGTAAGCGGGTTGCGTCAACAATACTTTAATAGAATTAATATATATGAAAATGTGAGTGAATATCTTTCAGTGAATTTTGTTTTTCATTTATAAAATTATTCTATCCGACATTTTTATTGTATCTACAATATGCAATGTGTAAATTATTTTGCATCAGCTTTTTTGTTTATATTTTCTGTACAAATTAGAAATTTTTTTTATACCGGGGCAAAATCCTGCATAGGACTATCAGGTAGTCATCAGGTAGGTCAGGGCAGTGACCCCGGTGTGTCAAACTCCTATTGACTAAAAACCCCCTGGGTGTCCCTCTGATTGCTCCACCCGGGCCTGGGAAGCCAAATCATTCATCCAGAAGCCTAGAGAACAAGAAGCCTTGTTGAGGCTACCTCTCTGAGAGGGGAAGGAGTAAAGCCCACCCCTCCAAAAACCTCTCTCCCAGGCGATGCGCCGGATACCGTGCACCGCTTCCCTCTCATCCGGGACAAATTAGAAACATAACCTAAGTATTTTTATAAAGGCAATGAAAAGCTTACTGATATTATTCCCCTTACTTTAACAAATTTTTTTTATATCTAACGTGAAATTAGTTACTTGGGAATGGAAAAATATGTCCTCTGTTTGTTCTTGAATTTGTAATATAGCTACTGAATAGCCCAATACAATATATTACGCTTGATTTAGAAGTGGATGAATTTCTGTCTAGCAAAATGTGCGAGCGTAAATAAATATCGTCTGCATTGGACATTTGGCAAATTAGTCCAACATTGTTTACGAAGTTCTTGTTTAACATTGAATTTACTTCACAGTTATGCTCCAAAATTGTAAATATTATGTTGATTTTAAAGTAAAAACAATCAAAATGTTTACAGAATTTTCAAGGATGCAGAGGTCAAGCTATAGCAAGAAAATTTATACTCAATTGTAATTAAATTAGCACCAGAATTTTGAAAGCTAAAACCTGTGTTGAAATACATTTAGGATACAGGTTTCTATAAAGAAGTTAACAAAAGAAATCTGAATAATAAATAGCGTTTTGAATTAGATATTTTAAAAAACTATATATATCACCGAAAATAGTTTACGGTAATTATTAATACATAGAGCGAGAAATATAAATAACTAAAAATTGGAGTGGAAATAGCTACATAAAAACAATTGGAGGCGTAGTATTATCCAAAGTGGATGCATCATCATAATAAGAGCATATACTCTGGTAGAACTTTTTGCCGGCTCTTCTTGGTAGATTCTGTTTTCCGAACCGGTGGTATATTCATTTTACTTTTTCAGACGATTTAAAATTCTTTGGTAGTATGCCTATTTGAATAAAGTTATATTTCATTTTATTTCATAAAACTATGATCACTCATCCAAGAGTGTTCGACTAAGGTGGAGGAGAAATGTCTTAAATAAGGGAGAGAAATCAAACTGAATATAATCTCAGCAGGTTGATGAGTAATAAGCCTTATCCCATTTTCATTATCTCCCCTCGCTTTATAAACAATTAATGACATATCAATTAACACAGAACACCTTAATTTTCCATATAAACTCGACAAAAACGTAGCTAAAATGTTTTAAAATACAAATGTGTCTTATCTTTTGTTAGGTCAGAAATAAATCTAGAGAAGTCGACATAAATAGAAGAATTGTCCTCGACGTTATGCGAGGGTTGCGAAAATTTCAAAATTGCTTCATATTTCATTCTCGTTGCTGAAATAATATTAGGGTAAGGCACGTAATAGGGCAAAGGTCTTTGTAATTTCGTTATTAGTGCATGAATAGTCTAAACTTTTGTATGCTATTAGGTTTTCTATTATTTTGTGGTTATTTTATTCACCGTTTGAAGTTGTGAGCTTAATAATAATAAATTTTGTTTTCTAAGATATTTTTATTTTGTTAAAAACATACAGTAAAATATGGGGCCACGAGCTAGTTTTGGAATAGAAGGAAGGGTAAGAAGATAGTAAACTTTTTTTTGGTAACCGGAAGGAAAATCCTACATAGAATCATCAGGGTTGCTGTGAGGGTAGCGACTCCGGTATGTCAGATTCCTACTGACTAAAAACCCCCGGGTGTCTTTCTAATCACTCCACCCAAGCCTGGGAAACCAAACTCGTCCAGTCGCCCGGGGACGAACAGCCATATTCAGGCTTCCTCTCTGGGACTGTGGGTGTAAAAAACCAATACCTCTCCTTCAGGCGGCGCGCCAGACACTGCGCACCACCTCCCTCTCATCCGGGCAGCAAATCCGACCCGGCGGGCTGGATTTTCATCCTTTGATAGTCGCTTTCGTTTTTAGACTATACTGTACTTACCATCAGGTACTCTATAGTCACTACGTCGAACCCGTGTAAAAAAAAACTGCCTCAAGTCTACTGCCCGGAATATAGTAAACCTAGCAATAATGACCTGGTCGTTTACCTAGCTCGTCAATTGAGTGTAACACTTTCTAAGGGAAAGAAATATGTAAACATTTTTACACATTTTAACCGAGACTATTATTAAACCGCGGATCCATTACATAAAACAATGTTTATAAAGACTTATTGGCTTCATGAAAATCAAAGGTTTGTATTCATATAAAGTTAATAATTCTCGAATGCGATGATTAATATCAAGTTTGGTTGATCTGCCGGTTCAATCAAATGACCCTGTATCTGTCGGGAACACGCAAATATTTGCCTCGCTTTGTGTAAACACTTTATTGTGCGACACCCCTCTGGATATATTTTATTGGCAATCGTTTATCACTTTAGCGCACGTGGCGCGGTTTTCCCGTTTTCTATTTGAGGGATTTTATTCGCACATATTTTATTTTGATTTTATTTACTTTCAATATGGACTGACTCAGAAGAGTAAGTGCAAAACCACAGTATCTCTTTCTTACATATCGATGACTAAATAATCTAAATGACGTGGTTCGACCAGTACGGAGTCAACTCTATAACCTTTTCAGATGTCTTTTTCATACACTCATAAAAACATGTAACAATGCTTCAACAGCACAAGAGTAAAAGAGACATCAATAATAATAAATAATGAGATCCTTGTGAATGCAAAAAACATTTTTCAAAATATTTTTACTCCTCACACGAGATTACGAGCATGTGGGGTATGGATTCAACGATTATTGTTCCGATAGTCGTTCGACTAATGGGCTGATCGCAAAGAGCCTCGTTTTCCATCTTAAGAGGTTCTCGCTTTTTAATAAGATTGCTCACTCTAAGCTCCTAACTACCAGTAACTTAGTACCAGTAGCCTTATGCCTCAGCTACGTAATTCTACATATTTTAAAATTTATATGTTATCTTTTTATATGTCTTTATTTTAACATGTAAAAATATTATTATGTAATTTGAATTAAAAAAAATAAGGACAATATATCGTCACGCTATATACCTTTCGGGGTGAGCAGAGATGCATTTGGGGCTTTATCTACTAGACGTTTATATGTTATTCCCTACGTGACCAGTAGCGCAGCTATTCATTAGTTAAATGCGACGTTGTTTATAAAATGCAACCTACAAATTTGTAAATAAAAAAATATGTTAAATTAATAAATGTATAGTCAATGATTAGATACTGGGGTAAGGTATTATTTTACGTCATCTAGTAACTTTCAAAAAGAAAATATGTAGTTATATAATAGTCAATCTGTTTTCTAATAAAAAAAAATAAGAATGGTATCTAGTATGTATATATACGCAAAAATAATTGACGGAGGTAATTGGTTGTTTTCAGGTCACAGAGTTTTCGTGTGATTTCATATTGAACAGTTCGTTGAGCTAACGAGGGTCACTGAGTCGCAATCATGTTGATAAAAGTCATAGTTAGTAACATTATTAAAACGGTACTTGTGTTGATAAATATAGTCACAGACCCCAATAAGTCACAGACCGGTGCAACGATGATATAACTAATGTTCTAGTTAAATTAGTGTAATATTCTCTAATTATAACGTAATTGGCTCAAAAAAAAAACAAATTTTAGTGTAATAATGCATAGCATATTATTTTATTTTGATCTCTTGTTCTATTTCCAAAATTCCTTTATCATGGACCGGGTGGTTAATATTTATTGATACAATATTTGAAACAATTTTTATGAAGCCACGATGTGCCTTATTTCAAGATTATATGCTTTATCAAGATTCATAGTTTGAAATCGTCTTTTGTAGTTTGCAGAAATGGCGTGACTACATTACACTCAAAATGAAAGCGATAGTTTGTCATTATGACGTGACGTCTCGACAACGTCCGTGTGACGACCGACGACCTGCTAACTATTCAATTATTGAAGCATATTCTACCCTTGACACACGCTACGGTGACATCAATATTAATCTTTTCCATATTAACTTACAATTCCATGCAGGAAAACTGTTAGATTTCTACATAGTTAAAACTTTCGCATTTAGTTCACCATGTCTTATCGAGTCATGTTTTCAATAAAATTAACTAATTAAGCCTTTGTAATACGAACTTGTATATTACAAAATTTTGTTAGTTAATTGTTAGTTCAGAAGTATAATATCTTCACATTGAATTTATATACATTTTGAATACTTTTTCGGGTCTTAAGTGAGAATTACCTTACTGTTTTTAAAATTATCTCTTTGTCTAAATTGCCTCACCTGACCATAAAATCTTATATGATTTAAAAAAGAATCGATTGGTGCAATGGTTGGTTGATTTGTTGCTACGCTACAGGTCGTGGGGTAACTCCCACTTGAAGCAAATATTTATATAGGCCGCCGAGCAGTAGACTTGAGGAAGTCTGCTGCCCGGATGAGAGGGAAGCGGCGCGCAGTGTCCGACACGCCGCCTGATAGCGTTCCAAAGGGGTGAGTTATTTACATCCACTCCCTCCCAGCGAGGAAACCTTAACAAGGCTGTTCTCTCCCTGGGCTTCTAGACAAATTCGGATTCCCAGGCCCGGGTGTAGTGATTAGAAAGACACCCCGATGGTTTTTGGTCAGTAGGAGTCTGACACACCGGAACCGCTGCGCTCATAGTGATACGCGTGGCTACGGGTTAAAGTTATTGGGTTTAAGTGTTTGTCCATGAAGAATCAAACACATGATATGCAGGATTACAGCGATTTACGACGAAGAGTCTCCAGTTTCTCGATAGTTATGGTCTGTTTATATCATTTTTTTTTAACCCGGGGTAAACCCGTTATGGGCCGTCAGGGGACTATGAGGGTCACCACCCGGTGTGTCGGAGTCGCACCGACTAAAGCCCCCGGGGTGTTCCTTTTCCCTTTTGCCGGGGCCAAGGGCAAGGCTGTGCCAGCTTCCTCTGCACCCGGCGACGTCTGGCCTATTGATGGAAGGCCCCTGGACACCTTTCCGCTCTCGTTCATTTTCTTTGAGCGGTGCGCAGGAACACATCGCGCACCGCTCTCGCCTTGGAAATGTTGGGCGACGCACTCCCTCAAGTGCGCCGCCCAGGCGTCAATCCGTTAGGGAGGGAAGTGCCTTGAGTGGGCTTCCCTCCTGCGTCCAGTACGGCTAGGGCGACGGAGGGGCGGAAAGGACAGGGAAGATGAAGTCTGCCTCTCCTGCTCACGCTCCGCCTCCTCTTTCCCTTTAAGGACCTCCTCTATGAAAAGGAAGACCACCTTCCATGACCTGTCGCTGTCGAGCATTGCCCGAATAAGTGTGGGCAGCGACAGGTCATTTTCTACCTGCTGCGCTAAGGCAGCCCTTTCCGGGGCCAGGGCTGGGTACCCGTCAAACATGTTGGTCGGTTTATACCATGCACTATGCTGTATCAGTCCTCATCACGTGCAATGTTGTCTCTTTACCGAACTTAATAAAATAAGCCTTTAGTTCTACTACTTTTTATATACATATTTTTCCATATTATTCTTGATTATTAGTACTATATACTTTTTTTTATGTTCTGTAGTAGTCGCCTCCACGGCGCGGCGGCGTAGGCCTCCCCAATCACGTTCCATTGGTCTCTATTTCTGGCCATTCTCATCTAAGAAGATCCTGCTTTTTCTACAAATATATCTGCCAATCTTTTTTTCAGTCGTCCTCTGCTTCTGGTTCCGTCTCTAGGTATCCACTCTGATACTTTCTTTGTCCACCGGCTGTTTTGCATTCTACACTATTTTATTATGTCCTGCCCAGTTCCATTTCAGTAATCTAATTACTATGATAACATTTTTTAATTTTGTTTGCCGAACTTATATAAAAATAATTAGTATATGAACACGTTCCCTGATATAAGAGAAAATTAAAGTATATTAACCGATTTTTAAGAAACGATCTTAATGATTTTATAAAAATATGGAATGTATTAAAATTGTACTTCGTGAAACCCGATTCTCCGCTAATTTTGCACAAGTTTTGCACAATGCATCGATGCGTATGGCATTTGACACTTCAATGCGCTGGGAGATAATACAATATGGCCCTGTCTGGGATCCCCACAAATTAGGGCGAACACCCTACAACAATTACGTTAGTGTACGCAACCCGCCTAATGGCTAGGATTACGTTACGTGTAAGTGAAATGCGACAAAGTCCCCTAATCTGGTAGGGTTGTCGACGAATTCACTTTATTATTAATTTCTTTTTCAAGATGTTCATTATTCGATAGTTAAAAAAACTGAAATTTAAATAAAATTCCTTTGCATACAATGGTTAACTATCTTATAATATCACAATTATGTACATATTACAGTATAATCTTTCAGTAGTCATACCGGCCTGCACAAAAGTATTTTCTTCTTTTAATGACTTTAATACCATGAGAAGAAGGAAACATGCTGATAGATTACGCTGGCTGGAAGATCAATCCACAGTCTGACGACACAACACAGGTAAGAATTGGAAACTTTTAAGTACGTATCGGGAGTGAAAATAAAGTAAAACTTTTGCTATGTGCACCAGTCCGTGTGATTCTTTTAAAGAAGAAAGAAATTGGAATAAGATAAGACAACTCAATAGAACAGTCCGTTTCAGAGGTGGAGCCTGAGAAATGTTATTCGTCCGAGTAGTTGGAAGAATATGGTTCTTTAGGCTCGGTCGACTGCTTGATGAGGAGAACGTGGGGCTTTTAGTCAGTGGGAGTCTGGCACCTTGGACCACCCGCCCTTCTCACGGCTGCCGGACGATGCAATGAAGGATATTCCTCGGATGAGCAAAGTAAAAATCGAACACTTCTCTTAATATAAATATTTTTTACGTATTCTGTATTACATATATGATTAGAATCTATATTGTCAACTTCAATTGGTTGTCGTATGAATATTTCAACAGCCGTCCCTAGTCGTGAAAAAATTTGGGGCAGTTTAACGCGAGCTAATCGCCGGCCGCAGCGAGGGATTGCAGATATTTGCTGGTCGGATTAGTGTTCGCCGTCTGTAATAACGCTCTGGTTCCGTAAAAGGACGCGACGCTAGGGATTACCATTAATTTACATGAACACCACAAATTTAATCAATTCGTTAATATATATAAAAACAGATGAATATTCACTATTTTGTAACGATGCCATTTTCACCTTTTACTCACCGACGCTTCTCAATATACACTGCCGCCATCTTTGGTGTTTATCCCAAAAGTCCTTATTAATTATCCAAAATCATTCCATGAAACTTATTGTTAAACGATTACATCATAAGTTATATGATATTAGATAATAATTATTAACATTGGCTTGTAGTAATATTTGTCCTTATTTTACTCTTTCACTCTAATATTCCATAAACCGGACGCTGGCCAACCGGAAGTGACATCCCGATGTATTTAGATAATTACATTTATTTAAGAATAAAGTCAATAGTAATGCTTATGCTAGTAGCTACATACCTGTATGACATTTATAATGACAATATTAAAGGGGCACCATTAATTACAGAGCCAATCCTGTGTATTTGTAACTAGTAGTAGTTAATTTGTAATATTTAAAGTAGTCATTAGCGAAACTAAGATTTACCTAGCCACGCGTAATATAACGTAACGTTTACGGAAAATTACACACTTTGACCTGGCTCCTAACTAGGTTTTCGTTTGAACTATGAATATTAGATACCTACATACTTATACAGATACATATACGCATCAATGATTCGCAACAAAGTAATCCGCTCATCACAATGAATTTACCGGTATCGGGACTCGAACTGAGGATCTTCAGCATCGTAGATAAATTCACTACAAACTAAGAATGCTGGGAATACTGTTGCACTGATGTTAACTTTGTTTCGAGTGATACAAGCATTAAGGTCCATACTCTACACACATGAGGCCTCCAGAACTAGCGTGGCCC
Organism: Automeris io; assembly: GCA_036320925.1. Lineage (NCBI taxonomy): Eukaryota > Metazoa > Arthropoda > Insecta > Lepidoptera > Saturniidae > Automeris > Automeris io. The sequence continues at coordinate 4,262,370 of JAUDJH010000009.1, read as the reverse complement.
AAGTAGTGTTATTAAAATAATAGTGATTCTAATTAAAGGATTATTCTGATCTAGTAATAATGCATAAAATTGTAACGCTGTGCAAAATCTATTACATTATAGAAAAAGTAATGCTACGTCAATCAGGCTTTAAGAACGTTTTTGAGTACATTGACGGGCAGCAAATTGCTCAAGAAAAAAATTTTTACTTGGATCCTTCGGACTCTGATGGGCTCATATATTGTCGAGATGATTTTCGAGCAATATTATAGATCGAAATATTGCTGTGTTCGCTGGTCTATGTTTGAAAATATTATAGCTACTTATCACAATAAAAATATATCTGTCAGGTGATGACGCTGCTATGGGAACTGATTGATTGATTGGTAACTAAGTAAATGATAGAACATGAACAGTATTTTATTATAATTTATTTTATTATAAATTCCAAACCTTACAATATCCTGTTAGAACCACATTAGGCTACCCATACTTTGTTCGAAATAAAACTGAAATTTACTTTTAGTGTGAGTTTAAACAATTGCAACATTTAAATATTGTATTATAATATGCTGCTTATATTGTATAAAAACGTTATTAATATTAAAAAACAAGCAATATTTATTTAAAAAGTATTTTTTTGTTATATCAATTCTGATGTACAATTTAATATTACAATAATACATCTGTATCCACTTTACGTTTATATGTCGTACCCAATATAACCAGTAACTCTATTGACCACATTCTTCAGCCCCCCTAGACAAAGTAGCATTCGATAAACAATAACGCTGTACAAAGTGAAAAATGTATGGGATTGACATAAGCTTTCGAATTCAATTTTATATATTTTGCAATTTTCTTTGTCGTTAACATTTACCGAATGTTACTTTGTCTAAGCCCCCAGGATAAAATGTACAAAATGGATACAATCATTAATATGTTTCTATTCACTCCAATAATTATATAATATGGCGATGTATTCTTTATTATAATAATAAAAGTTGGATTTGTAATGAAGCTCAAATGCAATCAAGTTAAAAAGCCAGTAATACCGTAAATGAAACGAACATATCAGAAGGTACATTAAAAATAAAGGCGCGGCTCCCCTCGCTAATGGGCAGGTAGCCAGTGGTCGAATTGCAGTTGAAACGAATTGCAATCATCCGGCGATCCATTAACAAGAATGCAATAACTATTTTTATGTGAAAATCCATCGGCAAACGCAGACTATGGTTGCAATAAATTGCTTTAACTGTCATAAAGACTGCGATATGATTTAAAACTTGATTAAATGTTGCACTGAAATAAATGATTTTGACGTAGGGGAGGATACGGCGATGGTTGTTCAGTAAAATAATTTGAAAACAAAAAGACGTTGAGAAACGAAACGACCGGTCTTTGCAACACCCTACTTCCTTCTCCCGCTTTCTTCGTCATCATCAACTTATTTGCACTCATTGCTGAGTATAAGCCTCTTCTCCATTATGGCATAAGGTTATTATTTTTGCCGTTAACGCCTACACTTTTCCTTACAAATGTCATCGATCTACCTCGCAACGAGTCTCCGGACTCTAGTAGACCCTCGGCCAACATTCCAAGAGGGCCTTACACTAACGACTATCGATATGCCTAGCCAGGTTTCCTGCCCTTCCCTATTTAAATGACGTAGTTCGTTGAACAATGTTTTGGTCAAAAATTATTTTAAATAACGCGCGCGCTGCAACACACCTACATTCATTCATAAATACACGTCACAAATACGAAAGATAACTAAAGACGAAAGATGTAAATGATCTAGTAGAAGTACGTAATGTTTGGAATATATTTCTGATTGGAAATGTCATAAATATACTTGTCCTTTAAAACTACTTTTTTTTGTTAAGATTTTCAGTAGTTTATCTTCTTTATTCAGATCAAATATTGTATTAGGACCGCGACGTACGCGTAATCGGTTCCCCTGAGTGTCGGCTGAAAATCAGCGCTGGATGGCGCGTGCAGCGTCGCCCAGCATACGCTGAGCCGAGTGCTCTTTGAGATAGGCATACAGGATACATGATGTGATGTTATGTATTATTCTTTCATTGTTGTTTTTATATAAACTTGTTTATTGTCTGTTGTTCCTTTGTCTCAATAAACTTTTTCTTTCTTTAAGATTAGGTTTTGTGGCGCACCCTGTCTACGATCTTCATACTTTTGTCCGCAACTTAGTTTGAATTTAACACGATTGATACACAAACCATAATGTGAGATATTAATTTCAATTATTTTTTAAATATTTCCTGATCTAAGTTAATTATTTAAATATAGTGTTGTTTATCATTTTAGTGAACAGTTCACTTCAACAGAGAGAGTCCCTACAAACACAGAGGGTACACAACTGCTTTGACCATCAGGTAGAGATTCTTTCCACAGGTCCCACAATGATGATCCACCTTGGAGACTGGACTTGCCGCAGAGAGAGGTCTCACCTTGTAGTGTGTAGGCGATGCGCTGCGGTTGCATGCCAGGCGCGGCACTGACGCCGGGGTGCGACGTGTTATGCAAGGACAGCGCGCCCAGCAGGTCTAGCTCGGTGGCTGTAACAAACACACAAACATACTATATAGTACTTGTTGACCCAGTGAACTTTCTACCGCCTAACAGTCAATGTCGAGTAAATTCCGTATGTGGTGGAAGTTCCTTATATTCGCACGAAAAGATTCGCTTCTACATTTATCATGCGAACGGCTAAGGAGTGGAATACGCTTCCAGCGGCCATATTTCCGCGATCTTATGACCTGGGAGTCTTTAAGAGAAGAGTGAATAGGCATTTGCTTGGCGATCGCGTTTCATCATCGAACTCATCTTCACCTTCCGCCAGGTGTGATTGAGGTCAAGCGTTCGTCTATAAATTATAAAAAAAAATCTAATTCTCCTCTTCCCCTTACGCTCTCTCGCCTTTCCCACTCCCCTTCTCTTTCCCTCCCTTCCATCCTTCCTCTACACTTTATTATATTTAAAAAAAAACAATATATAAACAATCCATATTTGTAGCCCTAACTTAAAAAATAATCATTTCACTGAAGTAAATTGCGTTCCCTGTTTCAACCCCTTCAAGTTTTATTTTTGCAATGAAAGGTAGATCATGTTCGTCTCCAAGGTCTCATTTATTTATATGTAAATTCATCGAAATCAGTTAATTAGTTTTAATACTAGAAAGGATTCAAGTGAAACGTCTTTAGAATAGACGTGATTTGAAACTCGATAGGGCGAAAAAGCGATACTAAAAAAAACAAATATATAAGCACACACGTTTTTTGATATTTTTATACACCGGATCGACAACAACACCGCACCTAATGAAAAGTAGAGTGTAGTCCAAGAATGGGAGCGATCGCCATAGGTGAATCCATTGATAAACACCGTCTTCAAACTGCTCCTTATATATCAAGACAGAAAATCTCTAGATATATGAACAAACTGATTCCGAAACCGGAAAAAGACATATATCGCATCTACGAGTACAAACATTCAATTTTATATGACAATCACTTTTTAATGTTACAAATAATATAGTAGTCTGATATATTTTGCAATATTCCCCAATGGGTCGTACTGGATTTTTAAAAATATGTAATTCTTACAATACAGGCATTAAAAATAAAACTTATTAATTCATTATTAAACTATTATTTAAAGACAATGTTTAAGATTAGGCAAAAATGTCCGTATGAAATCTAGTATCAATTGAATTTTATCTAAGAATGCTTTAATTTTGGAACGTACAATCAATCTAAGGTTTTAACATTAGGTATGCGCTGGAACTACTCAAGAAATTCATCTACCAACTCTTTTATAATAACTTATTAATTCACGTTGTGAATTGACCAAATGTCAACATTATTCTAATTTTTGTAAATCGAAACAATATAAAACTAAATTAATACAAAAGCTAATCAAATTCTCATTACTAAATTCTATAATTATATCTCCTAAATATACAACAAGTTTTATGTTTAATAGGAGTCTAAGGAGTAAAGATTTATTTAACCTTGTTCCATCCTTTCCCTTCCTTAGTAGAACCACGCACTTGGATTTACGGAGTCATAGCTATACTATGGTAATAATATGGTATATATGGTAACTCACATTCCGTCTAGGACTATATAGGAAGTTCTCTAACTCTCGCTGCAGCAGAGTCTTTGGGCTGTGGAATGGTCTTCCGGTGAGGGTGTTTCCACCGTTCTATGAGATGGAGTCCTATAATGGGTTTTTCTTAACTATTAAATGTTGTCGTTTTTTTAAATTACCCACGCTTAACATCAGATAAAAAAAAAAGAATTTTAAAAACGGTATAATCACGGCGACTAGAAAAAAGCAGTGTGCTAACATTAGACACAATCTAGTCAATTTGCTGAGTTATTATAAAACAATATGCAAATAAACAATGTTGATTACTCATTAAATCTCGCGATAACAACTCACCTGGTACAAGTTCAGACCATTTTCGATGAATTATTAACAAGCTGCAGCGTGCGGAATAAGTTTGATAACGTTCATTAGCTTTATCAGACGTTTTTTCTGTCCCCTCTGTTAACACAAACAGTCGAGCACTCATTTTCTTGGAATAGGACCCTTATAATCTTTAAAGCTATCGTTAATTTGTGCACCAAATTCCATAAACTTTGTTCTAACGCTCAAATCAACATCTGTTTATCTACCTCTTATTTATTGTTAATTAAATTTTATTGATAACTCGTATTACATACGTATTTCTCTCTCTCTCGTATTTGTAGATAATCCGTGTTTAAAATAAGTACAAAAAAACATTTTAAAATCTTTTTCACCTTATATAATAGCTACACTATTGATAAAAAAAATAAAGATTGATAATATGTTTGTTTTTGATACATATCGGAGTAATTTAAAATTGTACTGTAACATTGTTTAAAGGTTCTATCTCGTCACACAACTGAAGAATAATGTTAAAGATTTTTGAAAATTATTGTTTAAAGGGTAAATAGTGATTTGTAATACATACATATATTATTGTGATTGTAGTACATTGATTTGATTCAAAGTTACATCCTACAGCCGCTCCTATTTGCCAAATGGCATTCTCAAATTGTGTTAAATATAGTACATTTTATTAGGTTAATGGTAGTATGTCGATAAAGCAGCAGGTAGCAGTTCTACCAATGTTGCTACGAAGCAAGCAAAACGACTTTTTGGTATAGATTTGTATGATAAATATTCCGTTGGAGAAGCTCATTTATACTGTTGTCAATATGTGGTGCAGACGTACGCGTTGCTTCACTGGGATACGCTTAGTACAAATTAGTTGTTTTGTGTGCTACCAGCTACGGCAGCGTATTTTTGCTTCTTTTTTCTCGTTTTGACAGGTCTCATCTCCAAATATAAATCAAATCAGTACACAAATCGAATTATACAAATCAGTTGTTTTGTCAGCTACCAACTACGGCAGCGTTCTGATACTGCTTTTTCATATTTCGATAAGTCTCAAATATTCGTTTTAATTTAAATATATTTGTTAATGTTTCTTTTATTTTCCACCTTCTGGCCTTGTATACGCTCACCGCGACCGGTGGGCGTGACAAAGTCTTCTACAGTTATTGTCAGTTCGATCATCTTTGCATATTGATTTTAGAAATATAGGTCACAATATCTTTATGGAGTCGTAAATATTTTATTACATGTTTAAACAAGAAACAGTCCGACTACAAATGAGTTTATTGTTTGGAAAATACCGATAATCTTAGTATTGATAAATGTATTAAGGAAATCAATGTATTTAGAGTTTAATTAACCAAGCTTTATCAAAGAGCCCTATTAAAAGAATATTAATGAAACATCTTGAGTTAGCCTGCATGGCATCTAATAGAAATATCAGGTGTAAGTGCCCTGAGAACGGCGATCAGATGTATACTGGTCACGTTGGACACGACATGTAAGCGCAAAGTGGATACAGGCACTAATGTACCTCTGCTCGGCCAGAAGAGATATAACGTAAAGATATTATTATGTAATGTAATTAAAATATTATATTATTATAATGTAATATTAAAGTGTTGTAAAGGTTTTTTTTTTATTTGGTTAATATGTAACGTAATTGACAAAAAAATAACTGGAGTAGCTTCTTCTCGTGTAGTATCCAAAATGCTGGATCTATGATCGTAATTTTCGGAGGAAAGTTCAGAACAAAGTTTTATAAGCGAATAAAAAGCTTACATTGGGTGCAAGAGCTTTTATAGTTTTATAAAGTATCACTCGCTACTTCCGGACAGAAAGTATTTTCGATGCTTTCACACAAATAATTATATTTAAAAAAATACTGATCGCATTTAAATGACAATTACTTCGGTCAGTTGTACTATTTTAAAGCTTAAAAACCAGCGGTTTAAAAACTTTAACATACATATCTATATTTTGTACAGTTGAGTCGATTTATTTACACGTGAGGTATTTTTTATTATACGCTATCGTTAAATAAAAGTAGGAATAATTTCCACGTCTAGTCGGAACGCCATCCATCAGAATAACCCGGTCACGTAGCGTTGCTACAGAGCGTAGCGGGCTCTCGTAGCGCAACTAGGCTACAAGCCACAATACACGCCTGTCTTACATAAACGGAACGTTACGAGATGAGTTCACCTTATTATTCTCTCGTAATTCCATTCTGCAGAGTTTCTTTATACTGGCATGCTTGCTGAATGCTTCTATAACCTTGTTCCACCCTGTCATAAGCATTAAAAAAGCAACAGCTATATAGTAGTTTCGATTACTGCTAAATTTGAGAGCAGTGTAAAATGTCCGTCTTGTTTGGCGACTCTCCTGGTGTTGTAGTAGTTCATAGACACCAGTAAGCATTTATCATCAGATGCACGGTCAGCCTGTATGGGGACAAAAGTAAATACAAAAATTAAAATATTCTCTAGCTTTCACACAGAGGACAAATGGATCGACTAGTGGAAGGCTGAACGAGGTTTTTGGAAGCGACCAGCTCAGAACAGAGATAAGTGGCGAGCCTTGGGGAAGGCCTGTATTCAGCACTGGGTCAAGGTGGGCTGAAATTATGACGATGAATTTTATTTTTTATGTTTATGCCATGCGATGAAGACACACATTTTGATGAGGCTCTATAAGGGAAATATCCTAAATATGAGAGTTAGTTTACTTAAAGAAGACACATTTTTATTATTTTTATATGAATATAAAAAGCTTTAAAAAGTACTAAAACACTTAAATGCTTTTCATTTCTTATATTTCCGTGTCATCGGGCTTTGAAATCTTTAATCAGGCTGTCATAATCACAGCATTGATTAAATATCTCTTGTTTCCTGATAGTAGTGATCGATTTCTAGATGATTTCCTAGAGCTGTGCTTTACTATGTGCAGCGTAATCACTTTGCTGAGCAAGTGTAGAAAAATAACATTTCTTTCAAAAACTACTTATTTTAATGGAAAAATAACGTACTGTACTTTTTTTTACTGTACTTTACAATTGATAATGTCCACAATAAAAATTCAATATCTCCAATAAACATTATTTTCTTACAGTATTATTTCTTATTTTCTTAATCATAATTTTAATTTAACTAACAACAATGTCACAGGGTCGTCACCTACATGATATCGAATATAACAGTAGTAGGAACAGTTTATTCAACTGGAGGAGCTAAAGCAATGCTCTATTGTATTCATACTTCAATTAAAAGCGACAAAGATGGTGTCAAAAGGTCTTGTCTTGTGAGACAAGCTCCAATTTATAACGCCTAGGCAACAATGCTTCAAATAGGGATGTCAAAAGCTCACAAAATAAAATATAAGAATATCATACTATTTATTTTAACACCTTTTGTATTATTGTTTTTAGTTTTTTTATGTTTTATATATAATTGTGTGATGTATCAGTCAATCAAATGAAAAAAAAAACTACGTATATCTCATATAAAAATTAACGTATATATTATATTTAATTTCACTGTATTACTTGATAAATTATTATATTTAATTTGAATTCATCTTTAAAAAATAATTTAAAATAAATGTTTAAAAAAATTACACGTCATATTTCCTTATATCATCCTAATATTCAAGAAGATTTATTTGTATAACATAAAATAATATTTTATATCTGATACTTTTAATTCTATAATATAATTTTCTTATACGTTGTGCAGTCACTTATCTCCACTAAGCCCGAAAAGGATATAGTTTATGAAATTCGTCAAATATCGGCGTTGCAGCCCTAAATTATGAGTGTTCTAGGAACTGGCGCCGCGTCGACGCCGTGATGTCTGGCCTCTCCCTCAAGGCATGGCAAAGCCTGACGGAATAAAAGAGATGCTCCAGATTGCCTCGTAAACTGCGACAGTTTTCTCTTTGCTATCTCCACATTTATACGAATAGTAGCATTTAAATTATGGGTGACTAACACAATTTTGTTACATTGTTTTACATTCGAACTTTGTCTGAGATTTTACACTACTATGAAATTATCAAATATTTTGGACCATGTAGCTACAAGTACTCTGTGATTTTAATGTAAAATAGCATTCGCTGCCTGCCCTCCATAGGTGCAAAAAATGCCTTTGAGTAGGTAATGCAAAATGTGACATAAAGTAATACGTAAAGATTAGAATGTGACGCATACATGTATTATTATTATTAGATTTTTATCAGTCTGTTCCGATTATGTTAATTAACATTTTGTGATATCTTGATGAATTTAAGTGTATTCTTATTGTTTTCCTGTTAATAAATAAAGAATCATAAAAAGTGATTTTTTTCCTTTTAGTAAGATCGATTGAATATAAATTATTTATGAATATCATACTATATTGGTGGCTCTATCCACTTTACCCTTATATAGTATATCGAGCCTAACATTACCAGGGGCGCAGCTGATCCCCGTTCTCAGGATACTTACATATAGCGTTTCTATTAGATGCCATGCGGGTTTCATCATGATATTTTCTTCACCGGTGAGCATGTGGTGCCTAAATCTGTACCTAACCATGAAAAACCCAGAGAAACGTGCCGGGATTCGAACCTACGAACACTCGCGTTGCCACCAGTTATACCAGTCCCTTATGCATTAAGCCACTGTAATGTTACTCCCTTTATGCTATTAGTTATTTTATCAATTACTTCAGTTTAATTCAATCCGTACCATTACTTCGGTAATTAAAAAGATGTACATAAATAAAATACATAGCGTACGGTCGTAAGCGGAACCTTCATCCGACCATAATGCTTAATACCGCTCTGTTACAGCCCGAAGGCAGTAAAACGGTGTATTCCACGCGATCGTAAACACTTCTCACTCTACACTATGCCACGTTAATAGCCAGCACTATCTGATACATTTCCATCGGGTTTATATCGCGGCTGCTGCTGTAATCTTCTCTAATCTTCTATAATATAAAAATGAATCGCAAAATGTCTTGATAAGCGCGAAACTCGAGAACGGCTGAACCGATTTGGCTGATTTTTTTTTTTGTTGTGTTTGGTGAAGTCTGAGGAAGGTTACTACAGAGAGAAAATTTTTAAAAATTCCCTGCAACTGTCTAAAAATATCACTTTTCTGTATTCTCATACAAAAAATTCGTTATAAGTCATTTTGAACTTTAACACTATACCATAAAGTTTAAATGTCAGTGGACGGGTTCCGGGAAGGCAAAACAATTGAGTGACGTATAAATATTAATGTCAATATTTGTCAAATTTTATACATATAGCATTAAGGCCAGGTTCCTTCAAACAATTTTCAAAAAACAGCCGACACGCCAATAGCTATTAACATTAAAAAAACAAAGTGACTTTGTTTTAGAGAAATAGGACAGAACAAGGTCTGCCGGGACAGCTAGTTTATTATAAAATGTTCTAGATATTATACTTTTTATAACATACAAGCTTACGTATAATTAGGCTAATCACCCACTAAATCACCCAACAAATACCGATTAACTCTCCCTTCCATAGCAGAACTACGCGCACGGGCTTACGGAATCTCACATCTCGGTTAAGATTAAGAAGTTCTCTAACTCTTACTTTTGCTCAGTCGCTGGGCTGTGGGATGGTCTTCCGGCGAGCGTGTTCCCACTATCCTATCATATTGGGTCTTTTAAACGAAGCGTGAAGAGATATTTGTGCAAGCCGGTATAATTGCTGCGACTATTCATAGTTTTTTTTTTCTGTTGATACTCGTTATGTTTTTGGACTGCACTATACATACCATCTAGCGTGGGGTGGTCACTGTATCGAGTGAGGATATAAAAAACTAGTAAGAAGACTCTCATAGACGGTAAAATAGGATTCATGTCATTAAAATTTTTTTTTTCCTTTACAACTAATATAAGGAGCTTTATGTTAAACTGTAACCATCTGAGAGGCTAATAAAAGAATTAGGCTGAGATTTATAGACACTACTTTGACTTTGCTTAGCCTTTCCTAAAACATTACAAAGTATAATATATTATTTAGTTGATTTCAAAGTACCCATATGGTAAATCCCCGATTTCATTAACTTTTACTTGGCTCTAAAAATTTAAGCAATGCTCAAGTTTCAATTATATTTTCAGTATTTTGTTAAAGATCAACGTATTTCCTGGGCAAAGCTTAAGCAAAACCAAAGTAGCGTCTATAAATCTCAGCCTTAGGTGTTAGTGACGAGCTTGGCAAAGCACTTTAATGAAAATATTTTTATAGAGCTCGCTTCAACCTGCCGCGTTTCGGTATCAGCTTGTATACACGCCCAGTTGTTTATATACCTAAAGATAGGTGTATATGTTAGTAATAGTAGTATATGTAAGCTGGCATGACGACGGCAACTATCAGTGAATTCTTGTCGCTTAACGGTCGCTACTGTCTTGGACTATTCAATACTTTCCACCTTCTAGTTACACTCCCTTCCTCTCATTAAGTTATTTAATAGAAGCGTAAGAAGACTTTTGAGCAAGCCAGCATGGTGATTATCGACTGACTAAATCCGATTTCTTAATAATTGCTAATAATAATATTTATATGTAGGTATTAATATTTGCTAACTTTAAAAAATAACCCGTTTCTAAACTTTAGTGGTCCACATTGCAGTTTGACCTTTCTAGAAATGTTATTAGTGATAAGGCAAACTAAACCTAATTAACAAAGTACAAGGTATACTTTTAATTCGGACAGAATAAACATTGTGAGAAAATCAAAATGTGTTTAAACAAAGCATTGCATATTATTATGTACGGAACAACGATAGTACAATTAGCCCCACCACGGCTTACGTAGGGTACAAATTATTATTACTAAGAGGTTTAAAGCTAAAGGGAGTTATAATGATGATTTATTAAAATTAATGGTCCCGCAAAAGTTTCTACGGACCGCAATTAATAATGTTGGTAATTAATCAAACTGGAGAAAAGACGGGTAATTTTCAACACATTATCGCTGAAATATCCTTAGGATAAAAGGCTAAACTGTGCGGAACAATTTTGGATTTCCAAACTGTCATATTTGACTGACGAATGGATAATTAACGAAGTTACGAAACGTGTAGTAAGACTAGGTTATAAAGTACAATTTCGATTTATTTATTTAAGCACTCCACAGTGTGCAACCTCAATTTAATAAGTTGTTTTTTTTTTGTCACATTATTGTTGCCCATGAGATTTATATAGGTAGAATAGGACTTCAATATTCTTAGGGAAATATAAAGCATAACATATACAACCTTGTGTTTAGTATGTCATGTTTTACATTTCACCATCGTCAACAGGGGCTGCAACCTGCGCTTGCTTGACATGATTTGGAAACGTCGCCAAGGCCGAAATTGGTCACGATTTGATCCATCAATATGAATCCAATGTCTACGCATTTATGTAATCACAAGGATGCGCATGTACATATCTCTAAACACATATTTTTTTGTCACCAGGACCGCTGTGAATGATCCAACCACGGTATGTCAGATTCCTACTGACTAAAAACTCCCAAGGTGTCCCTCTAATTGCTCTAACCAAGCCTGGAAAACAAAATTCATCCAGATGCACGGGAAGTGAAAAGCCTTGTTGGGGCTTCCTCTCTGGGAGGAGAGGTAGTAAAGAGCCTACCCCTCCAGAACCTCTCTATCAGGCGGCTCACCAGTCACTGCGCACCTCCACACACACACGTCATACCACATGGTATATCGAACAACACTTTATTAAAACAACATCGACTAAATCATGAATGTTCATCAATTAATTAGAACTTACATTTTAATTTTTTTTTGGCACGGATAATTTAATTTAGTTGGTAAAAACAGAAAAGCTGTTTTTACAAAGTAAGCTGATTACACTTTCAAATGTGGTCAAACTGTACCCGTCCATGGCGTTACGTGGAAACAGTTTGCTTACAATGTTGACGATATCTTTATAAATTGAGTTAGGTTTATTGTTATGAAACACGAAACAGCTGATTTCAAAGGGCCATTTATTTTATAGAGCTCAGTAAATATAAATATCAGACTTTTTATAAATAAATATTTTAACACATTTAAAAGTAGTTTATTAAAACAGTATACTGAAATTAATCAGTGCCGAATTACGACCATTTTTTAACGTAAAAAGTATATTAGTCAATTATATTCAAAGCTGGCAATGTGTTACAAGAAGAAAGCTTAAGCCGAATTTATACCTCCTACGGAATGATTAATAATTTATTAGATCTATAAGTAGATTGGTTAGATATTTTAGATGATACTTGAATAAAAATTGCAGCTGCGCAGGGTAATTTATATGTGGAACAAATTATTAAGCATAAAATTCCTGATAACAAATTATTAAGTATAAAATTCCTGATTGAAACCTATGAAACTACTAATATTATACTTAATTTGGAAAATTTAATTATACAGCATTTGATAAAATGCTAAAATATTATGTAGTGTTACCAAAATATAATGAGATTTATTACCAGGTGGTTTTATAAATAGAAACTTAGAAATGTTTAATTACGTGAAATGTCCCCAATTAGGTTATATTCCCACAAGGGAGCAGCAAAACGATCAAGGGGCGATAGTAACTTCGGATGCATTTTAGGAACGTTTTAGAAAATTAAAGGGAAAGTGCATGCATACCAAGAATATAGGCTAGGTAGTTTTTCTGAAAAGGGGTTGAACTGGTAATTAATACAATGTTTATTATAGATGAAACAGTATCACATTGTGTAGAAAAACGTATTTGTTAGATTACATTAAAATATGTTGCCTTGATCAATCATATGTGGAAATTTCGAATATTTTCATGACAATATTATTCTTAAGTTATTTCTGAAGTTTAATAAGTCAATGATTTTATTCATTTCCAAAAGCAAATGTGATCGAGTGGGGATGTACGAACTAAGGCTGTATTGTTTGATGAGTATTAAAGAGATAATAGTTAATCATTTTAGCTGTAATCCAAATTGGATAACCTTTTCTAGTTTCACTAAATACTAAAAATAAATATTCTAGCAAATTGACAATTAAAAAGCTAATCAAAGTTTAACAACTAATCGAACAAGAAGGACTTAGGGGTTATTTCGGTTATTCACATTAACACTTATTATAAAATTATTTATTTGATTTAAAGTGACATTTGTGAAGACAAATTATAGTAATAATAGTTTTATTTTCCATGCCTGTGCTAAGTACAACAAACGCTTTTGTGATGTCGATATTCTACCTTTTTTTTTGGTAACCCGGTGGAAATCCCTACGGACCTTCAGGGGAGCGGTGAGTGCCGCTCCCCCGGTGTGTCGGACCTGCCCCGACTAAAACCACCGGGGTGTTCCTTCTCTCGTCTGCCGGATGCTAAGGGCAAAGCCGAGCCATCTTCCTCGGCATCCGGCGACGTCCGGCCTTGTGCAGGCCTCACCTACTAGGCGGGGGGACGGTTAAATAGTCGCCGCCCCCCGCGTGCACCTAACACATTTCGGGGAGAGTGGTGTAGAGAGCCAACCCCTCATCTCCTTGAAATTGTCATCAGAGCGGTGTGCGGGAACACATCGCACACCGCTCACGCCAGGATCTGGGCGACGCACTCCCTCAAAGCGCGCCGCCCGGCGTATGTCCGGGTCACGAAGGAAGGCCGTTGGCGTAGGCCCTCCTCCGGCGTCCAGTCCGAGCTGGGCGGCGGATTGGGTTGTCGGGGGTGGATATTGCCTCCCGATCCCGCTCCGCCGCCTCCTTCACCTGCATTGTCGTCTCCGTGAAGGAGAGGACCGCCTGCCATGCCCTGTCACTACCGACCATCGCGCGAGCGAGTGCCGGCAGTGACAGGTCACCACCCACCACCCTGGTCGATATTCTACCTTGTACATTTGACTTATTTAAAAGAATGAATAGACAAAAAATAACAGTTTAAATTTTATTTTTTTCTTTGTTGATGTTATTTTTTTATATAATTAGTTAATTAGTTTTCTCTTATTGTGTTTCTTATGTTGATTTTTATTTTGTATATATTTTTTGTGGAAACTTCGCTGGCTTACGTATCTTTTTTATGTGTTTATATGATGATGATGTCCTAGCCGGTTTCGGCCACGGCGACTATTTCAACACCGGTTAAGAAAATCGAGGTCCAGTTTTCGGAAACAGTCAATTGCGCAGGAGATATTTAAGTGCATAACTGGACGCGCAGCCAGAAAAGCACTCTCTCGTCCGAGCTCCCTCAGGCCCGATGGAAAGGAGAACCAGTACGATCGGGAGGGAGCGGGATGCAGGTTTGGTCGAGTTTTCCCTTCTCTAAACACCTGGTTGAATTGCGGTGTTCAAGAGATACCTTAGTCGCCTTTTACGACACCTCAGCAAGAAGAGGGGGGAGCTATTCTATTCTGCCGGCAGCCACCACGGCTTTATGTGTTTATATATTGTAGAATGCAATATAGCTCTCTGAAAATATAAAAAATGAAGTAAAGACAATGCGATATGTAATAACCGAACCGTATTTTCATAAATACGATCAGATATATTGCGTAACACACACACACACACTCACTCGTCTACTCGGATATGGAGAGCGACCCAAAATATGTTAACAGAATGTTTATATGTAAGCGTAACTTCGTTACTAATACTGTAGGTTTTTAATTTATTTTCTATTTTGTCTATAATTGACTTATAATGTGTTGTGAAGTTGTTATTATTTAAATAAATAAATAAATACCGGCCTAAACAACCCTAAACCGGACACTTTAGGTTTGTTATCCTAAAGTATGAGCAAACATTGTACGTCCTAACACACCCTTGATGGAAACCCGACGATCTGTGAAAGCAGCCTATCTCATTACACATTAATGTTCGTGGCAATATGTACGGGTTAATAACAATTAATTGAAGACCCGTCTCGTAACTTGAGACGGCACGTGGTCAGCGGCGAAACCTACCGTGTTTGAAGGCAATACCGCCATATGGACGACGGCTTATCAAATTATTTAATGTTTAACTAGTATACGCGGTAGTAATTGAGCCTAATTGTCATTTATAAAGTAGGCCCATTACTGTAGATAACTTATTTTATGAATGGACATGACTCGCAATGTTTTTATATAAGAAAAACAATATTATCTCCATGTACGTAAAGAATACGCAAAAAGTATAACTTGTCAGTTAAGTCTTGTCAGTTCAATCAGCCACTCAATAAGGAAATGGTCTAAATATGAAAAAGAATTATTATGTAAAATTTCTTGTATGGTGGTTTCTTCCAGGTGGTATTAAATATTTAAATAAAATAATTATTTATAATACTAGCTGTCCCGGTAGATCTTGTTCTGCGCTATTTCTCTAGAACAAAGTTACATTCCTTTTTTTTTGTTTCTAGCTTTATTTAGTGAACCAATTATTTACTATCATACATCTATCATTATTATATCAGCTGTAAGACATCCACTGTTTGTACATAAGTCCAGTAGCGTTCATTTTATAGATGCATAAAAGCATTGCATGCCCTTATGATAGATAAATCTAGAATAAATTGCTTAAAGTTAAACAGAAAGGGAACTATCTATATTCATATCTGTTCTATATTCACGCCATCTATCTTTCCTATGGAAGCAATATAATATTTATTATCATGATATAGTATTTATTCACATTAATCACACGAATTCTGCCTACCCTGTCCATATACCCTATGCACGTCCCTGCATAGGTCTTCCCTCGTGTTTCTCAGAGCGGCCGGTCGGGAGCGGCTTGTATCACAACTTCGCCCTGCGATCTGGATTGGTCGTCTGCCCAGATTGTAGGTGGACTTAACACTCTGCGCTAGCTAGTACGTGGTTTTTTACACTAGCTTGACAAAGTGGCTGCAGTGCAGCTGATGGTAAGTACAATGTAGTTCAGAAACGAAAGCGGTCATGAAATGATGAAAATCCGTTGATAACCTCCGTCGTCATATTGGACCACATATATCACATACGTCTGAACGTTTCTAAGTATATGAGTTACTGGATATACACAACCTGATTCCGAAACGCGACAGGTCAAAGTGAGTTACTATGACGGTCTTTACGGTTGTGTGCTGTGGTCATGACCCAGTTCGGGCAATTGCCGTACCACCATTAAAACCCCGTTTTCCTCGTGGTATACGTTATTTGATACTGGTGATGTCCTAGCCGGATTCGGCCACGGGGACTGTTTCAACACCGGTTAAGAAAATCGAGGTCCAGTTTTCGAAAACAGTCAATTGCGCAGGAGATATTTAAGTGCAAAACTGGACGCGCTGCCAGAAAAGCACTCTCTTGTCCGCGCTCCCTCAGGCCCGATGGAATGGAGAACCAGTACGATCGGGAGGGAGCGGGATGCAGGTTTGGTCGAGTTTTCCTTCTATGAACACCTGGTTGAATTGCGGTGTTCAAGAGATACCTCAGTCGCCTTTTACGACACCTCAGCAAGAAGAGGGGGGTGCTATTCTATTCTGCCGGCAGCCAACACGGCTAACGCTATTTACGTTATTTTATACGATTTATACATATAACAAATCTGTTCCTCAGCCACATCTCCAACATTTCGTAGTTACGAAGATTTGCCAGACCTTGTATATATGCGAGTAGCCAGACAAATTTTACTTGCGCGATGCAGTTTAGTACAAACGTATCGGAATTTTTAATCAATATGCACATATCTTTACGAGCGTACACAGGTCGGAGCTACGTCTAAAGCGTGACGCGAGCCGCGGGTACTATTCCCACTTGATCGAAGCCGCGGGCACAGCTAGTTTTTAATATATGTTTATTATTGACCGGAGAACTGCATTGGGTTACATACCTTGTCGCAATGAAGTCGGTATTAAATTATAAAAGTGAGTACTACTATAGCTATTTATGTAAACCCTGAAAGGGTCAATGGTCCAGTTTATTTTGCACTCTTATTACTATATACTACTAATTAGTAATCTAAATTACAGCAATACTTCTAAAAACAGAAGCGAAATTTATGGAAGGCACTCAAACGGAACTTGTAATAAATGTATTATTACCAAGAAGGGGTTTACAACGACGGTGACATATGCTGAGCGCGCAACTACGAGCCATATCGAAGTTTTTTGTAACTTAAGTTTTTTTACAACGGCCCGAGTTTATCTTACCGTACTTTGTGAAAAGTAGTGTGTAGTCCAAAAAACGACAACGACCTTAAATGGGAGACAATACAATGACAGTCACTGTTTTTGTGCTAGCCCAGAAATACCACGACAGAAGATCTATATGAAAAACTAGACGTAGGTACACAGGTCATAACAGACTTATGCACTACGATGGTCTTTTCTCTTGTGTAATATGTCCAACTTGTAGGGCAATTGCTAAGGGCGGCTTGCACTAACAAATCAAATCTAGTTTAGAGTTATATAAAATGCTATTTAGCGCTGATCTGTACTAATTTTCTTGCACTAAATCAAAATCTAGTTGTAACAAGACTTAAACTGAAGTCATCATTAAGATGGAATCAAACCAATTCAATTAATAAACGTTTTATACAAGCTTAAACTAGATTAATTCGTTAGTGCAAACCGCCCTTAGAATTTAACCATTGTAAGTGTAAAAACAGATTTATTTGTATATTTCTCTCTTTATTTATTTTTCATAATTAAGCAAGAAAAATCAAAACATAATTACAATTTCTGTTTTAAATAGCGAAGAGAAAATTATAAATCGATTCGATCAATTTATGAAGTAAACCTTGTAAAATTAATACTCGAACCTAAATAATTACTACGTTTTACATTGTTTAACTTCATACACTCTGATTCTATTATGTACTAATTACGTGCTAAGTATGAATAAACTTTGAAATCGTAACTCTGAAACAACCTTGGCCGTACACTTTTTATAGTTTTCGTCTGGTCCTTTAACATACATTCACCATGCATTATTCCACACGCTACATCATTGCAGGTTCCTAAATCAGCCTAATTCAAATAAGATCACATGTTTGGAATATATTCATCACTATTTACGGGCGGGTACGTAAAAACTGTAAACTTAAATTCATTTAAATATGCGTTATTCTATCATACATAACAAATTAAAAGATTTCTGATGGAGGATAATGTTAAAAGTACGCGAAGTCGACGAGAGTGTTTGAAAGGATTATTGAATATTAAGGAAGAGAAAGAGATTTACAAAATAGAGAGTAGTAGTATTCCATTCTCTCTGACTACCTAGATAGGGATTCAGCATAATGATAGATATACAAAGCGTCGGTTATATTGACGCGCCTTGCGGTGTTGGCGGTTTCTTAGAAGATTTGTTAGCGGCATATCCGTATTTATTTGACTTACTGCAATAACTTACTATATATGTCTTCTGCACAACATATAATCGCAAAGTGAATACAACCACTAATACATCTTTGCTCATACTGAAAGGCATATAGCGTCACGATATATATATTATTCTTAGTAGTATTATTAGATCGCTTGATAGATTGTTATAGAAAAATATAAAAAAAGATGTTAAGAAATAAATTTAAAACAGTATTCTTGAAGAAAAATCTTAAACGATTTATCTTGACACTCGTATAATAAGGCAATAAGACGAAAAGGAGAAGTGCCAAATTATGTAGATTAAACAGCCACCTGATTTAAAATTACAATGCGAGTATAAAGCTAATAACGTAATATATTCGGATTTTGGAATACGAGGCGCGCTAATAAGGCACCTCGATGGCTGCAGTGCGGTGGGGTGCTCGGGAATCGAACCGGTGTACTGACAGGTGGTGGACACGCGTCGCTGCGCACAACCCTCGTCGCGTGCCTTGCAAGTCGCAGCCGAAAGTTATGGCTGGGCTGCGCAGCGTGCCACTCTCGGACGGTGGAATAAGGAACAATGTCGAAACTTTTTCCTATCAAGCAATCGGATATAGCACGGTTACACATGGGTACGATTTTTATCCCAACTTTTGTATTTTCTGAGATATTAATTGAAATTATATAATGAAAAAGGAAATTTTAATATATATTAATGTAAATACAAAGGGTAACTAACATATTTAATTTGTTATGTAAGTAAAAATAGCGTTAGAAAATCCGTCAATATTTTAAATTTATTGTAACTTTAGCTTAGTAACAAATGCTTTAACATACATTGTTGTAAACCCTATCATAGTTGATTAGATTATTACGAGTGCCACAGATTGTTTTCATATGACCCTTATGGTTTAGCCAGCGCACGCTATGTAAGCGCTATAAACACGGCTATTAGACCTCATGGCAATCATCGAGACTTCTCTGCTATTTTGAAATTTAATCTAAATATGTATATACTATAAATCATCGCGAATATATTTTCTAAATTATAGTGAAAACTACATCAAGATACGCTATTTAATTTAGAAAACATAAGCGAACACACAGACACACAATGATATCGTGTAAAGAAGATGAAAATAAAGAAGAAATATAATGAAGAATATCAGCCCTTGCTTAGAACTAAGTGTTGCACACAGATCTTTTAGATTAGTGTCGTATTTTTGTTTAATTTACTCTTAATTGTTGATAACCGTGCATTAAATTAATAGCTTAACTCGATTAGATCATCTTTGGTACAGTTTAGCTCTTGGTGTGCAAGGCGCTTTATTCAAATATAACACCTGTGACATCGTATGATCTTACGCTATCTCGAATTATTTACATATTTCATAATCTAATCTCAAATATTTTTAAATCAAATACTTTGCAAAATGTTCACACCTATATTGAGGTGATCCCATAAAATTATCAATATTAATTCGTCATCTTAGATTAATTCATAGATAATTAAATAGTATATCGAACACACAATTTGTTTAATTGATTATAATAGTAATACATTATACACTAATTATGATTTATATAAATAAAAGGAATTATATTATTTCATTAAATTTAAATAAGCTAGATATCTTTTTTACACAACATTCAGCTTCAGTCTTAAAACTTTGTCTTAAAGGATTCTCTTTGTTTATTACATTTTTATGTATTTTATTAATAAAATATATTTAAGACAGGTAATTTAAATCTGAATAGATAATATATATATAGTATATATCATAAATAATGTTTTATCATAAGAACTGTTGCGATATATATTTCCCGCCTTCCTTGGTATTGTCTATGGTACGTTGAGGTTAGACAACTGTCACTTGTTTAAAAACGCTTGTCAGTCTTTACATTTGTGAATTTATTATTCCATATTATATCCTAATATAAAACTACTAAAACTCGTTTTACTCCTAAAAAGTGGCCAAGAACAGCACTCATGCACTTAAAATTATAACAACGGTATACACAATAATCTTATCGAGTGCAATAGAACTTGATTATGGTGAATTGACGATATCAGTTGTCCTTCGTACGCCCTTTACCGTCGTCTCTAAGCAAAAACATGCTAACGATATCCGGCGAATTTGAATTTACAGGCCTTTATAACGCATTACCAATTCTAAACGTAATTTTATTTCACTCTCCAATGTATACAGATCAGATTTTATTTTGTTACAATTGTAAACCCTTTTGAGCATGGCATTAATATAGATAGAAGAGGGCTTGAACATTGTTAAGGAAATATTTAAAAAGATATATAAAAACAGGTATTAGTACATTTCACATTCTTCTTACATCTATGTATTCATATATACACATATAGTATGCACATATACACGTCCCATACACACACATCACACCACTTTTTTTTTAAATATAATATATATCTTTTTTATATATACATTCGCGCATATAATATAATCTATAGTTTATCTTTCAGACAGTCATCTACGGTATAATAATTTTTTTCCTTCCTTCCAACATTCCTCATAATATCTAATACATCTCTCATAATACAATATTTTGTAAGTCGAAGCTGCTCGCGTCCATAGGCTTTACCCTAGTTTCCCTACACGTGACTCCTGGGTGGTGCTAAACGGGCAGCAGCGAGTTGGTAGGGCGCCGGTGCCCGTCTGGATCGCGACCACAGTGCATGGGTGTAAAGTCCGTCATAGTGACCAGTTTCGGCTTGTCGCGTTTCGCGATCAGCTTGTGCATATCTAGTAGCTCATATACCTAGAGACCTTCAGTCGTGGTATATGTGGGCTACACTGTACTTACCATCAGGTACTCTGCAGTCACAATGTCGAGCCAGTGTAAAAAAAAATATGCTGCCATTCTTTATTCCTTGCCAAGTTCATCCGATTATTGCCTACAAATTCGACCCATCGTCTAACTAACTACCTTGTAGTCATTGGACTACTGCTGGTAATTTTGAAGCACATCTTAAGTTTTAAAAAAAATGGTATGTCACTGATCACAATTTTATGTGATCCGTCGCAAAATGCCACCAAAAAATTTCAACTTATAACATGACTGTAAGGTCGTAAATTTAATATAATTTTCACTATAATATGTAAACCAGTGACGTGGTAATTACTTCTCATGTTAGAGCTACAAACGATGTAAAGAGCACAATAAAAGTTTCGAGAGTACATCTGGTTGGAAGTTTGATCCTTACTCATTAATTTTCGATTTAAATCGTATGCAATAAATAAGTCTAATAAATAATTTATCGTCACGCCTTTCAGGGTCAGCAGACATACATTAGTGGCTATATCCACTTTGCGCTTATGTGTCGTGCTTAACATGGCCAGTAGCGCAGCTAATCGCCATTTTTAGAGCACTTACACTTGACATTTCTATTAGATGCCATCCCGATTGCTCCACGATGTTTTCGTTCATCAGTGAGCAGAGGATGCCTAAATCTATTAATAATCAGGAAAATCCCAGAGAAACGTGCCGGGCTACGATTCTACGACCATTCGCGCTGCTGTACATGGATACCGGTCTCTTATCCCTTGGGCGACCATAGCCACGAATTAAGCTCTTTATAATAAATTAGGTCGTTGACAGCCTGTAACTCGCACCTGCGTTTCGGGTCGAGAAACCGGGTTCAATCACCAGCGGAATGCAAGATTTGCGAACATGCAAATTTTAAGTATACGTACATTTAACAATTCATTATCAACATGACACAAGTCGTTACTTTGGATATTTTGTGCCGAAAGGTGGCAAATAGATAGATTACCTATAGAAAAATAACTACCAACTGTTGCATTTAATTTAGTGGAAAACAAAAATTGTTGCCATCGTTCTGCCGGCTTTGTAGATGATGACAAAAAGGAGCTGTATGGCGAGTCACTATGATCGCTTTTGCACCCATGTACATTGGTCGCGTTCAACGGCCAAAATATTACCGAGTCTCATCAAATCGAACCTTAAATCTGGATATTTTATTACAACTTTATCATGACATAACTTTTCTTTTAAATTATGTGGTAGTGTCGAATATGCATTGATGCAAAAATTATACTTTATATATAATAGACATACGATAAATAATGTAGATGTATTATAATGAAAAAAAAAACGATGTAATAATTACGCCATTAATTGGTATCCATATTTATTCATAGTTTAGAGGAATATAGGGCAATTGAGGACATTGGATTGTTTATATTTAGTAGTTTCTTAAATTTTACTACTATAGCTTAACTTGTTCCATTACATTTCGTTTATCTTATATTCGTATGACGTTGAAATTATATTCAGTGTGGTTATTTTACGGCAAATTGTCCACAGAATTTATATAATTATCACGTATTAGAAAGCCTTTAGAAATTCTAAGAACACTAATGAATTATTATATTTTTATTAAAGATTTTTGATCTCTTATTTTTATTTATTGCATTTAATTAATCCTTTAACGTAGGAAAGTGTTAATTATTTAATCTAACACCAATTCAGCAGTCCCAGTTGGGTAATTAAAAATAATTTATAGGGTGTTAACATAACGTTTTAATGAGTCATTAGTCATAACTTCGAGTATTATTCTTTCTAAAGTCAAAAAGAAAATGTAAATTACAATAAATAACTTATAATTATTGTTGCTCGAAAAATTAAAATAATCAATACAACTTATAAAAAAATAACCAAGTAGAGTTTCAATATTTTTTAATTCTTTAATTACATTATTTTAAATGGTTAAATGGTTTTTTTAATAAAAAAAATGTTTACTTAAGAAGATTTGAATGTTAATTACTAGTAATATTTATAATTATCAATCTCTATGACATTGTAGTAATGGTATTGATATATTTTCTAATTATTTATGATAATTAAAATAGGTTAAATATTTCACCTCAGCCCGCCCTCCTTCAAGGACTTGTTAATATCTATTATCTAATGAAGTAAATCGCGTCATAGTTAAAAAAAAGCTATTTAAGTAAATTCCGTGCAGTACTTAATTTGCATGCAGCGCTGTAAATTATATTTACACTG
Source organism: Automeris io (assembly GCA_036320925.1). Lineage (NCBI taxonomy): Eukaryota > Metazoa > Arthropoda > Insecta > Lepidoptera > Saturniidae > Automeris > Automeris io. Next base: position 4,238,581 of record JAUDJH010000009.1, on the reverse strand, counting down.
CGCTAACACGAATTTGAAGTTAACCTTCGATAAGCCGACTAGGAGTGCCTTTGACATTTTGAACTTGACAGTGCGCCGGGTTAGTCGAGAGTAGTGATAAGACCAGTATCAATTTTGTCACTCGAGTCACATCTTAATTTTATTCGAGTAACATTTCAGTAATCAAGTCACTTAGATTGGTTTCAGGTAACTGGAATATTCAATTCTCTGGAGACACTATAATTTAATAATAGCCATTTTGAGATTGAATATGATCTTTGTGGCTGATACTTCTTCTGATTGACTCTTCTCAGACTTTACCTACGTACAATCTAAAATTACAATAGTTCAATTATGTACGAAGGGATACAAACCTGAGTATTATTGCAAACCAGCGTCCTTCTTTCAAAATCAACACATATAAAGAAATTAATTACATAAAAAAATACACATTATGTTGTCTGTTTATCCAGGTGAGAGGCAGAGTATTGGACTAAAGATCCCATGTAACTGAACTCCGAGTGAACCTGAGTTGTTACATTTTTCACATTTTTTTATTTTTTATTTTTTGATACGGACTAACTTCTGATTGCCGGGAAAGGCATTTATAGTTCAACCGGGCTTAGGGGGCGAGCACAGAGGTGCTCAGCAAGAGAGTTTTTGGGTTGGGTGGCAATGCAAGGGCACCCCTGTGGGTACGAACCTCGACTTGGACCGCCAGCCAAATAAGTACTAACGGGTGATGTACCAGCGTTTCGGAAGTGCCTACCTTGAGAAGAAACGCCGAAAGAAACTCAAAGCTGCGTCGGAGTGGAATTGCCCCTCGGTGCGAAAACGCACCGGTTAGCAGCAGTTGACTGAACTATCCTTCTTCAGCGCCGGTGTCGTGGAGTGAAATTAGTGTGTGTGTGTGTACCTCAGTGTTTGATCGGTCGGGCATTTTTCACTCGATGAAACATTTTTTTATATTACTCGAGTAAACTGTTCTCTTGTCGCAGCACTAGGGATAGGCAAGAGCGGTTAATCCTGTGCAAACAGCACGAGAGATAACGTTTCGTATCGGACCACGTGTGTGCACTATTACAAGTTTTTGTGTACACTTTTGTAAACCATGCTTCCTACAGCACGGTGCGACGAGACAGGCGCCAAATCGGAGGGTCATTTCATTGACGGAAACATGGAATGTACACAGCAATCAGATGTTTTGCGATAAAAGTCATACGATTTTACATATTTACTTAAAGATAAAACATCATTTAGAGAGCCATGCCCGCTTGGTTAGGGCGTGGTCTAGACTTTCGTAACGAGTAATGGAATTTACAAAAGATTTCTAACTGTGGACTAAATTGCCGCTTTACAATGTTACTGAGCATTACATGTAACGTTGTAACGTTACATAATAGGTCCAGACGTGTGTATAGTCTGGACCCATATTAACGATGCCATAGTTATATTGCACGGACCGTTTTTGTTCTAGCTCCATAGAACAATTTCACGGCATCTGGTAATACGAGCAAGTTAATCTACGAAATACAGTGTCCCAAAAGAAATAAGAATCCGTTGATAATCATCATCGTCATATCGGCCTAAATATGGCAAATAAACGGTAATAAATATAATAAACTTTGGTTGTTTTTGATAAGATGCGATAGACCTAAAATCAAAAACTGTACGCAAGCATGGACAAAATGTAATCAGATTAATGATTACAACGTGTAAAAGTAATTTTAATTTCGTCAATCTGTGACTACGATTATAACCCTTCTAAACATTACTGAGTCATAAATTGATATGCAATTGACGATTTCTTAGTGTTTAAAACATAGATGGGTAAAATAGAATCATATTAATGATGCAAAATGTAAAATGTAATCATAATCGTGTTTCATTAATCTAATTACATTTTGGCGATCTATAACTGTAAGTATCTCCAATATGATAAAAAGTTTATTAGTTTTATATAAATATTTCATTTTTAAAGTTATTCCAGATTACGACATTTATTATAATGTATATATTAGAGTCCGACCGAAACTGGTTTTCCGGCCGAAACCGAAACCGAAACCGAATATTCGGCCGTGGCTTCAGTTTCGGCCGAAGCCGAAACCGAAACTCACGTGATCAAGTATAAAAGTCAACGTGGTTAAGTAAAAAAATGAAAAAAAAACTTACATGTAATCAGTTCCATCAAAACATAACCTCTAAAGAATGTTTACGTCGGGTGATAACGCACTGACTAAGTTGTGTTGCTATAGAGCAATGCGAATTAGATCCGTCAACTGTCGTCTAAACGACGCAGTTACACTCCGACGCAGCCTTGAGTTTCTTTCGGCGTTTCTTCTCAAGGTAGTCGCTTCCGAAACGCTAGTAGATCACCGTTAGGTTTTGTATTTTTGGCTGGCGGTCCAAGTCGAGGTTCGTACCCACAGGGGTGCCCTTGCATTGCCACCCAACCCATAAATTGCCGGCTGAGCACCCTCAGTGTTCGCCCACCCGCCCGGTTAAGTTGTGGAGACCTTTCCCGGTCAACAAACACGCGTAAATTCGAAAAAAAAAGCAATGCGAACGGCGCACGTATCCCGAACAGGGCCGCCAGCGTCCGCCAAAGCGTTGCCGCGAGAAACGAAGTTAGGCAAACATGTACGACAACTACCAAAATCAGTTTCGGTTTCGGCAAAAGTTTCGGCCAATTTTGGCCGGAACCGAAACTGTCGCCGAAACTTGATTTTTGGCCGAAACTCGGCCGAAACCGAAACCGAAACCGAACTTTCGGTCGGACACTAGTATATATAATGCCATCCTTATAAAAAATGTGCGTACCTTATTATTTCTTTGCAAGACAAACAGGTATTACATGATTGATATCTATAAATGTAACCTAACACATAAATGGAAAATATTTCAAAACATTCTCCGTTTCGCTTACGTCATTGTGCTACACTTTACAATTTATTTCCATAAAAATGCTAACCGCAAATATATTCCCCTTCTAATGATTACATTTAAATAAATCTAAGACCCCCAGCACGGGATCAAATCATGAGGCGGCATTATTAACTATAGCAATTTGTTAGCCGTCAAATATATTCATTACACTTGTTGTATGGAGCTAACAAGCCGACGAATTAAAGGTATTATTTGAGGTACGCGACCCAGACATGCGACCACGACACGAGACAAAAAACCGAAACACGGTACATACGCTTTATATGCAAATGTGTGAAGAATTATCGCCCGTCGCGGTTACACATCTCTAGTGGTGTTATCTGATAAATAAATAGTTTTCGGAGCTATTGACGATTTCCCAAGTACTTCAAGCCATTTTTTTAATAAAAAAAAGTACTCAAATGTACTTTATACATTCAATTTATTGCCATCTATAATATTTACATGTATAATTTATTTTTCAGACGCAGTTAAGGACGCTTTTTAATATTTAATTCTTCATTTTAACTAACAATGGTTAATTAATAGCTTTTTATCGATTCATCGAAAAACCCAGCATGTGTTACGCGGTTATTCATAAAATTGCAAGCATATGTGATATGTCGGGTCGTATCGCATCCACTTGTCTCAGTCGCATACCTTAAATTACGCCATAATGTCAACAATGTGTGCGCTTGCGGGGTAATATATCACTTTGCCATCATCAAACCTCATTACATACCTTCGTTGTCTAAGAAAATTGTATTCATTGGTGACTTTGCTCTTTATTCAATCCCCTAGTCATCCATTCATCGCAAAACTCTCCCTTTTTCAATTAGATGTTGTTGAAAAAAGTACAGTTTTACAGTACAGTTTAATCATTTGATCCACGCTATGAGTTATCTTATAATATCCGGTTATATTTACTGTAGGGTTTTATTACCATTATTAAATATATCTAGCTTAAAGGTCTTTATATAGTTAACACATAACGCATCTATAAAATAGGAGACCTTATTGCAGAATTACAATTATTTCCAGAAATATATAGAAACTGTAGATCATTCATTATCTTGTGGAGTTAAACACTTATGCATAATATTCATGAATATTTTAAATCAGTCGATAAATTAATTAATGAAAACGGTTACACAATTCATTAAACAAATATGTCACGCGCAGACTCACAAGGGAATAGTAAAACTCGGCCGTAACTATCCCGAGAATTTGATATTTTGCGTGTTTTTTCAATGCATACTAATGATAAAAATCAGCCAATTAATTATGCTAGTTATTACTTATTAAATGAAGGCAAAATAAGCCTATATTAGGAGTGATTATATTTTTAAGAATTTTCTGTTTGAAATTAGCGCGTTTCATAGGTACCAGCAGTATTTAAGTTTTTATTTTCTCTCTACGTTCGACACAAGCCTGAATAGATTTAGAATGAAAAAGTGAAATTTTGATTCGCATCTTAACGGTATCTTTTATTACACAGATATAATACCTAAAGAAATATGAACTCCACACAAGTTCATATTAAAAAAAACGTAAACTAATTCAATAAATAATTTTATAGAAACTTTAATACGGGCTGCAGATCGCATCATCTATTTGAAAAAGAAAGACATTTAAGCTCCTATAACTAGTATACTAATATCTATTGATCTTCTATCTATATATACAAAAACACTTGTCTTGACTGACATATGATCGTAGAACTTAAACTACTCAAGTTAAAATATAGAATTTGAACTTTGGGTTCGTTTTAAGACATGGGCACAACTACTAACACACACACGACAACACACAACACACACACACACACACATACACACACTAACGACACAACTAACGAGCAGATTTTTTAATATGTCACCAGTCGGTGATGGCGCCGGCTAACGATCCCACTGGTCGCAGCGGAAAGACTGGGCCTGGTAGACGCCATAGGAAGCGTGGTGGAAAACGCCACTCGAAAAGAGGGAAAACCGAGTTGCCAGCTACAACTACAAACGAAGCAACCACAGAGGGTGGGCCAGCGCCCCCTGCAAAGTCTCCGAAACAACAAGCCGCCTCGCAAGAAGAAGACGTTCAAAGGAGAATTGACGCCGGGTTATCGGAACTGCAAAGCCTTTTAAGGCCGCCGCAGGGAGATAGCCCAGACAGTGCGATACTCAGGAGCCTTCTGCGTGCGCTCCTCAATAAAGAGAATTAGGCCTGAGTATCCCGACGATTTGCCCAGTCGCCGCGGGGAAGAGAGATAGCCTGGCACATCTCCTCCGCGGCCGGATTTTCAACATCACGAGGAGCGCTCTTGGTGCATCCTCACCCAGAGCCCGGCCCGTCGTAGCGGGTCGCGAAAGAAGCCACAGATTAGAGGGGAAACCCTGGCACTGTTTCCTCACGCTCCCATCAAGTATTCGTGTATATAGATAAATTGTAAATAGTACATTATAAGTTATGTATATATAGATCGTAGTATTTATCCTTCCTTTTAAAATGTAGTGGTGTATCGTTTTGTTCTAGCTATAAGTTTTTATTGTTAATTAGTTTTAAGAATAAAGGCATGTAGGAATGAATAAATGGCACATCACAACCTTTTCAGTGGATGGATGATTGCGTGAAGTATGAAAGATGGTTTAGAGTGTGTGATGTGCGAAAATCCAATATGTCACCACAATATGGATGAAATTTTTTTAAAAGTTTGTTTAAAAATCCGCCAGTTTTAAATGTGAATCGCACATAGGTTAAGCGGATCGATTCCGCTGGTAAATACACAAAATGTCATTAAAAGTCAAATAACAAATACCTACGCTTATAAAATAATCCAAAATTTACAGCCACGGCATATCAGCCCCCTTTAAATATGCAGGGAAAATAAGGAACCACCATAAATTGTGCCTCACGCGAGTCACGTTAAATAAGCGTGTAAAGACGACCTAATTATGTCTTAGTACATAATTTATACGTGGCTGTATGTGACGTACATAAAAGATTCCATGTATTGTTTATGAGCATAGAGTTCTATACATTTAGGTTAACTCGGAAGCAATCATAAAACGATGGCGTGTTTGTATGTACCTGAACTTTAAGGATTGGTACTCGATATCGGTAAGGTTTTCATTCGATATAGTACGTTTTGCAATTATGTGTATAAGCAATATGCCATGCAGAATCGTTAACAAAATTCGTGATTGGTAAGGTTGCTATAGTAACTCGCTTCACCTACCACCTGACACAGGTACTTACGGGACACGGATGTTTCCCTGAGTACCTGTGCAGGTTTGGACGAGAAGTAACGACCCAGTGCTACCACTGCTGCTCGGACCTGGATTCCGCCCAACATACGCTCGCACATTACCCGGCGTGGGGCAGCGAGCGGCAGGACCTGGTCCAAAGGATCGAACACGACCTCTCCCTGCCAGCAGTGGTGTCGGCCATGCTGGCAGGGTATGAGAACTCGAGGGCCGTGGTCTCCTTCTGTGAAGACGTCATGTCCCAGAAGGAGGCTGCAGAGCGAGAGCGGCAGAAGGCCGCTCGAAGAAGACACCGGGGTGCCAGCAAACGCGCCGGCACATCAGTACCAGCCGATAGGTCGATCCACGACCGGTTGGCTGATGCTTTTGGGGTCGCGGCTGCTCAGGGTGGGGGCCCTGAGCGACTGGTTAGCGACCCTCGAGAAGTAGGCAGAGCATTGTGACGTGCTCTGCCTAAATACAATGAGCAGTGTCGGAGAAGATATCTTATCGGTACAAGTCCGACACACGTCAGCTTCGCGCAACCCTCCAGTGCGACCGAGACGGTCCCATGAGGATTCTCCCCAAGTAAAAAAAAAAAGTAACTCGCTTCAGTTTACCCTATTTCGGGAACAAGTTTTATATGGTACGTTCAAATTCCTAAATACAATGAAGATAAGGCTCTTTCAGTAATATATATAATTCGTGGAGTTAATATTAAAATGAAATCTTCACAGATTACTGATGAAGAAAGAGCCGAAAATCAGATTACTGATAGTGACTTCTCTCACAGTTGATTACACAGCTTTTAATTCTTAACATCCAACCGTATGACTATATTGCACCAAAAACTTGCAAATCTTTATCACTAGCTCGCAATATACTTAGGCTGAGATTTATAGACACTAATTTGCCTTTGCTTGAACTTAGATAAGAATACACTTAGGCTTTTCTGGCTTCAGGTAGGGTGGAGCCACCGTACCGAATCAAGTTAAAAAAAACAGCATAAAAAACACGACTTTATAGACTAAAAAGATACTTAGGATGGATATTTAGTATTCAATTCTAGTTACAAATATGTAAAAATAGTGATATCTTAATATTTCCATAAAACAAAGTAAATTATAGTTAACCTATTTAAGGGGGATTATACACTTGAAATCATGAATAACAATTAATTATTACGTAGGTATTTTGCCTGTCTTAAGACACGATAAAGTAAGAAGGGAAAATGAGTCAATATCTGTTTACCTAAAATTGTGTAAAAGAAAGAAAAAAAGAAAAGAAAGAAAAAGTTTATTGAGCCAAAAGATAACAACACACAACAAACATATTTATATAAAAAAAACAACAATGAAAGAACAAAAACAAACAAAACACAAACAAACACACAAAAAGGAAAAAAAAATGAAAAGGAACTATGTACTTACAAATCAATCGTGCGCTACGGAGTTTACGCTTTTTACGGATTATTCTCATTTGGTCATCAATTTTCCTTTACGAGCTGTTGGTAAATTAAGTTGTTTGCATTTTTATTAGTTTCATTAAGGAATAAATGATTATGTCTCAAAACAAAACACTAAAAAAATCTTAAACAAAAAACTAAATATATAATAGAAACTTGAGTATGGCATAAGTGGTAAGCCGTGGTGGCTGCCGGCAGAATAGAATAGCACCCCCCTCTTCTTGCTGAGGTGTCGTAAAAGGCGACTAAGGTATCTCTTGAACATCGCAATTCAACAAGGTGTTTAGAGAAGGAAAACTCGACCAAACCTGCATCCCACTCCCTCCCGATCGTACTGGTTTTCCATTCCATCGGGCCTGAGGGAGTTCGGACAAGAGAGTGCTTTTCTGGCTGCGCGTCCAGTTATGCACTTAAATATCTCCTGCGCAATTGACTGTTTCCGAAAACAATTGGACCTAGATTTTCTTAAACGGTGTTGAAACAGTCGCCGTGGCCGAAACCGGCTAGGACATCATCATCATCATCATTATGGCATAAGTATTCGCAGGACCAAGTTAAAGTTGAAGAAATCGGTGGCGTACACTTTGACATTAATTAAATAATATAATTTGTTATGCTTGAGTAAAATAAATGTGTCGTTTATAAATCAAAGATTAAAGAAACACATAGAATATATCATTAATTTAAATACTTCTAATTTAGTAGGCACAACAATGAATGCCACATTATAAAATGTAGGCTTATTGGATGAATAAAGTTTCAAACTATCGAGTCACCCTTGGATTGAGGTCAAAGTGGATTTATTAGGAGAGCCGCATTGCGCTCGATGCGACACCTGCAATCTCCCGATCTTTATCTGGCGTGAATCAAAGTCTATATAAAATACGCATCTATACCAAACTTTTCTATTTAAATAATAAAGGTAAATAATATATTTCCCAGGTCAAGAAAATGATCCAACTGTTATTAGGCTTAGCTTGCATTTATACGGTAAATGAACCAAAAGTAACGTCAGCGCTTAATCATAACAAATTATTAACGTACTAGATCGAATAATTTTAACGATCCACGAGCTTATTCGAAAGTTTGGCTCACAATTTGACTGACAGTTTACGAAGCAAGATATGGCTGTTACACTAAATTCTTGTTTTTTTTTTTACAGGTCAATATGTGGTGTATATATATCGTAAAGTGTATTATTATTATATAAAAAAAAACACAGATCAAATTATTTTTAAATATTAAAAATTTTTATGATACCATTTTGGAGGACATACCTACCAATAGTGTAAATAAAACCATCCCTTGTAATCAAAATTGATATCACAAGTGTATATATTACATTTATTGTTCATTAAAATACTTTATACATATTATATTTTCAAAAGTTAATAAAACTATACTAAAAATAAATAGACAAACAACTTGTAAACGATTAATAATACTCACGGACAGCTGTACATATGTAATATACAAATTGAGTGCCGTTCAGAATTGTAAGTAAATTATACGTTTCATCGACCATTACCAAGGTTTCACATACACACCTGTCTTGTTGAGTTTACGTCTGAAACTTTATATAGATTTTGTATTTCATATCTTCACATTTAATTTAATTGCATATGTTATTTCAATTTCTAGTCAATATTGACTATATTTTGGAATTCGAATACCACAGACAAAATCAAAGCGCTAACATTAGCAAAATCAACATACTCCAATGAAAAAGCCATAAGCAAAGAAAAAAAGTATTTTTGTTTTAAAAACTATATTAACTATAATTTAACTATGTTTGTACTATGTATTTTATTCGTGAATAAGCCGAGAATCTAATCGCATCAGTAAATATATATTCCCAGGAATAACTTCCTCGGGCAGTAGACTTGAGGGAGTCTGCTGCCGGGATGAGAGGGAGGCGGTGCACGATGTCCGGCTCGCCGCCTGAGAGAGAGGTTTTGGAGAGGTGAGCTTATTTCTACCCCTCCCAGAGAGGTAGTCTCAACAAGGCTTCTTGGACGAATTTGGTTTCCCAGGCCCGGGTCGAGTTATCAAAGGGACACGGGGGTTTTTAGTCAGTAAGAGTCTGACACACCGGGGTCGCTGCCCTCACAGCGTCCCTGATGGTCCTATGCAAGATTTCACCTCGGGATAGAAAAAAAAAGGAATAACTTCCTGGGAATCGACACCTCAGCAAGTTAAAGGTTTAACTAATTTTGTAGCGCAATTAGTAACATTTACATTATTACTATCTTCTCTCCAAATTTTTTTTTTCAGCGTGTCCTACGTTGGTGGCCTGGGAAAGACCTTCACAACAAAACCGGGCTTGATGGGCGAACCCAGAGGGCGCTCAGTCAGCGAAATTTATGGGTTGGGTGGCTACGCAAGGGCACCCCTGTGGGTACGGACCTCGACTTGGGCGGCCGACCAGGTGAAAAACGAACCTAACGGTTCTCCATATTACATAAACTATTTTATAAGAGAAATAAAATATCATATAAGCCCATAATTTGTTCGTTTATTATTTATTTTATTCTTCCACTTTTCGCACTTTATTTAACATTGATATACAGGTTTTTAATATTTATTGATACAATCAATGTCCGTCCTAAAATATTGAATACAAGTATTGAATAAACCTAAATAAATTTACAATTTTATCATTTTTCACGGGAAAAATAGTTTTATATTTACAGGTACATCAACGTGATGTAAAACTTAGCATAATGTATAATTTATTAAAAATGTGATGTCTACATAATCATTTATTTTTATTATTGTTACGTCGTACGTTAACAGATACTTGAATAAAAAATGAAGCTATGAATCAATTAGAACGAGCTCCAAATAGTGATGGAAAAGTTCCTTAAAAAGAATTATACATTGATATTGATTTTGTGACCTACTTTCACATAATTTTTACGTTCATAATTAAACATAGTATGTCTTTAATTCTTACTTCATCTGCTTGTGACTTTGCCTGCGCGAAATTCAGGTTTCCCGTGTGATCAGGATAATTTGTAACGTTTGTCCACAATGAAGAAATATTCTAATAAATACTGAAGAAATAAAAGCTTGATAAAGTCTCTACTCTGCACCTGATGGTAAGTACAGTCAGTGACGTGCATAGGATATTTGGACAGGGTAGGCAGATTCACATAATTAATGTGAATATTATATTACATTACTGCCACTGTAGTTTTTTATTTCCTGTTTTGTATATAATCAACATCTTAATGTGCTGTGAAGTTAGTATTAAAATAAATAAAGGTTTCCTTTTTCTGTTTAAATTAAAGCAATTTATTCCAGACTTATTTATCGTAAGGTCATGCAATGCTTTCATGCATCTATGAAATGAACGCTACTGAGTACAGTGTAGTCCAAAACCGATTGCGATGAAAGGACGAAAATCCAATGACAATCTCCGTTGTCATGTCCACACACATATACTACGACTGATAGTCTCTAGGTATACAAGTTACTGTACGTGCATAAGCTGATCTAGAAACGCAATAGCTTAAAAAGTCACTATGAGGGTCTTTACATTTGTGTACTGTATGTGTGTGTGTGTATTACTTGTTATATCTAAAGCTTGCCTTACCTCTTTGATATATGAGAGTCAAAATATACAAAACATAATTAATAATAATATCATTGTTTTACTTGCACAATTACATCTTTGCAACAATTCTCTGATACCTAAACAAGGTCCAATGCTAGTATTTCAGGGGTCATATTTGTCTAGCTTTACATTCCCTTTGATTTGAAACACTATTAATTATATAATAAATACACTAGCTGATCCGGCAAACGTTGTTTTGCTATATAAGTTATTGTAATATCTTCTAAGATGTTCATTGAAATTAAGTGATGTCAAAGACAATTTGGTTCACAATTAAATACTCTTAATCAACAACACATTTATTTGGATAAAGATTAATATTATTACTTTGATACAGCTCTTAACAAATAATGCATTAATTTCGACTAAATTTGATTACCATAAAAACGGTTCTAGTGAGTTAATCTTAAAAGATAGACATATACTGTCGCGAACATTTTTTTAGATCATTTGAAGAGGAATAACTCTGTGATACATATATTTTTGGTATCTTGAACCGTTTTCGCAGCTCACGCAATGGAAGCACTCAAGGATGAATAATTTTCCCCGTTTTTTTCACATTTTCCATTATTTCTTCGCTCCTAATAGTGGCATCGTGATGTTATATAGCCTAAAGCCTTCCTCGATAAATAGTCTATTCAACACAAAAAGAATTTTTCAATTCGAACCAGTAGTTCCTGAGATTAGCGCGTTCAAACAAACAAACAAACTCTTCAGCTTTATAATATTAGTATAGATTTTATTTTAACCCTTGCGGACTATAATCTTGCTATTCAAGAGCATTATTAAATTATTTTCTTAACAAGGGATAATTTAAAGGAAAGATGCTTGAGGGAGTCTGCTGTCCGGATGAGAGGGTGGCGGTGTGCAGTGTCCGGCGCGCCGCCTGTGAGATAGGTATTGGAAGGGTGGGCTCTTTACCCCTACCCCACCCAGAGAGGCAGCCTAGACAAGGCATTTCGCTCTCCGGGCGTCTGGATGAATTTGGTTTCCCAGGCTCGGGTGGAGCGATTAGAGGGACACCCCGGGGGTTTTTAGTCAGTAGGAGTCTGACACACGGGGGTTGCTGCCCTCACAGCGGCCCTGATGGTCCTATGCAGGATTTTCCACCGAGAAACCAAAAAAAAAAGGAAAGATGCTTGTGTCTGTGGTGTCCCGATGAACAAGGTATCGGTATCTAAGTGCTGCAACGCGAATGTTCATACGTTCGAATCTCGGCACATACCTCTTGATTATTCTAGATCAATTACGGTCGTAGGCGCCAAATGCTCACCGGTGAAGGGAAATATCATGAGGAATTCCGCATGACATCTGATATAAATTTCTTGTGTAAGTGCGGTGAGAATAGCGATCGGATGCGCTACTGGTCACGTTGGGCACATAAGCGCAAAGTAGTTGCAGCCACTAATATATCCCTGTCCACCCTGAAGGGATATAGTGTGACGATATATTATTATCATAATAACTTAAGAGAAAGCATTTAAACTATGTTTGCAAATGTTTCACAAAATAAAGAGCCCATATAAAAGACCTAGAAAGTTCAGCTTTCTAAAATAAGCAATTCACGTCACACTATCGCCTTTCTGAAATAAGTTATAGCGTAAGGTACGGAGGGCTAAAGTTAGAATGTGGGTAAAGTACCGCCGTGAATATTTTATGACTACTGTAGTTAGAGGGACACAGTGCCTGGCAGTGTTACCGTCATTTAACCATTGAGGTATAAATGAAAATAATAACGACGATAACTTGCGTCAAGTTTGACTAAAACATTACCTAGTAATATAAACGTAGTACGAAAAGAAATTTAAAAAGTGTTTGTCCCTTCCGCACGATCTTTTCTTGTATACACATTGCGTATTGTTACAACTCGTTACTCCTTTTCACCATCATCACTAACCGATGAATCATGCAAATATACGCCGCACGCAACCCTAGCGCCAGCGCATTTAAAACACCAAATCAGTCACATCGGAATATTGGCCAACAGAAAGCGCGGGTGGTCGAACACAATACGACAAGCCTGCCCATCACCAAATCCCAGTAAGAACCTTATCACATCAAGAAGAACAATACCCCACATCAACGAAATCATAATCAAAAGTTAGTTCAATTCACAACACGTATAATTAACTAATAATTATTATACGCAAAATGTGAAAAATTTTCATTTATATCCACAAATCTGGTTATAAATTCTGGTTAGTGATATAAAGAGCGCTTTTAATTTTGATTTTACTTCTAAGACTTACAGTCGTTGATCATTTAAATCAAATTAACTTAATTTAATTGGTATATTATTCTCCAAACCACCTAAAGGAAATTTAAATATTTACGAAATAAAACCGATATAAAAATATTGTTATTCGTGTAAACACGATAAATGCTTACAAATTCGCATCTATAACAATAATTTTACAGCTAATAAATACAGCTCAACTGACGCCATAAATCTTGTTTAGACGAAAAACAACTTTGAATATGTTTATTAACGAATACGGTCGCTAAGCCTATTATGCTATGTACATTGTAAATGCGTTGTACAGGGAACTAGTATAGTAATAAATATATATTAAGATATATCTGTTTTATATAAGCATATAAACTCAGAAAGTAAAATATGGATTCCAATAATACAGAAGTTAACTAAATAATTTTACAATAAAATTTATTGTAATTTAGTCTAATTTACCCCATAGTCGAAAATTCCCGAACTCAGTGTTATATCTCAAAATAAGATTTATCATTTAATTTATTAATAAGATTTATGTTCTGATTGTCTGCAAATTCCGCAATAAAGTTTTAAACATTTAGTATTTATTTTCTGTCAATTCAAAGCAAAGGACGCACGACGCGTCGTATGTCGACAGCCGCCGCCGCACGAGCACAGCCGAGGGCGGGCGGCACGCGATCTCTCCTATTATTTTTATTATTCCATTACGCCACGGTAGGGAACGATGAACTTACCAGATTTCACTTTCTTTTCCTTTTTATTTTACAGTTTTTATCATAAAACAGCAAAACTTTTTAAACTAAAACAAGGATTTACAGAAATAAAGTTTTGTAAAAAAAAATCTTCAATGTACATAAACCTTTTTTTATTTGCGGTAGACTACTGCGTATAGGTAATAAAAACATTAGCGTGAAGAAACGAGATAAAAGAAACTAAACAGTTTTATTGTCTTAATTTGCTTTTTGTACTATTTATTTTTATTTTTGCATTTTGTAATAAATATTTCTCGTTGTGATTCATAATTAATATTGTATCAAGGACCCCAGTTAACAAAGTAAACATTTTAATAATAATAAAGCAATCATTAAACATATAGATATTCCTCACTTGATAGAAGCATAAAACAAATAAAGAAACCAGTTTTTTTTTAGTTTCATTTATGTACGCACGATGGGTAAAATCCAATGAAATACTGTCTAACGTAACTTGATTTAGATTTAAACACTTATTTGTTGATAATTTATGATTTAAAATTTATTTTCGTTTGACCTTTATTTCGGACATATAAATATTACTTTTATTTCTCTTTGAAAGTTGTAAAACATAAGCTGTTGAAATATAGTAATGGCCCGAGTAAAGAAACAATTTTGCGTTTTATTGCTGCAATAAAAATGTGGCTATTCTGTATTTATTACTGATACGTTTCAATAGACGTAAACGTATGTTTTCCTAACGTTAGCGGTTGTAAAGGTAACTTCTATAAATTTTGCTTTAATAAATATGAAATATTAGTCATTTTAGACATATTAATAATTGTATGTAAACAACATAATATACTATCTAGGTGGAAAGATACCAAAATTATTATTATTTAATTAAGATATCAACATATTTTCGATATATACATATAAATTGACATAGGCTATATAAAAAGCTATTCATTATGATACATAACTGTCTGAATACCAGCGCTGCAGAGTCTAGTGCTCTGTAGCACAAGCTGAGACAGGGTCCTTATTGGCAGCGGCCTAGATTTTCTTGTGTATGGTTTGTGATTTTTTTTTAATTTTTATGTTTTATTTTTTTCTGGTTTTTCATGTAATTTATTGTAGCATGTTGTCACTTCTGTCTGGCTGCTGCTAATAAAACGTTTTCTTTCTTTCTTTCTAAATGTATGGAGGTTGGCATCGCTCGTTGCCTGCAGGTTACCCTCAGTGACGTTATATTTGACCCTAGATTGGAGCTAAACGAACATCGGCGAGGTGATAAAACGACAACGCGAGACTAAATTGTAGCGACAGTACATGGGTGTTTAGTTCCTCCTAGTTTTTTTTTTTTTCGTTGCTCGTTTTATTCTCTCGTATTTTGGTTCCGTTGCTTATTTGTATACCTACAGGCTTCCCATCGTGTTGCTTTTGTAGTCCTTCAGACCCGGAACAAGTAACTGTAAGCGTTACAGATATCTATTCTGTGTAGCGCAGATATCAATCGCTCCGAAAAACTATAATCGAGTAATAAAAACTTTTTTCATTTAAAGGAAGCTAAAAAATATTTTTAGGACATAGAAGGGATATTTGTCTCGCCTATTGCTATAGGGACACGGTGTGTTGTGAGTTATTTCAAGGGAGGTATGATACATAGAACATGTGTAGAGAAGGCGCGTGTCAATAGATCGATAGGCGACCGACACAGGTTATTGTATTTGTATTTATTTTGTTTCGTAGTAACGTTCACACGGTTTGGGAGGCGACCTTTTCCAAGAAAAATATTTTCATACCAAAGGCTCGATGTTACGTAAGTTTGTTATAATTTATTTATAACTTTAATTCATAAATATCTAATTATAATATAATAAATTTCGAAACTTTCATTTTTCTTTAGCTTTCGTCAGCAAAGTTAAAATGTCTCCACTGAGTGTCAGGCGAAAAGTTGCGGATATTGTCTTTTTGTACAAATTAATACATAATCTAATTGACTGTCCTGAACTGTTATGCAAGGTAAATTTTTCAGTCCCTCGTCAAGGCAGTAGACTTTCTATACGTAGACCTTTTTCTGTACCATTTTATAAAACTAATATTGGCAAGCACTCCCCTTTCAGTAGAATGTTCTCTAGTTATAATGGTATCTGTAAATCTTTCGATATCTTTCACTCTTCCTTCCCCTTACCTAAACGTAAGATTTTGCAGTGCGTGCAGGTGTAGCGCGTTTTTTCGTTTTCGGATGATTCTATTTGTCTGATTTATTTATCATAGCATTATTTACTTTGCTTGTTGTGTTCACTTATTAAGGACACACCTTTTGTATTATTTTAGTAAGATTCGTTTATGTTTTGTATGTTTTTGTGTGATGCCCGGTATATGAACCAAATAAAAAAAAAGGTGTTGCGCACTTGATTATAAGAGATTACCGTATTACCGTCGCCTATAGACCACTGCTACATAAGGAGCGTTGTCATTGCATTGCCGACAGAGAAGGAGTAAGAAGGACGTCACAGCCCTATTATAGAATGTCATATCTCTGGGAAAAACAGTACCCGGCAACCCATTCATAACTCCAAAGTGAGCGACAAAAATGTTCCCTATCTATCAAACTGTTGGTCAAATTGGCGTCCGAAATAAAGTTGGTATAATGAATATCCCGAATCAAACTTCTCTATTTGCTTATACTTTAATTTAGACTTTCCGCATTTTAATAATATGACTTTGTGATTATTAAATAATTGACTAATAGTTTAGTTTAGTTTGAAGTTATATTTTAACTTCTCAAGACGTGTTATTTCTATCCATATATAATATAAAGTGAGTGTTTAAATTTTAATTTATTTTATGAACGTCAACGCATTGACATAATATGAATTAACTTATTAGGAACTCTTATATAGATCAAACTATTATATTTTTGAACTTGATATGCTCGATTTTCATAATGGTTCCTGTATGGCATGTTACGAGTTATATTTTGAGATTATAGATGCTACTTCGACTTTGCTTAGAAAATAATTTTGTTTTTGACAAAAAACTGAATATACTATAGGAACTACAGCATATCATATGTACTCGCAGAACCAAATCCAAGTTAACGAAATCGGTAACATAGTATTTACTTTTTCATTAATCAAATAAATAATTTAAAACGTTTTTTTGTAAAGTATTAATTTGTAAAGTCTCAGTAAAGACAAAGGAGCGTCTAATTTCAGCCCTAAATGCCTCGTCTGAGAAGTATTTTATACCACCTCACAGTTACACACTTCTTACTTTAAAGCTATTAGCTAGTTCTTGAATTAGATACCATAATATTAGGTCCCTACATATGAAATTGGCGTTTTTCGTACTGGCCACTTTAATCACAAATTTCTCCTCTTTGGTAAGGAATTCCAAATTCAAATTTGTACAGCTATAGACTCATGTATTTGTGCTTCGATGATCGTCATTCATTTGTTTTTTTCTTCTGTTTTTTTCTGTTTGCGTCACTCATTTTACAAAATGGCAAACTTAAAATATCGCATTATTTACGAGTACGAGTTCCGCCGTGGCACTAGTGCTGCGGAAACAACTCGAAGGGTGAATGATGTGTATGGCGGTCGTGTTGCAAAAGAAAACACAGTTCGTTTTTGGTTCCAACGTTTTCGTTCTGGAAATTTCGACCTGCAGAACAAGCCCCGTGGACGGCCTGAGACTCAAGTTGATAATGAAGAGTTGAAGGCTATTGTGGAAGCGGATCCATCGCAAACCACGTCCGAGTTAGCTGCAGGCTGCGATGTTAGTGATAAAACTGTTTTAATTCACTTGAAGCAAATTGGGAAGATTAAAAAGCTTGAAAGGTGGGTACCTCACGAATTGACTGAAACCGGCAAACGCGCGTCGACTGCTGCGTTACATTACTAAACCGGCACAATAATGAAGGTATTTTAAACCGAATCATTACCTGTGATGAAAAATGGGTTCTTTACGATAATCGGAAGCGCTCAGCGCAATGGTTGGATCCTGGCCAGCCAGCCAAATCCTGCCCCAAGCGAAAATTAACCCCAAAAAAGTTACTTGTAAGCGTTTGATGGACTAGTGCCGGTATTGTTCATTACAGTTTTCTCAAATCTGGCCAGACTATTACGGCTGATGTCTATTGTCAGCAATTGCAAACCATGATGGAAAAGCTAGCGGCTAAACAACCTAGGCTGGTCAATCGCTCCACGCCACTGCTGCTTCACGACAACGCTAGACCACACACTGCGCAACAGACGGCTACTAAATTAGAAGAGCTTCAATTGGAAAGTCTAAGACATCCTCCGTACTCCCTGGACCTTGCTCCAACAGATTACCATTTTTTTCGAAATTTGGATAACTTCTTGCAAGGGAAAAAATTCAACTCCGATGGGGCAGTCCAAATCGCCTTCAAAGATTTTATTGATTCCCGTCCGACTGGTTTTTTTAGTAAAGGGATCAATGAATTACCTATGAGATGGCAAAAGTGCATAGAAAATAATGGTTCATACTTTGATTAATTAAATATATTATATTAAAAAATATTCGACTTTTTGTTCCTCCCATACAAAACGCCAATTTCATATGTAAGGACCTAATATGTAATGGGCATTATCAATAATCAACTAGTTTTTCGATCATTCTAATCGTTCAAATTCTATTTCCAGTTAGAGTGACAGGCACAGCGTGACCTCTTTTAGTCGGTCTATGTAAGCGATGGTAAAAGTTCAAGGGAAAACTGACATAATAAACTCTAATCGATGGTATGGACTGTACACTCTTTCAAGATCTTATCTATATTGAGGGCGTTGGCTACTTTATGATAAAGGTAGGTAATGCTGCGCTGAATACAGTGTTTATTTATACTTTTAATATTAAAAAAACACAATATACTGTTATGTAGGTAATAAAAAAGATTTAAGCGTATTTTATGTAAAAATTAGGTATCTAACTAAAAGGCTATTAAAAAAAAAATTTGCTCGTAATTTTATTACTTTGATTAATTAGGACATGGGTCCACATATAAAACTCTTGCGATATTAAATTTTTTATAATTATAAAAAAGTATTTATTTCGTAGTACATTCGAAATAATAATTAAATATTTCATAGAAGCATGAAAGCATTGCATGCCCTTATGATAAATAAGTCTGGAATACACTGCTTAAAGATAAACAAAAAAGAAACCATTTATTTCATATCTATTCTATATTCACACCATCTATATTTCCTATGAAAGCAATATAATATTTACTATCATAATATAATATCCAAATTAATTACGCGAATTCTGCCTACCCTGTCTAAATACCCTATGCACGTCACTGCTTGCTAATATCTATTTTCCAGTCTTATGATAAAAGTGGCATTTTTGAGGGGGTGAGGATGGCGCGCAAACTTTATCAACTAAAAAAAAAGACAGGTATACGGTTGACGATAAAATGAGCAAGAAGGCAGTCCATGGCTTTAATCAACAGGAATGTACGCTGTCATAATAAAATTTCTATTTCGGCTACAACTAAGATATTCGGCAATTCTTTACCGGGTCATTAGATTATGGAATAGACTCCTAGCGAGCGTGTTCCCATTTGAGTCTTTACGCGAAACGTAAAAATATATTTGTGTAGGCCGACATAATTGCCTTTCAAAAGACAAACTCGATTTTTGGATAGCACTATACTTTCGGTCAGATGCAGTGCGATCTTTAAACGAAGTCAAAATAATAAAAAAAATACTACAAAATAAATCTAACAAAATAGGAAGGTTCCTTTAACTATAGTATAAGGAAATACAAAAGTTATTTACAATGCCAACATAGGTGATATTTGTTAACTGTTCACGGCGGAATACAATACCGTTATCTGCCGATGGATTATTCTCTCCAAACAGATTTAACCGATAAGATAAGCGTATTACAGCCATAGTTCATTCTAATGTCGCATCTTAGTAATTAACGCTGTTACTTTATTGTTTTTAATAGAAATAATAGTTCTGCTAGCCGTACTTATTTATTGCAGGCTGGTAAATTAGGTTTGGTTTGGTAATTTTGATTTTGAGGTGGTAGAGCGTCGGTGCCCGCCTGGATCGCGACCACAGTACATGGGTCCATCAAAGTGGCCCGTCATAGTGACCAGTTTCGGCTTGTCGCGTTTCGGGATCAGCTTGTGTATATCCAGTCGCTCATATACCTAGAGACCTTCAGTCGTGGTATATGTGGGCCGACATGACGATGTAGACTATCAATGCATTTTCATCCTTTGATAGCCGCTTTCGTTTTTGGACTATACTGTACTTACCATCAGGTACTCTGTAGTCACTATGTCAAGCCAGTGTAAAAAAAAAATTATATACGGTACCATACCATAGTCCAGAAGTCAATCATTTCTGACAAACCTCTAAAGGAGTAAGAACTTAAGGCGCTACAAGATAATTTTCATAGTTGGTAGCAACGCAGGGCCCCTTTAGCAAGTATGGACTTCAGCATAAACGTCCACCGAAATTTCAGCTAAATAATTGGCTTTGAATTGAAAATTGAAATTTCTGAAGTTTCAATTCAAAGGCTGATCACATGAATCCAATTTGGAAAAATTTTAAGCACAGTTACAGTAAAGCTGTATTTATTAAATCAGCTAATTTTATTCCACTATGGAAGTGAGCCCAGGGAAGAAGGATGGGGAAAGAAAATCTTATTTTCTGTGACACACTAAGAGTGTTTAATTTATATCTTTTAAATTTAAGCTAAAATTGAATTCTAGTATTATATAATAGTTTCGTGAAGTTAGATATTGCCCGTTAATTAAAAAAAATTATGTCATCGAACTTAATTATAAAACACGAAAATAAATATAACAAAATAATGTAAAAACCAAGGTCTAGATATCTAAGATGACGTATGTAGGCATTTGTTAATTTCTAAAACGTAAGCAAAATGTATTGATAAGAGCTTTGTAAATTATATTTAACATTTTCCTTTATCCTCATCGTAAATTCCCCTCAAAGATTTAAATTAATACTCTCGCCGATAGCACAAGAATGTGAAATAATGACGCCGCGGGGAGGGGACTAAGGTCGCCGTAAGGTGCGATAAAAATTCAATGAGACTATTGAAACTTACGTGAGGCGGGCGGACGGAGTTTTCAATATTATATAATCAAAAGATAGGTTTTATCGGTTCTAGTCCACGTGTAGACAATGCTAATATATTCAAATAGCTTTTTTCAGCGTTTCAACTATGGTAGAATAATAAAACGGTACAATTATCATAATGGTATATTCTTATAATGATTGAGCAGAGATATATTAGTTGCTATGTCCACAAATGACTGCTATAGAGACTGTCAATGATATAAAAACCGATATAATTCGAAATATATTGATATATTTACTCCTTAAGTTATAAAAAACATTAAAGAACATCTGTACTACCGGTACAGAACTATGGAAAAGTTAAGAATAGTTATTAAACTGTATGTATGAGTTAAATTTATTTATTTAATAGTAACTTCACAGCACATTATAAGAAAATTATATACAAAATAGGAAATAAAATAAAAATCTGAAATGTCAATAACGAAGTAACACATACATACATATTAAATTTTGTTAAATGTTGGGTCGCTCCCCGTATTGTATAGTGAGTGTTGTGTGAGTTTATGAGTGTGTGAGTGCATTTGTGTGCCTGTGTGTACTCATTTCGGTGTTGTATGAGATTCATCTAACTGCAGTCCAGAAATAATAGTCTTAATGACCTGATTACGGCTCAAGTGAAACATATTGATATCTTTAAAATATTTATTATACGGAGCGCAACATCTATACATAACCGAGTTCTGGGCATAACAGTGCTTTGCAAGAGGTAAGGCGAATGAGCAAGGATTTCGAGTTCGTTTTATGATTTTAAAATTAAATTAGTTTAACAAAAAACGAATAAATTTCTAAGCTCAATAAAATGAAGTCGTAAAAGTCGGGAAGTTGGACGAAAAATATTTATTTATACCAAAATTTAGCAAATAGGTTGCCAGTCCATCTGGTGGAAACGGCAAGTGTCCCCTGTAACCAAAGTTGTGTTTCCGACCTTAAAGAAAAAGCAGAGGAAAAATAATGAGACGTACAAGGGCTCATCCCGAATTACTACTAGCTTAAGAAAGTCACTATGATGGTCTTTGAATCCATCTACAGTCGAGATTCTTTCAGGCAATTATAGCCTATCATTTCCCTACTATTTCTTTTTTTGTATTAGGGTAAAATCCTGTATAGGACCAACAGAGCCGCTGTGAGGGCAGCGACCCCGGTGTGTCAGACTCTTACTGACTAAAAGCCCCCGGGGTGTCCCTCTAATCGCTCCACCCGGGCCTGGGAAACCAAATTCATCCCGATGCTCGGGGAGCAAAAAGCCGTGTTGGGGCTGCCTCTCTGGGAGGTGTAGAAGTTAATCCCACCCCTCCAAAACCTCTCTCTCAGGCGGTGCGTCGGACACCATGTACCGCCTCCCTCTCATCCAAATAGAAGACCTCCTCAGGTCTACTGCCCGATCCTACTATTTCTTTAGCTTAAGTTTACTTATAGTTGACTAATAAGCTAAATGTATTTAAACGTTAAGAAAACTTAGGCAAAGGGTGGAAGTAATTGTCTCGTCTATTTTGACAAATGCTCAAAGGAAATGACAGAGTTAATCCATTCAAGCCAGATGTACCAGTTTGATAAATTGCTACCTCATGCTGTTTACTAGTCCAGCCAAAGTTCGTACCCACGTATTTCTTTTTGCGACCTACTTTATTTAGATACCAGATAAAGACACGAAAACTAACCGTAATGGCAAATATATCAAACTGTCGTGAAAATAATTATATGTTTAATTAATGAATATAAATAAACACAGATTATATTTTTTGTACATATTATGTATTATATATTTACAATAATAATTAATGATAAATTATCAATGTTTTTTTAACTATAGATATCTATACAATTAGTGGTAATATTATAAATATTAAAAAGAGATTTTAAGATGAGATTAAAATACGTTATAAGTACATGAAATATTTTTCATTAATTATATTAATAATGAAATATTAATTAATAATATATTTTTTATGATTTGACCCATCTAACTTTGCAATGTCTTATACATATTTTTACACATATTCATATCCAAAGCATAAACCTGGATTATTAAATAAGACACAGGCCCTAGTTACTGTTAATGGACATAAAATAACTTATTCAGCAATATTGATATCAGAACTTCGACAATAAATTATACACGATATATATAAATAGGTATATATTATGATTTCAAATGGATAAAATTCTGCGCGTTGAAATCTTTTAAACCAAATATATTGACCCTATACATTATTCACAGCATTTCACTCCTGAGATGTTTACCGATTAATATAAATTAAAAGACAGTAACATACTCTATTTATTCATTCATATGGTCTATATATTATTTGCAAATTTTTAAGTTTACCTAAGTAAATTTGACCGGAAGCAAGGCAGGTGTTATAATGCACGTCTGCACTGTAATCTCGACTTCCTCACACCACAGTGGCCTGATTATGATCAATATTTATTCAGATGTGTATTTTAGCCGGCGTCGTATTACGCAATATCATTTATTTAGCTAGACCGAAGCAAGGACGACCTGAGGCTTGCTGGATAGTGCCGGTTGCCGACGATCTCTGAATGTGCTGCGTCATTTTTATATCACATAGGTACTATATACCTGTAAGGAAATGTCTGTAAAACTTTTAATACGATTTTGTATTCATAAAATTGTGTTATTTAATAAAATACAAACCACGACATGTGCCGAAACTCACGAGGGAAACTAACCAAACGATTTTACAAAAATGAACATAATTTTTGACACACATCACTCTGTGACACGTGAGTGACGGATGGGGGATGAAAGCACACACCGCTGTCGCGATCTTAGAAACGCTACGAGAATACGTACGTAGCACTGAAGGAAAACGTGAAAAGTTTTGCTAGGAGTGGCTAACGGGTCGTGATCTGAACAGCTGATCGAGTGTAATGGTAAGGAGTGATAAGTGTGCGGTACTCACCGGCTGCGGCGATCAGCCACCACCAGCAGCAGCAGGCGGCGACGAGCGCCCGAGCGCCGGCCATATCAGCGACAGCGCATCACACGTGCGCTCTCGCCGGCCGCCCCGGCGGACTGAGGACCGCCCCGCGCGATCGATGCCCGGCTTACCACCACGCACCCTCCTTTGCCACCCTCCCGCCGTCCCCGCCCCACCGCACTCCTCACACCCGCTCACATTTTCCGAGTTTCCTTGGAGAGCGCGCGCGCTGCCCTCTTTTCTGGCGGAGCGCTGACCGCCCCTAATTGATTGGGCCTGTGCGCTGCCGAACACGTTTTAGGTCAGGTCCTCCGCAGTATGCATGGAGCATTTCACAAATCACTTATTTAACAGTGATAAAGTAAAATCACAATTCATTACTCCCGTTAAAAACAACACAGTCTGAGACCGCAATGGCACTATGATAAAACTATGATAAAACATGTGTGAAAGTGATAAAATAAATATTATTTGACCCCGACTACAAAAATAAAATATTTTATGCAAATTGATTCCTATTTCCAGTACACTTAGGTTTTATTTTAATTAAGTTGGTTAACGACGTAAAAATTAAACACCATCAATATTACTTCTGCCTTATTATTAGATATAAATAACTGTTCCTGATTTTTCACCGGTGATATAATCGTGCCAAAAAATAACAAAAAAAGTAGCAATCAGTTTCGCATCTCTGCTTACTACGCAGAGACCTAACATTCAGCAACAACAGCAATCACATTTAATCATTTTAATATACGGAGTGATGACTAAATTAAATAAAATAAAAAATTAAAAAAACTGGCAAATTATTTTTCAGTTATTTTTAACATCATAGTTTCATGTTCATGAAAGCCAGGAAATAACAGAAAGGGATTAATAAATAAGCCATAGAGGTTTGCAAGATTGAAAGAAGAATAACACTTTAAATACTTTTTGCCGTCGTGCTGGGGAGAGGTAATGTCTGTCTGGAACGATGTCTGTCTGAAGGCACGTGATACATGATTATAGAAAAGCATAATATATTTAATTGAAGCTATCAATCTTACGTCTAATTATGTGTTATAAAACTTACCAAATATAGTATAGTCATAAAATTAACTCTTATATCGATAACTTGTAACAATATATTTTATATAGTAATTTTTATATATAATTATGTTTTGCTATAAATAAATATATGTAATTAAAATTACTGTCGACATGCAACTTAAACGATCATTATTGTAAGTAGGTACAATATTTTTACGCTCAGCTTACTAACTCGACAATTGCAGGATTTGGCAAAGCAGATATAGGAGTTAGGACCCGCTGACGACCGAAAAACCGTTCATGTTGGCTCAATGTCGTAAATACGCGAAGTATAATACAGTTAATGACCTCGCTATGAGTATGCAGTAAATCAAATCTAAGCACCTAGCTACAGAGAGATATCTACAAAACTGGTGCATTCCTTGGATCGTTCAGCTTCGTGACGTAGAAATGCTGAAACGATATACCGCCACCTATCAGAGATTCCCTACAGTCCCTACAGGGTAATTTTTAAGTTAAGCTTAAGATATATCTTTTAAACGTACAAGATTATATTGAATGTATAGGTGCGCGTGGATTTGTATTTTCACGATGCGGTGGGCCCATCTAATTTACATATATGTATATGAAACAATTTTAGGTAATTTAAAATAAGGTTTGGCCAACTAAAATGAGTAGTCTGATAGTATTCGGTTTTTGGTGTTTATTTGTGATTTTGTTTTCTTTTCTTTGTCTTAGATAAGTAATCTAATCTTAAATGAGTAATTTGTATAAATGTGAAGGTAAGGCTATGCCAGTGAAGTGGATGTGTCGTCCGCAAGGCTCTGACGGAATACCAGCGCTGCAGAAACTTGTACTCTGTAGCACAAAGTGAGACAGCGTCCTTACTGACGGCGCCCTAGAGATTTTATGTATTGTTTTTTTTTTAGTTCCTATTTTTTCTTATTTACATATGGTTTGTTTGTATAACGTCGTCATTTTTATTTGGCTGCTGCTGATTAAATGTATTCTTTATTTTACAAATGACACCAAATAATCCGGAATCAATGATCACTTTTTTTTTTACACTGGCTCGTCATAGTGACTACAGAGTGCCTGATGGTAAGTACAGTGTCGTCCAAAAACGAAAGCGACTATCAAAGGATGAAAATCCGAAACTGGTCACTATGACGGGCTTTAAACCCATGTACTGTGGTCGCGATCCAGACGGGCACCGACGCCCTACCACCTCGCTGCTGCTCGTTTAGCACCACCCAGGAATCACGTGTAGGGAAACTAGGGTAAAGCCTACGGATGCGAGCAGCTTCGACTCCCAAAAGAAGAACTCCCAACTGAAGAAGGCAGGTTCTTAACCCTCAGTAAAGATCAAATGGAAACAAAAGACGGCCGTTCATAACTAGATGAGGAGGGCTGATACGACCAATAGTGGCGAATATTAAGAAAAACTAATAAATAGTCAGCAGTGTGCTTTTGGTGGTAGTGCTATTGCCCGAACTGAGTCATGACCACAGTACACAGTAAAGACCGTCGTAGTGACTTGCTTTGACCTGTCGCGTTTCGGTATCAGCTTGTGTATATTCAGTAACTCATATACCTAGGGAGAGACCTTCAGTCGTGGTATATACGGGCCGACATGATGACGGAGATTATCAATGGATATTCATTCTTTGGTCGCTTTCGTTTTTGGACTACACTGTTCTTACCTTCTGGTGCACAGTAGTTATTATGTGGAGACAGTGTAAAAAAATTATGATGCTATGAAACAAAATTGTAATGAGCTACTGAAGATCTTGTGTTCGAATCCTGGTAACGGTAAGTTTATTTGTGATGAACAGAGTAGTTTGTCGCGATTCATGGATGTGTATTTGTAAATAAGTGTATATATATCTTTGTCTAGTACCTATATACAATCGAAAATTTAGTTTGGGGCTAGGTCAATGTGTGTAGTTGTCACTAATTGTTATGTTTATGTAACTCTTACTTTTGCCGCGTCGTTTGACTGTGGAATGGTCTTCTGGCGAGCGTGTTCCCACCGTCCTATGATACTGGGACCTTTAAGCAAAGCCTAAAAAGATATTTGTGCAGGCTGGCATAATCGCTGCGAATATCGATAGGGTTTAATTATGTTTTTATGTTAATAGTCGTTTTCCTTTTAGGACTACACCATACATATCATCAGGTGTGGTATGGTCACTGGCAGTCAGTATAAAAAAAAATTGAAATTTAGGCCGAAACTTCGTTTACTGCAGCAATGACGAAAATTAAACACATCATTACATCGTCATCAAAGATAAATTAAATGTGCATACATAAGCTTAGTAAAATCTGTATTTTTACATCTTAAGGTGACAACAGAAGGACAACCACCTGATGGAGAGTGGCTACTGTTGCCTGTCAACATCATCACAAACATAGTGAAACACCGCAAGTGTATCCATTAAGATGCCGACTCTGAAAAACTGACAAATGTACATTGTTTTACAATTTTGAGTATTCATATTGGAGGCCCTTACTGTTTATTACTCACCAAAATCATTTATAAACACTCGGACAGACCAGAATTAACTTCCTATACAGGAAGTCTCACCCAACCTCTACAACCTCTGAGGATCAAATTCACAACCTACACACAATTTGCACGCTGAACCAATGAGCCAACCGAATCTGCTAATTTAAAAATTTTAAAATATATATCGAATATTTCTTTAAATTAATTTTGTAAACTTAACCAACTTTATATTAAAAGGTGCTTTATTGTTAATATGGTTTTACATTATGCTTAAATTAATTGTTAAAATAAAGCTTTACCTTTTATGAAAGCAATAAATAATATTTTTAATAATACTAAAATTCATATAAGAGTCTTATTAGAAATAAGCTGTCTTTTAAAATAACCAACATCTAACACTG
Source organism: Automeris io (assembly GCA_036320925.1). Taxonomy (NCBI): domain Eukaryota; kingdom Metazoa; phylum Arthropoda; class Insecta; order Lepidoptera; family Saturniidae; genus Automeris; species Automeris io. Next base: position 4,210,400 of record JAUDJH010000009.1, on the reverse strand, counting down.
TTTAAATTTATTGCATATTAAAGTTAGGTTTAGAATGGTATACAGTGGTAATTAGTTATGTATAGTATTTATTTAAAAAATATACTTAATTTCGAATCTACTAAATGGGACACGAATTTGGGGATTTTGTCCCTAAAAGATATTAGTTACGAAGTGGTGGATACTAGGAAAATTGTTAAAAGTTTTAAATGATGTTTCAGAAAGAGAAAATACACAATTAGCGTTAAAGTCATGATTTATATAAATATATGTGTTAAATTGAAATGCTTAATAGCATACAATCCTTATCCTAACGAAATACTTATTAAACAGCTATTTCATTTTATGATTTAAACTATAAATGAGTGCCTTCACATTTTTCCGCAGCAGTTTACAAAATTTCAGGAAAAGTTCTAAATATTTTAATAATATAATTATGATAGTGGAAATATGATAGAGGCTGGCAGCACTAGCTACTAAAGGTGTTTGACCATAAATCCAGAGTCGTACAAATTAACATAAAAAAAAGGTTTTGACATTGACATTCGGAAGTAAATAAAATGTAATTTATTTTTAATTATCTCAAAACAATAATGGTTACAAAATATTTACAGTAAATCCTACAATAATCTGGATTAAACTAAAATAATGATGAATGCTTTTCCATCTGTTTTTGTTAATAAAGTTGTGGAATCAGAGCAATAAACTACAGAATGAAGGTGAAACGAGGTTACTACGATATTTTTGTACAAACATGCGCAAAAAACACTTCGAGAATCGCCATCAGACTATACGAAAATGGAATATATAAAAAATATACCTACTCCGAACTTTACGGAGTCTGTGAATACATATCTCAAAATTTACAACAGTTGAAATGTAATAAAGGTATCATTGGAATTGTTTCAGAAAGGAATATCCTCATACCATGTGTTATCGCGGCGTCAGTATATATTTCATTATTTATAATCCTTATTTAAGAATAGATTTTACTATATTTTTAATGCATTAAAAAAAGTATTTATATATACAATACAATTACATTATTATTATTTATTTGTGGCTGTGGTGGATAAAAGACCAGTAACGATGCGCGGCGACGCGAATATTCATATGGTCAATTCCTGACTCACATCTGGGTTTTTCCACATTAAATTCGGATTTAATACACACCAGTGAAAGAAAAAATTGCCAGGAAACGCATGTGTCATCTAATAAAACTAGCATGGTATCTATTAAAAATGTAATTAGTAAGTTCCCTAAGAATGGTGATCAGCTGTGCTACTGATCGTGTTGGACACAACATAAAAGTGCAAAGTGTAGACAGCCTCTGATGTATCTCTGCTTACACTGAAAAGGGATATAGCGTGACTATATATTAATATCATTCTTATAAAATATTTTAAAACCCAGAGCCCTAGTTTGAAATTAAAATTTTAACTGGACTATTTTCTATAGAATTGTCAAACATTACCAATTGCAATATAAACAATTTTGAGAAGTAAAATTAGCCATAATTAATGCAAAGCTGCTATTAAATAAATTAAGTTTTCTATAAATATTACTAGTTTCATGACATTTATTTTTAAAAAGTTATTTCTAAATTTAATTATGTAATGTAAATAAAATTATATCTTTTTTTTAATTTCAGAGCCCATAAATGCAATACAACATTCATGTTCATAGACCCAGCTAAAGACCTAGAAACTGTGGCTAATGACATGATCCTTACTGTCATTATTACCATCAACAAAGATCAAAATGATAGAGAATTATTTGGTAAAAAGCCGGATAAAACTGTATCAGTATTTGACTTAAATCTAAATTTCTATAAGCTTGACAGTGTACTTGAAAACTCAAGACATCTTCTCCAGCATTCTTTCATTGCTATGACATCTGGCAGTACTGGAGAACCAAAACATATACAAGTTCCAATTCAATGTATACAGCCAAATGTAGATGATTTGACAAAAATGTTTAATATATCCTCAAATGACATCATATATTTTTCAACACCCCTCACATTTGATCCATCTATGATTGAGATATTGCTGGCATGTATAAATGGAGCATCCCTATTGATTGCACCAGAAAAAGCAGACATTCTTTTCCCTCAAAACAGGGAAAATTCAATTACATTCTGGCAAACAACACCATCTAAATTCTTCCAATACTCAAATGCTGATATAAAGAATACAATTTTAAGTGCTAATTCCACACTCAAAATACTAGCTTTAGGGGGTGAACCATTCAATGGTTTGAAAAGGTTGAAGGAACTAAAAGATTGGGATAACAAAACAAGGATATTTACACTATATGGGGTAACAGAAATGTCGTGCTGGGCCTGTGTTGCAGAGCTTGATTTAAACAGGATACTTACAGACAGGGAAGTACCGCTTGGGAATTGTTTATCAGAAACAGAATTAGTTGTTCAAAAAGAACAGGATACTGATAATACTGGTAAAATAATTTTAAGTGAGTAAAGTTTATTTAATAAGTTTTTAGTATCTAAGATGAAATACAATTTATTTAAATAGATCCATTTACAAACACTTAAATTGCCAGAAAAAAAAAGAATCTAGTAATGGTTCAGAAAGCAAAATCTACTGAGAAAAGCTAGAATCTTTGGTTGTTGTTCTTTTCAAAATATTGAGATATACATAAGTATACAAAGTATTGAATATCCTGTTACAAATTGTCATAATATACTACTTAATTAATTTTCATTTGTGTATTCATGTATCCATATTGCAGAAATATCTAATTGTATTTCTTAAATAAAATAAAAACTTATGTTATATGCTATTTTTATAGGATAATACATATAATTGGCAATTTTATTTATTACAGTTAGCAAAACAAGAAAATGTTTTATTTTAAACAAAATCAAAGGGCAAGAAGAAGAGAATTCTCTTAAATTTGTGGACACAGGGGATTTTGGTGAACTTAAATGTGGCACAGTATACTATAGGGGGCGTAAAGATGATTGCATCAAAAGATTTGGACATAAGATTAATTTACAATTAATAGAATCTACTATTATGCAATGCCCCAAGGTGAAAACCTGCTCATGCATTTGGCTGCCGAAACCTTTATTACTTGTGGTTTATTTTTCGTCAGAAACGCTGAGTAGTCAAGAATTGTCTGATTTCCTTAAATGTAAGCTAAATGACAAGCACTGGCCGGATAAAATAGTGAGAGTGGATAATTTACCAACCAATCCTCATGGAAAAATCTCAAAGCACATTCTGTCTAATATGTATGAAACGACAGTAGAGTCACCACAAACATTTGACGCATTAAAAACTTTGTTTGTGAAGGAATTAAAATCTACAATTAACAAAACTTTCAGTTATAATCAGATTAAAGATAAGGACTTCTTCTCAATTGGAGGTACTTCTTTTCTTGCAGTAACAATGTGCAATAAACTTTCATTAAATTGCCCACAGTTTGGCCAAGTGATTCTACCTTACCTAATGACCCAAAAGAATACCATTCAAAATATTCTGCAGCTTGCTCAAAAAGCTCTTTGCATAGACAATGTGAAGAAAGGAAAATTGAAAAGAACTAGGTTAAGTACAGAGAGCTACAAAGAAATATCTCATAAAAAATCTAGTACTGTTAACACTAATAATTCTGTAGAATTTGTTATAGTATGGACATATGACACAGGAAAATGTGTTGATGCATCCCCAACATTATTCAAAACTGATTGGTAAGTAATTTACCATAAAACTTCGTCACTTCAAACATATTTATTGTATTTAGATACAATCAGAGTAATTATAGATTTATTTCTGATTATGACAAACTGCATTTGTAGAATTTGATCCATAATAGTTAAGACTTAACTTTTATTATTGAATTTTTTTCTGTCCCACCTTTAAATCTTTGCAGACTTGTGTAGCTCATGTACATGTATATCATGTGGTTTTGAATAAAGATACATCATGTTTTATACCTAAAGGTAGTTTAAGAGGCTACCGTTTGCTATTGGGCAATTTTAATACATAAAGTGTTGACATCATACTGTTGAATTTAGAGAATGTATTTATTCCTTTTGAAGAATTCCACCTCATAAATCATGACATAAACGGACATAGATTACTCTTACAGAAAAACAATATTCCAGCAACCTATATGTAACAGTGGGAAGTCACTCGGGTAAAATAATTGTAGCGGATGCTATAGGGGGAACTTTGCTAGGCATGCTAAAAGTCAAGTCTCGTGTCGAAGCTGCCATCCTGTGCTACAGTGAAAATCCTTTGAGCCCGCCTTGTGGTGTTGTCGGCGCATACGATGGCACTATAATCTGCTTCAGGCTGGATAATTGTTCAGAAATATGGAGTATCAATGTGGGATCAATGATAAAGAGTAAGGCAACTTGTTGCAATGGATTCTTGTATATAGCGTCATATGATGGAAACGTCAGATGTATCGACATAGTTGTAAGTTATTAAAAATCTTTCATTTTTAACTAATTTAAACTTTAAAATATTTGAATGAATATATGAGTGGATATTGTAATAATTGCATAACTGTGGCTTTGGTGCCCTAGTGGATAAGGGACTGGAAACCAAGCGTGGCGACGCGAATGGTCGTGGGTTGAATTCCTGGCAAATACCTGTGGCTTTTTAAGATTAGGTACAAATTCACGCACCACATGCTCACCGCTATAGGGAAACATCGTGAGGAAACCCGCATAATATCTAACAAAAAAGTCATGTGTAAGTGCCCTGAGAATGGCGATCAGTTGTGCTAGTGGTCACTTTGGGCACGACATATAAGCGCAAAGTGGATAGAACCACCAATGTTCATTCTTTGATTCCACCAGCCCCATTCTACCTCAAAACCACTAGACATCGTGTCGGATACCATCCGTATGTGGTGGATGTTCCTTATATTCGCACGAAAAGATTCGCTTCTACATTTATCATGCGAACGGCTAAGGAGTGAAATATGCTTCCAGCCGCCATATTTCCGCGATCTTATGACCTGGAAGTCTTTAAGAGAAGAGTGAATAGGCATTCGCTAGGCGATCGCGTTTCATCATCGAACTCATCTTCACCTTCCACCAGGTGTGATTGAGGTCAAGCGTTCATCTATAAATTATTTTAAAAAAAAATGTATCTCTGCTCGCCTCGGAAGGGATATGGCGTGACGAGATAATATTATTATATTGTAGCAACAAAGTTACATTTATATAATAATTATTTTTCTCTTCTTTTTTCTTGAAGAAAGGTCTTCAAATTCGGCAGAACGATGGCAATACTGTTGATATTGCACTAGTTCACAGATGACATTACTCGCTTTTCATAAAATGGACTGTTACCTTTTTATCCACACCTTGGTATAAAAAAATATGATGTTTTTTTTTATTTCAGACAGGTTCAATAAAAGAGATAATAAATATCACCGATCAAGCAATATCTGCGGATTTAGTACTTGCTAAGAAGGAGTATGTTTTGCTGGGGACACTATCAGGTATATGCGCCAGTATTCATACAGAAACAAACACTGTGGCGTGGCGAGGAATCCTAAGCAGTCCAGTGTTTGCCAGTCCCGTACTGTATGACAAGGATAAGTATGTCATCTTTGTCGAAGTCAGTGGAGAAATACATTGCCGTACTGTTGAGAAGGGTATTAAGGTAATATTTAATTAAGGCCTAATAATCTTAGGTTAAAATAATATAGCAATTTTTTTTATAGACTTTTTACATATTATAAAACTCTTGTTCAGGTCTAAAGTAACAAGCAGTCCGAAATCTAGTAACAGTCTTTAAGTTTTAGTGCAAAGTAATTAATTAGCACCTGAAAGTATGTAACAGCAGCTATCATCAATGGTGGAGTGTTATTTTTTCATGAATTGTAAAATCAGTAAAGTTAGATTGATAAATAAGGCTGTTAGTTCACAAGATTAGTAGTATGCATTCTACCCATGTCTAATAAATTTCAATAGGGTTCACTCTGTAACAGATACTGTCATTGCTTTCATGTCTCAAAAGAACTCCTATGTGCTGCAGTGTATAATGTAATATTCGAGAATGTGTATAGGAAAATAAGGCTAAATACATGGTGCCATATTATTCATGATAATTGTACATGACCATTAGTGGTTCAGTAAAAGCAGGATATGATTACAGTAATATTATTGCTGATCAGCAATTGCTATAATTTCGACAAAAATGAAGTCTCACCATGGCAGAGCTTTTTAAAAGCTCGAAAAAAAGAAGTCTTAGTGACAGGTGGTGGATATTAAATAACTAAGCGGTAGTCAGATAAATAATATATATATATATGTATATATATATATATATATATATATATATATATATATAATATAAATATATATATATATAATATAAATATATATATTTGATATATTTCTAAAGTCAAAATTTTGTGATCTATAATTTATGCCTAATGAAAACAATATATGGGTAACTTGCACCAAGAAATTACATCTAGTTTAAATTTTTATAAATCTCTATTTAGCATTAAACTGTGCTTACTTGTCTTGCTCGAAAATGTTATCTAGTATTAACAATTGGCAAATTTAAATCACCATTAATGTTGAATTATATGCGTCAATCAAATAGCATTTTATACAAGTATTAACTAAATTTAATTTTTGCAAGTCATCCTAAAGGAGATTATATACCCATATTATTCGAAAATATTATACAGTATTGGTACATTTAAGGCTGCCTGAATGTAAGAATTAGAAGAATTAAGGCAATCTAGCACTAATCACATACTATTCACTGATAAATTATCTAGCGCCCTTACTGAATAAAAACAGAGCTAATCACAATGTTGCATCATACACTGCTTTATTTTTTTGTTGAAATACATAATTCATTTGCATTCATGAAAATACTAGATACATCTAATTAACTAAAATAATGTAAGTATGTAAAGCCTAATAATTAGATTAGTTATAAATAGATACAATTTTTCTTTTACAGATTTGGAAGTATCAAGGTATTAGAGGAAACATATTTTCTTCAATATATATCAGAGAAGTTTCCAAGCTAAAATGGCAATTGGTGTTTGGATGTTATGATAACAATGTTTATAGTATTTACATTAAGAATTTCCAGCCTAGTTTACATTGGAAATCGGAACTGACTTCACCTGTGTATTCAACACCTTGCAGTTTGAATGATAAATTCATTATTGCTGCTTCTACTAATGGTAAACTATGCATAATTTATGTAGAAAATGGTATAATTTTGGCAGAGTATTCTTTCCCAAGTGAAATATTCTCATCTCCCAGTGTGTATGGAGAATACATATTTATTGGGTGCAGAAATGATCACCTATACGCTATAAAATGTATACTTAACCTGTAAAATTAATTATTAGTAGGTACTGACAACTTGTGATAAATTATGTAAAAATGTATGTTTAATATAAATAAAAAATAACTAACAACTGAAAAGTGTTTTAATGACCCAGTGATAAAAGTGACCTTGTGGTTGATATAAATAAAACAATATTTTCATATAATGTAACTTTATTCATGATCTTACAGAAATATACATAAAGTAATGAGCATTTATAATTTTGACAAGTTACAAACATGATATGATTACAGAATTGAATAATGTACCAAAATGGAATGCTTATTTGATACAATATACATCTAAGTTCAGTTGTGCTGACCACCTGAAGGTTTTGTATACTTAAAATAATAAAAGCCACCTTAAATTTACAAATAAATCGTTTAAATAACAATCATATATTTTTGGTAATAAAAAATATTTAAATTATTTGTTGGTACTGCAAGCAGGGAATATAAGCACAGAACTGTGGCCTGAGCTCTTAAATCAATACCCAAAATCCCAAGGAGCATACCATTTGTTATTAGCACAGTTCTTAAACAAATATAACTAACAAGCAATTTACGTGTATACAGCATGTTCACTGTTCTTCCTCTCCTAGTTCAACTTTGACTTTAGAGAAATCAAAATCTTCACCTGTACCCCATTTGTAAATCTTAATCACATCCAGGCAAGTTGTTTCAAAATGTGTTGTAGCATCATATGATTCAGATACAAAGATTTGGCTGTCTTGCCCATCATCAATTGGCTCATAATAATCTGATATAGATACAAACTTTTGCCTGACAGGCCCCAGAAGATCAAGGCCAGGCTTAATCTCAGATTCCGGATCTTTGGTTTCAACAGTAGTGGAAACCATGGCTATGAACCATCCTTTAGCAGCAACTTGGTGTGTATATGATACCACGGAAACATAAATATCAGAATGCCTGCCTACTTGTTTCTGAGGAATTATAATCTGAGTAGACAAGGCATCCTTGGTATTTGCTATTGGATGGTTTAAGAGACAAATGCATCGGATTACCTGGCCCTTCTTACGTACACGATCTGGGACATAGCTGGGGTCACAGTAGACTTGTTTGCACTTAGCAACCTCATTACCAGAGCGCACACCTATAACTTTCCCACCTTCTCCTAGAACAATCTCATCAATTGGTTTATCCAGCATATATGTTCCTCCATAAATAGCGGAAAGACGAGCAAAACCCTGGGGAAGTTCACCCAATCCATACATGGGATAAAGATATGGAGACTTACCATACTTGGCGAGGGAATCGGAGTATAGCTTAATGCGACGGATGGTCTGAATAGCTGGCTGTTGGAGGTAATTATCATCCAAATAAAGAGCAAGAGCATGGCCAGTAAAATCTTGAGTGTTTTTGTCTAGGCCAAATTTGTCATATAGTGACTGCATATTACCAGTAGCTGCATCAAATTCCTTCCAAGTCTTCGTGTCTTCTTCCTGGAAGTCCTGTACATAGATAAGGAAGTTGCGGAAACGCCTCTTTTCGAACATTCCCATGAGATCAGATGCAAGCGCTTCCTTTTGATCGACAGGCACTTTAGAGATCTTTCCTCCTTTGTACACGTAGCTACCTTCGATCGACTTGAACTCCAAATAACGGGTGACGCCCGTGTGGATGAGGAGTTTCACCAAAAGCCCGTTGGCCATCAAAAATTTGGGGATCAAGTCCACGTTCCAGTCGCGACCTCGGCCGTATGTTTCGTCAGGCGCCGGAGCGTTGAACTTTGCGAACAACTCCTCTAACGGGGTAATCGACGCAGACTCTCCGCCGTAATACTTGTTTCGATCAATGTGTAATACCTTTTTGCCCGAAACAGAAAGCATACCACTGAGGATGCATTCTTTTAAACCGGTGCCCAGGACGATCGCGTCGTATTCTTCATCCATGGTGAAAGTTTATGAAGAAATATTCTTGCACGAACAAGAAACCGGGGTTGAAATGTCAAAATGTCGGAAAGAATATGTCTGCCGTCGGTGACGTCGACTATGTGCCAAAGAAGAAAAATATGAACGAATGGAATTTTATTTATATAGGATCTTTCTATATTGAGGGAAAAAAATGTATTGTTTTTTTACACAATAGTAATCACTAAACTCGTTTGGTACTGAGGTCGTTTCCTGTTATCATACGTGATAACAGAAGTGATGATAACAGTAATGAAAATCTCTTCGTTTCGTAATTTCAATTTTTTTGTAATTCGAGCTCAATCTTATTATTGCATGGCGAAATTTTCCTGATATGAAAATAAATTCAAGCTAACTGATATTACTTTTATTGACAATCTTATCTTGACACTTGGCATGCGGGCATACTTCGTTGCCAAATTACACGTGCAGCGGGCGTTCCCACGTTCAGCTTTAACAGAGGTTATACACTTATACACAGGTTTTTACAATATAGCAAGAATCACAAATGATCACAGGGAATAATAATATATATAATAATATATATATAAGAAGGAAGGGGGAAGAAAGAGTTTTTTTTTCTAGAAAATACACACACCTATGATTTTTGGCATTGAACACAATCAAACTCTTCATTCGCCCCAAGAAAAAATGAAGTTCAAGGATTGACAGAGTCCAACAACCAAATCTTCCCGTTTCCTGATGGGGTCCTCCTGACAACAAGTGCGCTTGCTGCAATAATCCTCATGAACCGTGCTATCATCTGCATAACAATGTTTACTGCCCATAGACAGCATTGATATGCAAAAGAAACAGGGCGGGAGAAAGTACGGACAGAGCCTTGAGAAACTCGGGCATTAACAGACACGAACTGTGACACGAATTCTACGCTCGTGCAGAAAGCACGAGACCCATGAACATGAGGTTGTCGAAAAGACCGTACGCTCGAAGCTTGAGGAGAAGGCCTCTGTGCCAGGTCCTTTCAAAAGCCATGGCTATGTAAAAAAAATTAAAAATGTAGCATTGGAACGGTATAAACTGCTATGCACTGATAATAACTAGTTATTAAGTTTTTTTTATATATATTTAATAACCGAAATGATGACTGTTTTGTAAATTAAATGGATTCAATAATAACTTATTGTACACTTCACTGAATTTAATCTCCTTTACTATGAATTATATTCATTTCAAATTATTGTAATATGTAACAGTCTCCAATGTGTAGTAATTCCAAATTTATTTCAATGTATGCTTATGTTGTATTTGAAGGTAACAATATACGCAATACACAGATAATATAGATCACAGATCGTTATATGCTTATTAAATCAAATAATTCTTTAATTTTTTTATATTTATTTTTGATTTATTTGTAACCAATAAAAGGTTAAGGCCGGTTTTCATCAAAAAGCTAATTTGTATCAAGCACAAATATAAATTTTCATATATTTATACTGCATATTTTTTTAGATATAGAATAGAACGAACTTTAAAAAAATAACTCACACGATGAAAGTTACTTAGTTAATGTATTCTTTTTTCTTCAATACAGGGGGTTAAAGTGCGTAAATATCAATGAGTTTTCTTATGATATATGTATTATTTAAAAGAGTAAGCCGGTTTATAACAGTTATCCGTACACTCATCCCTAGACTTCACGTTTTCCATACTTCAAACCCCTCTATAACTGTCATGTAATGTCATTTGTTAACATTGTCAAATTCGACATTTTATCTTTAGTTATTTTTGAGTTTTGTTCAGTTTCGTTCATACGGTACTTGTTTGCGCTGTGGTGGTCAAATAAATACAAGTTTTGTTCGTTTCAATGAACTGTAGTATGATTGTTATACGGCTAATAATTATATGCAGTTTTTATTCATGTGATAATTGAAAATACGAAAGTCGTTTATGTGTGTATTTGCAAACAGATGATTCTTAGCCATATGTTTGGACTTGTGTTGCTTGATCTCCTCGAAATGCTTCTATCGGATTCGCGAAAGAACACGACAGTGCGACAGTTTTAAATGAAAGGGAAATCTAGATCATTCGCCGTTCAGATGAATAAAAATGTCAACAGAAGGAAGCGGAGAGACTCCCCCGACGGTGCCGTGTTTACCGGGGGCACCGGAGCAGACGTACTTGTTTCCCAAAGTGAAAGGACATTCGAGATCCATAAGCCATGGCGGCACGCCGATGTTGGCTGGCAACCCGGCCACGGCTCGACCGCCCTTAAAGTCTGCCTTGCGTGGGCACCAGCGCGCGCTCTCTCACGGCCAAATAGGCGAGGGCTCTCGTACTGGGTCTGGACCCGGTCATAGTCGAGCAGGCAGTCGCACAGACTTCATCCTTCCCCCAGGACACAGGGAGCCCGCCCCAGTTAGTGCGCAGCCACGACTCGGCTCGGTTCGCGTGCACCACTCACGACAAGCCTCGCGATCAGACTCTATCTACACCATCAGACGTACCTCCGTAGTAGGACCTTGGAGGCGAGCCGCCTTCTGGCTCATGCGACGACAACAGCCCCCAGTCGACAACCGCCATATAGTTGTCATCCCTAACCACTTAGTGCCTGAAAAGACCCCTCCAAAGGACCACCCCAACGGACACAGATGTAACAACAAAGTCAGGACTACAAAATACACTCTACTATCATTCTTGCCCAAGAACTTGTTTGAGCAGTTCCACAGGATTGCCAATGTGTACTTTATATTTATAGTGTTGTTGAACTGGGTGCCTGCAATTAGTGCGTTTGGTAAGGAGGTTGCTATGCTTCCTGTGCTGTTTGTGTTAGGTGTGACAGCCATAAAGGACTTGTTTGAGGACCGGCGAAGGCACATGTCAGACAAGAGAATCAACAACTCTTTCTGTAGAGTTTACAAAAAGTGAGTAATTTATTTATAGTAAGGTTATCATAGATATTCTTAGTTATAAAAAACCTTATGGCGTAAGTAACTATTAAGGTAAAATCACCATATTATGCTATGATCCATTTAGTCAAACAACTCTCATAAACACTTTTGAAGCAACAAAATACTCCCAAGTGTAGTATAAGCTCCATTTATTTTTCAGTAATTCAGGCAAAATTTCTACATAGGACTGTGAGGATCGATGTGAGACCAGCAACCCCGGAGTATCAGACTCTTGACTAAAAAGCCCCAGAGTGTCCCTCTTGTCAAACACCCAGGCCTGGGAAACAAATTCCAGTCCAGTCACCCGAGGAGCAAATAGCCTTATTCAGGCTGCCTTTTTGGAAGAGGTGGGTGTAAAGACCCCATGCCTCCAAATTTTTTTTCACTAAGGGTGTGTTGAACACTATACACCACCTCCCTCTTCTCCGGGCAGCAGACTCCCTCAAGTCTACTGCCCCTTAGTATGAGCTCCAAAAGCAAGTAACCTCAGCTCAAAATGTCAAATAATTTAAAAATCATCTAGCAAATATTATCTCAACTACAAAATTGAATAATTTAAAAATTATGAAGTAGGACCAGAGTCCTTATCAGGTGTTTTAATTTCCTGCTTGATAATAAATTAATAGAATGTTTTTCCTATCCAAATTATCAAATTTTCCTGTGTGCAATATAAATGAGTTATTATTATATTTCAAGACTTTTCACAAATATACTGGAAATACCTAAAAATATCAAATATCATGTCACACTCTAACACATGAAAGGTGTAAATAATTTTATAGATTATTAGCAAAATTTATACTATGTATCCTCAATATTATGTTCATTAACTTAAGGAAAAGACAGAATATATTTAAAAATTAATAATTAGCTCATTTTGTACCTGCAAAATCCATTCCATCCATTTTCCACATTTTACTTGCGGTGTCTACATGCTATAACAGGCATTTGGTATTTATTGACACAAATATAGGCATTCTTTCATATAAATATAGAAAATATTTTTTATAAAAAAATGTAAAATCAAATGATATAAAATTACTATACAAATGATAAAATCAGAATCCTCCTATTCTGTTACACATCCATATCTGAAATTCCATATTCCCAACAAGTTTATATTACATTTAATTGGATGATAAAACTGTACAATGTTGACTTTAAAACTTTTATAATTAATGGGTTTCAATCTTTGGTTGTCACATAGAATTACTGTGACAAAGGCACAATGAATTAATATGTAATATTTCTACAATAACAGTATTAATAATTACCTATTACATGTTGTCATTGTGAAGAACTGAAGAAAATATTATAGACTATTTTGTTATGATGTTACTTTTTACCTAAATGTAATAAATAGATTTCTTTTTTTAGTTATAATGCTTTACTAAAACAAATTTTATCTTAAAAATCAGGAAATTTTCTCCTATAATTGTAATTCGATTTTTATTAAATTATTCCATTTGTATACTAATTGTAAATACAGTATTACTATTGTTACCCAAGAGACAAGAACATTATTTGAGGGAGGATGGAGTGATAATACAATGGTAGTCAATGACCTGTCTGCAACACTTAAGGTTCTGGGGACAAGAACTAGCAGTGGCAAACTTTTCTATGATAAATAAATTAGTTTGCTGTGAGTCTTGGATGTGTATATGAATTTAAGTAGGGATATATTTATCTAGTTCCCATAACATAAGTGTAAGCTTGCTTTGGGACTAGATCAATATGTATTTAATTTTCCACAAACAGTATTATTGTTATTATTGTTGGAATGTGTTTGCTGTCAAAGCCATTTCACCTATGGCCTAAATAGACTACACATTGGAATGTTTAATTAGATTTTATTAGATTTAGTATTTGACGATGCATCCGGTCTGTTCAGATCAATCACCTCATATTATATTATATCACAAAAAGATTTGCTTCTACATTCATCATATGAATGACTAAGAAGTGGAATATGCTTCTAACGGCGATATTTCTGTGATCTTATGGCCCGGGAGTCTTTAAGAGAAGAGGAATAGGCACTTGTTGGGCGGACATGGTTTATCATCAGACTAATCTTCACCTTCCAACAGGTGTGATAGATCAATATGGCTATAGATATGACTCTTATCTTACTAATTACCAATAACCTTTGAATGAATGAATGAATGGTCATAAATCCAAATTTGGTAATTTCCAGTTTAAATACTGATTAGGCAACACATGCTTATCGTAATGAAAGCCAATGAGGTAATTATGTCCCTTAAAAATGTTTTTTATGGATCTGGTAATACACACATTTACAGCCATGTATCAATGCTGTGCATCCTATAAAATCATAAAAAGCATTATTTTGTTATACTTGAACATTCAATAAATAAGGCAATTACCAGAATAGAGGTCTTAGACTGCAAATGGAAACAAATTTTAAACCAATATATGTATTAAATATCCAAGTGCAACCAGATAATGCTCTTTTATGCTTCTATAGAATATACGCCACTGCTATGTGGTTACTCCCATTAACGTATCTCAGTTCACCCTAAATACCTAATTATATAGCGTGATATAATTTTATAATTTTTTTACAGTTTACTAAATGTAAAAAATATTGACACGGATAGTCAAGATACAATTCTATGTAGTGTTTTTGTTACATTAAGTTACATACCCCAAAACTCATGTTACTTACCTACATAGAGATGGTACCTCTGGTTTGAGAACCATTGATATCCATTATTTAATGCTTGTTGAAACGGATTACGCCGCCGACATCGAATGATGGCGTAAGTGTTGAGCAACATTCCGTTTCCCTCACAACGTGTACATTTCATCTCTTGTAAAATAGCGTTACTTGCGTGGTACTGGAATAACAGCAAATATGTTAAATAAGCACATGTATCATCAAGCTTTATCACTTTCGGGGTAACTGGTTTTTTTTATATTGATGTGTTTTTCCCTAAGATGCCTTCTGTCACGATATGTAATAAATCGATAGGTACTTTATTTAAACTTTCCAATTTACTTGTGATAACGCTATACGTGTTCCTTGGTTGTTTTTTTTACACTGGCTTGACATAGTGACTACAATGTACCTGATGTTAAGTATATTGTAGTCTAAAAACGAAAGTGACGCTCAAAGGATGTAAATCCGTTTATAGTCGCCGTCGTCATGTCGGCCCACATATACCGCGACTGAAAATCTCTTGGTATATGACTTACACAAGCTGATCTCGAAACGCGACAGGTCAAAGCGAGTCACTATAACGGTTTTTACACTTGTGTACTCTGGTCATGACCCAGTTCAGCATTCGCCCTACCACCAAAAAAAAACAGTGCTAAACAAACAGCAGTCAGAAGACCATCATTTTTCTTCAACCGATTCGTAACCACAATGCTTGGGCACAGAGATGGGCAAAATGTAATCTGATTAACGATTACAAAATGTATTCGTAATTTTAATTTTGTTGCTCTGTGACCATGATTAAATCCCTTCAAAACATTAAGGACTCATAAATGGGTATGCAATTGAGGATTCCGTATTGTTTAAAACATACATGAGCAAAATACAGTCATATTAATGAAGAAAAACGCAAAATGTAATCGTAATAGGTTTTCATTAATCAGATTACATTTTGCCCATCTATGCTTGGGCGTAAATTCCGTCGTGCTAGTTACGTTGATTTGCCGACGGCGGCTGTTAATATAATTAGTCTTGGCAATCGTCAAACAAGTAAATGTTTGAACATTTTCGTTGTTTGTAATTAGAGTATTTCTAACAAAAATAATAATATTAAATCTACAATCCACAACTCCTAAGTGCGCGGATAAACATATTCTAATTGTGTGTTGTAAATACTCTGTTTACTTTAATTAAAAAAAAAAAACATCTACACACGTATTTCCCCAATACGTACATTGTGCATCACCCTGTATATTTTTCCTGGAATAATAATAAAGTGCTAGCTCATTAGGAACTGGTTCTATACAGGGTGAAGATGTTTCCAAGAAATGTCAAACTTTGAGCAAGAATCGATATTTTTATTCCTGGTTACAACAATAGAACAATCAACAATGGCTTTATTTATCAGTACTCATGATATGTTACAATGAAAGAATTTTTGGCCATCGCGTCGCGTCTTTTCCCAGAAGTAAAGTAAATACTACATACATCAATGTTTACGACTTCGTTCCTCAAAAGGAAAAAAACCCTTAAAGGATCTCTTCTTTGTCCGCCTGTCTGTCATGACCCTTTTTTTCTCAGTTACGCTTGGAGCTATATTAAGTTAAAATTAATAATAAATACTAATGTCTCTAGTATCTTGTAATTCTAATAAAAGTCTATTACCAACAATAAGATAGTGCGGTAAAAAACATAAAATTACAAGTGTTTCGCGTTTTATTTTTTAATAACGCGAAATACAGTGCCGATTTCAGAACCCCTCGGAATTGCGTAGGTTGCCATGCGAATACGTTATCACAAATAATCATGTTAAGCTACCAGATAATAGTAAGGCATATACCCACTTTTTGTATACAGGGACACAAATCCACAAAATACAATAATATAGAAAGAATCTCTCCGTCAATTTTTGTTTGGTCAACTTAGATGGTAATACTCCTAGGAGTATTCTATCTCTGAATATCTTCAAATGAAATATAAATTTATTATTAAAATTTCCAAAAACTAAGAAAGCAGAATCTACTGAGAAGACCCGGCAAGAAACTTTGGTAGTTGCTCTTTTCAACATAATGTGATACACAAAGGAACGAATGAAAAGTTGAGTAGGACCTTAAACAATCGTTTCAAAATATAGCAAAACATTTCGATTTACGTCCAAACCGGGCCTACAAAAAATGCCCTTGTGTTAACATCCAAAAAGTTCACTGATTGAAAACTATGAGCGCTCCCCCACTTGTCCAATAAAATAGAATATGTTTTTTTAAAAAAAACATATTCTATTTTATATCATGCCAATATTCTCAAAATTCTTCAAAATAGAAAAACTGGACTTTCTTAAGCCGTCTGATATATTTTACCGGTGTGATAGTCCGTATGTCCACTTCCAATACTAGACACCAATCCATTTGGGCTTGAAACCGTCATTCTGCAGATAAAGATGAACACAAGGGTATCTCTTTAAAAAAAAAACAATAATATTGATGTAATCATGGTAAGGGTAATCCTACAGTGCATTCCTCTTTTCTATGGTACTGAGCGCTGCGTAATGAGTTGTTGCAGGCCGTGTGGCTAGAATGTGTAATAATTTATTGTATAGTCGCTCAAATACCGTGTAGTCATTCTGCGAAGACCGTGTTGCAATATAAAAAAAGGCCGATACAAAGTTTTTCGTTTTGGATTCTGGTAGTGGGTACTCGACAGCGAAGTCCCAGGATTCGCTGCCGAATCACGATAACAATACGCTGTTGATCGGAAAAGACTTTAACAACTAAATCATGCTTAGAGAGCGAACACTTAAGATGTTCAGCCAGCGAGTTTATGGGTTGGGTGGCAACGCAAGTATACCCTTGTGGGTACGGACCTCGATTTGGGGGACCAGCCAGGGAAACCTACGGTGATCTACTAGCGTTTCGGAAGCGTCTACCTTGAGAAGAAACGCCGGAAGAAACTCAAGGCGTCGGAAAAGTCACGATGTATCATTGTCTATGCATTTACATTGACAAGGTGTCCGATGTAGGCGACTGTCTGGCGTTGAAAGGCAGCGTGTCAAGTTCGCGGTCGTTACAGCTGAGAGCGCTGCAAAGTATATAGTGCACGTATAGTGGTATATCGCTAGCAGCATCTGCGAGAATCGGGATCGTACCTTAAGATATAACTGTACGAGGAAAGGAAGACTTCCTTATCTGTCACGCACAAGACGAATCTGCAAAATAAACAGACTGTGAATATCTCAGCACGAACTTGATAAACCAATTCGAAATAACTATCATTAGGTAATTGTTGGTTGCTTATGAATTACTATACCGCTTTGAATCAATTACCTGTATTTCATTATTATTACGTTTATTTGTTGCGGTACTCAAATTTTTAGGTCTACTAGTTTTATAAATCATAATTTCAAAATTTCCGAAAGCTCTTTAATGAAAAATCATCTTGGAATATCACATTTCTCACATGGCAAAAATATAATAATATAGAATTTTTTACCAATACATTCTCACACGCTGTAACCCGAAAATACTAATATCGAAATTGCGAACCATCGGAATCATTGACACGTGAGTTCTTCTAATTAGTTTTACATGAAGAAGCAACTCAGGACTCCGTGAAATTCTAGTTTCTTCTTATTCAGTACTATTTTTGGGCGAACTCTGTAAAATGTGCGTTAACACCTTTTCTAAAATTGTAAATTAAATACAGTACGGTAGTTTTTATTAAAAACTTGATGACCTTGTAAGCTTTTCGCCCATGTGCGACTTACAATTAAAACTGGTGAACTTTCTTTGAAAATGGCTTTACCCCTTTTAGAGGTGGAATGGGTGACTACGTCATAAAAATAATCTAATGAAAACAAATTTTTTTAAACAGTTTCAGTAGATTCTACGGTGTTGTTTCCATCATATTCATTATTCTTAAATTTTTGCAATTGTTTATCGATTAACTCAATAGATATTATATAAGTGAAATCTTACGGTAAACTTAGGTTTTATTACACATAATACTCGAATTTATCGAAAATGTTTCATTTGAAATCATTGAGTTATCGATTCTCGGAACTAAATCCACTTATGAGTAATTGGTATCAGAGCCCTATACGGCCTCTATACATTTTAAAAGTATAGATAAATATTTTCACGTGAATTTTTTTTATGACTTACAGGCTAACTTATCCTCAATCAAACCTAGTGGTTAGTGAAGATGAGACCAATGAAGATGATATTTAAGCAAACATGCTATGTGTATAATCAGGATGATTTTTTAAATAAATCAGTAATATAATATATATAATATAGTATAATATAAGGAGAATTGGAACACTATTAGAGAACAATATTTATGAAACTACAATGATGTTTTTAAAATTAAAACCTTGCCAAGCCGCAATTAAGCTTGCATTAAAAACAATTAAAGTACATGATTTGGGAATGAAATTCAGTAATATGTCATCAAAAATACTTGATGTAATAGATAATTTTGATCATATGGATGAAATTTTACTTTCTACACTGACCTGCCGTGTTTGGATACCTTAAGTCGTAGTGAAAATGTGAACTTGGCTATTTCTGCTAGGGATACCTACTAAAGTTAATTTTGCACAATTGACCTAGAAAACAAGAAGCCTCTCTTTATTAATTTAGCACTCACGGCTCACTGCTTTATATTGCAATAATGATTTTAAAGTGCTACGAAAATTTTATTTTACACACGGAGCATTAAGCTTCCAAGGTTAATAAAACATTGTAATGATGATACCTTCTATGTATTATTTCTAGTCGTAAAATATTCACACTAGGTAAACTCGAAATATGATGAACGCTGAGTGAATAAATATTGAATTAGTCAAGGTTTTTTTTCCACCCTTCCATGCACGCTAACTGTAGTTAGGGCTTTGTGAATAAATATTATATTAGTTGACATTTGATACATTTCTTATGGTGTTTTTCCTATTAATGAATTATTACATTTCAAAAGTAATAGGGCTATTGCTATTTTGTCTTGTGTTAGAAAAGTATTCGATATATATTATAGTTTTAAATGTTTATATAGACATCTATATGTATATCGAAAACGTGTTTTGTTTTTGATAAATTGACCTATTAGACTGGCGGAAAACTATGATTAAATAAAACTAAATAATAAACTTTATAGAAAAGAATTAAAGTTTATTCTGATGTGATAGGGCGATTACCAAAAACCACACCACTATGGTACTCTGTACCATAAATGGGTCAAATGTAATCAGATTAATGAAAAACGATTACATTTAGCGTTTTTCATCATTATTATGACAGCATTTTGCTCATCTATGTTTTAAACACTACGAAATCCTCAATTGCATACACATTTATGACGCCTTATAGTTTTGAAGGGATTTAATGATAATTACAGAGCAACAAAATTATAATTACGATTACATTTTGTAATCATTAATCAGATTACATTTTGGCCATCTCTGTTGTATACTGTGGTTGCGATCCCGTAACCAAGTGTAAAGACCGTTACGTTGACTAGCCTTTCGGCCTACCACGTTTCGGGATTAGTTTGTGTACATCCATTTGTTTATATCTAGAGACCTTTCGTCGTAGTATACGTAGGCCGACATAGCCAAGGCGACTGTCAACGGATTTTCGTCTTTTGGCAGTCGTTACACTGTACTTTCTACAGTTGAAATGTAGTAACTTTGTCGGACCAGTATGAAAAAAAGTCTAGTATAAGACCTGATATAGTATTTTAAATCCATTTTAAGGTTTCATCTACTTCCCAGAAAAGTATAGAACATAAGTGAATTAGACATTAAACGTGTTGAATTTTAGACCTAATAAGTTACGCTAGGATTTTTTTTTTGTTAACCCGGTGGAAATTCCTTCGGACCGTCAGGAGAGTGGTGAGGGCCACTCCCCCTGTGAGTCGGACTTGCACCGACTAAAACCACCGGGGTGCCAGCACTGCCTACTCTTCGCCTTCGCCGGGCCTAGGGATCCAGATACTTCCGAGGGCCCGGCGAGAAGTTACGCTAGGCTGTTATATCAGGTCAACTGATATGCTCATTCGACCCTGAGTAACAATATGAAGTTGACCACTCTTTGTATTTTGCATATTAATATTTTAAATTCCATTATAAAACGCAGGTAATTAACATAAATTTGTGGCTAATGTATTCATCTGCCATTGGAGCATAAACATATTACTAAATCATATATTCAAGGCTTCGATTCTAAAATATTAACATAGTTCTATAGACTAAAAGAGAGACTTTCTTTATATTTTATGTAATTTCATGAACGGTTGAACCGGTATTACCTAGATTGAACTATTAGTAATTCAATTTTATTGCTATTTTATATTGGCTTTTGTGTTTTAATATTAAAACCCTCATATTTTATTTATTCAGAGAATCTAGACTAAATTGTTCGAAAGTTTTCGGGAATGAGAACAAATATTACTAGTCGTTTGTAGCAAACGGAGACCTCACGGCATTATTAGATTGTAACGGCACGGAAAAAATATTTTTCGGAACCTTATTCTTAACATTTAGCACCATTAAAGTAATACTAAACGTAATTACAAAATTTTATAGAAGAACGGATAAACCTGCCAAATATGAATCGGATTCACGTTCAGAGTGTTCCATACAAATTTATTCCATACAAACATACCTACAAGAGACAGTATTTGACAGTAGTTTCAACTGACACTTCCACGCGGTCCTGAGTAAATCAGGCTTGAAACAAAGATAGGCCGACAAGGAAATGGTTCTATAAAAGTTTCTTTATAACCATAACGGACGCCTCAATCAAACCCTTACGAGCTGGTAGCTTATAAAATACGAGAGTAAATGCGACATTGTTTCCATGGCCCCGCATCCACAAAGAATTCATAAATGACGAGTCTAATTTCAAAACCCACTATAACATATATTTTTTTAATCCCATAAATTTATAAAAACTTATAATTAATCTTTGACTTAACAATTACATTCTTTTAAAGTATTTTAAATTATTCTAGAATGAAAAAAAAAAATTCAAATTCAAATTCTTCAAATAATATATGCTTTGATAAAAACATTTCAAATTACTATTAGAACTATTAAGTAATTTTGTACGAAAATTCGTTTTAGCGGGTTTTGAAATTAGACGCTTCAAATAAAGTGTTATATTGTTCAAAGGTTATATTGATATTATGTGTATATCCGTTATTGGACATTTATAAAATAATAAGGAAGTCGTGGAATAGGCTATATCAATCAAAGATATTGACATAAGAATAATTGAATAGGTACACACGTGCAACGGTTGATATAAGTGAAATATTGTATGAGCTCGTCGTGTTCTTGAACTTTCCAGGCGCCTCGGCTCGTTTAAACTGATTTCAGTTGATTGGCTCGAGTGACGATATTCAAGGTCTTTAGAGTTAAATATGCTGTAATTGACTTTGATTTTCTAAATTGTATTCATTGTTGCTAGAGTACAAGATGTACTTACATTTTACATAATTTTACGAAATATATGGAGAGAAATGTAAAATCCGATATATCTAATTGCCTTCATTATATTTATTCTTTACATTACTTAATTAATTTAAAAATATGTTATTGGTTATGGAATGGTTGAATGTTATGATAAATTTCATGTTTTTATAGTAAAGTTGAAGGGGTATATTAGACATAACAGCTCTTAAACGCCCTCTGCACTTTCCAAATTAGGATAAAAGATGAATTGGGATTAAGATATCAGAGTTTTTGTAAATAACTATAAATCCGTTTGTACTTAAATACTAATATACGGATACTACTGTTTTGCAGAATCGGATCGGTAGGTCTAAAAGCCCCTTTAATTTTGTTTTCTAAATTAAATTCTGCCCGCGAATTCGCTTAAGCTAAATGTAAAAATGCTGCAGATTAGACGAGTTCAATATTTTGTTAACGGGTTTAATGTCGGTGACCGTTTTCTAAAGTATTAATAAAATCAAATTTACTAATTTAAGGTTTTCGTAAGAACGAATCCCCGGCCAATCATAGTCGCATACGAAAACCTATTAATATATGTTACAAATTAATGAAAACAAAACCTTTATACTGTATTTACCATATCAATCAGGGTTTATTACAGCGCCATTTATCCATAAACATACCCATTAGAGCAGCGTAGTAATGACAGTAGCGATGAATATTGAATGAGAGTGTAAAGTAGGTTTAGACGCTGCCAGGGCGCTATTTTCAAGCGATCGACTTTTTTGTTTATTATAACTGGAAAAGAACTCTGAGACCGGCTAAAATCACTAGAGATTATTGCTCGCTCAAGACTTAAAATTTCGTATAATATTGCAACAAAAACAATATAGCCATAGAATAAAGAATTAGCACAGGTAGGATCCTGTGAAGTATTTTTTGTGTCTACATATAGTCTACTATAAAGTAGTGTCTTCTTAGATCAGAAAGAGTGACTTTAGTATGAAAAGTCAAGATTTTAAGACGACTTTATTATTTTTTAGAACACTTATCAAGAATACATACTATAATAGTATCGATGTATACACCTTCAGAGAGGGAGATATAAAACCACGGCTCTTTCTGATTATGACTATTATTTACAATGTAAATGTGTTATTCATTGTATATTATCATTGAAACACTCATTATTAATCAATCAATATTCTATTGTATAAATAGTAACATGCGTATAACCATTTAGAAACATTAGAAAAATCAAGATCGTTAACATTAGTCATAAATTTGAAAAAAGAAGGTTAATTGATATCTAGCGGTTTTTACATAGTATACTGAGTATTTCTCTATATAAAAATGTCGATATATCAAGAATATGTTCCTCGGTTTCCTGAACTGGGTCAACGTTCAAGGTCAGATTGTCAATCAGTACCAGACATGAACATTGTTAGGCTTTTGGTGCTAGTAATTATGTACCTGGTTTAAAGTTGACGTTGAATATAGTATAATGGTTTAGTGCGTCATTATCATTATCAGTTCGTATCTTTTGCATTAAGCTAGGTGGAGCGACGACTTGCGAAAGGCTGGAGACAAATCAGCTCAAAAGAGTCGAAGGCCAGGCACAGTGGTGCTTATTAGGAAATGCCTGTGTCAAGCAGAAGGCTAGTGTTGACCTGATGATGATAATAATGATCGTTTCCACTATTGGACGTTTTTTCACAAGACTTTAACTGATCTTTGGTTTTGGCAGTCGCTGATTGAGAAATGTAGTAAGTTATAATTCCATCTCTCCAAAAACGTTTTCAAGTAAAATGTCTCGGTTTAAACTGTCTAAAAAATTGTGCTGTATAAAATAATTAATAGTTACAATCGTGTTAAAATAGCCCACTTAATTTTTATTCCAAAAAAATTCCAAATGGAACTTTATGTGCCGTAAATACTCGTATAAACTTTTATCACTGTATAAATACAGAATACTCGAAAATACGCATAAACCGAGCATATAAAAATAAAAATTATATTGCAACAGACTACAGTTGGGATATTACCTAAAGGTCACATTATAAAAAAGCAATGCAGATGATTTCATTAATAACCATGATTGGTTATTTTATTAATACTACGTGAAAAATATATATTTCTTCCCGTTAAAAAAGTTAACAAGGTCTCGGTAAACGATCGAAGTTGTAACAAAAAGTGGAAATGCTCTTTCTAGGTCGAAAACGTAGCTTTTGTTGCAGTTGACTACGGCGACAATCGACATTTCCTGACTAGTGTGACGTCAACTTGCTTGGCGTTTATAGTATAAAAGTGTACCTTTTATATTTTACAGTAATATCATTTTCAATTTTATTTATATTAAAAATCAGTACTATGAAAGAGACATAATTTAAAGATTACGAAGTCATACCATGCCAGGCGTGTATGAGCAGTCGGTAAATTCATAAGTTTTACAAGCATAGAATAAAATAGATAGATTACTTACATCAAACATGATAATTTATAAATGAGATTTGTATCTTTTTTATATACTCTTTTATTGGCTACCTTATTATCCACTGGTTTAACGTACAGCGACGGTACCACGTTCTCTTATAGCAGCATTTTTCCAATATACTTTTAAATTTTATCATATCCTCTTGTCCGCGAAATCTCATTACAGGACTTTCCACAGACAGGTTTGAGCACTAATTTTGGTTTAGAAAAACCAGATTTTTTCTAGATCTGATTGGAATTTTGCATAACTCCAATTACTTTTATGTAATTTCTTACACTGCACTTGACTTTGAATTGCATTTCTTTCTATTCTATGAGAAATAATATGAGTTATCTAATAAAAGAACTTTTTACCGCGTCCTTTAATGGGACGCATTACTGACGAATTTATATTAAATTATATATATATATATATTTTATTCAAACAATGTGGTTTCATGATGGCGGGCCTGAGCGCTTACATATGCTTGATAACAAAGGAAGACAGCGAGGAAATTCATGTCATTCAAAAAGATTGAATTTGTAAGAATGGATATAAACTGCGCTACTGATGGCAATGAGCACGACATATATTGAAACAGAAAGTGATAGTATCTACTGTGCTTTACAAGTAAAGAAATACAACGTGATGGTATAGTGGTTATTTTATTAGATAAAATAAAAATCACTCACCTAGAACGTGGGATACAAAAATAATAATTACAAGTTAATTTTATTAAAACTATTGCCTGGTGTTTTTGCCAAATTGTATTTCTCTCATTATTATCAGCGTAGTTGGTAGTGTTTGTTTAATAGTTTAAGAATTCAGCTGTATTAAATGTAGTGCAAAAAGCTATAATGAAATATGTGGTGAATCATAATTTAAGAATCGAATGTAAACATCGATCACTTGCGTAAATCGTTTCATCCAGACACACCTACACTTTTGTATCGAGACGCTCTCGAAACACATTCAGTGGCTTTCACTGAAGGCCATTTTCGAGATTAGATATTTTTATATAATATTTTAATAATTCTATAATTATATTAAAGATATGAAAGTGTTTTTGCATACGTTTATCAACAAATCTATGCGTAATTATGTAAGTAATAAAATCACTTACGATGTCGCAGTAAGATGATTAAACATGTCAATTAGAGTTTTTTTCAATAATATTCTAAAAGATAGTTATAAGAAAAAGTTTTATAGCTTTTCTACGAAAGATTTAACTATGGATAGCTTAAAAAAATAAATAATCATATATGCTTAACAGTATCTAGGTTCTGATTAGTAATCAAAAGTCGTAAAATAGTAACAATTTTAGTTCGATAACCAGACTATGCTTTTACAAGATAAGATTCTCTAGCTATTTAGCATCTTTGAATTGTATGAAATCTATGTCTTCCAAACGGTCCAGTACAGCTCTGACAAAAATACCATAAAAGACATTTATAACATGTAAACTAAATCTCACAAAAACCTCACACTTGAGTGTCTATTTTCTTCTAATAGTAAATCTGCACATAATTATCCTGAAACACAAGTCTTTCAACGCTTGAAGGATTACGTAGACGATTATTTGAAATGTGAGTGGATTTGCACACCCAAATCCGGCTTTACCACGTGCGTAAATCCCGTCTGGGATCTATTTAAACCGTCACCGTCGCGTTATCGCTCCGTGGAATTTACTGAAATGACGCAAAAGTAATAACCCTTAAATTCATTCTACACCTGCCGGTTTACGATAAAATCGGAAATGGGGCATCCGATATTTCAATAACAAACATTTTAACGTCAACTGCCTTATTCATTATCCTGTCTACCGTGGGATCGGAAAGTCTGGATATGGCTTTATTAGATTTACTATTACCAAACGTTAATTATTTTGTGACAATAATGTTCATCCACTATGACAGGTAAAGATGTTGCACGATACTATCAAATTTTAATAGTATCATCTTGTCTTTTAACCAATGCTACTAAATATTCCCGAGTTTACCAGATTTAGTTAGAATCATTTATAATCCTTATTTGAAGTAAATACTTTTTACAAAATGTTGTGATTATTGTTAATCTTTGATTTTATGGAATGGCGAAGAAATTCTTTAACCATACAGTCATTTGTCGTATGGCGTTGTAAGTGGAAACTTAAGGTTTCTCTATCTTCTATAGTGTGTCTATAACACTTAGTGTAATTTATTATTTATTTTTTATATCTATATTTATGGTGTAGCACGATAGGGCTGGCATGACTGCATGCGGCAGTCAAAAGCCCTTTAAATACATTGATAAAAAAAAAAGACGTTGTAAATTATAACCAACTACTGCGTCATTTTTATATATTGAGAACCAAATATACTGTCAGTTAAATTAAAATAATTTAATCTGTTGAATTTTATTAAACCGTAAAGCTACTGATTCTTATTTAGGATAGTATGCTTTAAAGGGTTAATGTATCAATTTCATAGTTTTCAGTCTTCATTTGCTTTACAAATGGGCGATTTTGTGTTTATAAAACAGTTATGTTTATACGACAGAATTTATTCTGAAAGCAGTTATAATAAAAACATATTCCGATTCTAAACAGTTTCAACTCTAAATTTATCTCAAGTCAAATATTGTTTTTATAATGGACCATAGTATTTATGATAAATCGATTTCAAGTTACAAAAATAAATATGAATGTCATATTTTGTACGTTGTGATAAAATTTGTATCAAAGGTGATCAGTTTCAAACACTCTGCTGTTATCAGTGCGTCATATTGATAAGAGAATCAATCTTATATCACGGTCGCACGCTTGTACGAAATATTATTATCAGGAAGAATTTTAAAGTATCACTGGAAGAATCCTTTTAATATTTAAAAAAATAAAGCGGAAATTGCATGATCTTTATGTAGGATCGGATCTTAATATCCGTATTCACAAACAAAATACAAGTATTGTCACAATACAAAACGAACCACGTGTAAAAAAGATATTCTTTACTGCTTTTAGCGCGCATTATGTCTTTATTCACGAATATAGGGTCAATTGTGAATGTAAGAGAGCCTCCCGATCTCTCGTTATTCTATTTGTCGGTTGCACTTGGCAATTAATCTCCAACAGATTTGATCAAGTCTATGATTACGTTAATTAGTTCTCTACCATTCGTTTTAACGCCTATTCATTGTCTTGTAAATAAATCCTACTAATATTATAAATGCGAAAGTTTGTGAATATGTTTGTTACTATTTCACGATAAAACTACTGGACGGATTTGCATGAAATATTTACAGTAAAATAGATTATACATCGGAATAACATATAAGCTACAATTTCTAACGATTTTATGTAATTGTGGTCGTAATATAACGATACATGTCAATTAAGTCGGGAAAAAATCTGGCCTCTGAGAGCTAGTTTGGCGTACTACACTGCCTAAACAGTTGGAGTTACACAAAGATGATGTACCGTAAGATTGTTTGTCAAGAACTAGACATTTATTTTATTTAGAACTATTCAAGAAAAGTCCGTGACAGCATATATCTACCTCTTATGTGGAAGCCACTATGACCAAAATTGTATATTATAATACAGGAGATATTCACTAGAAATAATTTATATGGCAGAACAACGTTTGCCGGGTCAGCTACTGTCATTATAAAACAACTAATCATATTCAGTTGAAATTAAGGTTGTTGAATTTACTATCTTTATAGGACAGATATATTTCTACGTAACTCAAAACTTTTATCAGTTATTAATAACTAGAAGCCACCACGTAGTATAAAATAAAAACTGTAAAAAATGGCATTAAGGCAATACTTGATAAAATATGGTATGCAATGAATAGATTAAATAAGTTAGCTGTTGATCCTAGAAATTCATTATCTGTATTCGAATAACGTAACATTGCTAATTGAAATCGATAACTACAAAGTTTTATCGATGTAGTTGCGAAAACTAAGTACTGGTTACGTAATTTGATGTGATATTGTATAACTGTAACCATATCGGAAGAATGTCTGATAATCACTGCCTATAAATAGTTATTTCCTTCTTAGAATTTGGTGTATAGTCTTGACAAATTCTTGACTTAGCTAATGTTACAGACTTATTAAATAACATAGAAAGTGGATGCTTCGATTTAATTTGCTAAAGAAACCTTAAGGGCGGCTTGCACTAACGAATTAATCTAGTTTAAGCTTGTATAAAACGCTAATTAGTTGAATTGGTTTGATTCCATCTTAATGATGATTTTAGTTTGAGAGTTGTCACATCTAGATTTTGATTTAGTGCAATACAATAAATACAGATCAGTGTTAAATAGCATTTTATATAACTCTAAACTAGATTTAATTTGTTAGTGCAAGCCGCCCTAAAATGTCGAAATTGGTTATAATTGCTTCAATAAATATAAATCTGGCAGAAACGGCAGGGTGATTCACCTAGGGAGAATGAAGGATAATCGAATGGTGTAATTGGCTTGCACGGTACGTCCGAAGTTACTGCCACAGGTCGACGTCCTATCAGACGTCCTAGATACTTATAGTAAACCTAAGAATGTTAAACAAAATACTTAAGCGTGCTTCAAATCAGGATTAGCAAAAATATGAATAGGGTTTAGTGACACAATTTCAAAGGCGAATACTGTTTGGGTCATAATTACAGGTTCCAATATTAATAATATAATTATGGTTCCACCTTCAGCATACCTCAGAAATTATTTATTTTTTGTTTTAAAATATATGAGAAGGTCAAATTGCAATAGTTTACGTAGGTATATCTTTATTTCTAAATATAATGAATCTGGGTCCTTTCCATCAATACTTAACCGAGCCCGGGAGTGCCCAGGCACTGTTAATTTACACATTTGTAAAAAAATAAAATTAAATTAAGAACTTAAATTTGTATGTTACGGGGCTGATATGTCTGCGTAGTCAAAAGCCTATTTTTTTCAAGAATAAAAAAAATCTTTACTTCTAGTTTAAATAAGGTTTAAACAATATTGATTTAAAAAAGAGAAGTATTAGAATCACAGGATTTTTTTTTACTTACGGAAAATCCTCATAGGACCTTCTCAGCCGCATAGGAGGGCTGCGCGACAGAAATGGCTCAACATTTGTACCGATTAAAAATCAAATTATTCCTGCGCATTGGTGGGGACTTTGAGTCCTGTAATCAATTCATCACAGCCCCGTCGCGAGAATCACAAGGCTAGTTCAACAAACTTAAAAGGTTTGTTTGAGGTTGTTGTGTCACTGCCCATTGATAGTGTTATCAACAGTAACCGTGACTAATGCAAAGTCAACCACACTTTTTGTTTTTTTTTATATATTATTATGGGGATAGATGCGTATATATTGTACCTATACATAGTTTAAAGACCAAGCTGATAGTTACATATTTACATTGCTATATGCGATCATATTTTATGCATTTCTTTTGTCTATTTACCTACTTGGCCATACAGTTTGTTATCAATATCGTTTATGATAACACTACCTTCTGATAAAATTTGGTATCCGGAAATATATTTCGATATTCTGTTATTAGCGACAGAAACTGATAAAAGTGAATCAACCAGTAAAAATGTTTTTATTTATTAATTTAGCAAGAAAAGATTATTCGTTCGTAATAATTTAATTAAAATAGTTGTTTCTGATGGTGATGAGAATCATATCTACTAAAGCCAGATGCGTGCGTCACGTAGATGCATAAAAAGGATAATCTTGTTATACTTAGACATTTAATATTGATCTAAAATTTGATCTAATTTAGATTCTGAGATTCATACTCTGGTAATAATCAGAGTTTTGTCGTGGTATATATGGGCCGACATGTCGACGGAGACTTTCTATAGATTTTCATTCTTTGATGGTCGCTTTCGTTTTTGGACTACACTGTACTTACCATCAGGTGCACTCTAGTCACTATGTCGAGCCAGTGTAAAAAAAGTTAATTTAATTATTAAATGTACTAGATAATGTTTTTATATATGCACGCCTCTGAATAAAGGTTTAATTTTTTTATATTATATGTAATATTACTTTATGAAAAGGCAATAACTTTTTCTCTGTTTACATTGATGATACAATATGTATACGGAGATTGACATATCATTGTTTTTATTGAGAACAATTTAGTAATATCCACAGAAACGATACCTCGATAGTTAAGTATGCCCCACTGCCATTGTTACGAGTTCTGTTTCGCTGGTGCTTGCAACTTGATGTCATGGTCACTGAAGGCGAGTTATATCATCTATAACTCGCCTTCTGCGGTACCAGCGTAGGCGATGCCCCATTAGTAATCTACATAAAATGGCAAGGTAACCGGTTGATATTAACCATCCAACAAGCATTATCGGCCGCAAACTCGTGTTCTTTCGAGAGCTGAAATACGAAATCAAATTGGAAATAATTAGTTGGCCTCAAATTATTCCTGATGGTAGACAGTCGAAGGCACGCATTGGCAATCCAAACATCCACGTTACTCCATTAACCCACATTCGTGACCTGACATTAAAGAAAACGTTGTTTAACGACATCCTCGAAACATTTGAACATTTGTAATCTGTTACTTGGGCTTTTCTCATAATGTTCCGTCATTACAATCTGCCTCGCCCGCATGTCTAGTGTTTAGTGAACCGTAACTAAATTGTTTGAATAATTCATTAATCATTATCCTCGAAATTGCTCTTATCTGAAACAACTATTTTTTTCTTATTCTTGTAATGAATTACATTATATTATTTCAACTAACATTATTACCATGCGTCAGTACGTTTTTTTAAATTAGATAAATTATGTTTATATTTGATTTAATATTCGTGTGTCTTCGCTGATTTAGAGTCAGATTTTTGTTAAATTCCAAACTACCAAAAATTTGAGTTTTTCACTAAACTCTTCACTAAATAAATAATTTTCTATATAGTATATATTACCTATACTAATATTATAACTAGGTATGCCCGTAAATTTGTTTGGATATAGGAAGTAAGTTCAGAAACTATCCATCAGATTTTTAACATTTTTCACCAATATTTAGAATGGAGTTTCATGGTTACTGTAAGTTTAGGTTTATTACGGTATAATGTTCCGCGGTTTCACTGGGAAAGTAAATTCTTCATATGCAAAGCTGCGAACACTTCTAATTAGTTATAAATCAAGTAATCACTTTACACATAATAGTAATTGTAAAGTGGATGTATCTCTGCTTCCACCCAAAGGCATGACAAATTCTTGGTTAATTATTTGGGAATAGGTATGTTGGTATTTGGAATACAAAGATAAAATTGAAGCGAAATGCTTACAGTATACTAGTTTAATAGAATGTCCTTATCTCAGATCTACTGAAAATTTTATTACCGAATACCAATTACATTCAGCAAGTAAAGCGGGTATACTGTTTGTCTTGGAAACGTTAATCTCTAATTCTTATACGAATTGGCTTTTATTGGTTGACGGAATGAGATTGTCCTTCGTCAGTTATACGGTAAAGTATATAGGTTTAGCATGTTTCCAATAAACACGTTTTATAGAGAGAGAACTTTATACGTTAACAACTGAAAACCTCTGTGGCGACTTCTATTATTTGAGTTTGGTAATTATTTAGTAGTTTTCCATTTGTTTTCTTCAAGGACAAGATTTGTTACCTTGGATTCATTTAGTTTGTAAAGTATTCAGTCTCCGGGGTTTAGTGATCAGAGTAAATTGTATTATGATTGAAATAACGGATTTCTTTAGTTTGCATCTCGCTGATGTCAACTATGTGTATAATTATAATCGGTTCATATCAGCATTCGCAAGTTGGTTTATGTTGATCAAGTTGGAGCATGGAAAGGTGGAAGACCTTTGCATGCTCAACATAAATTAAGATGTCTACTTTCTTTTCAGTGTAAGAAAGCCAAGGGTAAAAGCCTTGAATCAGGATAAAGAGAAATAAATATTTACTAGAATAAACCATCCTGACCAGTAATATATGTACATGAATGTCTCCTAACTCTTACTTCTACTATATTATCAGATCGCAAAATGGTTTGTCAAACAGGTTTGAACGGCTTAAGACATTGATTTTCTTCACAAAGCAATGAAGTAATTTTTATTTTTATTCTAGCTTGATATTTGAGTTAAAAAAATCACTAACTTTAGTTATAGAAACTATTACTTACCTGCATGTGATGAAATAAAAAGGGTTGTACATGTGAAGTGATTTTAATATTAGGTCCTTACATATGAAATTGGCGTTTTTCGTACTGGCCACTTTAATCACAAATTTCTCCTCTTTGGTAAGGAATTCCAAATTCAAATTTGTACAGCTATAGACTCATGTATTTGTGCTTCGATGATCGTCATTCATTTGTTTTTTTCTTCTGTTTTTTTCTGTTTGCGTCAATCATTTTACAAAATGGAAAACTTAAAATATCGCATTATTTACGAGTACGAGTTCCGCCGTGGCACTAGTGCTGCGGAAACAACTCGAAGGGTGAATGATGTGTATGGCGGTCGTGTTGCAAAAGAAAACACAGTTCGTTTTTGGTTCCAACGTTTTCGTTCTGGAAATTTCGACCTGCAGAACAAGCCCCGTGAACGGCCTGAGACTCAAGTTGATAATGAAGAGTTGAAGGCTATCGTGGAAGCGGATCCATCGCAAACCACGTCCGAGTTAGCTGCAGGCTGCGATGTTAGTGATAAAACTGTTTTAATTCACTTGAAGCAACTTGATGTCTATTGTCAGCAATTGCAAACCATGATGGAAAAGCTAGCGGCTAAACAACCTAGGCTGGTCAATCGCTCCACGCCGCTGCTGCTTCACGACAACGCTAGACCACACACTGCGCAACAGACGGCTACTAAATTAGAAGAGCTTCAATTGGAAAGTCTAAGACATCCTCCGTACTCCTCGGACCTTGCTCCAACAGATTACCATTTTTTTCGAAATTTGGATAACTTCTTGCAAGGGAAAAAATTCAACTCCGATGGGGCAGTCCAAATCGCCTTCAAAGATTTTATTGATTCCCGTCCGACTGGTTTTTTTAGAAAAGGGATCAATGAACTACCTATGAGATGGCAAAAGTGCATAGAAAATAATGGTTCATACTTTGATTAATTAAATATATTATATTAAAAAATATTCGACTTTTTGTTCCTCCCATACAAAACGCCAATTTCATATGTAAGGACCTAATATTTAGCTTCCTTAGACATATTGCTCTATTTGCCTGGAAAATAATGAATTCTACCTAACATTTCGTTGTGATTTAGTCAAACGTTGAAATGAAAATCATATATGTAGATACAATAGATAATTAAATAGTTTTAAAAGTAATTGTATCTATTACATATGTTTCAATACTGTCGCAGCTGTTAAAACGTAATTACGGGTAATGTGACTTGTATTTTGGCGGATCCATAATTACACAGCCGGTCACAATACATTATTTTTAAAACTAAAATAGCGATATTATTAATTATGTCTCTATGTGAAGTAAAATAACTTTAATTATATTTTTAATATAAAAACAACAAAGCCTATTGCTTATTCTACTTCCTGTCTAATACTGATGCATATTTAAAATTAAAAGAAAGACTTGTACAGATAAACCCCTCACTAAATAATTTTAATAGTGATCGTTTTCGACATACGATTATGCAGTACTAACCTATTTTTATAGAAGTAATTTTTATACCGTATTTTTAATATATATATATATATATTACTATATCACCAAAAAATGTCGCTTAAACCAAATAGCCTTTCACCCCTCGATATGATATATTTGAATAAAACGCCCTTTGGATTTTATATTACGATTCTGAGCAAGTATAAATAAAGTTCAATATATTTAGGTACCTACTGTTAATAAGCGGGGTTTATAGCTTTTTTTTTACTAATAATACAGTAATGGAAAAAAGGGTCTAATCCATATGTTACGCTCAAATGCTTTTGAATTAAAGTCTAGGCAGTTTTCATGCAATCTATAAATGTCATGTATTGGTCCCATATAGCTATAGAACCTACTTCGATTAAAGGGTGTGAGAAATTTATTTGATAAATTCAGGTAAATTTTGTTAGAATAAAAATATTAGTTAAGTAATATTAAAACCAGTTTTCAATATAATCGAATTGAAAAATATTAACGGAAAAGTGTGTAGGGTTTTTCATATGGCGGACAATATAAGCGTTTCTTAAAAATAATTTCTGATTCATTTTATAATTAAAGCATTAATTACCTAAGTGTTTTTATAATGAAAAAGTATTATGTAGTCTAAATTAGTAATTTATTTAATTAATGCTTTATACTTTCGGGTGTGATCATATTAGCTAATTTTTGATTACTTGCTGGTCAAGTTAAAAGTGTAACTCATAGTATTTTTTTTTACACTGACTCGACATAGTGACTACAGAGTACCTGATGGTAAGTACAGTGTAATCCAAAAACGAAAGCAACTATCAAAGGATGAAAATCAATTGATAGTCTACATCGTCATGTCGGCCCACATATACCACGACTGAAGGTCTCTAGGTATATGAGCTACTGGATATACACAAGCTGATCCTGAAACGCGACAAGCCGAAACTGGTCATTATGACGGGATTTACACACATGTACTGTGGTCGCGATCTAGACAGGCACCGGCGCCTTACCACCTCGCTGCTGCTCGTTTAGCACCACCCAGGAGTCACGTGTAGGGAGTACGTGTAGTATACGAACAAAAAACTATTTTCAAACAGACACGGATGATTTTACATAGATATTACGAGAATGTGAAGTGATTAGCGAAGATGAGCGAGCTGTAACAATTAACGCTTTTATTGATGAACAATTAACGCGAGACTCTAATGTGATTCCGCACTAGGAAATAACAGACCTTAGCTAAGAACAATAACAAAATCAAGGACGTAGGTCAAAGCCGCTGGTAGTGAAAAAGACGAAGGAATAAAAACAAAGACTGGAGGGTAATATATAGATACCTATTGAAATTTGAACCATATTGCAATATTTTTTTTTAAAGCGATCACTTATCGCTTAGAAAACGTACCGAAATTAAATTCATAGCCTTTTTGAGAGTAAATTACATCATAGAACGAGATATTATGTCTCTGTGCTCTCAATTCCGCTCTAAAGTTTATTTACAGTGAATAATAATAATTTATAGTGAATAATAAGTTCTGGATCTTCGTATATTTTAATATTGACTTCACTTGAGTCATTATTATATAAGTTTTAATTTCTGTAGACTAGAAAATTTTCTATCCTTACTTTATAGTGGAATGTAATTTAAAACCCATCTACCCGTGAAAGTGTGCATTAAGATTTTAGACTTTTAAAGATATAAGCCATTAATACAGATGGACCAACAGTTTTTTTTATTTTGAGGATTTTTAACCAACAATTTTCCTGAACGATATTTTGAATGACATCATCGGTGATCCATGGTCTTAAATTCTACACCGCACTAACCAAATGTTAGTATAAGAATGAAGATAAAAAACTTTGAAATAGCAAAAGAATTCCCAAATCATCCTATAAGTAATTGGAATGTCTCTGTCGCATTAACTTTCACAATCCACACCCATTTATACGAGACTGAATGTTTTTGAGTACTTGAAATATCTGTATTACCAGTGTACACGCAAGTAGTCATATTCATAAATGTACTATATTTGTGAAATAGAATATATATGTAAAAAAGCCCATGTCCTTACACAATTTGCCGTTAAGGTCGACTAGCGAAGGCCGATGTGAAGCTCGCAATTAGTAATTTCATTAGTAAGGCCTTATATTTCCGCTCATTATCTAATAGTTTCTGACGTGATTTAAAAGTATGCTTTCCTTTTGTCTGCATGATATAGCACTAAATACAAATACATTATTCATTTAGAATTCATTTTAATATCATTATTTCTTATATATTTTTATAAGTTACCTACAAAAACTGTCTAATCTATTTTTTGTCTTGAATTCTTAAAATTATATTCTTCTCGTATAGTATTATATTATTTCTAAGCAGCATAAATTAAATTTAAATTTGCTGTTATGGAGGTCCTGAGAATTTGGTTTAGAATGCAAATTAAATCTACGTTTTTATTGATCTATGGCCAAAATTAATAACCTATTGTAACCTCATCTTAGATTTGTTAACAACTACATCACTATTCTTATACAAAAATTTGAAAGGGAAAAGTATAGCTATCGATCTACGAATTAAAGGTAGATAGGTTATTAATTCTGGCAGTTAGCTGATATTTACCTACGTTAAGGCCTATTCTTCTTTACGCAAATCTATTCAAACCTATGCTTATATAATTTACAATTTTCCAGTGGCCAGATGTTTTCTACCTTTAGTCATAGTAAATCAATTTTTACTGTGAAAAATTTTGATTAATTAAAAGATGCCACGTGGAAATTAAAAGATTAATATTAAATATGAAGCCTGCATTATTTGTCTGACTAGACCACCTCAAAAGAAAGGAAACTCGATACCCTGTTGAATAGACTACGCTCAGGTGGCAGTACGTTTGGGAGAGAGGTTTTGGAGGGATGGGCGTTAATCCTTCCTCTCCCAGAGAGGTAGCCTCAACAAGGCTTCTTGTTCCCCGGGCGCCTGGATGAATTTGGCTTCCCAGGCCCAGGTGGAGCAATCAGAGGGACACCCCGGGGGTTTTTAGGCAGTAGGACTCTGTCCTCACAGCGTCCCTGATGGTCCTATGCAGGATTTTCCCCCGGTATACAAAAAAAAAGTTACGTTATAAAAACTAAATTCTTTGAACAATAAATATGGGATTAGCGGATATGTAAACGTACATATTGGAGATCTGAAGATGGAATACAATTTCGGACGCTTAGCCCCTATTTGATCACAAAAACATAATTGTTTCTTCTGAAAAATAAAACCGATGGCCCTCATGATGTTTGATAATAAGAATTTATTTCATTATTGTTTGTGCAAAGTGCAGTTGAGCGATTTTGTTACATCATGATTGGCATTATGCCACAGTACAGTTATTTGAAACATTTTGTTCAACCGCCGCTCTGTTTAAATATATTATAACGGTAACCTTTTTTGTGGGGATATCGAATATTCTTTAGTTTTCTTCACAGTTCCTCAGGTATAGGCTATAAAATAAGCTAATAATACTAAAATTATACGTGCAAACAGTTTTATTTAAAATATATTTATATTATTTTCGTTGATTCTGAATATCATCTTTGCAAATTAAACATGCGAGTAATATCTTACTGGAAATATTACTTTGCTTCCATTTAATGTTGCAATTAGCTACAGTATTAATGAGAATATCTTATTAATTAATAGCCAAAATAAAATACCTTTTAATTTTCCAAATTATTTAAATATATTTTAGAAACTGTTACAAAGATATTCTGCTATTGGTAATACAATTACAATGAACCTATCCTGTTCGTGTTTGATTATAGTCTTGAAGTAAAAACAGTTTTATAGCTTACATTACGTAAATTGAATAGTATATGGAAGTGATTGATTTCATCTAACATTAACTAAGTGTTTTAATAAGCTTTCCCCCGATGTAATTCCATGTTATCGCGTATTAATTACGCTGTTATATATTTTTAATCGAGGAAGTTACGACTGCTTGCGATCGAAGTGAAATTCCAGCTAAAATTTGGACAAAATTATGAAGACGACAATGAGTCATGGTTTTCCGTTATAAATTTTGTTTTTGTTTAAATAATGTATTCAGTAACACATAAATTATAGTCAGAAAAATCTTGACGTACGACTTCTAACATTTAAAGATCAAACAAACAAATCTCGTCTATTTTAGGAGCATTTAAAAGTACTTCAGACCTGATACTAATGCTCGTATGTAGAATATGGGTTATTCCATTACCGTTTAATATCTGAGTTGCTACTATTCATTAAGGATATTTTTGCATAGCTCATTTAAAATGAGCTTAAGAATTGTATATCGATGAGACTATTGAGTTTTCTTACGACACTTGTTTACCGTTTTATTTATTTATTTATTTTATAAGGTTGCCCGTGGGCCGATACAGTACTCCACTCACACAATACAAACAATTAATAGGGATTTGACGTATTAATAGATTGACATATATATTTACACTCTTCCCTTGAAGACAAAAGGAAACACTCAAATATATTATTTACATGCGTTTAAAATATTGTCCTGATAATTTTTAAATTAAAAAAAAAAAACATCGTCTTATGATGGTCTAAATATATTCAGTAAATGCCAAAAATTAAAATTCCTGTAAGATATTCAGTCGCATTTTTATAGAAGCAATTAAGAGTTCATTTGAATTGAAATCCACGAAGTAACCAAATATATCTCGAGGTTTTCTTGTCTTTGTTATTCGTACTATTAAATATATTTTTCCCACTTTAATTTTTAAGAATTCATTTGTATGTGATAAATGTTCTATTTAGTTATTGCTATATACAGACATGGCTAGAGTTCGAACGAAGGACTAGAGTACCTACTAAGTATCGATATTCTCCTACGTTATCCGATACCAAGTACTCTATACTCCATCTGTTACTTTGAACCCAGTATATCTTCACGGGTGTTTGATACTGAGTAGTTTTGATATTCATTTCCACCGATCCACTACTGTAATATTGTTGATGTTGATGCACAACAAAGTGGCTAAAGCATAGACATAGTACAGTACAGCGGTTTATTTCTTTATGCTATGTTTTCGAATAATGTTTGGTTTGATATATTGTTATGATGAATCCCTATCTCGGAACGTCTACTGTTTTCGGCTCTGTTTTGATATATTGGTCTATTATAAGACATGACGTTTGTTTATTACAAAAGATAACATATTGTAAATTATTAACACATCAATTTTTAGGACAAAGCCTTAAACTGCAAAGTGGCTTGGCATTTCCGTCTTGTCTGACGTTTTTTTCAAGCTATCGTTAATATGTATTTATATTACTTAATAAATAATATGTACCTAGCTGTGTTAGCCTAGTGTATAATGGATCGGTTTCCATACACGGCAACGCGAATGGATGTAAATTCGTATCCTGGTGCGTCCCTCACCATTTTTTCAGGTTACCTATGGATTTAAGCACCACATGCACACTGGTGAAGGAAAATGTGAGGAAACCCACATTGCATCTAATAGAAACGTCATGTCTAAGTGCCCTGAGTATGGGGATCAGCTGCGCTACTGGTCACGTTGGGCAAGATATATAAGCATAAAATAGATACAAGCACTAATCTATCTCTGCTTACCCCATACAGGATATAGCATGACGATATACTATTATTATTAAATAATGTAAATTTAAAAAACCAAGGAACTGTGGAAGATACTTCAAAAAAGAGCCGGCATCTATGTAAATGGCCTTACAATTGAATTTTCACATAAACTTTTAACTCTCATTTTTAGGGACTTTTCGGTCCATATATGTACATGCAAGTTTCAATATATCCTAACAGAAAAAGTACAGACTAATTGTCTACTTTTCTTAGCGTAGATCCATCGAACTTAATAATTTGTTTGTCTTGGCTGTGGTTATCTCTAACACAATACCAAACTTGCCCACATCGAATTTGTTAAGACTAAACGCTTTCAAAAGGGATTTTTATGATGAATTTAATCAAACACTACTAGCTAAGGCGAACGGTATAGACCGTGTGGTATTAAATGCGGCTTTCACTAATGTATTATGGAAAGCTGCCTTTAACATATATATAACATATTAATTTCATTGCAATCAGTTCATAAATAAAAAATGTTGTTAATTTAAATAAACACGTCAATCATTTATTGGAAAATAATGTTAAGTAAAATAGAACGCAACTCATCTATCACTTGTTATTATCATTGTCATTAAATCTTCCTAACGTTGACGTACAAACTATTTCGTATTTATGATATGTTTTCGTGAGTTACTGTTAAATATTAAATGTATTTGCATAATTTTTTCTGTTCGGCGATATATATAGTAGCTCGTAAAATAATTTTATGTGCTTTGATTTGTGTTAGTAGTTATTATTCATTTTAAGTAACGGCATTCATGGCGGTACGAAATTCGCCGGGCCAGCTCAACGCATACATTTTTTTACTAACCTATATCGCGCAAGTGAAGATTTTCTGGCCACCCGCATATATACAGGGAGTTGCAAATCATAGTATGTACGGAACGTCGCAGAGGTGGCTGCGAAACGGATTTATTATATATATTGATATTCTATTTACTATCGACTCCTTGTGTGACGTCAAACAGTTGTTGAGTACACAAACGGTAATCGGTCTCAGTATTACCATAAATACACATCGTAAATTGAAAAGAAACAATCAGCCAAAGCTGTTTGAGAATGAATAACTGTTTTCTTCGGCACAAACGAAGCCAATTTTCGTCTCGTATTTCGGTGCTATGGGCGTCATTAAGCCGATATTAGAAGCAAAACAAGTCTCTATTCACGGAATCGTTCGGGCATTTTAATCCCTTTTCGCTTAGGAGCAATTCCAGCGAGTTTATTTTCGTCGATCGTTCCAGATCCAATCAATAACAGTATTACTCCACTATGCTTAGATGTAACACCTCCACGTATTTTCTGTAAATGTTATCTGTATTTTTTTTATTCTAGTGTTATTAATTTGCTTCCTGTGTTCGGTGTTTAATGACACACCTATTTGTATGATTGTTTTAACTGCTTTTTCTGTTTTATATATTTTCTAGTGAGAAATCCTATTCATGAACCAAATAATAAATAACTGTATTTTGAAGAGCTACAAAAAATTGTAAGATCGTCTATTTTAAGAATTTTGTACATAATAATATAATGTTTGTAGTTTATACGAGCTGACCTAGTCCCAAAATTAGTTTACGCTTATCTCATAGGTACTAGACAAAGATAAACATACTTAAATATATATATACATCCATGACTAGCGACGAACTAATCTATTCATCATAGAAATGTTTGCCTCTGCTGGGACTCAAACCTAAGGTTGAAATTTATAGACGGTACTTTGACATCGCTTAGCACAGTGCTCAGAAAATAAAATGATCTTTGACAGAAAACTGAGTAAGTATTCGTAGACCAATTTTACAAAATCTACGACTTCTTATATCCTTCGATATTCATTGAGTAATGTTTGAGTGAATTCTACGCATAGTCAAAGAAGCGTCTATAAATCTCAGCCTAAGACCATCAGCGTTGCAGGCATATCAATACAGGGTCAGGGTACACGAAGCAATATTTTTTTAAAATTTAGTCTGTTCGTTTGTACGATAAGCCCAAGCTCATCTAACTACCAAACAAACTTCAAGTAATCTTTTACAGTTGATATAATTGTAATAGTGTCCCGGTTTAATTGTGAAGACCTTTACCGGTCAATCAACACGCGACAATTCGGAAAAAAAGATAGTGTTCAAATGAAAACATGGAGTAGTTATATCATATTGGTCATCTATTAAAGATGTAAAAACATTGAGGCTATATTAGCCTACATTATTAAAATCGATAAGATTTAAACAGTGATACAGCTTGAACTCTCTATTGGACTAATTATAGCGAAAATTAAGTGTAAGGTCAGTGGTAATCGTAACTGTCGGTATGGCCCGTAACATTAACACGTTCCCGCCGGCGGCTGAATTCGCCGTCTTCTGCATCTGACGGCTCTGTAACATCAAATTTGTCTCATCGGGCGGCGCCGTTTGCACGTAATCGCATATCTCTCATTAAAGAGCTTCTGCCGACTATGCCTGCGTTCATTTGCAAACATTTTTCTTTTTATTAGCAAAAAATACAAATTCAATTGATTTCTTCCATAGTACCATTAATGGTACACGCCGACCGATGGGACAATTGCGTATGTACCATAAATGATACACACCGACCGATGGAACAGTCCTCAGTGTACCATTAATGGTACATGCAGACGGGAACGTGTTAATATAGCTTTTTACTTTTACCACTCTACTTAAAATAAAGATTGTTTCTTTATTTCAAACGTAGGATTCATGAGCATAGGCTTTATTAATTAAATACACACACATATGAATAATACAACATAAGATTTAAGCTATAAAATCGTGATGTTTAAAATAATACGCTGTTGCCGATTAAACGTAGTTCTTTTTTTATAAACAGGATTTTTAATTATACTCGGAAAAATTTGGCACATATTCCTGGAAATAAATAAAACTTGATATTATAGAACCTCCAAAAGTGTGGGTATCGGTCGCGTTTAACAATACAGTATGAAAAACCTTGAATTGTGCATCGCTTAAGAGAATCTCGAGATCGCGTGTTATGCCAACACATCTGCATTGCTTGACGGGTTAGTTTAATAATTTTAACCGAAACAAACATTTTGTTTTACTACCGGACGCATATAGACTTCCAAAGCACGAGTTATTGAAACATAAATAACG
The DNA here is from genome assembly GCA_036320925.1 of Automeris io. Classification (NCBI taxonomy): domain Eukaryota; kingdom Metazoa; phylum Arthropoda; class Insecta; order Lepidoptera; family Saturniidae; genus Automeris; species Automeris io. The sequence continues at coordinate 4,167,240 of JAUDJH010000009.1, read as the reverse complement.
TAAAAACGATTACTGTGCCAATAGATTTATTAATAACCGAGCAATTTAATACCGAATAACTTTGCAAAAATGTTTAAGCTTTTGAATGCAGTTTTATTACTTGAGCCTTGCTTTATTGAAAATATTATGAGCCATATTCGATCGTGCAAGCACGCCCTGTATTGTCGTGTCTCAGTCAACATTACAGCATATCTAAGACCAGAATAAATCCTCTCAGCAATACAATACCGCCAAGGAGTGGAATTCACATCCTGCGTTTGTGTTTCCATCTTCTTATGAAGTGGGAATCTTCAAACGTCGAGTGAATCGGTATTTGCTGGGTGAGCGCGCTCCATCGTTGGCCTCATCATCGCTTTCCATCAGGTGAGATTGAGGTCAAGCGCAAGTCTATCAGTAATAAAAATAATTACAAGAATTAAAAATTTAGTTCTTTGTTTAAAATTTGAAGGCATGTTACCTAAAAACTGAAGCTATCAGATTTTATTGGGTTGGCATGACGGCGATTGTAATTGAACTTGTTCATCCCGTTCTTTGCTGGTCAGATGTGATGCAGTCCTTTACCCTGCCGCTAAGAAATAATAAAAACATGGATTTACGAATTATACCCAAGAAGGATTTTTCGAAAATAATATAATTTGTTATTATATTAAAAATATTCTTTGGATCATTTAGTACTAAGTTACAGTTTTTTTTTTGCATTACAAGGCTTTAAACTGTATGATTTAAGTCAGAAGTATATTCAGCTATAGTAAGTTCTTATCTCGACATTTATCCTCTGGGTTTTTGGTGACTATGTCCGGATTTAGACACCACGTGCTCACCGGTGAAGGAAAACATTGAGAGGAAGCCCGTATGTTATCTAATAGAAAGGTCAAGTGTTTTGAGAAAGGCGATCAGTGGCGTTACTAATTGCGTTAGGCACGACATACAAGCGCAAAGTGAATACAGCCACGAATGTACCTCACCCCGAAGGGAGTATAGCGTGAATATATAATATTAATATAATCAATTTGTATAAATAACTTGTATATGTATGTAATTATTATATATGTATGTATATGTATGTGTTTTGGGAGTAGAAGCTGCTCGCGTCCGTAGGCTTTACCCTAGTTTCCCTACACGTGACCCCCGGGTGGTGCTAAACGAGCAGCAGCGAGATGGTAGGGCGTCGGTGCCCGTCTGGATCGCGACCACAGTACATGGGTGTAAAGCCCGTTATAGTGACCAGTTTCGGCTTGTCGCGTTTCGGGATCAGCTTGTGTATATCCAGTAGCTCATATATCTAGAGACCTTCAGTCGTGGTATATGTGGGCCGACATGACGATGTAGACTATCAATGGATTTTCATCCTTTGATAGTCGCTTTCGTATTTGGACTACACTGTACTTACCATCAGGTACTCTGTATTCACTATGTCGAGCCAGTGTAAATATATATATATATATATGTATGTAATTTGTATAAAGTACATAATAATAATTATGTACTTATATCCGATATAGGAGTATTCACTGTGGCCACAATACAAAAGGTTGATGATAGTGGTTGGCATGATGGTCAATGCCGCTCCACGTTGGCGTGTTCCAACGTGGAGCGGCCACTGTTTGAACAGCCCACAGCTTTTGCGTCATTACAGTTAATAGCAAACGGTTGTCGGTAACTTGATTATGCCCTGCTTCTGATTAACTACGAACCTATTTCGTTGTAAACACATGATTTAGTCATAACATAACATTACCTATAATAATAATCGACTTTTTTTACACAAGTTAATCTAAGTACTGTTTAGTAAATGTTTAATATTTTTAACAAGTGTAATCATCACATTTTATTCATCATCATCAGCTTATTCGTACCCACTAATGAGTATAAGCCTCTTCTCCATTATGTCACAAAAACACGACCAGAGGTCTACGAAACATTAAAGTTTTGGAACCTATGTAATCTATACCATAGGTTCCCAAACTTTTTACAATACAAAAGTATTGATTAGGAAATTTCCTAATTTCTCAATTTCTACGCATATATTTTTAAACGTTATACACTATATAGCAGTTTCTAAACGGTTTGACCTAAAAACACCATAGTTGGACCACTACACTAGGTTAAATGAAAGAATAATATGTATATATGGCAAGAGCAAGCTTTCTTGCATATATAAAGTGCATAATAATATATCGTGATTCAAGGCACGGTTCCCGAGTTTGTACCAGTTGCCGCCTGGTCACGTTATTTGCAACCTCAAAACTTATGCATCTACGACAGGGCCCTTGTTCTTTGAATACTTTTTTAGTGTGCTATTAGTAGAGCATGCAATAATTTGCCGGCAAGATAGAGAAAATTATTTTGAGATCCGTGACTAAGATACGTTTTATTTTATGATTGTGTCATGTTTACTTTATTCAAGGATACGAGGCTATCAACCTTAGAGATTTTGACGGCTTGATAGAATAGTTCGTAATAACTCTACCTGCGATAAAAGACTAAGGGCGGCTTGCACTAACGAATTAATCTAGTTTAAGCTTGTATAAAACGCTTATTAATTAAATTGGTTTGAATCCATCTTAATGATGATTTCAGTTTAAGTGTTGTTACAAGTAGATTTTGATTTAGTGCAAGACAGTAAGTACAGATCAGCGCTAAATAGCATTTTATATAACTCTAAACTAGATTTAATTTGTTAGTGCAAGCCGCCCTTATAGACGCAACTTAAAGTTTGCTTAGACTACTAAAACATAACAATTTATATTACGCAATGAATGTAAAAGGATTTGGTAAGTCAATACTTTTGTCAACATGAACTTGGCTCTGCGAATACTATGGCTATATTCAATTTCCTATACATTCAGTTTTTTGTCAAAACTAATTTATTTTTTGAGAACATTGCCAAGCAAAATCGAAATAACTTCTATAAATCTCAGCCTAAGAGTTCAGAATCTGAGAGTTTATCACGAGTGATAGATGTATGTATATATACATATATATGTCTGTAACTCTAGTACCCATTATACAAGTGCAAATATTAGGTCCTTACATATGAAATTGGCGTTTTGTATGGGAGGAACAAAAAGTCGAATATTTTTTAATATAATATATTTAATTAATCAAAATATGAACCATTATTTTCTATGCACTTTTGCCATCTCATAGGTAGTTCATTGATCCCTTTACTAAAAAACCAGTCGGACGGGAATCAATAAAATCTTTGAAGGCGATTTGGACTGCCCCATCGGAGTTGAATTTTTTCCCTTGCAAGAAGTTATCCAAATTTCGAAAAAAATGGTAATCTGTTGGAGCAAGGTCCGGGGAGTACGGAGGATGTCTTAGACTTTCCAATTGAAGCTCTTTTAATTTAGTAGCCGTCTGTTGCGCAGTGTGTGGTCTAGCGTTGTCGTGAAGCAGCAGTGGCGTGGAGCGATTGACCAGTCTAGGTTGTTTAGCCGCTAGCTTTTCCATCATGGTTTGCAATTGCTGACAATAGACATCAGCCGTAATAGTCTGGCCAGATTTGAGAAAACTGTAATGAACAATACCGGCACTAGTCCACCAAACGCTTACAAGTAACTTTTTTGGGGTTAATTTTCGCTTGGGGCAGGATTTGGCTGGCTGGCCAGGATCCAACCATTGCGCTGAGCGCTTCCGATTATCGTAAAGAACCCATTTTTCATCACAGGTAATGATTCGGTTTAAAATACCTTCATTATTGTGCCGGTTTAGTAATGTAACGCAGCAGTCGACGCGCGTTTGCCGGTTTGCTTCAGTCAATTCGTGAGGTACCCACCTTTCAAGCTTTTTAATCTTCCCAATTTACTTCAAGTGAATTAAAACAGTTTTATCACTAACATCGCAGCCTGCAGCTAACTCGGACGTGGTTTGCGATGGATCCGCTTCCATAATAGCCTTCAACTCTTCATTATCAACTTGAGTCTCAGGCCGTCTACGGGGCTTGTTCTGCAGGTCGAAATTTCCAGAACGAAAACGTTGGAACCAAAAACGAACTGTGTTTTCTTTTGCAACACGACCGCCATACACATCATTCACCCTTCGAGTTGTTTCCGCAGCACTAGTGCCACGGCGGAACTCGTACTCGTAAATAAAGCGATATTTTAAGTTTTCCATTTTGTAAAATGAGTGACGCAAACAGAAAAAAACAAATGAATGACGATCATCGAAGCACAAATACATGAGTCTATAGCTGTACAAATTTGAATTAGGAATTCCTTACCAAAGAGGAGAAATTTGTGATTAAAGTGGCCAGTACGAAAAACGCCAATTTCATATGTAAGGACCTAATAATTCGAAGCTAGATCAATGTATGTTGTTGCCTGTAAAAATTTAGAAATTCTTCACGTTTACTAAGATTTGCCGTATTTAGTATTATTAGCTATGGTGTCCCGGCGTTGCTCGGATAAACAGGTTTTAACTAACCCTTACAGTTTTCGAGGATAGCGGCACTACGGACCACATTCGGATTCCCATAAGAATCGTTTTTGGGGGATAAAATAAATTATTTGTATCCCATATAATCCAGTGACCGTAGCCATCGCTATGACGACTCTCATATGCCATGACAGAAGTTCATTACATACATGAATAACTGATAGATAAACTGATCTCGAAAAGTAACAAGCAGAAGCGGGTCACTGTGATGGTTTTAGCATTTGTATACTGTAGTCATGACCCAGTTCGGGTAATCGCTCGACCACCTCGAAATGCTTCCACACAAGCTGCAAGTCATCGTGACTAATTATATATATATCGTCAAAAACCAACGCTCGCACACTCAGTCATACAAAGTGGTCCAATAAACGTTGTAAAGTGAGTCCATTTCAGCGCTAAATCATTGACAAAAGCCTTATGATCACTTGACGTCATCAGAGCAAACAAAATAATAACATGTATGTTGCCCGGCCGCTTAACAAGCACGGTGCCATTTGGTATAATTGATTTCGTTGCACTGACCTTGGAATTAGAGGTGCTTTGCTGATAAAAAAGCCAGCTTGTGCCGCGTGCGTGACGAGAGCAAACAGGCTTGGCATCAATCCAGTTTCGAAGAAAGCGTAGTTTGTACTACATATATGCAGATTCCAATAGGTCATTCGTATTAGAATGCGTAACACTTGTTTGACCCTCAACTGTGGTTGCGTGGTCTATGTATCAGAATAAAATAAGGATTGTTGCAATGTTCATTTTTTTTTTTTTGGTAAACCGGGGGAAATTATCATGGATCGTCAGGGGCGGTGAGGGCCGCCCCCCGGTATGCCCGACTCCTACCGACTAAAACCCCCGGGGTGATCCTTCTCTCGCGTTTGCACTGGACTCCAGGTACACCGAGGACTTCTGCAAGCCCGGAGCGCGATCAGCCCCCTACGGGCTACTCGAACTGTGGGGGAGGTGGGACGTGCTCACCTCCCCGCCGCCTAGTGGTGCGTGGGACCCCAGCTGACATTCCAAAGGAGCCCTCACGCGTGAAATTCGGCAGGGCCGATGCAGGGTCCTCCTCCTGCGGGACAGCAGAGATTTCTCCCTGCTGCTCCTCTGTCACCGCAGGGGCGGCGTCTAGGGCTGTTGGTCTACCCTGAACCACACGTATTGGCCGCTTCGCGGCGTCACATGACGGGCCGCCGACACGATGGCCGGCGGGCTTTGCGATGTTCATCTTGCTAAGTCTAATTCCAATAAAATTGGTCTAATATCGTCATCATTATAGACTGTTGCTTCGGACGAGCTATGACCTGTTCCAGTAAATTTCCCCAACCAGATCAGTTGTCGGCTTTCGTCCTCCAACTTCCAATACCAAGTTTTTCGAGTCCTGCTCAATACCGTCCTACAACCGCAACGGCTTCAGCTCCTGCGGCTGTAAGACTTTCTTAAAAGTCTTTTTTTTTTGTTGTCCTGATGTCCATTTTCAAAACATATCACGCCCAATTAAAACGTTAATGTTTTACAATTTTGATAATCTCCGATTCGTTGTATGCCTCTTGTTCTTATATGAAGAAAGCGAAAATTTTGATCTTTCCCTCGCCAAATAATAAGTGTATAACATACTTTGTATTATATACATATACGTCGCTTGATTTCAAAGACGGCAATATCATAAAAGAGGTTGTTTCACTTATAATATGTCGCTTATTGTTGCAAAACTTTATCATATATCATCTAAACTACCTAACCTATCTACTTAAATTATATTAAATCATTAACTCTTCCTTAGGGGACATAATGCCGATTTAAATTTTGCAACAAATTGTCACCTTTGAAACTAATCGATTTATTTAGAAGTCGTATTACTTTTATTATTAACACTAAATTTACCGAACCGATTAAATGACCAGTCTCTGTTATATAATATTTCCTTTACTAGTATAAAGATAGTAATAATTATTATGAATTTGATTTAATTTATGCCAAAGCTAAAGTAAGCCATGTTTTACCTATTTTAAAAACATAAATTGTTCGCCTAGTATATTTAGTGTTAAAGGACTGAGGTATTTAGTAAAATACATAAAGGTCTTATGACCTTTTCAATTTATTACCGTATAGAACCATAGTGCGCAAATTAGACATTTATCGTTTTATTTTTGTCGCCCTTTTATGATTTCGGTGCCTTTAAAAGAAGAATATGCATTTGTTGGATAAACGCAATTCATTATTGGCCTCGTTTTCACCTTCCTCTAGGTTTAATTGAGTTCAGTCATTTGCCTGTAAACCATTAAAAAATCCACTCTACGAGATTGGTCGGTAACCTAACCAATAAGCCGTTACGATATTGCATATCATGTTTTTAGGAAAATAATAGTTTGGAAATCATTAAAAACATGTTATAAATGTGCGATAAGTTTTTCGTATATAATGAGATCTGACGCCAATGAACGGAAATAGTATTTCCTTTTAGTTTATTTGGATATTATTAACGCGTTGACCGCCACCTCAGCCATCGGTGGCTGACACTAGACTTTCCGTTTAGGCCGCGTCCGTTCGGCTGACAGCGTGTAATATGAGAACTATAAAATTTACAGTATTTTATGGAATTACAGAAAATTTATTTAAAATTTACTTTATTTGGTATCATTACAGTATTAGTGGGATTCATTAAAACGTGGCAAACATGAAAATGGTTCTCCTTCACAAGTTTTTTTTTATTATTATTTATAGACGAACGCTTGACCTCAATCACACCTGGTGGAAGGTGAAGATGAGTTCGATGATGAACCGCGTCCGCCTAACAAATGCTTATTCACTCTTCTCTTAAAGACTCCCAGGTCATAAGATCGTGGAAATATAGCCGCTCGAAGCATATTCCACTCCTTAGCCGTTCGCATGATGAATGTAGAAGCGAATCTTTACAATATGTTACAACACGCTTTGTCTTTCTCCTTGCCATCCCTCTATCATCTTTTCTTGAACTTACTTGGCGCGTAACGTGTTGAATGAATGCCTATAGGTATCACTTTTCAAACGTAAACGATCTTCTACTGCGATAGGAAACACCGGCCCTACAGTACCAGCGCGTGGAAGCGGCGCGCGTGGCCTGAACAGGCTTGCCTTAGAAATACGCGTGGCGCTCAACGTGTTAAAGTACAATAAACATTGAGATAACGCCTACGAGTATGGTTATGGAATTAAATTGAACTAAATATAAATGATTATGAATACAGTAATACCCCGACTTACGTAAATTATGAGATATGCGGTTATTCTTTTAAATCAGTTTTTTCGGTCTGTAGCTCAAACAAGTAAATACTATTTGCCTAACTGCCTTTTATTGTGGTGTACGAGTATAAATAAAGCAATCTCCTGCCTATAGTTTTCAGTTGTTACTTTCTCTTGTTTCGTATTTATATGCAAAGTTGAACCCCGACTTACGCGAATTCGACTTAGGGCGGCTTGCACTAACAAATGAAATCTAGGTTAGAGTTATATAAAATGCTATTTAGCGCTGATCTATACTTATTGTCTTGCACTAAATCAAAATATAGTTATAACAACTCTTAAACTGAAATCATCATTAAGATGGAATCAAACCAATTCAATTAATAAGCGTTTTATACAAGCTTAAACTAGATTAATTCGTTAGTGCAAGCTGCCCTTAGACGGCTATCTCTTGGTGTCACCTATCGCGTAAGTCCGGGGAATTACTGTACATATATACAGTACGTAAGAAGGAAATGATATTAATAACTGAATACTGACTGACATTTTTGACGACCTGATAGCGCAATTCGTGGTGACCTTGGCCAGACCTGCGATGCTGAGAGTGCGTAGATACGAGTCCCGATGCTGGTAATTTTATCGGTGAAAAACAAATTAGCTTGCACGCGAGTCTGGATCTGTGTATTCATTTAAGTATGTATACATTCGTCTAGTAGCTATAGTATAAGGACGAGCTTAATTTACTGTCAAGTCAATGCCCGTAAATATTGTGACGGTAAATGTTGGTTTATTATCGGTATATTATATTGTTCAATATGTTTTAATGTATATTTATTTTTTTATACATAAATGAGGAGTCTAATTTCAAAACCCACTATAACATATTTTTTACAAATCCCATAAATTCATAAAAACTTATAATTAACCTTTGATTTATATATAGTATTTAAATTATTATTCTAGAGTGAAAAGGCAAATAAGAAAAAAATCATATACAATATTTGCTTTGATAAAAACATTTCAAATTACTATTAGGACTATTAAGTAATTTTGTACGAAAAATCGTTTTGGCGGTTTTTGAAATTAGACGCCTCAAATATTCTCAGATGACGGACATTCAAGAGCATTAGTATATTTTCGGCGTCACAAAACATATAACATGTATATATATATATATATATATATATATGTATAATGACGATCGTGACATTTGTCACAGCTTAAAGTAGAACAGTCAGTGTGTATTGAAAAGACAACTACTTTTTTACGATAAAGACGATATCCATAGCTTTTTTGTTATTTACGTTATAACAATCGGAACTAGTTTAGAATCCGTGGGGCGCCTCAAGGTTGCCCTATATCCGGTTTTGAACCGGGCACAATACGCCTCACGACTCAGTGCAATTTGCGGTTTTTGCTCTCGAACCTGACTTTGCGACTCGGAGCGAGGCCGTTCGAGATCTACCCGGCTTGGCCGCCAGTCACTTCCTACATCTACCATACTCATTTAAATGCTTCGATATTTATATTAATTATCTGTAATCGTACAAAACGACCGCTAATAGGCTTGGCTACTTTACAAATTCACCTTGCAAATGTACTCGGGTCACTGTACTGCATGCAATTCTGAATTAACGCGTTACATTCGTTCAAGAATTCTCAATAAATATATTAGAAAAATAAACATAAATGATAAGATTGTAAATAAACTGAAGGTAATTCATTAAATAAGGTTGTTTTGTTAAGTCTATTTGCATATAATACGACTACGTTAGAATGATCGAGTCTGTCAAACAATAAACGGTCACAAAAAACGCCTCTCACTCCGTTGATATTGTCATTATGGAAGGTTAGACTTTCGACTTCGTTTATATTGTTGTAACGTTCGCGTTTTGTTTTATATCCAGTCTTTTGATCTCTCTTATTTGCACTTTTACTTGCTCAAATTAAAGTAGTACAATGTTAAGCGTTTACTCGATTGTGGGAAGTGCGTGTTGGCACGTAACATGAGACCTCATTGCTCTGTCGCTTTTCATCATTAAGTACTAAGACAACTGCTACTTTACATCCGTTATTGTAACCTCTAATTCCTATTAATTCTAAATCTATGTTTATTTTGTTTGTATTTATTGAATTTAATATTTACAAATGTGCCGTTAAGTCTTTCATAGTGATTATACAGATTCTAAACGAATTATTACAACAAACAGTTTAAATATTTATTTTTGGTTCAGTGTATTAATGTCCTAAGTTAATATGACCAATAATATCGTAGAATGTTCTATATAATGCAAGCTTAAAGATGCAGGTTAAATGTTGGCAGTTAAAAAGCTTATTTATAAATGAAATCGCTGGACCAGCGATGTTGAAAAACGTGAATACAAAAAAGTATATATTGTCGAGTTGAGAATACCGAATTTGTACATATTTATTGTATTGAAATTAATTCACTAAGTTTCTTGCTATTTTTCCTGAATACAGTCCGTACCATGAAATTTGTCATTTAAAAATATGATACATATATAGAGCGTTTTAAAGTTTCCATTCCGTGTTTACGTACGGTTGTGGTCTTTGAAACTGCACCTGTGACTCAACAAATAATATTTAAGTAAAAAAATCAACGTATCAAACTTTAAATGCGTCAGCACTATTCAATTATTTATTATAAATGAAAACGATATAATTATATTCCCAGAATACACATTCTTGTTAAGTACATACTTAATGTATTGCGGTTGCATGTTGTTGTTTTCGTAAGAATTTCAAACTTTGATTCTACCATCCCAGTTTCACTAAAGACCAAAACTTCGTGGATGCTAATGCCCTTATGTCGTACTCCGGCTGTTCGCACAAAATGATATGCCTTTTCATTTATAAAGTCAACTGCTGAAGCACTCAGCTTTGGTTCTTATCAAGTCTCAAATGGGAATCTTCAAGGGAAGTGTACGTTACCTGTTGTGAAAGCCTAATTCATCGTTAGCCTCATCTTCGCCTTTTATAACGCGTGATTAAAGTTAAAGTCGGTTTTAGTTTTAAAAAAGCAGTTTAAGCTCAGAGTTGTGGCACTGAACATTAATTCGAATTTGTATCCTTAACTTGGGTGCTCATTAATAAATTTACGTGTGTAATAACTTTTCATAATAGTTTCACAATCTAGCATCACGCATTGTGTTTCTAGTAGAGTAAGTATAAAGGATGTGAAGCCGACCGCTAGTTTTCTATTCTCGTTTATGTATTCTCGACAGTTCTGCGACTTTACCCTTTGTTGACCTCTCTTTAAGATTCCGATTTATGTATTTATTTACAGTGAGTGTAATAAGTAATCGTACACCACATAAATAATTTTATAAATGCATATATCTTCGAGAAATATTGTTACTTTATTAAACTAATATATACAACTGATTCCGGCACGTTTTAAGCTTTATTGCCAGAAAGGAGAACAAAAAAATATCAATACAATTACAAATAAACAAGATTTTGCCCAAATATGCCACAATCGTTCGCTCAAATACTATTCGTACACCTACAAATTCTAGAGGAAAACTATTCGTATCTTTTTACTAATATTATTGGGGTATATCGATGTCAATAAACATAGTTTCCTTCATGACAAGCCTAATCGGAAACCTCTCATCAGTGCTTATCTCAGTATAATTGCGAAAAATGGGCTGCAAACAGCGTAAAACGAGTAAATGTGAAAGAAAAATTATTATCAGATTACATAATCAATGTAAATCTTTACGGGAAATAGCGAAAACTGTTGGCAGGGCGCATAGCACTGCCTAAGGTGTGATAAATTGATTTGGTGATTGCAAGAACCACGAAAATAAGCCAAGATCATTTCGTCCGAGTAAGCTTTCTGTACGCTACGAACGTTTTGTAATTCGAAAAGTGAAGCAGGACTCTAAAACCAGCACGCCAAAAATTGCGGCGAAGCTGGAAGTGCATCCTGGACCATGTGTCTGTAGTGGTAGAATCCGAAATTGTTTACGGAAAAATGATTTTCACGCCAGAGTTGCTCGTCGAAAATATTTCGTTAGCAAAAAGAATAGGAAAAAGAGATTTACTATTGCTAAGAATAATATTAATCGTTCTGTTGACTTCTGGAGTAGAGTTATATTCACTGACAAAAGTCAATTCAACGTTTTCGGCTACGACGGAAGGTGTATGATTTGGCAAAAATCAAATACAGAGATGGAAAAGAAAAATCTACAGTCTACAGTAAAGTACGGTGGAGATTCCGTAATGGTTTGGGGGTGCATGAGTGCTAGTGGCGTCAGGAATCTACATTTCATCGATGGAATTATGATCCAGGACTTGTATTTGAACATCCTGAGAACTCATCTTGCAGTTGGTGCAGACAAAATGGGAATCAAAGATAATTTTGTATTTACGCAAGATAATGCTTCCAAACATACTGCGAGAAAAGTCAAAGGTTGGTTGCACGAAAATACTCCAGAGTATTTAGTAATTCTCCCACAATATCCAGACATTAACCCCATCGAAAATTTGCAGGATTTTCTGGATAAAAAATCCACAAGCAGCAAATTTCGAGCAAGCAGGTATTGAAAAACGTCCTTCAGGAGGAATGGACCAAAATTACAGCTGAAACAACATGCAACCTAGTTGATTCCATTGTCAAGGAGACTCGAAGCAATAATAAAATCGAAGGGGTACCCAACAAAGTATTGACTGGAGTGAACAACGTGTTAAAGTTAAAAAAATATCGGGTGTACGAATAGTATTTGAGCGAACATTCGTGGCATCTTCGGACAAAATCTTGTTTATTTGTGATTATGTTGACATTTTTTTTGTTCTCCTTTCTGGAAATAAAGCTTAAAACGTGCCGGAATCAGTTGTATATATTAGTTTAATAAAGTAACAATATTTATCGAAGATATATGCATTTATAAAATTATTTATGTGGTGTACGAATACTTATTACACTCACTGTATTTATGTAAAGCGTTTTAATATTGAACAACATCGCGAAAATTTATTTTGGAATAGATTATTGTTTATTTGCTTTCTTTTATTTTTGAAAATTTGATTAGTGTTTTTCTTTTTGTTCCTCCTGTCCGTGTATTACTCGTATTTTCATTTTTCCTTTTTCCTGTGCAAATAGTCTACACTTTTAAATATAATCGCATTTGTAATGTATCTTGTACATGTCTTATATATTTTTTATATGTTAATGTAGACTATGTAAGTGTTCTTATCTATACTAATATTATAAAGCTGAAGAGTTTGTTTGTTTGTTTGTTTGAACGCGCTAATCTCAGGAACTACTGGTTCGAATTGAAAAATTCTTTTTGAGTTGAATAGACCATTTATAGAGGAAGGCTTTAAGCTATATAACATCACGATGTAATTATTAGGAGCGAAGAAATAATGGAAAATGTGAAAAAAACGGGGACAATTATTCATCCTTGAGGGCTTCCATTGCGTGCGCTGCAAAAACGGTTCAAGATACCAAAAATATATGTAAAAAAGAATAATTCCCCTTGAAATGATCTAAAAAAATGTCCCCGACAGTATATGTCTATCTTTTAAGATTAAGTCACTAGAACCGTTTTTATGGTAAACAAATTTGGTCGAAATTAATGCATTATTCGTTAAGAGTTGTATCAACGTAATAATATTAATCTTTATCCAAATAAATGTGTTGTTGATTAAGAGTATTTAATAGTGAACAAAATTGTCTTTGACATCACTTAATTTCAATGAACATCTTAGAAGATATTACAAAACCTTATATAGCAAAACAACGTTTGCCGGATCAGCTAGTAAATAAATATAGTGAGAAAATCCGTATGTCATCTAGCATAGTTGTTTTGTGCTCTAAGAAGAAAGGAGACCAGCTGCGTTTTTAATCGCCGTGGATAGAGCGTAGAAGTAGATAATACTATTAAAATATCTCTGCTTACCCCGATAGAGATATGATGTGATTTTGCTTTATATTGGGCAGGCTTAGTGTGAATGCAGTTTTATTGAGTGCGTGGAAGTTCCGCGAACTGATACCGCATACGTCCGAGTTTCACCGGACGCACACTCGCTGCAACAGCACAGAAAAGAAAGCGAATAGGTAACGGTACCGTGCGACTCAGCATAATTACTCCTCTTTGGGTTTACCACGTCTCAATAGACACTATGGTTTCTTAATAATCTTATCATCACGCTAAGTCCCTTTCGGGTTGTACAGAGTTATGTATACAGGGTTATGGGTAAATAACGCAAAACCTCTTAAGGCTGACTTAGGTATATCAAGACTGACAACTTTTGTTTTACGACTTTTTCTAATTCAATCTTTTTTTCCCATACAAAAAATAAATAAATCAAATTTCCAGTTCTGATCTTCTTAACACTATGAAAGGCGGCGCGATGCAACTGGAGCAGACGATTTCGTAGCATCTCCTGTCTAAACTTAAAACATAGAGCTAACGATTGATAGACATCCCCACTAAAACTAAAAAAATATGTATCTTAGGATGTGTTAAGTTTTGGCAAAAATCATAAAACAAAAGTTGTTAGTCTTGATGTACCAAAGTCAGCCTTAAGAGGTTTTCCGTTAGTTACCAGTAACATTGTATAAGTGATCTTCATTCGGTTCCACTCAGATCAATGTCGGAAAGAGCAACCAACTTACTGTGTCTTCTTGGTTTATGCTTTCCGAATCGGTGACAACTTATCCACCGGCCATTACTTATTACTCATTTTTATTATACACTTATAATTTTATTTTTCTTCGACCATTGAAATATGTTTATAACTGAGTCGAGTTGAATTTTCACTACATTTCCTATCCACTAATTGACTATCCTATCACTTTCTATCTATCCTAACACATTATTGTAGTTATCATTTATATACAGTTTCCTTATATAATATAACTTTGCCTTGTTAAATGACCAATGTTTTTTGCACGAACTTGAATAAATTGTCTGAACAATGATATCTTATCTGCGAATTTTACATCTCACAATAACCTGGATTATTTATTGTTTACATTTAAATTTGATCTTTGTCACACTTGGCGTAATCTCTAGATTACAAGCCCATGTTAAATGGATTATTTTATCCGACGAGATTGTTTTTGTACAAACCAGATGACGGTGTTAATTAAATTAATTGCTTTTATTTAAGAACGAATTCTATGAAAATGACATTAGTATAGTTGTTTTAACGCATGACAAAAGTAACCATGCTGTGCAAGGTCATTTGGCATACAATTTGTCTCATATGTAACCTTAATATTCGTAACAATGTTTAATTATATTCAATATATATTCGAAGATAAAAGACACAAAAACTTTGTTTAACTATCCTTATTTGAAAAGCGTACAGCGTACAGGAAATATTAAATATTTTAATTAGGTAATATCGAATAAAATAAGAGTAGGTTGGGGAGATAAGGAACAGGATAATATCGGAGATTTAAAGCCCGACTGGAAGTTTGTAAGGCTTTATTTTCATATAAGTTCACGTCAGAGCTGCAAAGTTGTATTGGATTCTCGGTCAAAGCCGCTACCGAATCGTTTGGGAGAAATAAATCTCTATATAATTTCTAAATTAAACCCCGATCCGCAAACTCGGAAACGCGCTTAACAACTAATAGAAATGTCAAGCCCTGATAACGGAGATCAGCTGCGCTACTGGTCACGTTTGGGCACGACATATGACCACGAAGTGGATACTGCCACTAATGTGTCTCTGATCACCCCTAAAGGGGCATGGCTTGCCAGTATGTTATTATTTAACCCCAACTGCTTAGATAAGCGATCTTACAGAATCTTAAACCACTATTCTGATATTTTTGGGAATTGATATATTGTTATTGTAAAAATGAGATATTTCTTTCATTACAGCGGAATGAGTGTAACTTTTTAGAGGACCTTACTCTTTATATTTCAACTTTGGCAATACAATATAATTCTGGTTTTATATAATACAATTATAATAGCTACTATGTTATAAACTAAATAAATAAATAAAAAATCTCTAATTAAACCTTTTAAAGCTGGTATTTATACAAATTATGTTCTAACAGTTATTTTTTTAATTAACGACGGTCACGATAATAAGCCTCGCACGAAGTACGCAGTCACATAAACAATCTAACTACTGCTTTGTATGACTTAATGTCTAGTTTACGTTACGGAGTGGGAGTGCAGACGGTTAATTTTATTTAATATTTGTGAACTGATTTATTCAATTGCACTTTAGGTCCTTGTTAATTGACACCATTTATGATAAGCTTGCCTATTATAAACGTACCGCGTGTTATTAGTACAAAAAGTATGATTCGACTTCAGATATGAATACATTATGTTTTAAACACTGTTCAGTATCTACAGTATTAAAAAAATATTAATTTCATTAACATCATCCCAGTCAACAGTTGCTTGCAGCACCTCGTGATTAAAGAAAAAGATGAAATATAATTCCAAGTTTCATAAGTGTGTGGAATTTTTTTTCCAATAATAATAGCATATCGGTCACGCTGTATCCACATTGCGCTTATTTGTCGTGCCCGACGAGACCAGTAGCGCATCTGATCACCGTTTTCAAGGTTTTGACATTTCTATTAGATGCCATGCGGGTTTCCTCACGATGTTTTCTTCACCCGAGAGCATGTGGTACCTAAGTCTGTAATTAATCTGGGACAATCTAGAGGTAATTGGTGACCATTCGCGTTGCCGCCCATGAATGCCGGCTTCTTGACCACAAGCCACATATTTGCCAACGATACTTTGAAGAAACCAAGAACGACAATAAAATTGCGTACCAATTATGAAAAATGAACTGATAATAAAACAGAATTTACTATTTCACAGAATCGGAAATCAACGGTCTGAGGTAATCGTTGAAAGCAATCGGTATATAATGATTGTTGATCGGTGTGCCAACTGACATATGGCCTATAACTAGTTCCTGCCCGTATGTCGTCAACTGTGATATTTATTTCCTTTTTAATAAACCACGACAACCGCGAAGTGCAATATTTATTGTGTTATGTTAAAATGGATTTATAATTTCATAGAAGCTTTGCCCACGACTTCGCCTATGGTAGCAATCTTTTTTAAATTGAATTAAGTATATGAATACCAACTTTATCGCGTCAATGATCATTCATAATAGATAAAACTACCCTTATTTTCCTATCCTCATCATGACAACGTTTCCATCGCACGTTCATACTAATGCTGTTTAATACGTCATTCCTGACAGTAGCCTCACGAGGTCTGTATACACCGCGAGGTCACCTCATTATCCTGTGATTATTTCTATTCCCGTGGGATATTGAATCTCTTAATTCACTGGGTGCCGTTCACACTTGAGTTGTCATATCGTCTACGTACTATGGCATCGCGCCACAACCATTTGTTCTTCCATAAGAAGATAGAAGCTGATGTTATCAGAGCCGCGAGGATCATGCGGTCAGTGTGTGGCTTTCTATTCCCTTTTCTTCCTATTTTTAATACCGCATATAACATCCACTTAACTACATCTTCTATTAGCAC
This sequence comes from Automeris io, assembly GCA_036320925.1. Lineage (NCBI taxonomy): Eukaryota > Metazoa > Arthropoda > Insecta > Lepidoptera > Saturniidae > Automeris > Automeris io. Next base: position 4,150,063 of record JAUDJH010000009.1, on the reverse strand, counting down.
CACCACTAGTTACAGTTATTAAATTATTTCATTGCTACAGAGAAAAGAATTCGCTTGACCCCCTAGAGTTGGATGACGACCACTATGGAATTTCTATCCAACCGTTTTTAATTAAGCTTCACAATGAAAGACTGGTTTAGCGTTATTGAGAATTAAATAGTAACGTACTTTGTGTTCAGAATGTAAAGGAGGTAATGAATCATTTCTAGAAATCACAATATTATTACCGTCACACCCTTGTGCCCGTTCATTTGTTGGAAAACATATGTCATGGAATTTCCAACTTCATTTACAAATTTTCCATGGTATTTATATGGGATTGAGGAAGGGTTGGAATTTTTGCCGCAATGATGTGTTTCGTTGCCTTGAGCCACCTTAATTTTAATATTTTGAAGGTTAATGTGTGGGTCAAGGCATGTGCGTGTGAAATATGTTAGATTATGCCTAATTTGTGGAATTAATTTAATAAGTGAATGTAACTGATTATTTTTTAGTATTAAGTACATGATTGATTGGACCGTGCGCTATACTCGTCACAAATTAGAATGTTGATGTCAAACAATCGAAAATTATCTATTTCATTCTAGCTTAAAGTGTGTATTTTTTGCAAGATTTAGTTCTCGAATATTGTAAAGTTTTTAAAAGTGGAATTTTCGTATAATAGTTTGACATCTTTATGGCAAAATTATGCTATACCCAATTGTATAATGTCGTTGAACGCCGCGCCTAGAGATTAAAATCGATCAATGATACTATAGTTAAATACATGCTATTGTTTATTTCATTTACTAAATTCTTTTGGACAATCTTCATCAGACAATTTTTTCACTCTTGGACATGAGATTCTCTTAGTACACCGCTATTGAGCTTAGTCTTGGGATTTTCGCTTCAGTCGCAAGTAGTCGCTGCATCACGTTTGAATATTTTAATTTTTGTTTAGCTATCCATACCGATAATAATAAATTTAAATATTTAATTGAAATTGTTTCCAAATGTTTGAATGGAAAGCAGAAAACACGTTTATCTTACGGTTACCACAAGTCTGGTTCTTTTTTCTTTTATCTGTATATATATTATTATCTATGACCACTAAGAACGAAATAATCTCTGGGGGAGAGGGGCAGTATATCTATACTCTATTACCTTTCTTCGCTATCAACTGCGCGTTGACACAACAAATGCTTGTCAGCTGAATATTATCGCTCGGTGTTTTAGCAAAGGTCCTAATACTAATATTTGCGACAACTTATTCCTTTGGTAAAACACCTTATTCCGAGGGAATCTATATTCGGACGTATTTACAAAAACATCAGTCACATACAATTTTTAAATATTTTTAACGGAATCACGATATTGATACTTACAACTTGTGTTGCAAATAAAAAAGTGTAAATTGTATGTGAATGGGGTTTTTCTAAATTCTTCGGGTTTTGTAACTCCTAATAATAAAGACGTTTGTCATACGAATACGTTATTGTAAATATTAATTAATACTAATAAAATAATTAATATTTTTTTTTTATTTTTAATTATTTATTTATATTAGTTCTAGAACTTCTGGTAGCCTATATATTGGGCTGACTTTCATTTGGCGCATCGTCACAACACAGGATATTTTCTTTTCCTTTTTTTATATCGAACAGGATATGGGTTGATTGGGCCAGGATAGACCTTCACAACTGAACCGGGCGAGAGGGCGAACACTGAGGTGCTCAGCCGGCTTGCTGTTTTCTATCTTAATAAACCTATTCTTCAGTGTTGTTATATGTTATGAGCTAAATAAATGTTTTCCTTTCTTTCTTTGTGGAAAGTATATTGCTTTGTTCAGATTCATTTCTATTGTGTGCAGTTGATGTAACGTGTCCACTATGCCATACAATTCTATGAAGCTTTCCCGTCAAAATGTCAGTGAGAACACGAAAATCGTGCCGAGGTAAAGTTTTTACTTGCGGCCGTGTCACGACTTACATAAATGAGTATCAGCATATGTTTTCTTATTTAGTCTTGTATACTCTTCACTGTCATCATTCAGGATTATTTTACTTTTTTACATCTGACTTGGCTATATTTTTCAAGTCTAGGAATAACGATGACATAGAGAAGCTAGCGTCTATTAACCATAATGACTATAAACCTAAAGAAATATTAAAATTTGAATGGCACTCCACTTCGTGTTATAGCGCAGTTATATTACCTTGGTCGTTTGGTAACAGAATGGCTTACGGACGATCAAGACATTGATAGGGAGCGCAGGGCGTTGGCTGCTTGTTGTAGTATGCTTGCTCGCAGGTTTGCGCGGTGCTCGAGGGAACTCAAACTGAAATTGTTTAGGCCGTTTCACTCCGACGCAGCCTGGAGTTTCTTTAGGCGTTTCTTCTCAAGGTAGTCGCTTCCGAAATGCGGGTAGATCACCGTTAGGGTTTGTTTCACTGACCGACAGCCCAAGTCGAGGTCCGTACCCACATGGGTGCCCTTGCGTAGCCGCTCAACCCATCAAATTAGCTGGCTGGGCGCCTTATGCGTTCGCCCACCAAGCCCGGTTTAGTTGTGAAGGCTTCTCACGGCCAATTAGCAAGGTCCTGTCGAAAAAAAAGCGTTTTGTCAGTCTTTTTACTCGTGCAGTTTGTGGATAAGGTACTCGCAGAAAGTTTACAATGCCCTGCGTATTTAGTATAACAATGCGTTCAGGGTGCTGTTGGGACTGCTCCGGTCCTTTAGTGCGTCGGCGATCTGCTTCGATGCTGCAGCAGTTGAGAGGCAGTTATGAAGGCGACGGAGCATTTTGGCTGAGAAAGTGGATGGGCTTTTCATACAGTTTTTCCAGATTACGTATGGACTCAGGCACCGCATGCTCACCGATGTAGAAGTACATCATGAGGAAACTCGCATGGCATCTAATAGAAGTTTCCTGTGTGAGTGCCCTGAGAACGGCGATCAGTTGCACTACTGTTCACGTTAGCCAAGACTTTTAAGTGCAAAGTGGATACTGCACACTCCGGAAAGGATATAGCGCGATGATATATTGTTATTGTTATTTTTTAATTAACATAGACATTTATCGACACAATGTCATGCAAATTTTGCTATGAACCAAAAGGCCGGCCAGCCTTGATAATGCGGCAATGAATTTGCGAAGCGAGGCTGTTCTAATCTAATGCAGGAACTGTGATCAACGGCTGCCAAGCCCGCAGGGAGATCGTTTGCCAATCGACTTGCACCAGCACCTTGCGTTAAACATATTGCACGTAAAGTTCAAGTTTGATTTCGCACATTAATTGTGTACAGACAGGTTTATTTGCAAATACTTTGGTATTGAAATTTATCTAAGTATAAAAACTGAAATCTTTTAATTTTAAATGATGAGACAATGGAGACAAAAATGAAGGTATAGTCGACAGCAGTTAGATCGTTTTAAATTGATAAAATAAATTGAATTTTACTTCTTTTACACTTTTATAGTGTAATTATAATGTTTCTTGACGCGAACGAAACGGCCGGTAAGCCTCAGCAATTGCATTTACGTATATTTGATCAACTGGAGTTATTGTTGTTATACCTACAAATAAACAGTACTCACATTTGAAAAACACATGATTACTTAATTTACAGAATGATATTATAGACGAGGGAGGGGGATATTTCGCATTCGATTGCAATTCCAAATATGTAAATAGTGAATACTGAATATTTCCATTAAAACATTTTTAAAGTAAATTATGGTAACATATTTAGGGACGATGGCACTCATGAATAAATCAATTGCACATCGAATAATAATTAATTAGTAAGTAGGTACTTTGCCAGTCCTAAACCAGGATAAAGTGCGAAGGGAAAACCAGTCAACACCAAGTTTATCTAAAATTACGTAAAAGGATATGTATCTACTAATTAACCACATTTGCCAATAAGCCACACGCGCTACGGGGTCCACACTTTTTACGGATCAATTCTCATTTGTTGTACCCTGAAACATCTCCCTCGTATATAAAATTACCCCGTATTGTGATGATTTACATCCTTATTATTATGACGACATTCCTAAATATCATAGTCCAATATTTAACCTACAGATAGAAAATAATATGATATCATAGTTTAGTGTCACTGTTTTATTTACCACGCATAGTCGTCTCGTAAATAAATTAAAAAATACAGAATTTGGAATACTCCAGTCTCTCATTCAATAAATAAATCAATATTGCAATTACATTTATTTAGAGGTGTGTCTTTAGATGTGGCCAGTGTGGCCGTTGCTTGTCGGTCTCGAATGCGCTTGGTGATCCACCAAAATTGGTACCGTGACGCTGTATGAAACACCTTTTAGAGACCAATGATAATGATTTCATGTACAATTTAAAATATATTAATATTACATACATTTAAGACGCTCTGTCGTAGTATTTGCTGGATTGGGATTACGACTGTCAATGGATTTGGCCCTTGGACGGCTCCCGTTCTTAGACTTCACTGCATTTTCTATCAGATGAAATGTAGTCACTTTGTCGAGCCAGTATAAAAAGGCATTTTTAACTTGATACGTTTTAAAACTTGACTTCGAAAAAAATTACCTATTGTAAGTTGTAAACATTTTCCAAAACAATTGAAAAAAATCTGTGTGCGAACCCAAATACGGATAATTGTTTTGATATATACAAAGTAATGGCGATCCACTTCCCACGCAGTTTCTTTAAAAGCACTTTGTGTTCGACTAGCTTCCACACGCGTTTCGCTTTGTCCACTGTTTATTTATTTTTTAATGCCAGGATGCTGCTGGCCTCGAAGAGCTTTTATATCTTTACCGGACAATAGAGGCGAGCGCTTTTACTGGAAAGTAGTGGCTCTTGTAGTAGATCGAATCTTAACCGCAGCGGTCTTTGAATGAGGGGAGTACCGAAAGTAACTGAGTAAGGAGTGGAATTCACTTCCTTCGTCTATGTTTCCATCTTCTTATGACATGGTGATCTTCAAACGTCGAGTAAATCGGTATTTGCTAGGCGAGCGCGCTCCATCGTCGGCCTCATCATCGCTTTCCATCAGGTGGGATTGAAGTCAAACGTAAGTCTATCAGTAATAAAAAAACGACGTTTTATCGGATTTGCATGCCCGCACTCATGTTGAGAATATATTTCAAGTTAAATAGGTACTTCTTATAAGGCAAGATACTATGCCTGAGTGATGAGGTTCCAAAGTTATTTGTTTCTTTAAGGTCCTGCTGGCATACATTGACAATTGATGAGCTGAAATGAGGCTGCCAGGGTGTCCTAAATGATTTAGTATAAATTATAGCGACGCAAATTGAATGCGCTGTTCTGGTCTTGTACATTATCTGCATTGAAATTGTAAAGCTATAATAATATCAATGACAAAATGTATTGAATTGGTAGATAAACTCATGCAACATCAATCAAACTTTATGATAATTTTTTTCAATTAGGCTACTCTAGTTTTGGCTGCCTCAGTTATTAGGAGTATTATAGTTACGAGACCATCGACAAAGTGGTAGTGTTTATTTTTTATTAATAGGATGTATATCTCACCATAAAATTCGAAGATAACTTTGATGTACAGCCATAATTTTTACACAATCACATATAGATGTTTTTGTAATAGCTAGGTGCGAGCACAGAATAGAAGCGAGGTAAAGCCGCTGAGAGGCATGTGAATGGTTTCGGCCTTCATATTGTACCCTCGGGCGATATTTGTCCTGATTCGACTTGGCGTACCTTTTTTTTAATTCAAACGGATTTATAAATCTTATTAGATATACTAATATAGACAGTTAACTGTAAAAAGTCTTTTGGATCACTATGGTCATTGATCGCCAATTGTGACGCACCTCAACATTTTAAGATTGAAAGTGAAAGTGACCTCACCATCCTATGCACAAACCTATTTCTATATATGTAAAAGTGAAAATGCATATTCACTATGTAAATATTTTATAATCGTTTTGTTGAAATAATTTTAAAATCATTTGGAGTGAGAATTCTTTTTGTTGATATCTTAAAATATAATCTTGTGTAAATTATTCCGTTTTACAAACAAGATTAACCTTATCATACGAATAGCGCTTACAGAATCATGTTCAATCATCAAAACTATTGTCGTAGTATCTCTAGGTTAGTTCCATATCTGCGATAATTAGCGTTTATTTTATGTACGTTTTTGTTCCACAAATACACTGTGAACATCATGTTTGGCCATTTTTCAATTATTTTCTGTGACTTTTGTTCTTGAATTTTTATTTAATTTAATCTGCCATCGAATGAAACGAGACATTAGAGGAAAACTATGCTAAATATCAGCTTTGGTAGAACAGTCGCAATTTAAAAGCATATTTTTGAAATTAGTCACTGTATGAAGGTTGATTGAACTGAAGTGAAATCTGGCTATAGGTTAACCTCAGCGGTATTATTCATTATTAATAATGTTGAGGAAAACGTATTCTCCCACGAGGGGGCTAACTAGACTGGCTTATCATGTTTAATAATTATTTTTTCCAACCAAAATTTAATGTTGCATAATATTTTGCGAAAAACTTTTTATTCGTTGTCCGCCCCCATGCCCCGCAAACCAGCAGGGGTCATGTTTATTATGGTCGGACTATAGCTCTACCTAAATATTATTATTTTTTTTTGACCCGGTGGAAATCTTCAGGAACCGTCAGGGCCACTGTGAGGGAAACGGCTCTGGTGTGTCGGACTCTTACTGATTACACCAACAGAGGTGTTCCTCCTATCCGTTTGCCAGGGTCAAGGGTACGGCTATGCCCAACTTGACATAAATACTAGGCAACCTATTTTTCACCGTGATTTGCTTAAATGAAGTCAACTACTAAGGCTGAGATTTATAGACGCTATTTCGACTTTGCTTAGCAAAGTTCTCAAAAAATTAATTCGTTTTGACAGAAAACTGAATATATACTAGGACCTTGAATATAGCCATAGTATTCGCGGAGCCAAGTCCATGATGACAAAATCGGTGGCTTACCAACTCCTTTGACATTCATTTACGTAATATAAATTGAAATGTTTTAGTAAAGTCTAAGCAAACTTAAAGTAGCCTCTATAAATCTCCACCTAAGAGTGCTAATTTATAATAGTACTAGTAGAAGATGTTATAATATTCTTTGTGTTCCTCGCGTTTTAAAATTGGCTTGTGTAATTCTTAACGCACGTGTCTGCAAAACATCTATTTGGATTACATTTCCGTAGGTTTTAAGCTTAACTCATCCTCTATATTTTTTTTAATTAACACGTTAGTACTAAAAGTTTTGTGCAAACACATGGCCATTTCGATCCGATGACTCATGTGGCAGCCTTTTAGTAGTTTACAAAAACTTTGACGAACTTACATCATCGATGGCTGAGACAATAATCTCGTAAACAAACAATTATATCGCCTTTGTTGAGATTTACACAAGATGAATACTAAACACCATAGTCTTTGAAGTCTCTAAATTAAAAAATAAACTATTTTTTTTCAATGTTTTCGTGAATCCTTTTGTGTGTATAACTTCTTTTTTATCAAGATCATTGTTTAGATTTAGATATTGTAATACAAAACAAAAAGCAAGTCCTTTCAAATCTTTGATGGTACAAGGTGAGATAACCCTCATACGACTTAGCACATCCGACGCAGCCTTGAATTTCTTTCGGCGTTTCTTCTCAAGGCAGTCGCTTCCGAAACGCTAGTAGATCACCGTTAGGTTTCATATATTTTGGCTAGCGGTCCAAGTCGAGGTTCGTTCACTCCACGACACCGGCGTCGCCGGCGGCGCCGAAGAAGGATAGTTCAGTCAACTGCTGCTAACCGGTGCGTTTTCGCTCCGAGGCGCAGTTCCACTCCGACGCAGCCTTGAGATTTTTTCGGCGTTTCTTCTCAAGGTAGTCACTTCCAAAACGCTGGTAGATCACCCGTAGGGTTAGTACTTTTTGGCTGGCGGTCCAAGTCGAGGTTCGTACCCACAGGGGTGCCCTTGCATTGCCACCCAACCCAAAAACTCGCTGGCAGAGCACCTTCTGTGCTCGCCCCTAAAGCCCGGTTGAACTGTAAATGCCTTTCCCGGCACCTAGTAGTTAGTCCGCTTCAAAAAAAAAGTCGAGGTTGGTACCCACAGGGGTGTCCTTGCATTGCCACCCAACCCATAAATTGCCGGCTGAGCACCCTCAGAGTTCGCCCGCCCACCCGGTTTAGTTGTGAAGACCCTTCTGGGTCAATCAACGCGCGTCGTTTAAAATAAAAAAAGAAAAAACAAGACCTAGCACATAATATAATACAAAAATATATATTATTAGTAAGTTTTATACTTTTACATTTTCACCATATTTGTAGTGTGGAAGAAATTTGTTTCATTATTAATCACAATGATGCTTTAATTTACAACAAAAAACGAAATGCGGCTTTTGTAAAATGACAAGAAAAATGCCTACATTTCAATTTGCTCAGCGGATATGGGCGAGCTTTAAACTGTTTATGAAATGACATAACGACTGGCGCTAAATTAGTTTTTTTTTTCGTGAAACACGTTTGTACCTACTGTTAACATGTTTAATTACTTGTCCCAAAGTGCTGGATATCGCCCGTTTTATTGAGGTCAGTGGAACGATGAAGGTGGTAATGGTTCTAGCTTGTTTGAGAGGGTTTAATGAAAACAAAACAAATTGATGTAATGTTTTATGATGGCGCTAATTAGTTTCTTTTTATATAGGGGTTTTCCTTGGTTTGAAGTCGTGGATTACAAAATATAAGTCTTTGCTATTATCCATTGAACCATTTGTATTGGTTTGGAAAGCAACTGGTTCGATTGTTCACGCTCTTTTCTTCATCAGATGTTTATTTATTCTAACGTTCTGTTTATGCCAGCACACTTTATATAAATAGTGTGAATTGTGTTTAAATCGAGATAATTTGTTTTAAAAGTAACAATTACTTCTGTCAATACGAATAATAAGCAGAATAAAGAATGACCTGAGAAAATTTGATTTAAAATTTAGATTTCTAGATATAATAGCCGAACGTATAACATAACGTCAATTTTTTTAATTTCCGATAATTGACATATCTGGTCGAGTCAGAATAATAAAAATCAAGGTAAAATACGTGGAATTAAGATTAAATGGAAAGATAATCTAATATAAAAAAATTAAACTACCTACATATATTCAAGAGAAAATTTGATTTTTAATTAATTTTGAAATATCGCGTCCTCATGTTATGTTCACTGCATACAGCTGGTTTTAAATCATGCGCGCTTGTTAAAATGTCTACAGGGCAATTTAGCTACTATATCTTTGAAACGTAAAAATCAATGGGTTAGTAGATGCAATAGATAAGTCTGTAGTAATTGAGAGCTGTCAGAGAGTCATTGCGTCACACTTTGTTTGGTTTAGATCTCACAACTAGTACCTGTGCAGTATTCAAACATTGCAATGAGTATTACGTGTTTATCTAATTGGTCGCGTCAGGTGATTGACACGCTTTCAAATGTTACTTCATAGTGCTGTTTACACTTTGTGACATATTTATATTTGCGATGACAACCTTGGACATTTTTTTTAAATGGCTGCGAGGGTATGCACTATTGTTGTTATCAACTGTGGTTTATGTAATAATCCCAAACTAAACTTGCACTTGTGCTATGGATACGTGAGTTATAGCTATATATATATACAGGCACATATATATAGCTATAACTCGCGATAAACGAATCTGATTGTCACAGAAAAATTTAACTACCAGGACACAAACCTCTGACAACAACAACAGATTCTGAAAGAGCATCAAATTTCGCGTAGGAATAGAGGTATTGCATTATTATTTTGGTCCGATAACATAATAAATAAATAAGTTGAAAAGTTAGTAAAAATTCTGTTCATCTCGGCGTTAATGGGTTAATTTCACCTGGGGGAAGGTGAAAATGAGTCCGACTACGGAGCGCGTCCGTCCAATAAATTCCTGTTTACTCTTCTCTTAAAGACTCCTAAGGCATAAAAACGTGGATGATTACAAAATTCTGTAACTTTACTATATTCTTTTTATGTATCTATAATGTGCTGAGAAATTAATTATCGAGAAAACAATTACATTTCTTGTTCGTAACAAAAATATATGTATTATGGTTTGTTCTTCTTTCCCGTTCGTTTCTAAACAATTATAATAAAAATATTTCCGATTTTTAACAAATGTATGGAAATCGTTGTACAAACATGAACATGATATATGAATATTTACAATTATTGGAATCAAAAAATATCTAGGGTGTGGTGACATTTTTTTTTTCTTGGGGAAAATCCTCATTGGATTGTCCCGGCTACACATGGAGGTGATAACCGGGATCTGCTGACTTTTACCGGCTAAAGACTTCAAGTTGACCTTATCCGCACTAAGATAATCATCATTCTAGTGGATAAGGAACCGGTATCCATGCGCGGCGATGCTAATGGTCGTAGGTTTGAACACCGGCCAAGTACCCGGATGGGTTTTTTAAACCCACATGGCATCTAATAGAAGTCTCATTACTTGTCACTTTGGGCACGACGTATAAGCGCAAAGTGGATATAACCACTAACGCATCTCTGCTCACCCCGAAAGGGATATAGCGTCACGATATATTACATATGAAATAATAAGTAAAGATTTTTCAATTCCGATAATTTTAAACTTTAAGCCTTGCTTAAAAATTGCCATCAATGATTAGAAAGCAAAATAAATCGGCCAGTTTCCGCTACGGGAACATCAGGTCGTGCGTTCGTGACTTCGTTGATCGAATTACCTGTTGCTCTACCTCACGAACTGCGCTGTCGTAGCCCTGAGCGAGTTAGGAACGGGTCACTCGACTCGCAGCCTCGATGATAACATCTCATTCGTGTATTATACTCATTGAAAGTACAAAAATTTGTGTATTTTAACATTATAATAAGCGATAGCATGCCTAGTTTACAAAGCATAATAACCCGATCACAGTTTATGCTGTTTTAACTGTGTGATGGAGTTTTGAATTGATCAGGATAAAATAAATTATTGAAGCAGAAGAGATCAAGAACAACTGTTCAAATCAAGCGATTGTACGATTTTTACACTCGTGTATTTATATCTCTCAGCAAACTTTTTGATTATAGCCGTATTGTTTTAGGTTTATTGCGAAAGAAAATATCAACGAGACTTAAAATAAATAATATTTTTGCCATTTAAAATTTTATTAATTATGATTTATCAATTATTTAGTTTTGTACAGATATATTTTTTCTAAACATATACATACTGCCCAGTAGCGTTCATTCCATAGATGCATGCAAGCATTGCATGCCCTTATGATCAATAAGTCTGAAAAAATTGATTAAAGTTAAACAAAAAAAAGAAACCATTTATAATATTCATATCTATTCTATATTTACGCCGTCTGTCTTTCCTATGAAAGCAACACAATATTTACTATCATAATATAATATACAAATTAATTACGCGAATTCTGCCTACCCTGTCTAAATACCCTATGCACGTCACTGATACTGCCATATGTAATCTCAACAGGGGCTCAACTATATGCAGAGCGGCCATAAAGTTTGGCAAGAATTATACTGTGGTGCGGTGGAGTTTTAACACTCCAGCACTTCACTTAATACTATCCGAGAAGCCCATATATGTGAAATTATCTACTCCTTAATGCCATTAAGGGGCGTCACTCCGACCGACGTATCCACTGGATTTCTTTCGGCGTTTCTTCTCAAGGTAGTCGCTTCCGAAACGCTAATAGATCTCCGTTAGGTTCGTTTCCTGGCTAGCCGCCTAAGTCGATATAGCAACAGGGGCTCCCTTGCGTTGACACATAACTCGCTGGCTGAGCACTTTAAGTGCTGTCGGCACTCTTAGCCGGTGAAATAGTAAAGACTGTTCCCGACCAACAGCATAATATCATACCAAATTATATAAAAATAAGTTCGGTTTTTCTTCCTGGCGCTGTAACTCCATAACACATGAACCGATTTCTACGGTTTTGCATTCGTTGGAAAGGTCTCGGGCTCCGTGAGGTTTATAGCAAACAAAATTCAGGAAAAATTTCAAAAGCAAAGCAGGAGAACGGGGAAAGTCATTTTCCATCTCTGATACATAGCGTGTACTACAAACCAATATGGTTTTGCATGGTGGTGGAGCAGATCGCACCAATATTTTAAGTAGATGGCGCCGATGCGTTATACATTGTTTGACAGCTACTCATTGTACTCTGCTCATTTCATTTCATGTGACATTTATTAAGCCCACGTTCTTTCAAACGCTAACTAAAAACCAAAACGAAACCATCTGGGGGCGAAACGAAGTTCGCCAGGTTTGCTAGTACCAAATAAAAACATTTAAGGCAAATATATGAATAAATTAGTTGATTAATATTATGAAAACTTTATTAAGACAAAAGTAACTTGATATATCACACTATAACAAGCAGAGGGCAAATTATGACAAGGTCTGTGCTTGCTATTAGTTTCATCTCTTTTACACGCGTAATTTTGTCTTAGTGCTATCTCGGTCTCGATTAGTGTGATTTTTTGTATCACTGTGAAATGACCAGTGATTTCACATTTTTTCTAATTTCCACTCTACAATAGTGGTTTGTAACCTACTTAAGCTTTGTCAGTCCCTTAGGTGACGACCGCTTTTAACCACGTGGCGTTTTACATTTATAACCAAGCAAAACATATAGATAATTGACAATAAAGAAAATTGACCATCATAATTAGCCTGCTCCTGTCCACTGTTGGACATAGGCATAGAATATAAATTGTATTTAAAATGCCATTCGGATGGTGGTCGGGTTAAAAATAAACGAACTGTGCATCCGCTTTTCAATATAAATAATGAAATACGATTTGTTGGTTGTGCAAATATAGGTATTATCTTATCACAAATGTAAATCGAATATCTTCATAAATTAAAAAGCACAATCTTGAACCCTATCTGATAATAAGTCTGGCCATCAAATTTTTAGTCGTCGCATGATATACTAACACGATAATTTGTTTGATGATACCGCTTTCGAGCTGTCTTAGATTGATTAAAACTATTTAGTGGTTTCATTTCTAATTTTATACACACCATTGATTGTATTTAATTTAATTATATTAAATCTGTTAATTATAAAGAACTTTTTTTTGTATCCCGGAGGAAAATCCTGCATTGGACCACCAGGGACGCAGTGAGGGCAGCGACCCCGATGTGTCATACTACTGACTAAAAACCCCCGGGGTGTTCATCTGATTGCTCCACACGGGCCTGAGAAACCAAATTCATCCCGACGTCTAGAGAACAAAAAGCCGTGTTGAAGCTACCTCTCTGGGAAGGGTAGGAATAAAGCCCATCCCTCCAGAACCCAGGCGATGGTCCGGACACCGTGCACCGATTCCCTCTCATCCGGGCAGCAAACTCCCCCAAATCTACTGCCCGGAATTATAAAGAAATTTTTTTTTTAGTATATATAATAAATAATTGAATTATCCTACAACATAGCCGTTTGCTATTTATTTAATACATATCATAATTTAGTTTTGATTTTTTAGTCATTCAGACTAGATTCGATTAAAGTATATTTGATAACCAACACAATGATAAAAATTACGAGTACTTAAAGTTTAGTAACTTTGCTTTTTCCGGTTCCTAGTTTAGGAGAATAATTATTATTATATCAATTCTATATTCAATGTTTATTTTACTTTTTCCAGATCAGCGGAGCGATACGTGAGAGTGAAATGGCGGGATGTACGAGTGGGAGATCTCGTCCACCTGTCGAACAACGAGGCAGTGCCGGCAGACATGGTGCTACTGCATTCATCCAACCCGATGGGCATTTGTTACCTGGACACGTGCAATTTGGACGGGGAGACGAATTTGAAACAGAGAATTGTCGCACCAGGCTTCAGAGATAAGGTCATTTGCTTTTTTAATTATATTAAACCAATTTGTATTGCGATTTATTATCATAAGAAATACATTTATATTTGGTTATCACTTTATTTTAGGGGAATTCCCAATCGCAGACCTGTGCGTGAGCCGATATGCTACAATGAAAAAGGCCAAAAAAAAAGACTTTGTGTATATGTAAAATTAATGCGTGCACGCAAAAATTTAAACCATTGTCTGTCTATAATTCGTAAGAAATAAATTAAATTCTTTTTCCAAAGTCATTTTAAGCTCAGATGCGCAGTATCTTATTTGTTTAATTACGAGATATTTTGAGTCCACCCGATTAAAATATTCAAGGAGGACTTATCTACTTTCTCATATAATTCATAAAACTTATATTTACGGAAATAATATAAACATCTCATGCAATATGACGAACCGGCGCGTGGGACTTGATTTGTATGCTACTACTTACTTGCATACAACAATAATGCAGTTTTACGTAAGTCTTAGCTAAAGTTTATAAAACATATTTTTCTCATTACAGCAAATAGAATTCAACCCACTAAAGTTCAGAAGTACAGTAGAAGTGGAACGACCATCGACGAAAATCTATCGGTTCACCGGCACGATCTCACATCCGAACGGTACTCGGGTTCCATTGAATTCTGAAAACCTACTTTTAAGGGAGTGCACTATAAAAAATACTGATTTTGTAGAAGGAATAGTTGTATACGCAGGACACGAAACTAAAGCTATGCTGAACAATGGCGGACCAAGATACAAATGCTCGAGTTTAGAGAGAAAGATGAATACAGACGTTATATGGTGCGTTTTAGTGTTACTTTTTCTTTGTTGTGCCGGCGCCGTTGGTTGCAAAGTATGGCTGGACCATTACAGTCCGATGAAAGATAGATTCACTCCATTCATCCCTTTCGCGGAAAAACCAGCATACGAAGGCCTTCTTATATTCTGGACATACATAATAGCCTTACAAGTGATGATTCCTGTATCGTTGTACGTGACAATAGAAATGACAAAACTGCTACAAGTGTACCACATACATCAAGACGTGGAGATGTATGACCCGGAGACAAATACCAGAACGGAGTGTAGAGCGTTGAACATAACCGAAGAGTTGGGACAGATCAACTACCTGTTCAGTGATAAGACGGGCACGTTGACGGAGAATAAGATGGTGTTCAGACGGTGCACGGTGAACGGCGTAGATTATGATCACCCTCCAGGACCGGCTGCAGAGCCTTCAGTTGAACTACCGCCTATTGTGACTCCTGTTACCATAGTATCACCAAACCGAAGACTGCTTCAACACTTGAGCGACACAAATGATGCTCAACATACGCAAAAGGTAGTTTTCATTTATTACATAATTTAAGTTTACATTTGGAAGTCTCTGAGGCTTTATAGACACTATTTCGACTTTGTTTAGCATAATACTTAAGAAATGAATTTGTTTTAACAAAAATCTTAATGTATAATAGGAACTTGACTATAACTAAAGTATTCGCAGAACCAAGTCCATATTAAACTAAATCGGTGACTTACCAAATCCTTTGACATTCATGGAGTAATATAATTTATGTTTTAGTAAAGTCTAAGCAAACTTAAAGTTACGTCTATAAATCTCAACCTAAGACTTGAATGTAAATTGCCCGTCGTTAATGAATAGATATAGATTACCTTTTTTTTGTAACCCGGGGAAATCCTTGACGGACCTCAGGGGGCGGTGAGGGCTGCACCCCGATGTGTCGGACTTGCACCGACTAAAACCCCCGGGGTGTTCCTCCTTCCCGTCTGACCGGGGCCGGAGGTACAGTGTTATACTCTTCTCCGACCCTCGGCGACATCTGACCTTTTGTTAGGCCGCATCTCTGCACTGCGAGGAGTTGTGTGCGGTAACACGTAACACACCGCTCGCGCCTGGATAGGTATAGATTCCCTAGTTAATGACTGAACATTTATAATAGCACAAATACACTGTATTTTTTTAAATTTCATAATGTTATCTCTACCTCATTATCCGGGCTATGCAATGATCAATGTATTCCCTTTCTCTTATGACCAGTGGCGTGCATATCGTTTTCACACAAGGCAAGCAATCAGTGAGACAAATTACTT
Organism: Automeris io; assembly: GCA_036320925.1. Classification (NCBI taxonomy): domain Eukaryota; kingdom Metazoa; phylum Arthropoda; class Insecta; order Lepidoptera; family Saturniidae; genus Automeris; species Automeris io. Next base: position 4,134,031 of record JAUDJH010000009.1, on the reverse strand, counting down.
CGACTCTTCTATTACTCTTTCTTTCTTAGAGAACTGTGAAAACACATTATTTTTTATTTATTTTGATAAGCACACATTCCCTTCACAATGTATCTAGTATTGATTACTTAAATCATAATGTTAGTATTATATGCTCGTAGAACCTAGGGCAAGCATTGCTTTTATGCTTGTATGAGATGAACGCCACTGCTTATGACACTGTGTTTTTAAAAGAAATGTAAAGAGATTTTTGATCTAGGCGGCTATCGAAACATAGCAACCTATTTTTTTATAGTTGCTGTCGGTTTTTGAACCATCAGATATAGTGTAACTTAGCCACTTCACTGAGCTAATATAAAAAAATTAAAGCAAACTTTTATTTTACGCAATATTTGTATATTATTCAAACTTTTCTTGACAGGTTAGAGAGTTCCTCTTAATACTTGCCGTATGCAATACGGTAGTTGTCAGCCAGCCTCATGTCGACACTATGCAGCTAAGCATGTCTTCTAACTCCGGAGACCAAATCAACAATAGGAAACCTTCGCGAGCCAACGGAACTCTTCGATCTAACGACAAGTAAGTATTGCCTATACTATGTCTCTGTACGGTATTGCAACGCGACTATTCTAAAATACACATACATATCTAACATACATATAAGACATATCTAAAATATTTTTGCCCCGCAATTTGGAGTAATTATAGATTATGTTGCCAGAAAATTAAGGAGGTATTCTGGTCTAGATGCTTAAATTTTAGTTATTTTTCAAAGATAAAAAATAAATAAAAAACATTTTTACTATTTTTTTTATGATTTTTATTGTTATTTGAAGAGTATAAAAAATTAATAAAAAAATATATTTAAAAAATCGTTAAAATTAAAATCCGCTGTATCTCCGAAAATAGTTCGAATTTTGAAAAACCCGTTTAAGGGCATATTTTTTAAGGTATAAACTTTGAAAATATACAAAAAAAAACTATTTTTTCAAATTTCTAGACCAGAACACCCCTTAAATCTTCTTATCCTATCTACCATCATCGTCCCTTAGTTTAATTAATATTGTGCATTAATGTTTAGGACTCTCCCTATATTATCCTACGTATCTGTTTTCCACCAGGATAACTCATTATCTTTGTTCTAGAAGGTCATGCTGATTCTTGCTTTGAGCTCTCTGAGATCTGCGTAATTATATAATTAAACTACACTGTGATCAAACCAGGAGTATGTTTGAAGATAGTTCAGGTGGTTAATTGATAGAGGCGTATATGTGTCTAACACACCGCCTGAGAGAGAGGTTCTGAGTGGTGGGCTCTTTACACTCATTTCTTCCAGAGGTGGAGTTTGGAAAATAGCTATTTGCTTGCCGGACATTAGACAAATACGGATCTTCAAAATTTGAGGGAAACCCGAGGGGTTTTAGCCAATAAGAATCTGAAACACCGGTGGCGCCATCCTCATGACGACCCTGACGATCTTATCCAAGATTTTCCCGCGGATTACCAAAAAGGAGCTTGATTGAAATTGTTCCGAAGCTATCCAATAGCTCCATGTTGGATATATTCTGGGGCCAGAATATTTATTGAATGTTATGGAGGTAGCGATTGTCAAAATCTTGGAACCGATGAATTTAAGTTCTTTATGTGTGTCACGTACACAAAACAGTTTATTTATTTATTTATTTATTTTATTCATTCACAAATCTACAGTATATAATTTTATAATTTAAAACAGGAAAACGTACAAAAAATCGGATTAACCAAGATGATTTGTGTAACAAGTTTATATGAAAGTATTAAATGCGATTCAAATAATTGTTATGAAAGAAAGTTATTAAAAGTTATTAACCTAGTAAAATGTATATGTGAAATGTGTAGTTTGGTTGTGTATGTGACTTAGTGTGTGTGTATAAATGTGCATGTTAACTGTTTACAGTACTATTAAATGATTCGACTTAAGTAGCCATGGAATCAATTTTCAGGTATGCTCGATTAACAGAATCTCGCTCGACGACTCCTTCACCTCCGCCATCAACCACCTCGCCGCTCAAGATACGGCTTCCGAAATTGCCGTTCGGTAGCCGGGACGACAACTCCAGCGAACCGAGCACATCCACCGAGCAACAGGTGCGTAGGTTATTCCGATTAATATGACTCAGCCAATTTACACAAACATAGCGTAGTTTTGGAAGCATGCGGCGAATTGATTACAGGACCCGCAATCCCCACTTTAGGTTGTAAGTGGTAGCCTATAGAGTTCGGGGACTATGGAAATAAAATGCGTGTTGCTGTTAACTGTGTATTATCCGAACTGCCAATCGACGGACGCAGCCGTCTCTATATACATACAAACATTCAATATTTATGCAATTTCTGCATTTATGTAAATCACGCTATCAAAATCAATTACTTACGTTAACATTATACTATGTGTCCCTATACCCACTAATTCGCAGAAGTAGTCACCTTGGGGTTTTTAGCTGGTTAAAGTCCGGCACACCCCGGCTGCTAACCCCTTGCGCGGCCGGGATGGTCCTATGAGCATTTTCCCCAAGAAAAATAAAGTTTTGACTTTAAGAAAGTTGCCCGATCAAATAGCCACACAAAGAACCAAAATAAATAGTTTAATGTGTCAACATATCTATCACAACAAAAATATCAATAGATCACTGACATGCTTTTCAAAAGGGTACGAAATAAAATAGGATATTCTTCGGACTTTCAGTTATAAAGGTCTATTTGCTTAAAATTTGTCATCGTCAACCCACTTTAGTCCACTGTAGGCCTTTCGTAATAAGCGCGAATAAGCCCACTCCGAAACTCTTGTCCAGGTTTTGTCGACTTCATATTGCAAATCTTCGTTTTACTTTACTTTTGATTAATTTCATTTCTTTATTCGCTAACAACTTATGATTAATAAACTAATCCATTATTATTTCTTTAAAAGCTTTCGATGTTTTAACGTTGAAATATTAAAATGCTGCTATTGCGCTCATTAAATTAAAACGGTACTTAGTAGCTACGTGTCATATTAACGAATCAATACAACCGCTCAAGTTACCCTTTTAAAACGAACAATGTTGCTTTATTGTTTCAAGTGGTTCCATACTCAAGGCTGTCGCGTATCATTTTCCATATGAGTAATATGCAATTTCTAAAATTTGTTCTGTCTCGTAACAAAACTTTGCATAATATATTTTTTAATGATTACATTGAAGAACCAATGTAATAATACGTTATGAAAATCTTCCAAGTAAGGTCCAGTGAAGAAGAATTTAGTCTTTCAAGACGAAATCCAGCAACAATATCTATTAATTCGGTCATTTATTTCTGTGAAGTCTTTTTTGATGTATTCAGGGCAGATGCAAGTCAATTTCGAACAATAATCAACGATTTTACCAAAGAGTGACGTCATGAGCTTCTGATTGGTGTTTGATCTAATTTATTGGTTGTTATATTTCGTATTATTATTAAAACAAATACAATCTCATTTGTATAATAAATATAAATATAAGTTCTTGTTTTAAAATATATTTGTCCCATAGATTACTTCAAGTGAAAATTGTAATGATTCTAAGTTACTGTCGCCGCGCCGTGCTGTGGTGTATTTCCGTCGGTGTACAGTGTGACTTTAACTAATATATTAACTGAATATGGAAGCGATTTGTCTCCTCGTTTTTTTTAGTACCTTTAAGGGGTGAAGTTCGATTCCTGCGTCTGCTTTACGACATGACAACCTTCAATCTACTAATGAATCGTTATATGTTTGGGTGAGCGCGCTCGGTCATCTACCTTATTATCACTTTCAATCAGGTGTGATTGAGGTCAAGTGTAAGCTTGTTTGTGTAAAAAAAAAACCATGAGCATGCAAACATCAAGTGCACTCGATTCTCTAATCATAAGTATATTTCTCGCCTCAGGTTGCAAGGTTCGAAGCGGAGAGTCCAGACGAGCTCGCGCTAGCCGAAGCGGCTCTGGCGTACGGCTATGAGTTGCGCAATCGGTCGCCCGACGAGGTCGAGGTGGGCGTGCGCGGGGAACTCACCAAGCTGAAAGTCCTCAGGGTGCAGCAGTTTGACTCGAATAGGAAATGCATGTCAGTCGCCATGAGGACGCCGAGCGGACAAGTGAGTAGATTCCTTACTCCTATGTCACGCGTACTTATTTAACTTTTTATATGAAATGTTTTACAGTGAAATACTATCTTTTAGTTTCCTTTAGAAAGATCTTATCTTTGCTTAGACTTACTCAAACAATTCATACTTTTATCATTAATATCAAACTAAGTTACAGATTGTCTCAATTTGTATATTCGCTGTGATCTCAACCTTGGGAGTCATATAGGGTCTGTCATCTCCACAACTCCACGTATACTTGGTATCCTGAACAAATTGCGACAGAAGGTTGTGCACAGTATTTACTTAACGCCTTGGATAAGTTGCAGCGGAGGGTTGTCCGCATTAAGACATGCACCTGACGTTGCTAAGAATCTTAAATCACTCCAGTTGCTTATAGATATTCCCTAAGTATTTTTACCGTCTGTATCAGGGTTTAAAAAAAGGAACCCTTCATATTCATACCTATTCTATTTTCACGTCATTTATCTTCCCTATGAAAGTAATACAATATTTATTATCATTATATAGGTAATATTCAAATTCATTATGTAAATCTGCCTACCCTTTCCAAATACCCTATGCACGTCACTGCCTACCCCAATAGGGCATCGGCGTGATGATAGATAGGGTAGAAAGTAGTATCTGTATTTAAGAATTCAAGAAATAAATAGAAGTAACTAGCTTAGTAGTTTATAAAGATATTTATCATTTATTTCAGGTAGTACTGTACGTGAAGGGCGCCGACAGCACAGTGCTGGGGGCGCTCGCCCCTATGCGCGCCGGCTCAGCCGAGTCGGCCGCTTACGAACGAACCCGCTCCCTCATCAGCGAGTACTCGCGTGCGGGTCTACGCACGCTGGTCATGGCGAAGAGAGTAATGCAACCCGCGCTGTGGGAGGAGTGGCTAGCCGGTCACACGAGAGCTTCGGAGATTGGAGAAGGTATTTCATTTTTAATTACAAGTAAAACGTGATATTTTAAAATGTGTGATAGATAGAGGTTTTATCTCATTGTCATATGCGTTTGAAACGAGACAAACTACTCGTTTTAGAACCTCTTAAAGGCGTGCTTGCTTGGATAGTTGTTTTGGCTCATCTCGCCTGTGTCATTCACAATGGTCGAGCATCTTGTAGTCAGTCACGTTTGCGTCTTGTTATACAAAACTCGATAAAGTCCACTTTCAAATAATAAAAACAAACTAAATTATAACTGGTTCATTTTTATAGAAGCTGCGATGCCACAGGCAGACACACACACACAAACGCGCGCGCGCTTTTTTTCTGTTGGGGGTAAAAAAGGTGCGTTCACATTTACAGGTCGAGAGAAGCGTATCCGCGAGTCTCTAGCGCGGCTGGAGAGCGCGCTGAGCCTGGTCGGCGCCACCGGCGTCGAGGACCGGCTGCAGGAGGACGTGCCGCGCACCGTGCGCGCGCTGCTCGACGCCGGCATCGTCGTCTGGGTGCTCACCGGCGACAAGCCCGAGACCGCCATCAACATCGCCTACTCCGCCGCGCTCTTCTCGCAGACCGACCGGCTGCTGCAGCTCATGTCCAAGGACAAGGTACCAAGGACTATTCTCTACATTTCTCCCGCCAGTATTCATAGTTAATATTTGTCACAGTAAACGTTGCACTCCGTGCCAAATAAAACCTCTGTTTAAAAAAGCATATTAAAATAATACAGATAAGTTTAAAAAAAAAAATGCCTCCGATTTATAAAACTATTATTAGTAAGTATTATTTGCATTGTAAACTTCCGCGTTTTGTACTCATTATATATGATGTGATATTGTGTATTATTCTTTCATTGTGTTATCTAAATATGTATGTGGTTCCTTTTTCTCAATAATCGTTCCTTTCGTTCTTTTTTGTTTCTTATAAATTCTTTAACGGGTCTTATGCAACAAAAACGTGGGCAAAATGCGAGTCTTATCAAGAACAAAAACAGATCAAAGAATTTTCTTCTCACCTCCGACGAAATCTCCGCGGTGTCTTAGTCAGCTTGTAACCTTGACCTACATCGAGCCTTAAAAATAATTTAATTCGCGCATAAGTATTCACTGGCTGAGCTCCTAAATGTTAACCCTTCTCGCCCGTTGAGTTTGTAAAAGCCCTTCCCGGCTAACAGCATATACTCCTGTCAAAAAAACCATCCACAATACTTTACTTGATAAACTCTTGATTTAATTGATTAGTTATTGATTCGAGGCGACAACCTACGATTATACATGCGGGAATAACTTGATTATTATTGGTCAAGAGATCAGATACATTCCTGCAACTATCTATCGTAGTACTACTAAACGTTACAGGAGCATGCGGAGTCGACAATCAAAAGCTACCTGGAGGGCGGTGGTGCGGATGAGGGCGTCGGCAGCGGTGGGGGGCGAGCGCTCGTGGTGGACGGGCGCACGCTCACATACATTCTGGACCGGCGGTCGGGGCTCGTGGCGCCGTTCCTGTCGCTGGCGCGCCGCTGCTCCGCCGTGCTGTGCTGTCGCGCGACGCCGCTGCAGAAGGCGTACATAGTCAAGGTAACAGAACTAAGGATAAATTCTGACAAAATTATTCGAATAACAGTATTGCCATTATAAATATATACATTAACAGGTCGCTTGCGCGAAGATACTTATTTTTTCATTATAGCTCGATGTTACGACCTGGTTACACAGGCCATGGTTACTATGGCGGGTAGAGGAAGTAACTTCCCATTTTGGACGAAACCCAGTTGCCTTCCAGTCTAATAACTGATTACCTTATCTACCCGTATATTGATTTTTATTATATTCATTATTTTCGTTAGCTTAAAAATCCACAATTTAATGATAAATTGTACAATTGTTTAGAAATATTATTTTTGTATCTTAGCGACTGTCGCCACCATAGGACTGGACTATACAACACTTTGTCAGATTCGGAAATTCATTGTGTCCAGCCAGTATTAAAAGTATAAACACTCCAGCCCCCAGCCCTTTTATAATATGAGGCGCCTAATTTCAAAACCCGCTAAAACGTTTTTTCGTACAAAATTACTTAATAGTCCTAATAGTAATTTGAAATGTTTTTATCAAAGCAAATATTATATATGATTTTTTTCTTTTTTGCTTTTTCACTCTAGAATAATAATTTAAATACCTTATAAGAATGTGATTGTTAGGTCAAGGATTAATTATATTTTTTTATAAATTTATGGGATTTGAAAAAAAATTGTTATAGTGAGTTTTGAAATTAGACTCCTCATATATGGCGCAGTCGGTAGGACGGTGTGTAAGGACCCAGATTATTGTAAATTAGATTATATTCTTCTTTTAGGCTGTTAAAGAAGAGCTCAGCGTTACTACTTTAGCGATCGGTGATGGAGCGAACGACGTGTCCATGATACAGACCGCAGACGTCGGTGTCGGTACGTAACATTTTTAATAACCAACAACAAAATTATCTCACACTATACAGGGTTATAGGTAACTAACGCACGGCCTCTTAAGGGTGGCTTTGATTTATCAAGACTGACAACTTTTGTTGTACGACTTTTGCCAAAACCTAATACATCGTTAGATTTTTTTTTTTTTAGTTTTAGTGTGAATATCTAGTCATCGTTAGCTCTATATTCCAACTTTCATTCGATCTGGCGTAGGTATCCAATCAGCTGGTGCTATGCAGTCGTGCGCAAAGTTACGTTGCTACGCAGCGTTAAGGATCGTGTAGCAGAAAGTTTATTAACCCTATACCTTGTTTATTTTACAAAGTCGCTTATAACAATTATTTGAACGTAAATTTCCATATTTAGTTAAATAGTGAAAATAAATGTTTATTGATTGACGTACTAATACACTATTAAAACAAACTAGAATCAAAATAAAATATTAAATAATTGTTTCACAAACAAAACCAACCTATTATTTGTCTGCCATAGGGAACATCGTAAAATGAACAAGGTAAAGGCCTCTACGTAAGTTAATGTTTCAAAGGTTGTACAATCTATACATATTTATACACTGAATCCACAATCCCTTCATACTTATCCAGGCTTAGGACTGGCTACACTAAAAAATAAAAAAGTAAATAGAAAAACACGAACATTGATACGTAATCAAGCAATTCATCGCACCAAAAGAGGCGCGCGGTCTGTTTGAAGATAGATAATTGCAAACTATTTTTTAATGTAGGCGTATTTAAAAAGTGGAATCACTCTATTTACAATAATTAAACTATTTACAAAAATACTCACAAATCTATTTACTCGGTGTCAACACATTCGGAAATAGTCTCGCGGACTCACGGCAAGCTTCAGACAGATTGTCACCGCACCGAGCATAAACACGCACCATTTCGGTATATTCAATGTTAGTGTATCGATTTGACATTGTGATTTATGAAACGAACGCGTCACTGGGACAACTAACACATGCTGGGCGCACACGCAAGCAAATTTGCGACTGACATGACCCGTGTTACACAGTAGTCAAGTACATGTCGCCACGCCCGCTCACCGCGCCGCAGACCCCTTTCTTCGTTAGTAGCGACACAAGACGCCGCGCACTACGTAAGTCTGTCTTCGGTCGCCTTTGTCAGCGTGGCGCGATCGTCGCCTTACGAAGAGTTAAAAAGTTCAGAACTGCAAATCTGATTTTTATTTTTTTTGTATGGAAAAAAAAGTAATTGAATTAGAAAAAGTCGTACAACAAAAGTTGTCTGTCTTGATAAATCAAAGCCACCCTTAAGAGGCTGTGCGTTAGTTACCTATAACCCTGTATAACCAAAGTTATTATTACCAATGCTTTTTATGGTAACCCGTGAAAAAATCCTACATAAGCCAATCAGGGCAGCGACCCCAGTGTGTCAAACTGCTACTAACTAAAATCCCCGGAGTATCCCTCTAATCGCTCCATCAGGGCCTGGGAAACCAAATTCATCCAGACGCCCTGGGAGCGAAAAGCCTTGTTGAGGCTACCTCTCCAAGAGGTGTAGCAGTAAAGAGCCCACTCCTCCATAACAACTCTTTAAAGCAGCTATTTATTAGGGGCTTTTAACTTAATCATATCAGCCCCATCGTAGCCTAATATATAGAAATAAAACCTTTCATACCTCACCTTTCATACAGTTTCCATAGCATTTCGGCAGTTGTTGTAGTAGGCACCGCCAAAATGCTATGGAACATACCAACATCCAATCTATTTAATTTCAATTCACACATAACATCCTTTCTTACATTAGCGTTCTGGACACACTCGATCAGGACATGCTGAACATCGTCTATAATTCCGCACTCAGGACACATTGGAATGTATATTAATTGTCGACGCAACAAAAGATTCAACTTGATTTAAAGAAAATAATAGCTGTATTTGCATTGCAGGGCTGTCAGGCCAGGAAGGGATGCAGGCGGTGATGGCGTCGGACTTCGCCCTGTCGCGGTTCAAGTACATCGAGCGCTTGCTCTTGGTGCACGGGCATTGGTGCTACGACCGTCTTGCAAGAATGATACTCTACTTTTTCCTCAAAAATGCCGTGAGTCAACAATGACCTACATGATATGAGACCAAAATAATCAGATTTTGTAAAATTTCCAGTTTACTCCAGTAATTATTAATGTAAAAAAAAAAATGTTCCATATTAGGTACTACTTTTCGTCCAATATTAATTTCGTAAATACAGTTAAAATCTGTTATAATGACATCGAAGGGACTAATCAAATTCATATAATATATTCGTAACAACCGGTGATGTTTTCGAGATACGAAGTCCCATTTTTTTGCCGAGACCTTTATCTGGGTCAATATAACCGGTATGTTGTTCTAAACGATGTTAACATAAACGGTTTTGACTGTGTATTATAATTTATACTGAAACTCTACTCTCTCTTATAGATGGGTAAAATGTAATCAGGTTAATGATTATCGATTACAAAATGTACTCGTTATTTTGATTTCGTTAATCTGTAATTATGATTAAAACCCTTCTAAACATTAATGAGTCATAAATTTGTATGCATTGAGGATTCATTAGTGTTTAAAACATAAATGAGCAAAATGTAAATTACAAAATATAATTGTAATCGTTAATCATTAATCTGATTACATTTTGCCAATCTATGCCCTGTTCTCTCTCTCTCTATTTTTACTCTAACTTTTTACTAACAAAGTAAAAAACTTTGTGTTATTATTATTAACATGTCAAAATCGGACACATGAAATATAAATTAGGCTTAGAATTTTTTTTTTAATTGATTTACAATCTGCCATATTATAGGATGTAAAAGTCATAAAATATTTACCAACAGACATTTGTGTTCCTGATATTCTGGTATCAGCTGTACTGCGGCTTCTCGGCGATGGTCATGATCGACCAGTTGCATCTCATGGCGTATAACCTTATGTTTACTGCTCTGCCACCCATCGTTATAGGTATGTATATGTCGATCTATGTTCCATTAATTTAACACACGTTGATACGTTCTTTGGCGATTTCCACCGCCGGCAACCAGACAGCACCGAGACAGATGGAATGGATGAAAGGCGTCTCGATTTGTCACGGAGATCACCATCACTCTCCTGGACGCGCCGATCCTATAATCTAAATCTCTATTTTCCTCTCCATTTCTGAAGAGGAGTGCAATGTACTGCCGTCGACTCACCTTGCTCATAACGACACCATCTTATTTCTTAAATAAATTTATCTCATAAGGGCTGATGTATTTGGGGTATTTGCTGACCGGGTATTAATTCTTGTTACGACAAGCAGGACGACAAAGTGATCCTGTAAGGGTTTGGTTTTAGTTATTTAGTTACAGAACCCTAAAAAGAGTCTTTATGTATGGTGTTTGTGCAGGCGCGTATGACCGGTGCGCGCCGGCGTCGCTGCTGACGGAGCGCGCGGGGCTGTACAGCGCGAGCCGGCGGGGTCTGGCCTACCGCACGCACTCGTACTGGCTCGTGCTCGCCGAGTCCGTCTACATCAGCGTCGTGGTGTTCTTCACGGCCGCCTGCGCCTACTGGGACACCGCCGTCGACCTCAACGTCTTCGGCGCCTGCTGCATGACCTGCTGCCTCGTCGTCATGCTGCTCTACGTCGCAATCGAGACCAGGAGCTGGGTCAGTTTCCACTCACCCACTTACTTGTTAAATCATACAAACTTGTCATGCTATGGTTCGGATTCTGGTAGTTATTGGGTCGCCGTCAGAATTGAAATCTTACCTTTAATCGATGATTCAATAATCGATAAGTAGACAAGAAGTTAGAGTAAAATTTTAAAAATGGCGACACGATTAATTTCAGTTCGTTACACGAGAGAGGAAAGATACTATTAATCGATATTAAATGTTTAAGCTAACTAACATTTTATTGGATAAAATCAAAGCAACAGGTAATATTAAATCGCTAAACTCTCATTTTTTGGGATGAACAGAGATACATTAATAGTTGTTTAGTCACTTTGCGCTCATACACCGTGCCCAAAGTAGACCAAAGTAAGTATATGTAAACCAGATAACTCAGTCCTCGTCAGAAGGGCGCGCCGATAACGACGAAGGGAATCGCTTGGACAATGAGCAGTGGTTAGTTGGTTTTCCTGCGTCCCACTCCTCACCCTAGTCCCTTTGTCCCAATTCTCGCTTACTTCTAATGTCGCAGACAAGGACTAACTTATCTGAGTTACCTATAGTTACGCCATTGATGGCCGTTCTGAAAGTAAGAATTCATAACTGACGATTAATTTACGACAAAATTTTAGACAAATCATTATCGCTTAAATTTTTTATACAATCTAATTAAATCTCATCTAAAGAAATCTTCATTTTCATGCAGCTGTTTCATAAGAAACTTGTAAGTCATAACGTGTGAGAAATATGACTTTGCAATTGGATATTCTCTTTCGAGGCATCACTACAAGAACAGATTCTGGAACTTAAATATAAAGATAGGGAATGTTATGGTCTCATGATGTAATTGATATTGTATTAAATGGAATAAGAAAATCGATATATTTTAATACAAAAAAAAACAAATCGATTGTGATTCCCTAAGGCGCCATTACTTCTTCTTTTTTTACGTCGCAGGTGAGAACTGAATTATAGGAAGGACATACAGTCGACTTTAAATGGATTTGTTATATTTCTGAAACAATGTTTCTCGTACGAAATATCCAAATGCAAAGACTTAAAGGGGGTGTTTAAAATTGCTTTCTAATATGCACAGCGGCACGCACTGCAATGGTTTGTTTCACTTTGTCGTGTGTGAATAGATCATGGAAAACTATGAATATTTTTGTTGGAAATGTGGAAAAACAAAATTTGAAATTAACATTTTAAATTTTAGTATTAAATAAAATAATTTATTTGTTATAACAGTTCGATTCTGATATAATAATAGTGATAATTTCGATGTAATTGAATAATATTACAAGCCCTTGTGTTTAAAACCTTATTTGATCACGTCGGGGTCACCAATGTTTGCGTTGAAGGCGATGAATGAATAATTTTACGTCTTTTTACTATTTTTACATATTTTTATTTTTTATATATATTTGACAAACTCTAAACCAACGAAAAACAATAAATTTCTTCTCCATTTAAAAAATACAATATATAGAAAAGAGGTGACAATTAGAAAATAGAATTTATATCACAATCAAATAAGGTTTTAAACACCTTGTAATATATTGTTAAATTTATTAATTATAAATACTTCAACGTAATTTGTGAGCAAATTAACTTATTAATTTATTTAAATATGGCTCGACGATTGGCCTGGTTACACAGTCATGGTTTCGAGCAGTCTGACGCGCCGCGAGGTTTTCGTTAGGGGCGGGAAGTTACTTCCTCTACCCTCTTTTATTATTGTAACTAGATCGAAAGGTGAAGCCATAATTAAAAGTAAGTTAATTCGTGTAGAAGACCTGTTTAAGTATTTATAATGAGTTAATTTACAAATCGCAAAAGTTTAAAATGTATTATTGATTATATTATTGTCAATAGACATGTGTAAAATAAAGCTTTTGAGTCATAAGTCACTACTTTTTCCGCTATCGAATTTTATTACAGCTGACTCAATCTAAATATTTTGTATCATCATTGTTTTAAATATTTATTTAAGAAGTGTAGGATTTACTTCTGATTTGATAGCTGTTTTCTACAGATGTATGTACATCTTTTTACTCAATCACATCTTTAAATGTCATGTATAAAAAAGAATAAAAACACCTATAACATAATTTTAAAATAAATCTGCAGACGGTGATCCAGCTGTTCGCGCTGCTGGGGTCGCTGGTGTCGTTCTTCGCCCTGACGCTGGTGTACCAGTCGCTGTGCGTGACGTGCTTCAACCTGCCCTCCACGTACCGAGTGCTGGAGCACGCGCTCGCCGACCCCATATACTGGCTCGTCGTCGTCATCACAACGGTCGCCTCTCTAGCTCCCAGGTATGCCCGAGCCCATTCATACCCAAAGCGGTTTATACCGACCAGAAGTAGTGGGAAATTTGGACCAGTGCCTACGACCTGGTGGGTAAGAAATGCACGCCACAAGATTTTTTAATTCATAAAACGCAGTAAAAATAAACAACAAAAAAACTTAGAACAGCTCCATCTCTTTTTGTCTCTTTTTAATTTTCCGTAATGTCGAATGAACTTTACATTTAATCTCTCTCAAACAGGCTATTCGCTCTCAAGGCAACTGGAAGATTAAGAATTCCCAGGTCCAGGTAGTGTGATTTGAGGGACACCCTGGGGGCTTTTTAGTCAGTTAGTCAGTAGGAGTTTGTCACAGTGGAGCCGCCGTCCTCAAAACGGCCCTGATGATTTTCTCGCGAATTAAAAAAAGGAGGTTGATAGAAATTACTCCAAAGTGATCCAATAGATCCATGTTGGATATATTCCGGAGGCACAATATTTACCACATTTTCCCCCGGGCTACCAAAATTAAAATAACTATTTCTTCATGAATAATTTTTTTTTATTTATAAGTAGTTTTTTATAAATCTCTCTTTTTCCGCCTTCAGAGGGTGTCGCTAACTGTAATTTGCCCAAATTAAATTTAGGTCTCGCGCTGCCAACTGAAGTCGATCCAAAGTGGTCTGTAACCGACCACAATGGGTCAACGATTGTGAACAAACTAATTGTCACCGATGGGCATAGGGTAGCTAAATCAGAAACTTGAATCTGTGTGATATGTATGATGTAACAATGGTACCAGGTTGGCGTACCACGCGATACGCAACTCGGTGCACCCGGGCACGTTGCGGCGCGCGGTGGTGGCGCGGAGGCGCGGTGCGCGCTCGCGGCTGCCCTACGCCGCGCACTACCGCACAGCCAACTCCTGCGCCCACGTCTACAGGTAACCATCACCCGTTTCTATATACACTTTTTACGTTTCAAAAAGCTTTTTAACACATCCACACTGCTATACGCTACCTCCAAATACGTACCTCCAAAATCGCAAAGGACCTTTTTTGTATACCGTTAAATGTCCTATAAGAATATTCATTAATTATTATGGTCTAATAATTAGTCCATAAGATAAAAATTCCAAAGTAACAACAGACCTTTTCTTATAATTGGATATCCATTAAAAATTTTTGGCTGTCATGGGGGCTGGGTGAATATTAAAATTAAAAGCTGCAATTGGGCAGTATTTTTTAAATACATTTGGAACCTATTTAGAACTATCGAAGAATAAACTCTACACACCCAAAATAAGGATCGTCCTAATATACAAACTTAAATAAATATCTACAACTCATCTCATAACAGAAACGTTTGCCGCTACCGGAGTTAGGACCAAAGAGCTTAACATCAAAGTAAGGGTCCATACAAACTGCGAAACATGAAGCCATCAATAATCGATAATCGATTATGATCGATTATTATCGATGATGAGTGTTAATTGTAATTTCAGATCAACAGATGAAGATGGACTAGAAAAAAGGAACGCGGACGTAGCGGCGGTGACGTGACAAGCGCCGCGCGCGGCTCACGCGACTCTAGTGTCTCACGCGACGGGGCCCGCCGACGCGCGCTGACTATCGATTGTTCATCGATACCTCATTCCCGTTTGAATATCGATAGCAGTATTCGAACAATCTCAGCACACATTTAACATTCACTCCTAAGAATGTACGATATAGTGAACGCAAATAAGATATAAACCATTTTATCAGAGCATCAAAGTGTAAAATTTGAGCAAACATCGCGAATAAACTCGTGGATAGATGTAACTTTTCAGCCCATACACAAGAATATTTTATATTTAGATAAAGATATTAGTTGGAAAAACGATTCCTGCGACATCTATTGGCGAAATTTCAAAATGTATCGTTGTATTTTTAAGAAATAATAAGTTGAATGTAATACAAAATTGAATTGATTGATTTGATTTCAATAAAATAAAGCTGATATAATGTAAGCAAAAAATAAAGTTAAATAAGAGTAACCTTGCGGATATATTGTAACAAATAGTGCCATCTATCGAGGGTAGTTTTGAACTAAAATATAAAATGTATAGATGTTCATTTATATAAGTTAAAATGACCGTGGTCCTATTACGTCAATGTGTTACAATTAAAGATGAACCTTATTTTTTGTTAATTCGATTTAATTTGTCGTGTCGTTAATGACCTTTTTTAAAATACGCTAGTAGCGCTAATAATGTTTCTATTTTATTTGCAGTCACTAGTATAAGAGATTCGCTGTTTCGGTTGCGTGTATTATTATTATCGATATTGATCGAGTCGATGTAATTTTGTGATATAGCACATCACTACGCACGTCAGCGCCGCGCCGCTTCCCATTACCTCGACTCATAATTGATAAACTTAGGGCTGTGATCTGTCGTTAGATTTGTATTATAATTGTAGTTAATATATTGTGCTTTTATACAACAAAGCGGGACCAACGCGTCGGGCGACGCGCCGACTGCGGCAGCGCTGAGCGCTTCGAGTTACCACGAGAATTTTACGTCACATTGTTATTGTAATTAAATTGTTGTAAATACTTCATAAAACATAGCTTGATACCGTATGACTTCAGCCAGAATACTGTTCAGAATATTTAACACTTTCGTCGCCATGTCGCACATACCTGGGTGACGCTCTTCTTGTTTAAGTTAATAGGATTTTTAGTTACATTTTTAAAAGGAATTTAATAGAATAAGCACTTATGTGTAAATATAGAATGTACCACATTAAAATACTAAAAATATTTACATTATACAATACCTTTTATTAATGTATATAGGATAGCAAATCACGTGATACTATGTCGTATGTTTTTCGTTAAATATTCTAAACACATTTGAGGTGAGAAACGAAAATCTTTGTGACAAATCGAACATAATGTTTCTATACCTGCATATCGCTTGTTTACACGGATTTGGACCACTAACAGAGAAACACGAACTAATCGCGCTGGGCGACGAACGTGGTAATAAAAATAGAGTATTTGTAACAAAGGAAATTTATTTGTGATGATATAGGAGAAATATTGTCTAAACTTCGGGATGCGCAGTACTTTGAATGCTACATTCTCGATTTATTTTCTTACTCTTTAACTCATTTCAGGAAGAAATTAAATTGTTTGTTATTTGGTCGAGATTGCCGGTACATCTTTGCAACTTTCTAGCATGGTAATACTGTACCTATGAGACTTTCATGCACTATGCGAACTGCGAATGAAGGTAATACACTCCTCGCGGTATTTTGTTATCATACATATAATAGCGTAGTCTTTGAAATAAAGCGAATAGATATTTTACGCGTACCATTATCTGCTTCATCTTTACCTTACGACATACCTGATTGAGGTTAAGCCATTGTCTATAATTTTTATAAAAGAAAAACGTCATGTTGATATTTCTAAAATCATCGATATTAGAAAACTTCCTCATTTGTATCTCAACTATTAAATATTTTATGTATTAATATATTATACTGAAATAGATCAAGAAGAATAAAAACTTCATCTTTTTATTTATATAAAGAACACATTTTTTCTATTTTATTGTAAAAAAAGATTTAACTACGTCTTGCTTATAGTATAATATCTGTCAGAAATATTCAAGCTGTGTTTTACGAAGTTAAGAGGCATGCAGTGATAATTAAAAAGGGAAAAGCCAATACAGTTAAACATATAATCGATATTCATAAACATAATTAATATGTTATTGTAAATATGGCATTTAATAAAACTTCTAGGCTTGGATGTAACCTTTCAGCGGTCTGGAGTTATAATAGTTGCCCTAAATTTTAAACCACAAATGTTGACATTACAAATATAGACTAAAAATCGAACTGTACTGGCTTCTCATTTTAATGCATATTGCATGCCGTTTTTTTTTTGTTTTAAAAATATAAAAAGAAAAGTTATTATCAAAGGCACTGAAAACAATATATCGTATGGCTAACTAACTTGTAAATTATTTAATATAATGACGACCAAGAAGAAAAACTAATATTTGGTAACAATTTCCAATTTATTATTCTAATACTTCACTATTTAATTATCTAATTCTAAAGTAAATCTGATGCTATTTCGTAATTGCAAACTATATTCAAAGCACGAATTTGATGTCATGCGTTTTTGTATATTTCAAATGACAATAATTATAATTATATCAAGCAAGATTTTTTTCTTATAGTTACCTCTTTACACTTTGATAAGAAATTTCGTCTAGTCTATTCACAGTACATAGTACTTAAACGGTCCGTTCATAATCCGTATTTTGCTTAAAATATTATTTTTAAAAATATATTAATTCTTTAACAATGTTTTATCGATAGTTAACTTTAGTACAACGTACCTTTTTCTGACAAACTCAAGTGGTATGTTTTATACGAAAACAAAGATTTATAAATTAAGTTTTGTAATTTCTAATGTGTATACGAGAACCGATTTTTTTAATCTATATAATTGAATATCAATACAGATATCATTTTAAACTCTCTCGCCTTATACACATTGTATATGCTATAGTGGGTCTTATATGCGAACAAATGTAAGTTTCCTCCCGGTAGCCGGCCAAGGTGAGGTCCATACTCACAGGGGTGCTATTGCGTTGACATAGAATTCCAAAAAATTCGCTAGCTTAGTTCTTTAATTCCGAGTTTTATGAACGCTACTTTGACTTTGCTTAGACTTTACTCTTACTTTTAATACATTACTAATTATATTATTTTATTAATATCAAACGCTATCTTAGAATCCGTGTATATAATTTAATTATTTTTACGTTTATAAATCGTTGGTATATTAAATAAACAAATTAAATTAATCAAAGTACATGGTAAATTACTGATTTTCTTAACTTATTCTTGGTTTTGTGAATACTTAGGCATTCAAGCTTTTTCATATATTCAATTTTTATTAAAGACACTAATTTCCTAAGCAAAGCCTAAGGAAATTCAAAATACCGTCTATAAATCACAGTCACTCAGTCCGAAGTAACTGTAAAGACCAACCGTATTAGTCAGGCTAAAAATCCTATTCATATTGTTGAAAATATAAGCAAGTAGATGAAGCAAATGCTCAATCCCGATAAAAATCAACGGCGTTCTCGTTGCTCCTGATCATGGCTTGTGTAACCAGGTCAAAACGTCGAGCCAAAAGTATGGCCGCGTATAAAACCCAATACAGTATATTTATAATCGATACAAATGCCGATTTTTAGACATCACGTTTTCAATCATTATTTTAAATAAGCGATTTTTGTCATTGATTATGAACGGAGTCAGGGCGCGCCCACAGTGCTTAGTGTTCCGATAGATCTGTCATAAACTATCGATGTTTGTTTTTTGTAATTATAATCAGTATTTTGCTTGTCGATGTTTCAACGATGGACTTATAATTGGGAGGACTACTATGTTTCGTATTATAGCTAGTATTGATATATTGCAAAATGTATTTTCTAATTAACCTAATATTAATTGGTACAAGTTTTATAATTCCTTATTCATTAGAATGGGGAAAAGGCGATGAGGCCTTTCTGTCTGTCAATTATCTCTTTTTGCAAACGCCATTTATGTAGGCAATTATCATACACAATCTGTGCTCACTAACACAAAAAATAGGTGTCAGCTGATCACTTAGCATTCGCTGAGCTAACTTCCTTTTGGCACATCATCGCAGCACAGGCGTTTGCTTTTGTTGTTTTCTATCTTGAGTAAACTCTCCTTCTCTATTATATTTTATATTGTGTGCCAAAGAAATGCTTTTTTTTCCTTCATACATTAGCAATTGTTGAAGCATGCCCTAATATGATATCTCATGCCGTGTTCTCTATTTCATTCTTTAATATTGTATCCTTATTAATAAATGCAAGATTACTGACAATATCTTCCTTTACAACTGAAACATATAAAAAGTCTGTATTTAGGTTGAGATATCAATTGTGTCCCATACATTGTATGTACATGGAGCACAATATTTTGGTTAATGCATTCCAATACTTTATTTTTAGGTTTGATTCTTCATTTTTAAAAGTATTATAATTTATTTTTATAGCGTCCTCCCCGTTTTAAGTACATAAATTAATATTAGTATTATATATTGCTAAAGTATATGTTGTACTTACGTCGATTTGTGTTGAAATTATTGTTATAGCACTCGGCTTAAAGTCGACATTAATCGGTATGTTTAAAATTTATCGACCTTTATATCAACTTGTGTATTATGCACGCGAAAGCGAGTGATATAAATTGTATTTGATGATAAAATCATGTATTTTTAGGTGGGTTTAAGTAGTCTTGTGATGTCGTATGGCTTCCTTATAATAATGTTCGTTGTTGAATTCGATAGCGGGAGACGCTGCCTTGCCCGAGACTGTACCGGTTATTGATAATTATTGCGAGAAATACATTGATCTTTTCACTGTACTGCCTTTACTATAACTTAATCAAATATTTCCTAGGAATCTAGATATTGCAACGGCTCGATTCAAATTTTAACTTGGTACTACTGAGGTTAAAATAGATTCGATAAAATTTTCTGACTTTGAAATCTTATTAAGAATAAAAAGTCACATTTATTCGGAAAGGCTCTATATGCTCATAATATTTATAAATTAAAATTTAAAACCCTAATTCTTTGTTATTTTTATCTTGTGTTGTTTCACTTTGTTTATTTTAAAAGTATTTCATACTATAGTTTCTTTTTCATTCTGGAATTAGACCATTTACTTTAGAAGATATTATTTATCTATTTATACCTTTCATTTATCGTTAATTATTTCCCATAGTGATATTTAACTCTTTTTTTTTTAAGTTACAAGTATATAGTAATAAAATTTTATTATAATAATATGTATAAATGAATCATTGATAGAGACACGAACATTCGAAAAAATATTACATGTTATATTCATAACTATATAGGCACTTTTTTTTACTTGAGGAAAAACCTCATAGGTCCTTCCCGGCCGCAACGGGGGTTCTCAGCCGAGTTGTCGGACTTGTTCCGGCTAAAAACCCCATGATGACTACTTCTGCACTTTGTCGAGGACTGTGGGCCCTGTAATCAATTCTGCAAAAGGTCGCCGTAACTTTATAGCCACCTAGGTTGAATAAATTTGACATAATAAAATGCTGTGATATAAAATTTACATCACAGAATAAAGAGACTTGGTAATGTTATTACTGTACATATCGATAACGTTGCTTAAGAATTAAGATGTTGCTTGCACTAATTATGCCAAAGATTTGAGTAGAAAGCTTCATCCAAACCTTCCGATTTTGATGAAAAATTAGTTAAAAGTCGGGCATCCAATCTGCGTTATCTCATTCGTAGGATCCGATCGGAAAGTCTAAATGCGGCTTGTACAGGATTTTGATTTGTTTTGCTTGTATTTGCCTAACTTATTCGCTTTTTATGAGTGTTCTTTTAAAGAAAATCTATTTCTTATTATTTTTATGAGTGCATGCTTTCGTTGGGCTCGGATTAAAGTTGATTATTTCCAGGTGTAAATAATTAAAAGTTAATGAAAGCAAATTTTTTATGACACTTTTACATTTATATACTTGCTATATAAGGAGGTACATTATGTTTATTTACGTCATGACGAAAATTATTTTCTGTTGCTTGAAATTGCACAATTATAGTCATTTTAGTACATTCATCGGAACTTGTGGTAACTTCTTTGTGACTGCTTTGTAGGCTAATAATATATACACATTGCGCTTCTGCTGCACCTCGCGTGATCATAATATTAATAACAAGAGTTTTTGAAAGAGTAGGGTGGTGGTTATGTACAGCCGGACTGAGCTTGAAAGACTTCAGCCCATTGTGGCAAAAACTGTAAAAGCTGCTGGCGTTTCGCAGTCAGTTTATGTTCGTTCAGCTAACCAAATACCTACTCTTCGATCGTGATATATGCTGGCCGCTAACTGTCATAAAATGCTTGTTCTTTGGCAGTCACCGTTGTTCTTGGACTACACTGACTCACCACTAGTATGTATATACAGTGCAAACTCTATATAACGACCCTCGAGGGACTGTCCATATTTTGACTTTATAGAGAGTTGTCGTTAAATGGAGAGAAGAAAAATCTGTATTAGAAAAAGAAAAAGTTTATTTCAGACTAGTGTTAGTAATGACATAAAAAACAATTCTTATTTGATCGCTATTGAGTATAATCTGTTATTTTTGTCAGACGTCTTTTGGTACACTAGTAATTTTGTTGTATTTTTTAAATTATTTTATTCATATCTTGCGATATTGAGGCATCTTGGTGATAAAGAAAGTACTTTTCCAATAATTTAGCTGCTTCCAGATCGGATTTCTTAGAAAGTTCGGTATGTTTAATGCCGACAGTCCAGTTTATTACGGGCTAGGATAATAAAGCGACAAAAGAACGTACACAGCTGCAAAGTTTTTACTAATTTTGGCAACTTAAAAAATACTTTATATTATTAAATTGCTGTCGTTATTGAGAGTGGGTGTAATGCTATATAGAGTGTATCATTGTAAGGGAAACAAGCTAAACCAACCAAAGCCCAGTGATATCGACGATTTAGGGAGTTTGTCGTTAAATCGAGTGACGTTATGTGGAGGTTACACTGTAACTACTTTGCCGCACCAAATAACAGTAGCTTGTCGTAAAATAATTCTTAGCACCGATAAAGTGCCTTTTACATATCTGACCAATGTATTTCTCGCTATGCTCTGTCACATGACTAGATTCCTAAAAAGATTTAACTATTTTTACTATCGTTTCTAGTTTTGTAAATAGAGGAAAATATATATTTCTATATAAAAAAAAACATTGTTAAATGTACAGTAGGATATTTTTATATTAAAAAACAAATCTACGTGTAAATAATTTGTATATTATAAGACTGTTGTTTATTTTAGAGCTTTTAATTTGTTCAGTTAAATTAAACTATGTAATAGGGTTATTGTGATGAAAATGTATTTTCCAGTCATTTTGAAGTTTCGCTGAATTTATTCCTTGGCTATATCTTGCCGTACGTTTTGTTTATGTTGATAATATATTTTTTATTATTGAAATCACATAATATTCGTTGCTAATAAATACTCTATGTCTTTATTACTATTTTTTTAATTTCGATTATTCTTTTCAAGCAACTATTATGTGACACCCGAAATAATTTCAAATCATTAAATAATTTGTAGTACTTACATTACATTGATTAAGACATTTAATGAGAATAATACACAGATGTTAAAAAAATAATTAATGATAATGACGATTAAACTGATGATGTTTAATCGTTGCCAAACTTTATTTTATCAAATTATTAAATAATAACAAAATAGGCTAGATTTATTTTATTCAAACTACAATTTTTTTTCTCCTTAGCTGTAGATGTTTAAGTTACTATTTTAGATAAATTCTGCCAGATGTAACTTTGTTTTCTCAGTTTTCAATTTTATTAATCTATTTGCATTTATGCTTTGTGATATTGTCTTAAATTAGTTTTAATTAAAAAACAACGAAGCGTGGTTGAGTGGAAAATACATCTCATTAAGTATGTGTTGTTTTATAAAAATAATAAATATTTAAATTTCATTACAAATTTTGTTTTATTTCTCTCGTTGCCTGTGTCTTTTACATCAAAATCAGTATTATAAATATAATTCAAATACTTTTGCGCGTAGTTTTACAAAATTACCATACTTGAAGTTCGATATTTACATAAAACAGAATACATGTATAATTTCTTCTAATATAATACGGCAATATTATAAACAAAAATATAACCGATTGATATTTACCCCGGCATAATTACTGATTATATCGTGTGGGTAATTCTCGTGAATTAAAAACGTTCAAAAACTAGTTCCAAACTAATTTCAGTCTCATGTATATTAAAAATGACATTATTTATGCAAAGATAATGTTAAATGTGACGAGAGTATAAATTGTGACTATAAATTTACCAAAAATTAGAGTGTTTAGCCTTCAGGTTGTGTACATCCCTAGTGTACGTAATGCAATTTGATAACATAGTTAATTTGACAGAAGTAAATAAAGTTTGTTTACCATATTGCCGGATTATATTAAAAGAAACAAAAGTTTACAGATAAACATTTTGGAATTTAAATTCTATTACATCATCCCGGCCAATGTTGACTAGATATTTAAAGGCCCACCAAACTATAAGGAAATATACAACGTACCTATATGTAAATAGAAAAATGTCGTGTGGGTCTCTTGGCGCGTAATATGGTCTCCGTTTCATGACAAAATATATCGATCAATTTAATTTAGAAAATATGTATTAGAAGTACAAAAGTCCCTGTAAAATTAGTTCAGCATTATATATGGACAAAAATACAAATTGTGATTATTTATTGAAGAAAGGAAGACTTCTCGGAGTTTTCATTGGAGATTGAGACAATTGCTTAGCGATTATAAAGACCGTAGCAGGACTAAGAGTTATTTTATTGAAATATATTTCTATTTCTATCAACCAAATAAGTAAATATAACGTAGAGTATTTTACAATAAACGAAAAACTGTTTGTTAAAATCTTTACAAATCAAAAGTACTTATCAATTAGTTAGATATCAATGGAGTTACGACTTGTTTACTACAATTTAATTTCACATGAAATTAAAAGAAATCGAATAAAATAATACAAAAGTATATGCCATTATAATTATCACAGAATTCGACAGTAGAATTAACAACCATAACAATTTCTCTTTTGAAATTACGGTTACAATACAAACGGAACAAACTCTTTATCTGTTCACAAATACTTAGTATTAAATACTTGTTGAACCTTTTAACGTAAACCTTGAGTTATATTTAACTACTTTATTGAATATTACATATTACTAAGACGCCATTTGTCTTTATGTTCGCTTGTATATTTTAAACACGCTTGACCTCGATCAGACCTGGTGGAAGGTGGAGATAAGGTCGATGGTGGATCGCGTTTCTCCAAAAAATCTTTTATTTCTAAGGCTCCTAGATTGTAAGGCCGTGGAAAAGTAGACACGGGGAGCGTGTTCTACTCCTACACTCTTCTAATAGTATCTTCCGAAGTGAATAAAGTATTCCTGATATAAGTAATATCGATATCCGTAATATTGTGACCATTATATGTCTAACATATCTACTTAACGTAACTACATTATGCGTTAGTGACAATAACCATTATTAAAACGATTCTTATCTACAATCTATTTTTATATTCGTATCTACAGGTATCAGACATGAATTTAGAATTAAGATATAAAAATATTGCATGCTGTCCATTGCGTGCTTTTCAGAAGCACCAACAGTAATCAGCGCCGTATTCGCTACGTAGCAAAAGTAACAATTAATACCAGCTCCGCACCAAGACTCTGTGCTTAAGCCTATTATTCTGTGGTGAAATTTGTTAGAGATCTTTCGCAATGCCTATATTTAAACTGGCTCGATAAAGTGACTACAGAGCACCTGATGGTAAGTACAGTGTAGTCCAAAAACGAAAGCGACTATCAAAGGATGGAAATCTATCGAGTCTCCGTCGTCATTTCAGCCCACATATACCAAGGCTGGAAGTGTCTAGCAGTAGCGTGCATTCATATAAAGCATAAAAAGTCTTGTTATACTTGGACTGGTATCTAGGTATATGAGTTACTTTACACAAGCCTGTCTCGAAACGCGACAGGCCAAAGTGAAAAGCCTTTCATCCACATCCGTAAAAATATGAATCTAGGAGCTAATTACAACCACTACAAAGCGTTACGTCGATATAACAGGAAATTCTACATAGTTCAGACCCGATTCGGAGGCAGTACACGAGTATTCGTAAAATAATACTGTACGTATTTCGGTCTGACAATATTTTAATCCGAATTGAAGAATAAAATAGAGAAATCTGACGATGGAAATCGGATCTAGAGCGTAAATTACCATACAAATAGTCCGGCTACATCTAAAGGTATTCTCACGGATTCGTATCAGATGTAATGCGAAACCGTACTTATAAGAATGGTAAGCGTGGATAGTCCAAAAACGATTACAACTATCAACAATACAGAAAACCATAGTCGCAGTGATTATATCGCGGCCTTACTAACTTGACTTTTTTAACTCAAAAACCTATAGCCAACCCGGGCCTTTCGATAGAAATTGCTACAGAGTCCACACTAGCTTAAAATATTTATTCAACATTAAATATCGACATAAAAATTCACACTATCGATTTAAAAAAACCTTTCTTGTGCGCTTTCTGTGTTTTCCGAAGACAATGACAACTGTTTTATGCAAAATAACGAGAATTAATTTGCTAGATAAGGCAAACGTCTGAAATGTATCAATAGAAGTCATTGTTATCTAAAAGTGTAAAAGATAATTATTCAACAGAATAATCAAACTCATTATGTCGCAATACCACTTATCTCTTGCGGTGTGTATCTACGGAAAAATATTTACAATTATAATTAATTTGTAAAACTATCAATACAATATAGTAGAACGTCACGCTATATCCCTTTCAGGGTGAGCAGGGTTAAATTAGTATCTGTATCCAGTTAGCACTTATATGTCGTGCCCAATGTGTCCAGTAGCGCAGCTGATCGCACTGTATTCGTAGAGCACTTACACATGACATATCTAGTAGAAGCCATGCGGGTTTCCTCACTACATTTATTATATCAATAATTATCTAAATATCGAATTGATAATTAAATGTGCGATTCATCGTCATTATATTATTATTAGTAAATAATGAGGTAGTTATAGAAACAGATCTCTTAACGTGAGAAATGCGAGTCAGTGCAGTTGTAAAAGAAGGGCAGAAGCGTAATAAGACGTTAATAACTTGGGCCACTAACCACGGCTTGGCGCCCCGGGGTCTATGTACCGAAGCGTTGAAAACTAGTGATTATTTAGATTTCTATTTAAAACCCTTTCCACTCACTTGTGATTTTTGGTTTTCACCTGACCCCGTACAAATCGCAAAAAGTCAAAATAATTACGTATTAGTAAAGTAAATACGTTTTAAAAATGTCTATAAACTGGTTTTCACCACCTAAATCCGGTAACTCTTAACAAAATATCACAAAATAATAGAATATTTAGAGCAAACATGATTTAGTAACGTTAGTTTATGGGTAAATAAATCAGATACTTAAATTAACAGAGGTCACGTGTAAATATAACAGAAAAAAAAACTTTATAAATAAACTATTATTTCATTGTCAAAACGACTCAAACTAAAAGTGTGATCATACAATAAATAACGACAAAAAATTCATACTTTAAATTACAACAAATCACAGTAGCAATTTCAAAATGGCATTGGTAACGTCCATAGTGGATTCATTAACTAACACTATATCAAATTTGTTTAAGTAGTTTTCGAGATTTTTCTCTGCGTTTTGACCGAGAAAACCTATTTTGAGCACCACGTCGCAATGCTCCATGCCTTCCGCCATTCCCGCGTCGCCTATATTGTCCCCCATTAGAATGACGTTGCTCCGATGCTGCACCATGTCGTAGTACTCAGTATTCTTTATGGCCGTTTCGTTCTTATTGTAAGTGTGGATAACGTCACCTTTAATGCCGACTATTACGTCTTCTTCGTCCATCGCGAGAAAATTTGACACAACCTTGAATAAAAATATACATTGTTCAGCGACTTCCTGTTCTTTTGTGCACATTGATCGGAAAAGGTCAAGAAGATCGAATTTATTCTTTATAATCGCATAAATTAAATAAGGAAAAATGTTCATGTTTATACCCTTATAGCTTTTAAACTATGTTACTTATATCTATGATGTTATTTTATGATTTTATATATATATATATATTATGATTTTATTTTAAAGGACATATTCTGTTTTTTGAGAAAACAACACAATAAATGTAGCTTGACAGGTTAGTTTTTAAGAAAATTATAAAAACTAAAAAAAACGATTTAAAAAAAAAAACAATATTTTTGGTTGGTTTATGAAAATGATATTGAATTAAATGTATCTTTATTTGATTGCCTACATTGTTAGCTTTCAAATGACACATTTATTCTCTTCCTAAGACGTCAACATCCATTGCAATGATTAACTCAGTATGGGCGCCTGAACTGCGAGGTAAAAAAAAACAAAATGACTGCCATTTTATTATGGAGGGGACATGACGAAATCCAAATAGATATTTGTCGATAAAAAATACCACATTTTACCCTTCAAGTCTCTGACACTGATGACAGGACATATTGTATAGTTCAGACAGAGTAGTGCCGAGAAGGTTACAATTAAATACACAGTTCTAAATCAGAACAGCGTATACAGTAATAATAGTCTGTTGGAAGGTTAAATTGACTAAGCGAACATTTTCGATTTTAATTTATGTCCTAAAATTAAGAATAATATAGGGACTGAAACAATAGAAGATCCATATAAAAACTATGAACAAATTAAAGATCTAACCAAAAGAAAAGTTTACAGAATAAAGAATAGAAGTTATTATTACCTTTACATGTGGAAGTAAGAATTCAGCTGCTCTTAAAGCAGCCACGACGGATTCACCGAGACCAGCTGAGAAAACAAGTACTGGGACTTGCTGGCTTTGACTCCAAGCTATCATTTCATGAACACCCTTTCTAAAAGAGATTTTCATAAATATCCAAAAAAATCCACAAAGACTGATCCAGCTTTTGTTTTAGGTGAGTTCGGTTATTTCGAAATGGTAATTAAAGGTACGGTATTGAAAAGAAATTATGCATTTGGAATATATCATGCCACTCAACATTCAACAACATATTTTTTTTATCCTAAATAGCATGAGGAGTCCAAATTAACACACAACTAAGTAATGATTCTCATGACCGATTATTTGACCTTCATCAGTTGATTTAAGCGTAGGGGGGTCATTCCCACGAAGCTTCCTCTCTGAATCTGTGCCTGAATACAAACATTCACACAACAATTCAATCTTTTCCCAAGTTTATCTAGATAACTTCAATGTATTTTTGTTATATTAGAATTGAAAATTGACTACATGAACCTGATAGTAAATATATTACAGGCCAAGACTTCAAGTCTGTCCATGAAATTAATTCCAGACATCATTTCAGGTTAGATGTATCTCTGAGAATCTGGCTGTCTATAAACATATCCAGAGATATGACAAAATCAAGTGACACAGTTGCCTTTACCAGAAATGCTCTTTAAATTTTAAGATGGTTTTAAATATAACTAAAGCATAAATTTGTATGCAATTGACAATTGGTTAAGTTATAAGCATTTTATGGAATGTTTCTGAAACTGAGTATAGCTCACTAATATCTGTATTTAACTCAAAAATGTTTATGGATATTATAAAGGGATATACTTACCTAAAACATTCTATCATTTTCTGGGCTACATTCGTAAGCTCATTCCTTGGGAATTTGACTCCTCTGTAAAAATTGTTTATGGGTTATTCACAGACATCATTGTTGACGTGCACAATTAATTGCAGATATTCAAAAGGAGAATTTGTAAACTATTGAGGATTAAACAGTTTATTTTAAACACATTTATATTTTTAAAATAAGGAAATCTATATGCTGTAAATTATATGACGATGTTTACACATTAGCTCTCAGTAACACACATATAATCCTATTATAATATTAGGTCCTTACATATGAAATTGGCGTTTTGTATGGGAGGAACAAAAAGTCGAATATTTTTTAATATAATATATTTAATTAATCAAAGTATGAACCATTATTGTCTATGCACTTTTGCCATCTCATAGGTAGTTCATTGATCCCTTTACTAAAAAAACTAGTCGGACGGGAATCAATAAAATCTTTGAAGGCGATTTGGACTGCCCCATCGGAGTTGAATTTTTTCCCTTGCAAGAAGTTATCCAAATTTCGAAAAAAATGGTAATCTGTTGGAGCAGGGTCCGGGGAGTACGGAGGATGTCTTAGACTTTCCAATTGAAGCTCTTCTAATTTAGTAGCCGTCTGTTGCGCAGTGTGTGGTCTAGCGTTGTCGTGAAGCAGCAGTGGCGTGGAGCGATTGACCAGCCTAGGTTGTTTAGCCGCTAGCTTTTCCATCATGGTTAGCAATTGCTGACAATAGACATCAGCCGTAATAGTCTGGCCAGATTTGAGAAAACTGTAATGAACAATACCGGCACTAGTCCACCAAACGCTTACAAGTAACTTTTTTGGGGTTAATTTTCGCTTGGGGCAGGATTTGGCTGGCTGGCCAGGATCCAACCATTGCGCTGAGCGCTTCCAATTATCGTAAAGAACCCATTTTTCATCACAGGTAATGATTCGGTTTAAAATACCTTCATTATTGTGCCGGTTTAGTAATGTAACGCAGCAGTCGACGCGCGTTTGCCGGTTTGCTTCAGTCAATTCGTGAGGTACCCACCTTTCAAGCTTTTTAATCTTCCCAATTTGCTTCAATTGAATTAAAACAGTTTTATCACTAACATCGCAGCCTGCAGCTAACTCGGACGTGGTTTGCGATGGATCCGCTTCCACAATAGCCTTCAACTCTTCATTATCAACTTGAGTCTCAGGCCGTCCACGGGGCTTGTTCTGCAGGTCGAAATTTCCAGAACGAAAACGTTGGAACAAAAACGAACTGTGTTTTCTTTTGCAACACGACCGCCATACACATCATTCACCCTTCGAGTTGTTTCCGCAGCACTAGTGCCACGGCGGAACTCGTACTCGTAAATAATGCGATATTTTAAGTTTTCCATTTTGTAAAATGAGTGACGCAAACAGAAAAAAACAGAAGAAAAAAACAAATGAATGACGATCATCGAAGCACAAATTCATGAGTCTATAGCTGTACAAATTTGAATTTGGAATTCCTTACCAAAGAGGAGAAATTTGTGATTAAAGTGGCCAGTACGAAAAACGCCAATTTCATATGTAAGGACCTAATAATAAATTTAAAGACTGTTAACAACCTTATAACGTAGCATTTGCATTTTGACTTCAGAGTAACATGTTTTTCAATAAAATATATAGAAAAAGGAAACACTAAGTGCATTAAAGATTTTTCAAAGTTATCAACTCCGCAATTAAATTTTATTCTATTGGAGTCATGTTTTTTTTATTTTAACTTAGCACAGTGACTGCATCATACCTGATGGAAAGCACAATGCAATCCAAAAACCGAGTACAACTATCGAGAGACAAATAACCTCCCAACAGTCGCCACTGACATGCCTACACAAATATCTCTTCACCCTTTGTTTGAAAAACCTAATATACTAGGATGAAGGAAACACCATTGCCAGAAGACCTTTCCACAATCCAATGACCCAACAAAGTTAAAGATTTCTGTGTGTTCTTCTGACTATACAGTTACTGGAAACAAATATAATTAAATTAAATAATATTTCATTAGACAATCCACTCACTTCAGTAAGGCATGCGCAGCCACATACCAATCAATCATATGTTTTGTCTTTTCTTCAACTGTAAGGACAGGATCACATTCTATCGGTTTGTATATGCTAGCCAGCCTGCAGTCCTCATCTTTGTAGTGTTGAGGTATAGATGGACACTCTCGGAACATTCCTGTAAATAATGTATTCATAAACAAAAGATCTTAAAGAATTACAAACTGACCATTAAGCTGACAAACTACTTAATAATAAGCAGTTACTGTCGCCTATTGACTACTGCAAAACAAGAATCTTCATTGTGTCAAACTTGAAATTGATTTGCTACACCTTTTCTGAAGTTCCATGTCAGAGTATAAGGAAATCCTTAGGCTGATATTTACAGATGCAACTTTAAGTTTGCTTAGACTTTACAAAAAAATTACAATTTATATTATTCAATGAAAGTCAAAGGATTTAGTAAGTCACCGATTTTGTAAATATGGACTTGGCTCTGTGAATACTATTGCTATACTCAAGTTCCTATTATATATTTAGTTTTATGTCAAAACAAATTTATTATTTCTATATCTGTGTCTATAAATCTCAGCCTGACAAGGATAGTTTTTTACCTTTTATATATGATAGTCATTTTTGAGTAAGACTCAATTATTTTTGTTTATTACATATACAAAACTTATATGTATATACACACTTTTTTTTTTGGTTTCTCGGGGGAAAATCCTGCATAGGACCATCAGGGCCGCTGTGAGGGCAGCAACCCCGGTGTGTCAGATTCCTACTGACTAAAATGCCCCGGGGTGTCCCTCTAATCGCTCCACCAGAGCCTGGGAAACCAAATTCATCCAAACGCTCAGAGAGCGAAATGCCTTGTCGAGGCTGCCTCTCTGGGAGGGGTAGGGGTAAAGAGCCTACCCTTCCAATACCTATCTCACAGGCGGCGCGCCGGACACTGCACACCGCCACCGTCTGATCCGGACAGCAGACTCCCTCAAGTCTACTGCCTGGCTATTGTCACCAAGGGATGTCGCGCTCGCTCTGAGCGAACACATCCCTCCAGCGACGGTGCCTTGGCCACCGAATAACCAAAGAACATGTTCGCTCTCTGACCCTTTCGGCGGCCTCCTTCTGCTTCATCACAAGATCGCAGAAGGCTGTGACTCCTCGCCATGCCTCTTTGCTGCCGACCATGGCTTTTACCACCGTTGGCAGCGAGAGGTCGTCCCCAATGCGGTCCTGAAGGACCTTCCTTTCTTCTATATACACATTTCTTTCTTTGCTTGAATAAAGAACTGAATACAATAGGAACTTATTCAAAATATGTAAATACTGAGAGGCAATAAGTTTTATCAATTTAATTATTTACGACTGAAACTTTTTACATGTTCATCCCCAAAACTGCCACAGCAGATTACACAAATAAATGTTTATGTTTAGTTTTATACTGATTTCACAAAATGACTACATTGCACCTTATAGAAAGCACAGTGTAGTCCAAGAACGGTATCAACTGCCAAGGGATGAAAATCCGTTTATCCATTAAGGGCTATCACCATGGCAGCACATGATGAACCAAGATGAAGGTCTCTAGGTATATGAACAATTGAATATACACAAACAACTCCAAAAATCGACAGATTAAAGTGAGACACTAGGATGGTCTTTACACTTGGTTGGTTATTAGGTTAAAATAAGAATAAAACATTTTTCATATTTTAACAAAATTTTCTATTGTATAATATTATATAAATATTCAGTTTTTTATTTGTATTTTTAATGGTAGGTTGATTAATCAAATTATACATTTTCCATAGCTCCAAAATCCCTATAATAAAGTTATATCCATGAGGTTTCATTTTAGATTACAAAAAGACCTTCCGTTATAGGTTTAGTTAGTTTGCTTTTATAAATACAATACTTTTTGCTTGGGCTTTGGTGACTATACAGCCAAGGCTGTGGAAACAAGCATGAATATCTACAGGGTGAACGGTAATGCGATACATTCCTTGATAGACGTTGTAGTACGCTTATTTGGAGTTATTTAAGTCATATGACACCATGTCCGAAACTTGTTAATTTCTGAGATATTCAAGATTGAAGTATTTTTTTAAAAAACTCCAGTTCTTATGTTAGAATGTGCCCTTGTAGTGACGAATACGAAATAATGTTATTGTTTATGCTGTATTCGTATAGCTAAATAATAATAATCTCATTTTGAATTAAAATTTGTAAGAAGGAATCGTAATTACTTAAGTAAAAGCTAAAAAACCAAGTACCATTTTGCAAAAAAAATATGTTTTTGGTAAATTAACGAAGAATTTCCAAGAAAATATGTATAGAATGATTCGTACAAATTACATAATTTTGTTCCTTGATTCATTGGCTATTCAAAAAAGTACAAATGTCATAACAAAATACTAAGAGGTTGATTTGCAACCCTAATAATAGAAGAAGTGACCCGTTTCCTAGAAATCCTCTTCATTATGTTACCGCGCACGTGAGCAGGTTTTGTTCGTTTGATGACACCGCCTTGCACTTGACACTGCTACAACAATAGGACTTATTAATATGAAGGACAATTTGCTCGTAGAAATTTTAGTTATCTGTTTCAGTTAGTTACAACTATCTTCTGAGTACAGGCCAATCTTTGCTTTCTAACTACTTCTCTCTTGATTAAAAACTTGAGAAATGGCTGCCTTCCGTAATGAAGAATACGCGGACATTCTGTACGTTTACGAATAATACGACGGCGACGCTGTAACAGCGCAAAGAGAGTACATGCTGCGTTTTCCTGACCGACGTGTACCAAACGTAAGAGTGTTTTCGGGAACGTATCGACGCGTCCGTGAAACAGGGCGTTTCGCAGCGCGAACAAGCGATTCTGGTAGACCTCGAGTTCAACTTCCTGATAAAGAAGAAGAAAAACTTGATTTATTTCGCAGAAATCCAACAATCTTCACAAGGATTGCAGCTAGAAGCCTTGGATTATCCCAGTGGATGGTTTGGTTTACCGTACATACAGCAAGATTACATCCTTATCACTACACACCGGTCCAAGCTCTAGAAGAAGGCGATCCCGCCCGACGAATAGAATTCTGTCGTTTCATGCTAAATGCCGATATGGAAGATCCTCATTTTCTCGAGAAAATTCTGTGGACTGATGAGTCCAAGTTTGACCGTGACGGAATCACTAATTATCACAATTCACATTATTGGGCACCGAAAAGAGAGAATCCAAGGATGAAAAAAGAAAGGGCACATCAAAGAAGATTATCTGTGAATGTTTAGATGGGAATAATTAATGGCCAACTGATTGGGCCTTTCTTTTTTTCTCAAAATTTGAATGGGGAAACTTATGAACTTTTCCTAAGAAACCAAGTGAATCTTTTATTGGGAGACGTCCCCTTAGCCACGAGAAGAAATCTTATCTACCAACATGATGGCTGTCCAGCTTACTTTCGGCTCAGTGTACGCCATTGGATGAATCAACAACATCCACTTCGTTGGATAGGGCGCGGTGGACCTATTCCTTGGCCAGCCAGAAGCCCGGATCTGACCCCTTGCGATTTTTATTTATGGGGTCACATGAAGGATCTTGTGTATGTAACCCCCTAAAACAACGAGCAAGAGCTTCGTGAGCGCATTCAGAGGGCAGCTCAAAATATCCGGCAAAGTTTGACAACAAGAGTCACTAAAACAGAAATGAGAAACAGACTTCGAGCTTGTATTGGAAGATAGGGCTCACATTTTGAGCAGGACTTGAAATAATGTACCCAGATAATTAGCCAATAAATGTATTATTAAAATACTAAGTTTTTCATTTATTAGAGCCCAAAAATACTAGTTGTTTGTGTCTTTTTATTTATTCATTTTTTTATTAAAGTATCTACTAGACATTTAAAATTCAAATAAAAAAATAAGTATGTAGTTTTTGTTGACACCTGTACCTTTTTGAATAGCCAATGAATCAAGGAATAGAATAATGTAATTTGTACGAAACATTCCATACATATTTTCTTGGAAATTCTTCGTTTATTTACCTAAAACATTTTTTTTTTGCAAAATGATACTTGGTTTTTAGCTGTTACTTAAATAATAATGATTCCATCTTGCAAATTTTAATTTAAAATGAGATTATTATTATTTAGCTATACGAATACAGCATAAACAATAACATTGTTTTGTATTCGTCACTACAAGGGCACATTTTAACATAAAAACTGGAGTTTTTTTAAAAAATACTTAAATCTTGAATATCTCAGAAATTATCAAGTTACGGACATGGTGTCATATGACTTAAATGACTCCAAATAAGCTGTACTACAACGTCTATCAAGGAATGTATTGCATTACCGTTCACCCTGTATATTGTGTTTACAAAAAAAAAAAACATCACTGGTTTCCTCTATTATCATATTTTGATAATTTACCAATCAATTTTCCAATACCAGAATATTTTTTGAAAGGAGCCTTTCTCTAAATTTGTAACACAGGTTTCATATGAATTTAAGAACATACCAAAACTAGTTAGCACACTCTTGCCATTATCCATTGTATGTCTGGTCAAGGTATGATCAAAGTCTGTAACAATCTGCAACTTGCTGTAACCATCTTGTATTATTTTGTTAAGTTTCTGAAGCAACTCTTCGTTATTCCTCAAATGAACATTATCTTTTTTTAATTCGGGAATTTCATCGATATTTTGCAACACCTTCATAGCTAAAACACAATGAATGAATTATAGTTACGTTTACAATAGTAACGTGTAATTTTCATTATAACTACATGATGAGCATGTCAAAAACTTAAAATTTCCTCGTTAAACATCAGCAAATAAATTAAATGTTGACGTTAAAAACATTTCAAAACATATGTTTTCACTGTTTACCTGTAGTTGAGTAAAATATACGACAAATTATCAAACAATTTTATTTTTTATATAATAATTATAACAGATTTACTATAAATATTTGATTTTAGACTAAAATAGATAATATATATACGTCCCACCGTATTT
This sequence comes from Automeris io, assembly GCA_036320925.1. Lineage (NCBI taxonomy): Eukaryota > Metazoa > Arthropoda > Insecta > Lepidoptera > Saturniidae > Automeris > Automeris io. The sequence goes on along the minus strand of JAUDJH010000009.1, from coordinate 4,098,114 downwards.
ATATCGTTGCGGCCTACGTACAACCTTCAGTTAAGAAAAAACAAAACTGATGAACTGTCAAAAGTCAACGTCATTTGTTGCGTCGCGTTTTGAGATGTCAAATAACATGAAATTACCTGTTCTTTAACAAAAAGTGAAACAAAACTGTTATGACTGTGATGGCATTATGACAAAGGAACACGTGCAAAGAGATAAAATAAATATAGAGTTGCCCGTTTTATAACAGCTTATAACAGTAATTATACCTATAGTCAAGTCATCTTGATTTTTTGAAATATTAGCTTTTACAGATTTGAATAAAAGCCTTTTTGAGTCTGTCGCACAGTGTATTATTTAACTTGAGTTCTGAATTTTTCATATTATGTGTTCTTTAGATAAACAATAAACAAAATTGTTTTTTGAAATCTCATCCAGTTATATCAATAATAGTTTTCGAGATATTTAGAAAATGGAGAAAATGCCATAGAAACCTTTAAAAAAAATGCTTTCTCTTCATTGTGTTCATTTAATTATTTAGAGAGCAATTTGAATCTATTAAACCATTAAATTAGATAAACTTCAATGATATCGTATTATGTAAGATATTTTGAATTTTTTACGAAATGTTAATTTTTTTCACCTTCATACAGTCGTATTTTCTTTTATCGACAATTAGTTCATTAAATCTATAAAAATTATATTTATACTCTCTGCCTAGACGATAAGGGATATAGCGTGACGATATATTATTAGTAATTATTGCTTTATTGTCTATGTACAGTCGGCACAGAAATTAATCTGCTTTTAATTCACGCTTACCTGTAAAAGTACTTGTGGGCTTCCTTAATACCCCAATCTTGATTGTTAAGGCTTGAGAGCAGTCATCCATCATTTCTTCAAAAAGCAGCACGGGCAAGCTATAATTTTAATGTTGTTTGCACATAGATAGTGCAAATAAAAATTCAGAAGGTAATTTATTAATAAAAAAAAATGTCTCATAGTACAATTTTGGTCATGGATGTCATAACAAACTTCACAAAGGTATGCAAATATATGCAGTTCCGGAGTAACTTTTTTTATACATGCTCTACATACTGACTACAGTGTACCTGATGGTAAGTAAAGTGTAGTCCAAAAACGAAAGCTACCATCAAAGGATGAAAAACCATTGATAGTCTACATCGTCATGTCGGCCCACATATACCACGACTGAAGTTTTGTAGGTAAATGAGCTACTGGGTATACATAAGCTGATCCCGAAACGCGACAGGCCAAAGCGAATACATATGACGGTCTCTACACTTGTGTACTGTGGTCATGACCGAGTTCGGGCAGTCGCCCTACCACCAAAAAAACTACTTGTAGGCCATACAAATATTTTTTCCGGTTCTGGATCGAGCCCACAAATTGCAGCGCAAAAGTCGATCGCTTGATCATTGCGCTAACTAGGACGTATGATTAGACTCAAGACTATTGTGTTAATATTTAAATCATTTTAATGGATTAAAATAATGCTTAAATACTTTAGTGATACTGCAGAGATTCTTTAGTGAGCGTATCCACTCTGCGCTTATACATATGTCGAACGTAACGAGACCAGTATCGCAGCTGATGACCTTTCTCAAGGCACTAACACATGACATTTCTAGCAAGTTTCCTCGCGATATTTCTCTTCACAAGTGAGCATGAGTAAATCTAATCCTTGACATAAATCTAGTTCATAAATTCATATATTCTAAATGTTTAAAAAGGTAAATAAAATATTTTAAATCTTAAAAATAATATTTATTCAGGAATTACATAATTAATATACATTTTTCCTCCGTATATAAGTACATAAGATTTACAACATTTTTTTTTAAAACAACTTATGCAATAATAAATAGTTTTCATCGTTTCATTATAGGCACCGGTACGTAAGCCACAATAGGTGTGCTATCACTAAATTAACTACAACACAATCAGCATTTGGAGTAAAAAATATGCCAGATATAGACTGTTTAAACTAAATATTCTGCTTATTTTAAATCATTGAATTAAAGATAATTATATCATTTGAAAACAACCACATTCTTGTAAATTTTATGAAACCTATCATCTGCTGCTTAGCTGTGGTTAAATGTTACCTTAAAACTAAAACTTAATTGTAAAAACTAAATTCGACCTTATTTAATACAAAACAACGCATATTCTTCTTTCTTATATGCGACAATAATAAAACTCATATTAGAGAGATCAGCATTTTAAAAGAATTTTCTAAATCACACAAAAAATCATCTTAATACTCAATTACGTTGTATAATGACTTTTTTTTTGTTCTCAACCTTTTTTTGTTTCTATATTTATTAATACATGGTCTTAAAAAGACGTTATTGTTTCTTTACAAGTAAATTAAAACAATCATTATCTTTTGGGATTAAAGAAATAATTATTTTTGAGAACATGTGAACTTTTGTTGATGCAATAATCAATATCATGGATAACCTTTGAAAGAAAGTCGGCAACTGAATAGACAAGGGACTCAAACACAATATAGTTAATAACGAAAAACGAAATCGTTTGTAGTTACTTTTTTCAAATCTTCTAGAAACTACAGAGTAAATATATAAAATCACACAAAGTCCTTCTAAGAAGCAAAGCCTTTATCAATTAGACAAAAAATACAATTATTCGTGTCGACCATTATTTGGTTTAAACATTGCAGTAGAAAATAATTATAATTCGGCATGAAACATCAAATACCCATTTACCTCAGAATATAAGGGCATTTTACTGTAATAAATACAAATTATTTCCAATTTATAACGTAAATTAATATTTTTTGTTAATTGCACTTTCCATTATTTATTAATTACATTTTTACAAGACTATAAATAAAAAAAAGTATGTATTTGTGATATAGTAGTATAAGCCTAAAAGTATTCTCAATAATTAAGAAATAGCATAATTGGATGGTCTAATTTAGATTACTACGTCCGAAGCTTTATAACTTGATTAGTATTTTTATAAAAATATCGACAATTACGATTCCAAGATTTATCCTTCATATCAATTTCTCAATCAATAATTGCATTCATTAATGCAATTGCGTTATTGTTGCGTGTCCTGCAAATATTTCAGAAAAGAGAAAAATAATTGAATATACAAGAAAAAGGAAGAAATTCAATAGATGTTTTGACGAACATGAAACATTTATTGGAAGCGCACCATAAAAGTCTCACTTTTATATACGATTTACACTATATTGTAGAAGCAACTCAGAACCGTACAAAATATTTATTTTATTAATCTTTACTATAAAATGAATTTTATTTTAAATAATAAACGGACTTAGTGATATCTTAAATTGTTGCATCCAATTCGAAAAGCGGATAAAAGAGGGATCTTAGATCCACCGCATACACGAAAGCGATTACTGAAAAAAAAAAACAATCTATACATTCAATTATCACAATATAAATTTACAAAATATGTAACGTATGCCTAAGTACTTAATTCATATACTATATTGGTAACATATTTATTATTTAACTATTTTCGCTATATATAAACATACACAATGCAATTTTTTAATATATAATTTTCCTATAATCCTTGCATGAATCACGTTTGGCCAATAACATCTGATTTCCGATAATCGACAAAGAATGTATTTTACAAAGATTGGACAATAGACATATCACACATTGGTTATGAGTTTTGTTATAAATCTTGGTCCTTAAACGAACGAAGAGTTTTGATCATTAGTCGTCGCTTATTCTGCGACTCTTTTTCGCTTTCTTCTTCTCCATCGCTTCCATTCTCATATCTTCTAAATCTTCCATTATACCTAAAGGTTAAAGAAACACTATTATTGGATACTTGTAATAAGACTTATGAACCCAGTGCGACTTCACACTGGAGCAATATCTATCACTACTAGATATGGGAAAAAATACAGGTGATAAATGAAAATCACACAGGCCAAGGCCGAGACAGCACTATGATAAAACTACGAGTGTGAAAGAGATAAAGCTAATAGTTGACATGCCCCTTGTTATCCCATGTCTAACTGCTATTTTTACTACACAATCAATTGTTTTCAATTTTAATATAATATAAACTATGCATATTATAAACTACTCAGAATATATTTGCTAATAGTTAAAATGGTATAGTTTGACGAAAAAGCAGTTTTTTACCAAATGAAATGTTTTTATATGATAAAGAAAAAACAATATATCAAAGCGTTTAGCTCTATAATATTTAAATAGATACATTTGTGATTTAATAAGATTGGTATTTTGCTCCAGTCGACAGCCTATGATCATTGAGACATGGAAATAAGTTTATTGTTATTCGTGAAAAGTTCAAGCACGTCTTTACAACTTTCAAACATGGTATTACTGTATTAAATTCCAGTATGTTGGTTAGAAAATATAAAAAAGAACACAGACAGACTGACATAAATAGATTTCAATTTATCTATATTTTTATACTATATTTTTCGTGTTATAAAGATTTCAATTTATAACACGAAAAGAGTTTATAACTTCAGTTTCGTTTTGTTAATAAAAAAAAAAGTTCAATGTCAAAATACTGGCACTTATCAGTGGTTTGAACTGCTTGTCTGATTATAAATAAATAGGAAAATAAAATATATAAACATACCAATCTTTTTACTAATATATTCTTCCCGTTGTTGTCTGGCAAAACTTGATTCCATAGTAGGGTCATCATCATCATCTATGTCTCGGTATCTGGAATTCATTAATAATTTTAAATTAACTTCCTTATTGCGGTAAGTAATCAAGCAGAAATATTTTTCTTTTGCTATTATAATAATGTGTATAATCACAATATTTTATTTCGAAATAGAATAGTCGAATTGTCAATATCAAGGTATGACCGACAATAGTTCGGAAATGCGTGCTTGTGTGTTTATTTGTGCAATGACTTACTTGGATTTATCATAGCCGAATATTTCCTTGATGTGTTTAGAGTAATCCATATCTTCCTCGCCGTCATCGATGAAGTCATCCAGTTCCGAATCGTACTCAGAATCGGATTCTAATGCGCGTTCTAAAAAATGTACGAAAATCGTTAGTTCATCTGTATTCATATCCTTTCCACTTGAATGCCCTTTGACATTATATTGGTTAAAATTCAAATAGACGAAGTACAATAGAAATTGTAAATGACATTTCCCAATACATATAATATTTATTTTATTTTGGTATTTTAACTTGAGTGTCCAACATAGGCGAAACCCAAAGTATAAATAAAAACGTAATGTGCAAAATAGATAGAATTTAAGTAAAATAGTAGATAAAATATTTAAGTATGTTTAGTTCCGATCTTATTTTAGTCCCCACATGTAAAAAATGACGTTAGTTATTACAAAGGTCAATGTTACGAGAAATTGTAAGGCGATTAAAAGTTGACTAATATTAAAATAGGAGTATTAGCCTACTAATTTGAGTATCTGCGCCCGTAGGCTTTATCCTCTACTGGTGGTGCTAAATGGGTAGCCGTGTGGTGGTAAAATCTTGACCATTAACTATATTGTGACCTTATTACTAAGATGTAAAGCCTGTCATATGGATTAACTTTGGGCCTATCACTTTAATGAATCTTTTGAACTATGTCGAATTATGAATTTGCCTAAATGCTTTCTTCTAAAGTGGTTTATTTAAGTTGTCATGACAATTAGGACTCAATGGATTCTCATTTTTTAACATGTATCACCATTCTTAGAGCCAGTAAACTTTTAAAATGGTGAGATCAAATTCTCCATGTTTGAAGCATCCAGTTACCAAAAAGAAGTTTGGTCACAGCAATGGCTAACTGTATTAACACCTGTTTATAACTATTTCCTAATTGAATCTTAAGAATTTTTCAGTACAATAGGCAACAACTACGTGCTTAAAAGGTGGCCATGTTTTTGATGTGTTTGAGCATTTTCTAATGTCAAAGTCAAGTGGCATATATCAGTGGAAAGTATTTAATTTAGGATAAAATTAAATCAACCTCATACCAGTTTCAAATCCAGGATGAAAAGTTAGACATGAAATTAATTATAATAAAATATTTTTAGATTTTTATGTTATTAGTAATCTATTTTTTAAGCACTATCACATAAAAATAGTCGAATTTTAATTATTATATCAAGTTAATTGTAAATGTAAATTGTAAATGTTGTTTAAAGATTACATAGATAAAAGGGTATTTCAATATATTAAAAATCAAGTTATATTGCAATAGAAATATTAATACTATTTGCATGACTATTCAAATTCCTTTAAAATAAGCAAATTCAATTTGATATAAAATATACTTACTTTTTTGTTTTCGTCGGTTATCATCAGGATGTGGTTTTCTTCTCACATCGCCTGGTGGGAACTGACGTGCGCCATTAGGCCTCTTCAGATCATTTTTGTTTATATGGCCATTCTTGCCCAGAGAATTGACATGCTTGTCAAAGTCAAAGCTGTTTGTTATACTTGGTTTGCTAGAGTTGGCTTGAAGCTTTCCAGTATTTGAAAGTGGTCTCCTATCATCAGGCTTTTTTGATATCTCTTTAGATTGTCTTTCACCTTTGTCTTCACCAATTCTAGTTTTTCCAGGCATAACTTTCTCTTTAACTCCGTTCTTGAGAGAAATTTGATCTTTTGATTTTAGAGCAGGTTTCCCTTGTGAGTTATATCCATTCATATATTTGCTGTCATTGCTTTTGCTTGGTGCAGTAAATTTCTTTTCATTTGCATTTTTATCTATCCGGTATGTATTCTCACTTTTAAAATCTATATTATTTATAGATTCCTTGTAATTTATTTTAGCCCTATCTACAGTTTTACTGGGTATGTTTGAGGTCTTCGTTTGTAATTTAGATTTTGCTTTTTCTAATCGTTCTCTGTCTTTATTTAATCTTTCAATATCCCTGTCTATTCTCTCTCTCTCTAACCTCAATTTTTCCAACCTCTCTTTATCTAGTCTTTCCTTTTCTCGTTCTAATTTTTCTTTATCAAATCTTGGTCTCTCTTTTTCTTTATGAATTTTGTCAATCCTCTCCCTTTCATGTTCTTGCGGTTTGGGGACATTATTTCTATTGTTAGAAGCAAGTTTATCACTTAGTTTCGGTATCCTAGCTAAACCAGTAGATTCAGGTTTCCTCTCTTTTTCTGGGGGTCTTGTTTCTTTTTGACCTGAAATAATTAATAATTATTAGTATTTCTATTGATTGTTGATCTTTTTATTGTAACAAATTGTATTAACTTATGTTGACTGAAAAAACCTAGTAGCAATATAACATCAAAATGATTCCCTATTCAGACAGGCAGAAAGAATGGAATATCACTTCTATCTGCGCAAACCTCTTTCACTTTCTTAACATTAATTAATTGTTTCACATACTCCATCATATTCTAGATACTCCAATCCTAACCTTACTTTCCATGAGTATTTGACCTGTGTAGATAAATCTCAGCAACTAAGTAAAGTTAAAAAACTTATAAGAAAAACTCACTTTTAGGTTTACCACCTTTCTCTGGATCTTTACCAATTTTCAAGTTATCAATGCGTTCCTGCCGCCGTTGCCGGCGAGCCAACTCCTTTTCATAATCTTCTTTTTGTTTCTTGGTCATCAGTCTCTCTGTTTCTGTCTCTTGCACTGGTTTCTTTTGCAATACTTCAATAGGCTCACTTTTTTTTTGTTCAGCAATTTTTAACAATTGGTTAAAGTCCAATGGTGGTGGTGCTGGTTTTCGTATTTTAGGTTTTTCTGGTTTCGATTCTTCTTTCTTCTTCTCTGGTTCATAGGGCACTGGAGGACTAGGACCCCTTTCTAAAATAAAACATCAGTGGTGTAAATTCTTATATATAAAAATAATTCAAAATATAACTTTAATCAAATCTTAATGTTGTATCATTATTATTGACATTATTTATATGTAAAAATAAAATCAAAAGTGACTTGAGAGAGAAAATTAATGGAATATAAAAAAGGAGGATTGGCCAACAAATAGCACAGAACTCCTACTTAAACTATTTTATCTAGATTAAAGACTACATTACTTTTAAATATATGTAATGTATTCCTTATTGATGAATTCAAATTAAACACAATATTAACTATGTTAATGTAGATAAGTAAGAATACAAATATATATGGTTAAAGTTAGCTTCATACCACTATTTTCTCCTTTGCGCCTTCTTTTATGTGGAACTGGATCATCCTCATGCTGTAGAGCATGTTTGACTCTCTCCCTTGTGCCATTCAAGTCTTTCTTTACATTATTACCTAAAATAGAAAGGTTCAATTAAAATTTTATTATTAAGATCCTGCTTTCACCGTTATCATTTGAATTAGAACTGGCGATATACATTTATATTCACAATATTATTTCAATGACTTACATATCAACCCAAATATGCAACATATAAAGTATGCCATTGAAGATAAGATGGAGACAAGATTGCAAAATTTTGAATAAGTTTAAACATGAAGTATATTTAAGTATACAAAATTGAAAAACCATCATGGGAAATGAATGAAAAGATATTTTACAATTGTAATTTTGTTGCAACATATACCTAATATACTGAGTAAATTTGCTGTAAGGGGTATCAAGATATATTTCAATGGCTATAATTATTCGCGAATGTTCTAAATGACATGAATGTGTATTTAGATAAAATAATTATTAGATGAATAAAACTTGGACTACAGCATGAAATGTTGTTTAGGTTGACTGTAATACATAATAGAGGTCTGGTAAACAAGTTATTGTTAAATAACATTACAATTGTTTTACTTGGAAAAATTATTATGAATACTTTAATGGATATATCAAGACTCATTGGCTTGTACCCAGTAATTTAAAAACTAGGACCTTATCATCTTGTAAAGATGCTGATGTTGTGATTGTTCTATATTGAGACTATTGTTATTAACTAGAAAATACCAGGTAAGGGAAGTAACTCAGTGTATCCATGATCATGGACTTTGTAACTAAGTCGAAAAATAATTTAAAGTCAGTTTCTTTACATGCATGATGCATTAAATTATTTATAATGAGTATGAAATGCTAAAGTTTAAAATTAAGGATCCATTTTGTACTTATATGTCATGCCTAAGAGGGCCAGTAATGCAACTGAGCACCATTCTCAAGGCACTTAAACGTGACATTTCTATTTGATGCCGTGGGGGTTTCCTCGTGATGTTTTCCTTCAATGGTAAGCATGTTGTACCTAAATCCATACATAATATGGAAAAATCTAGAGGTAAACGTCTGAATTCGAATCAACGACTGTGTGTGTTGACACACATGGAAACCCATTTACTCTACCAGTCTACTAGGTCACGATACATTTAATTTTTCAGGCACGAGGAAGATAATGTATTTAGAAATACTTACTTGAACTAGGAAACTTTGGTTGATCAGGAATCTTGCTATACTTCTGCATCATTTTTGCATATATAGCAGCAGCTTCCTGTGACTCATAACCATAGTCATCTTGGTCAGGTTGGTCAGGGCCCGTAAGTGTCACAGCAGTATTGTCTCTATCCACTGCATCTTCCAGAACAGATTTATTTGCAGATTTAATGACTTTTAAAGACTTTTGGATCTTCCTCAATGCTTTTGGGTCACGCATAGCAAGTAACTCTTCCCTTTTCCTCTGTGCTTCTAATTTTTTTTGTTTCTCTTCTTCATCTTTCTTAGCCAAAAACTTCTGTATATTCGCTGACAGTCTATCTTTGTGTTTAAACTCTTTCTTGGGAGGGTCAAATCGGGCTTTGTAATACGAACTCTCCTAAAAACCAAACTTTACAGTTACTAATTTAGCACATAAATAGACTTTACGAATTTGTAGTTGAGTATATAGAAAAAGTTTAATAGTAATCGTCTACAATAATGCATAATCAATAAAAAAGTATCAGTAAGTAATTATTGTTTAACCTGATAAGTAAAATTTATAAAAATATTAATAGGAATCAAAACTCACAGATGACTTTTGTTGTTGGTTTCGCTGTGCAGCTAAAAGTGTCTCGCGAAACTCCATTTTTGAAAAACACTTGTACTATACTGCGTAAAAAACTTATTAGAGCAATAACATCGCTAAATTTTCATAAATTATTTATGTTTTTTCGCAAAATACGTGTCAGAAATAACTTCGACACACGATCCCACCATTTTCTGGAAACGTACTGAGTAGAGCTGTAGTCTTGTAGTATTTACATTCAATCGAGCATAGTGATGCGTACACTCTATACAACAACACGAGTTTCGAATCGATTGTAAAACATCCCCTAAATTGTATACAATGTTATCATAAATCGATTTAAATAATTAAACACTTTAAATTAACTAAGAAAAAATATTGTGAAATTCAATTATTCATATAAATGTAACAAACACTTTTCTGTATATTTTTTTTAATGAAGATATGCATTTCCAAAGTGAATACTTTTTTGAATAAGGTTTTATTGTCAATAATAAGTTTCCAAACTATTGTCTGCATTACATCATATAACAATATAAAAAAAATATAAAGAGATATTTTTACTTATAAAAACCGAATTAAGCCTTAGTCTATGAAAGTGAAGGTCAGCACTATAAAGGCATAGATTATAAACTTATTTTTCTTCTTTCCTTTTCAAAACTTGACGGAAAACAAAATATGGTTCGTGTTAAATTTTTGTAAAATCTATCCTAATTTTGTTATTAAATCTGCTAAAATATTACTATTTACTATGGCGTCTTGTATTTATGAAGTGTAAATTAATATATGCTGTGATATATTTCTTTTTGTAATATATTTTTCCAGTGATAATTTTTTTTCTTGTTGATCTTCTACAGGCAACCTCTAAGAAGAAGACCAGGAAGTTAAGAGGCCATGTGAGCCATGGACATGGACGTATTGGTGAGTTCAATCGCATTTCCTTCTCATACTTTTTAGTTATTATTTATCCCGAATTGTTGTCATGATACACATTGGAACCTCAAACCCATTTCAATATTACTTTCTTAAAAATATCTTGAGATATTAAAATAGTATCTTTATCTAAGACCGGTTTTAAGTAGACCCTGCTACAACATAATGAACTGACTTTTATATTTTAAGGTTATACCGCTTTTACTTGCATTAGTATTTAATGGGCTATACATGGTTATTTTATGGGTTATATTTGGTACATTATGTCGGTATAAAACACTGATGTCTGCTCCGAATATAGAGGGCTATCTTAATAATAACACATCATAATTTATTACTAAGTTGACGTGTTTTAAAACCAAGCTTTTTTTTAGCTGAATGAATGTTCATTGCATCAAATAATTGTATGCAAATCATGTAGAAATTATTCTGTATGAAAAAACCTAGAAATATTAATATTTTAAGTAGAGTAGAATGTACTTTGTTATATATTGTAGAGAAAAGTAAATTATAGGCAAAACATAATCAGATTAAAGAAAAACGATTACAATTACATCCAAATTTAGGACTCATTAATGTTCAGAAATCATGATTACAGAATAAAAGTGATGACTATATTTTTTCCATCAGGTATAAATTATACATTTCTGTGAGTAAATTTCAATGCACACTACCCATTAAACTTTATAACTATTCAGAGTGCAGAGAATAATCAAATATAACAAGTGTGCTTTTGATGGTGGCTATTGTATAGTCCACCTGAGCCGTTTGGAATTCTAGTATCTGACTTATTTGATAGACTATATTGTACTTTCGATGAGTTATGCATAACGACTTATTATCAAATAATAGGTAAGCAGCTGTTAATTGTTCTGCTGGTGTGTTTAACTATCATATTGTTTAGCACTTTGTTGACCATATATTAAAATCTGATTGAGATGAGAGCCAACTGTTCAGTCTTATTTTGAAACTGATGGTGCATCAATAAGGTCCTAAGGCAATTTATTATTATTATTATTATTATCAAATAATAGGCGAGCAGCTATTAGCTGATATGCCTATGTCTTAGCTGGTATGTTCAACTTAAAAAGACTGACTGAGATGAGAGCCATCTATCCAGTCTAACTTTGAAACTATTCGTGGATGGTGCGTCAACAATGTCTTGAGGCAATTTATTCCAAACATGCAATATTCTGTTATTAAGTGACTGGTAACCAATATTCGTTTTTGAATTCCAATGAACCAGCTGCACATCATTCACACAACGAGCACGGGGACAACTATTGACTTGAAAAGTATTACATAGCTTGGAGCAGTTATATTTCCCTGTTAATATCTTATATGTCTCGATAAGATCTCCACGCTGGCGTCGCTCTTGAAGTGATGACAAACGAAGAATTCTCAACCTCTCCTCATAACTTTTTTTACATAAGCCAATCGGAATTTTAGTAGCTCTCGTCTGGACACTTTCAAGCATATCTATATCATTAGCAAAATAAGGGTTCCAGACCTGAAAGGCATATTCCAGCATAGGTCGTACATAAATTTTGTATATTGTTTCAAAAGCTTTAGGAGTTAAGTGCTGAAAAGATCTGCGCACTGCATAAAGCATTCCATTTGTTTTCTTAACTATAGTATCAATATGCTTTGCCCACTTAAGATCATTACTGATGAAAACTCCAAGGTCCCTCTGAATATCTACGGAAGCAATAGTGACATCTTCAATTTTGTATATATTATGTGGATTGTTCCGCCCTATATGTAATACAGAACACTTCGTTGGATTTAATTTAACTATCCAGTCTCTTGTCCAGTCCTGTATCCTCCTCAGATCTGCCTGAAGAATATCATTACTGATTAAAGGGTTTCCAAAGTATTTAAGATCATCGGCAAAGAAACATGCCTCTGAGTCAATGCATGGGAAGATCAGATATATACAAACTGAATAAAGCCGGAGCAAGGACTGAACCCTGTGGAACCCCACTAAGAACTAGTTTTGATTCGGACAAACCATTACCCACTCTGACTTGAAAAGTTCTACCAAATAGGAAATCCTCCAGCCAACACAAAAGTTTCCCTCGGATTCCAAGATGTTCTAACTTCACAAGTAAACGCTTGTGAGGAACCTTATCAAAAGCTCCTTCGAAATCTAGATATAATACATTGATAGGTTTAGCAGCATCAACCTCATAAGCCCAATGATGAAAGCAAGTCAGCAAGTTCGTTACAGTAGAACACCCCTCAACGAAACCATGTTGTCTCTCTGAAATTATGTTTTCTTCTAGACCACCTTCACCACCACTTTCTTGTTATTTTTTTTGTTTTTATGTTTGCTAACCAGTAAAAAAAGTTTGTAAAGTAGCCATAAAGTGTGTTATCTTTTTTTTTTTTGGTCTAGGGCTCAAAAAATATTTTATTTTATCATTTGTCTTTTTTCCATTCTAGGAAAGCACCGTAAGCACCCTGGAGGTCGCGGTAATGCTGGTGGCGAGCACCATCATAGAATTAACATGGATAAGTACCACCCTGGATACTTCGGAAAAGTAAGTTATTGGTTTATTTCAATTATTTGTTAATAGATATTCTACATGTTTATTGGCCAATTTCTTCATTCTTCTATTATATTTTATTCTATTCTTAAGGAATAAAGAAACTCATTGTATCTTTTTTTTTCTTCAGTTAAAAAAGAAAGTATTAAAATTAGAATAGGAAGTCTGGTTGAAAAAATCATGATATAGCAAAAATTGATATGAAACAGTCTAGATTTCATGAATCTATGGCTATTTCTTTTGTATAAATAGAAAAAAACAGCTTAGAAAATTCCTCAAATCCATTAATAGATATAGCTTAATAAATGATATTTCAAGCTGATTACAAATTTATGATTTTGTAAACATAATGATGAAAGCTTTTGTCTCTGGTGCAAAGTTTTAATGTTATATATTATGGCTTCTAAATTTTTAGCATAGGCATAATGGACCAACTATAACATCAGACTATTTTTCCATTTTTATCAGTTTATAATAAGAATGACGAAAGTTAATTTAATTACTTAAGGACAAACAGCTCTGGGGTTTTGTTTCTCTGGCTCCTATATGTATAGGCTTCTAGTTTTTTTTTTAAATAAAATGTGAAATATTGATAGTTTCTTTCTGTTATAGTATATTTATATAAAAGTTTTATTCTTCATAACTGTATCTTTAAAGACAAGATAGATTAACACTGTCTCATATTTGGAAAGTTGACTATTTCAAGTTTCTAAATTGTTTTTTTTACTGAAATTGAAAATTTAGATTAACTTGTAGTAATTTATTCATGTGAGAAAAGGGATTTTATTTTAACAGTAACTATCGAGTTACTAACATTCTAAATTAAAATAAATATCAAAGAAATTTCATTAAAAAAATTATATATATGAAAATTAATTTTATGATGCTATTTTTTTTGTGATTTCAGCTTGGTATGAGAAATTTCCACATGAGGAGAAACAAAGATTTCTGCCCTGTATTAAATCTAGACAAACTTTGGACTCTGGTTTCTGAGCAGTCAAGATTAAAATATGCTTCAGCCACAGATGGCAAAGTGCCTGTCATCAACATTGTCAAGGCTGTAAGTATTTTTATTGGTAAATAATAGGAGGACAACTTTTCACTGAATGCATATATCTCCACTAGTGTGTGTAAGCTACCAACAGCTTTGCAACTTCTATATAAATGTAGAGCTCAGATATTAGTTTTAAACTGCCTTTTTTACACAACTTGATCCACCACTGGTGCCTACATCATCATATTTACTTGCTCCAACCTTTTGAGTTTTGGTATCAACATAAATTTGTTTAATTATCATCCACATATATTTTTAATAATTTTGGCCCATCTACAATCAGCTATAATCATATGTTGTTTTTATTAGCATTTCAGAATATATTTGCCTGTTTTGATGTGTCATCTCAATCATAGCATCCATATACTTAGTGAATATTGATTGTGGTGTATTTATGATAGCATGATGATGAACATCATTGAATTTAGGCTTTTGTACTGTTGGCCTATAATTTTTATTGCTATACTATGTAGTTACTTGGCGTGTCTTAAAAAAGACATTAAACTTTGAATTTCAATAGGAAAAACTTTATAATGATTCAATTTCTTTGAATATTAAGACTTTTTATACATCATGTATAAATATCTAAGTATTAATAGAAACATTAATATCATGTTCCATTTGTATTTATCTCCCCCTCCGTTTTATTCTAATCATAGATGGGCAAAATGTGATCATATTAATGAAAAAGATTACAATTACATTTTGCATCATTATTATGATTATATTTTGTCCATTTATGTTTTAAACACTAAGAAATCCTTGATTTCATACAAATTTATGATTCATGAATGTTTAGAAGTATTTTAGTCATGATTACAGATTAGCAAAATTAAAATTATGTTTAAATTTTGTAATTATTAATCAGATTACATTTTGTCCATCTCTGGTTGATGTATTATAGATGTCTCAAAATTTTAGTACAATTTTATTTTCAGGGTTACTACAAGTTACTAGGTAAAGGCAAACTCCCGAAGCAGCCTGTCATTGTGAAGGCAAAATTCTTCTCAAAAACGGCAGAGCAGAAAATAAAGGCTGTTGGTGGAGCGTGTGTCCTGTCTGCGTAATTTAAGTGAAATAAAAAACCTAAATCTATAATTGATTTTTATTTAATCTAGTGTTTAGAATCATGGCTTGTAGGTATAGACAGCTTAGATGGTAGTTATTACCCAGCCCACGACGCTGGAGGGTTGGTTCTAGTCTCGATATCCTCTCGTGTGATGAAAGTACTGCTACAGGACAAATCAAAATATCCAACATCTGATAGGCGTCCTGTGACAGCCGGCGCGAACAAGTGCAAACAGATGTTTGTTACAAGCATAAGCATCGCGACATAAAGCTCTATCCTTTTCGCACGTATTATAAATTGTTCACGAAAGAACAGCTATCCTTTCCCATAGAAATTAGAAATTTTGTGGTATAAAAAATCCAGATTTTTCGAAACCTAGTTCTCAAAAACCCCCATCTGATGAAAGTCCTGTACAAGGGCGCGACATGCGCCTAGTTCTGTAAATAACCGTCGACGGTTGAGTGGATAGTGGTAAGCTTTTCTGTAATAAACCGATAAGTTTATAATGAAGTAATAAATATTAAGGGTCTAATGTGAGTGTATGAATAGATACAGGAATTTTATATCAGCAGTTAAAAATCGAAAACCTTGGATTCGCACGCCTACTGTAAAACAAGTTATGAATGGCATTAACTTCAAATCAAAACGTGATTTACGCTATCCTATGTAAATTCAGGTAATTAACCTTGATAAAGAAATCTATTTAGTTAAAGATGTTATTTATATCCATTTCATTGAAATTATTCAAACACTTGAAGTCTCTATTATATTCAATAACAAATGCCTGTCAGTCCTTTTCAACTTCCAGTATGTCCACAGTAATATTTTTTAAAATCTTCCTTGTTTTGCTGGTCTACATCTAAATCTGATATGTCTAATGTAAAATTTAAATATTTTAGTTTAATTGGTATCATTCGTTCTTAATTCTGTATATATATATTATGCAATTAAAATGAACCAAAATAAAATTAATTAACTCGAACTTCTTTTTCGGTCTAAATTATTTTGTAGTATTTCCTACATTTTAATTAAAATAAATAAAATTATATTAGACAAACAATTGCAAAGCAGCACATTAAAATCAGCTGACACCCAAACTAGGACAACCTAGGATTTTAATTAGCATGGACATACAGGTTTTTGATATTCAACGACACATTGTGACAAAAAGTTTTCCAACATTTGTCGTCACGGATAGTTCCTATTAGTGTAGTAGGCACTTTTTTTTTTACAAACTTTTATACGGTATTCGTACGCTTTGAGATTTAGACTTAAATCAACTCTGATTTCTATAATCTATAAAAGTTGGTAGTTGTAAGGAAATAATATTAAGTAAATTTATAATTTTTATTTATTAATTTCTTATAAAATAATTATATTATTATTGCAACTATGTAAAATAAGACTAAATTAATCAGTAATGCAAATTACAAACTATAATAAATTAATATGACATTAATATTCGCATTCATAAAAATTTTCACGTTAATATATCATCGGCATTTTTCAAGCTTCCTGAACAGAAAATTTTGCTCGATATGTCTATAGCCCGTGTAATAAATTGACCTAAGCCATAGGTTAAAACTACAAAGTGCACCTGATGCATAAAAGTTCCAAGAACATTCGTTCGAAACTCTTGGCTATATTTTTTTTGTCACGGAAACTTCAGAGGCTTTTTAACTAATTTGCAATCAACTATAGGATAGTGAAATGGGGGGGCCAGTTCCTTCGAAAACTGCTATATCTATAGCCTTGAAATCTGACATCAACAGATACTCAATGTCAGGGATTGGATAATAAATCTCAATTGAAATTGGGCACAACACCTTGACTAGATGAGGTGATGGTATATGGAGTTGCAAAATGTAATATTTTAAAGCAAATATTTATAAATAAATAAGGAATACAGAAGATATCCAATATTAACGAATGGCTGTCATGACTTATCACATCTTCCAATTTATTTTAAATAGTCTTGAAAGATTATAGATAATTTAAAAAATAAATAATATAAATTAACATTGTAATTCCTCACTGGATTTGCTATAAAATAAATGATTTCATAAGAATATGTAAATTGACAATATACATTTCTTACTAAGTTTCCACAACAAATGTTTCATGTTTCGTAAAACATTTGCTTGCTCATATTTTTCTCTTTCTCGCAATGGTACACAAGTAAAAAGCGATAAAGAGAAAAATAATTGTAAATACACAAGAATAAAAAATACAATCAAATGCTTTGTGAAACATATCCCAATGCACCCTTGACGTTACACTCCAAATGGCCATTAATTATGTCTGTGTGCATATATTGTAACCGTGTGACCTAATTGCTGTGTTTGTTCAGGGGGTGTTTGAAGTTGTACAGTCTCTGTTGGCCGGGCCTGTTTAGCCTTTTTTCTGGCTGCATCACTCTCAGCATAATACATTCCAAGTCTTGTTTTTATGGCTGCCAAAGCTGCCCCATTTATTTCTTCATGAAATATGTTACTATATCTCCACTGTTTCACTAGTGGACCTCTTTTTCTTTCTTTTTTAACTCTTTTCTTCTCTGTGCTCTGAATATCAGTTTCCTGATTGAAGGCAGAGTTGTCTATAGTAATAGTAGCATTTTGCTGGGGTTCTGTTTTAGCTTGCAGTACAATATAAGCTGTGGTAGTTTGAGTTGGTCTCTGAGTGGTTGGTTGAAGAATTATACCCATGCTCTGGCCTCCATTTGGGGTGGGGTAAAAATTAGTTCCAGTATTTGTTGCTAATGCCGCAGTTTGGTATTGATTTTGGAAATAATTTTCAGCTATATTGACAAGGTGGCCACTTCCAGGATAAGTGATGGGAGTAAATGTTTCTTGAGGTTGCGGAGGCTGTTGTGGTATTTGTTCGACTGTTTGTATTGAATCAACATTTCGTTTTGATTTTGGTAGTGTTGCTGTTATATTATCTGGGTCAAAGGTTTTAATGTAATCTTTCCACATTTTAGAAATATTTATTTCCAATCCTGCAATTTTATCCAATCTGATGAAATCTTTCAGTCGGTGTGTATGTACAATAGAATAAACATGGGTTTTAATTTGCTCAATAAGGTCTGAAGGAAGGCGTACTTCTCCAGATCTTCTGTGACTATTTTTTCCTCTATTGTCACTAGGAAACATCACTCCATCATCCATCTTTTTACAAAGAACTCTAACCTTCCTTTCTGTTATTGCATGAATATTCTTAAAAGCTGTTTGACACACTTGAGTCTCCCGTCCCTTAACTCTTACAAAATATTCAAAAGTACATGTTCTACGACTACTGGATTTAACCCTTTTCCTTTTAACATCAACTTGCCTCATAAGACCAAATAAGTATGCATTTTGTTCATCATGTGTCTTCATTGAGTAAAATCCCTGAAATGTTTTTAATCTAATATCCTCTGGCACTTTTTGGAAACATTTTCGCCGACAGTTACAATCTGGCCCAGGTTGTTTAGGAGGCACTACTTTTCCGTTTGCACTTATATACTCTAGTCCAGCGATTCTTAATCTTTTTTGTTTTTGCTTGTGCCATTCTGAAATAATATTAATACATAATATCATATCTATACGTTAATTTATTTTAGAGCGGCTAAAGGAAGCGCATAATATTATTTTAGTTATTTAATTATAATGTTAAATTATAAAATATAATCAAAACATCGATTATAAATATGTCTTTATAATAAAGAACCAAAAACATGCCACAAGGCAAAACTTTAGTCGTATTAAACAAACCACTAATTTTAATAGAACATTTTCCAATATTGCGATCGGAAGAAAATGGGGGGAAAATATTTCAAATACTTGCATTACAGCTCGAAAGAATAGTAAGGTAGTAAGAGTCAAGAATTAGTATGCCGGAATAGGGACGTAAGTAAAGGTACACAGTAACTGCAAATGCTACCTAAGAAAGTCATTAATAAAACAATTTGAATTAGAAAACTATCATCCCACCTTCTGGATTTCGTATGCGTTTTTTAACTACTTTGCCATTTTTTGTAATCTTTATTTTTCGGTCACCACTTGAGACATCCGCCATTTTAGTATCAAGCAAATCACAACATATCCATAACCATACAATCGTAAGTAACATAGAATAAAGATAAAGCAATAACTAAACGTTTTACCGTTTTCTCATATTTTTGGTCCTGTCATGTTCGGTGATAAATTTCTATTTTTGTTTTATTAAATAAAGTAGCAAAGCTTAATAATCAATAATAACACTAAAGTTATGAACCAGACTGACGGCATCGCGGCATGTAGACTAGAAAGTAAATTAATGTTTACTATTTTAAATGTATTTCTATTTGTAATTTATGCATAAAAATCATTAATATACTGCAATGAGTTTATCACGATACTTCTGCTGTAAGCTAACACAAGTTACGGAAGATATTTCCGATTGACTAGCCGAAGCCAGAATAGCAGTCGAAGTGGTTGACATACTTCGACAACTAGAAAAACAGCTGATTATCTTTATTCAGCTGATCATATTTTCTTTATTCATAGCTAAAACACTCGATCAAATCACGTTTCAACAAAAAAATAAATAAATAAATAAAATCAATGTAACCGTATATTATAAAAAATATAAAAGTTTGCACTATGCTGCTAAATAATGCTGCTCATGAGACTGATCACCTACGGACTACGCTCACAGTCAGTCACAGTTCATACGTCAAACAACATTCGTGATAAGAATTATAGTTAACTTTGAGTAAGGTAACCTGTGTAATGCACAGACCATATAGGTTCTCAGACGGAAATCTTCATACTAAATAAACTAGCCATAGCCACATGTAATGTGTTCATTCATTAACTTAACCACACGTTAACTCCGTGAATACGCCATGAAGTTGTTGTAGACAGCGGTGAAGCCACCATCGGAAAATTTATCTTGTAACGGTTTTCCCATACTCTCCTCTCGTAAATACTGTTACATAATTATAGTTTTATAATTTTAAATAAAGGATTTGCCTTCTATTAACCTTAATGCAACTGTATATATATAGCACGTAAGATTCTTTTTTCACTGTAAATAAAGCAAGTAGTTTTTTTTAGATTCGTTTTAGAAATCTATGTATTAGGTATTTTATTCGAATAAACTGCTGCGTCGCAAAATTTTCAGTTGACGGATGAATGCGTGACACATTGAATAGAGTCATAAAGATTTTCTTGTACTGGATATATACATTAAAACGGAGCAGAGATACCTGATTAAGAAAAAAATAAGTATAAAATACCATTAAAGGACACACTTCGCAGAACTTGCCCTCAAACTTTAAGGGTGGCTTGCACTAACAAATTAAATCTAGTTTAGAGTTATATAAAATGCTATTTAACGCTGATCTGTACTTATTGTCTTGCACTAAATCAAAATCTAGTTATAACAACTCTTAAACTGAAATCATCATTAAGATGAAATCAAACCAATTCAATTAATAAGCGTTTTATACAAGCTTAAACTAGATTAATTCGTTAGTGCAAGCCGCCCTAAGTGTTTTTGTCGAAACTACTTTTTTCGAAAAGGTGATATCCCAAATTCCACTTAACCGATTTACTTGTAATTTCGGCAAAGAGCTTATTTATATATTATAGCCTAAGATAGCATGCCACTATGAAGACCTTTTAATATATATTTTTAATTTTTGAAATATTCCGAATGGTGAAAAGTCAGGGAATAAACGTAACTTATCTTTTAAACCGTTGTAATTTTGTGGATTTTTATTTTAAACTCGTAGTGCTGTCGTTTCATTTTTCTTTTTGAAGTTTTTTTAGACCACTGGAAGGATTGAAATCTTGCAAACCTGGACACATAATTTGTTCAGGATACCCAATGATTCAGCTTGCGGTGTTTTAATATATTTTTATAAATATATTATTTATAATCTTAAAATATCAAATTATAGTTATTGTTATATTATGTATAACAATTTAAAAAAACATATTTATTGTTTTTATGGCGTCCAATAAAATACCCAAAATTCGGGCGACTAAACCAGAATACTGCCTTAATCACGTTTCCACATTGTTGTTGTATTATTTTTTACTCTGTGGTTGTTTGCGTTGTTTGCTAATGTTAACGTCCGGGTAAATCATTTAGTTTGGTTCGACATTGTAATTATAATATTTTTTTACAAAAAGTAGTATGGTAGAAGTCCATATTATGGGACACTGTACCTATTTATGATACACAATGTGAATATAATCATTTATAAAAAGAATACCAAATTATACTTTTAAAAAATATAATAAACACATAATTTTATCATTTTTGAATGAAATTAACAAGTCTAATTGTTAATTATTACTTGTATGTTTTGAAAAAAATTTATAAAAGCATGAGGTTTGTTGTTGGTATTCAAAACCGTGGCTTAAAAGAGTTGAACGATAACTACTGTACAGTTTTTTACTTGGATGAAATTATATATTTTATTATATTTATATACATAATGTAAGTGTAATCTAAAAGCTTATAAATTATAGATATTGTATGTTATTTGCATTTATGTTAATTTATAGCAATATTATTTTATTTTTGAGTGTCTCACAATACCGACACTTGTTAACGTAGACGTACCGGTATATGGAACACTTTACACCGCGTATCACTCAATACGGACATCAAGTCTTATGATTGTCCCAATTAATGAGACAGTGTACTGTTATGCGTTTTTAATTAAAATATCAATAATATTTAGTATTAAAAAAGTAAAATGATTAAATATAACAAATTATTTATCAGCATAACTTCAAATAGTTATTTTTGAGTAAGTATTTTCAATTTAATTACGTTAATTTCAAAACTTAACCTAAAATCAAAACATTAATTTTGCAAGTTTTTTTTTTCTTAATTTTTTATTTGATATTATTGAAATATTTAAAATATGTTTTTTTATTAATTAGTGATTTTTTTTTTTACTCTGGCTCGACATAGTGACTACAGAGTACCTTATGGTAAGTACAGTGTAATCCAAAAACGAAAGCGACTATCAAAGGATGAAAATCCATTGATAGTCTCCAACGTCATGTCGGCCCATATATACCACGACTGAAGGTCTCTAGGTATATGAGCTACTGGATATACACAAGCTGATCCCGAAACGCGACAAGCCGAAACTGGTCACTATGACGGGCTTTACACCCATGTAATGTGGTCGCGATCCAGGCGGGCACCGACGCCCTACCACCTCGCTGCTGCTCGTTTAGCACCACCCAGGAGTCACGTGTAGGGAAACTAGGGTAAAGCCTACGGACGCGAGCAGCTTCGACTCCCCCCATCGACATATCTCTCGATATTTTAGGTTACGTGTCAACAGTGAACAACAAAAAACAAATTATTGAAAATCGGAGTAATGGGGACAACAGCCGTCTCAATCAGCAAAAAAGAAAGTGTTGTGTTCAAAAGTGCTTGATAAAAGACTTAAATATGACCCAATAGATGTAGAAAATGCTTTAAAAGCAATAAAAGATACCGGGTCATCATTACGGAGAGTAGCTGTTGCCTTCGAAGTATCTGTGGCTACTCTAGGCAGAAAAAAAGTATTGGGCTAGATGAGATAAAAAAAAATCTAAACCAGAAACAGTCTTATCGTCTCAGGAAGAAGATGATATTGTCAAATGGGTGATAGACAGGGCTGCAATAGGAGCACCTGTAACAAAAACTGAGTTATTGGATTGTGTTCAAAAATATGTCCAAAAATTAGCTGTAAAAACTCCGTTTACAGAGTCGTCCTAGTCGCCACTGGTATGAAGGGTTTAGAAAACGTCATTCAGAATTAGCTATAAGGAAACCCCAACATTTGAGTGTTACAAGAGCAGCTGTCACTTGTGTAGAATTGCAAGAGTGGTTTAAAAAGTCTGGAGCATATTTTGAAAGTAAAAATGTATGTAATATTTCTCCTACAATTTTTTTTAACTGTGATGAAAGATGTTTACTCCTCTGTCCTGAAGCAGAGAGCGTGTTGGCATAAAAAGGATCACCATTCCACCGCGAAACCACTAGACATCGTGTGGGATAACATCCGTATGTGGTGGATGTTCCTTATATCAGTACGAAAAGATTCGCTTCTACATTCATCATGCGAACGGCTAAAGAATGGAATACGCTTCCAGAGGCAGTATTTTCGCGATGTTATGACCTGGGAGTCTTTAAGAGAAGAGTGAATAGGCAATTGCTGGGCGAACACGTTTCATCGTCGGACTCATCTTCACCTTTCACCAGGTGTGATTGAGGTCAAGCGTTCGCCTATAAGTAATAAAAAAAAAGTTACAGGAAGAAAAGAAAAAACTGATGTACAAAGTAAAAGAACTGCAGAAGAAAATTAAAGAATAAAAGTGAATTAAATATTTTTATAATTTTCATTTATTTCTCATTTAATTTAGTAAAGACTAATTATTTGTTATTTCAGATTCAAGTTTATTATCTATTTTATAAGTATTGTGATTTAAAATTAATAAATAGTTATTTTAAAATCAGTCTTATTGATTTCTAAACTGTCTCAAAAATAGGGACATACATCATGAGACATTAGGGCCATCTACTTTTTAAGTGTCTCATAAATAGGGACATAGAAGTTCCTCTCATAAAAGGCTATTATTATTATTTTTACAAATTAACATTCAATAAAAACTAGCTATATTAATTAAATAATCATAAGACAATTGTATGATACGATTTAAATAGTATTTTTGACTTAAACAGATTATATAATAGCGGTAATGTACGACCAACCTGAAAATGTGTCTCATAATACGGACTTTTACCATAGCTGTTAGATTTTAGTCTTTAGAGTTCAATAAAAAATTAATTAAATTATAATACTATAGCTTCGGTGGACTTTTACTGCGTTTAAAGGTTTTTGTATATTTGGTAAGTATATATGTGCTCTATATAATCTAGGCTGCTCTATAACATTTCTTTCCTTTATTTTATACAACAGCTGTATAGTTTATATTAACTTATCTTAAAATTTATAATGTAGGAGAAATGATTAAAAACGCTTTTAAAACAGTCTTGTTAAATAAGGATTGATATAAATCAATTTGTTAATTGCAGAACATTAAGGATACGTGAAAGTCGTGTTACTTGGACTTGTTTGACATAAATGGAATTGTATTGTTGAAATCTTCTTTTGTTAGCCTACAAAGTGCATTAATGATTGTTCATAGTAATCATAATAAAAATACATAAGAATATATACATATATACACACAGATAAACAACTGAACTTTGTAAGGATTTTGGAAATCGGGTTAGTAAATCTTAGGCTGACATTTTAGATCCAACATTTAATTTGCTGAGGAAATAAGTTTGTTTGATAAAAAAAACTGATATAGCCTAAGTATTTATAGAGGCCAGTCCAAGTTGAGAAAATTGGTTAGTTACCATATACTTTGGTATTAATTAAATAATATAATGTGTAAATGTTTGAGTCATGCCAATGCAAAGTCAAAGTAATGTCTAGAAATCTCAGTGTGTTGGCAGAGATGTAAACCTTTATCACATATGACTAAGCAACAAATATTTATGCAATATTATATATTTTTCATATAAGACTGAGCCATACTTATAAATTCACATCAGAAGTGATAGTAATATACATAACATAATAATATGACATTTCCTGACCACTTGTGGGAGGAATAAAATAAATAAAAACTAATTGTACATTGAAAATAAGCTTGATTTAAACAAATTTTAGCTTCTTAGGATTCAATCTACATGTCTGATGCAACAGGCAATGGGTTACCAATTTTATGAACTAATCATAAAGAGCCTTAATTCAGTAAAAACATATATCAATAATGACTTTGAAACAGTTGTATTATTACTGTTATTAAATGTATAGTGCATATATTTTCATTAATTTCACAGATTTCTAGATAAAAAATGGCTTTTCAATCTACCATGCCAAGCAGAGACTTCTTGTGGGATATATTCAGAAGGTAATTAGTGGTTTTGATGACTAATTTAACTAATTCTGTGTAATTAGTGAGCATGTTAAATTCACATTGAACAGTTAACAGAAGTGAATCATTTTAAATTACATATGTATGGAAATGTGTATATTCATTAAATGTTTTTGTAATAATGTAAAATATTTATACATAAATAAAAAAAAAACTATATTTTCTGTTTTAACACTTGGCATGCGGGCAACATAATTTTGCTTTTTGCAGTTTGTCACTACAGCGCGGGTCACATAAAAATAGGTATTTAGTAGATTTGTGGTGGAAACGCCCGCTGCACGTGTAATTCGGCAGCAAAATATGCCCTCATCCAAGTGTTAAGATTAAGTATGGCAATAAATGTACTTAATGGTTAAGGAAAACATCACAAGGAAACCAGCATTTATTAAATAACATTTACCATTAAATTGTACTTATTGTATTGTTCAGAAACATTATCTAGTTTTAGCAAATGTTAAATTTAAATCACTATTTTGGCCAAATTAAACCATTTCAATTAAATAACATTTTATACAAGTCTAAACTAGATTTAAATTGTTGATGCAGGCTGACTTGTGTCTATGAGCAAAGTTTTAACAGGATAATTATTGAACAATACCTCACAATTTTGAAATTAGACACCTCAATTGTCATATAGAATAACACCACCAAAAATGTTCTTGCTAAGTCACAAAGAAGTCATTGTTTTTAGAAAACATGAGTGATTTTTAGTAAATCATATTAGAATTAAATTACTTTATAATTCTTCAAAACTGTGGGGCTAGGTGTTGTAAGAGCCAATTAAGTTATACAGCATGCCAAATTGCACGAAGATTGCTAGCATCTTAGCTGCAGCATGCACCTTCTCTGCACATTGAACACACCTGCCAATCCACATTGGACAAGCGTGCTGGGTTAAACCCTTTGCCATGGATTCCATAAACATAGTGGAAAAGGGAAGGGATGCCTTTGCTGTGCAGTGAGCTAGTAATTAGTCTTCTCATTATTATTACTTCTACTACTGTCTTCTGGCCAACACAAATTGTCCAGATAATAGTACTGAATAATGGACTGATCACAAAGAGCCTTGACTATCATCTTAAGATGCTATCACTTGATTATTGGATCAAGAGCCATATACAGAAGATAGTTTTACTCAATATGGAACACATTGTTAGGAGTTTGTAGCTCGGAGCTCCTTAACTACCTGGTTAAGGAGTCTGGCTTTAGCCTTAGGCCCCACCCTCATAAGTATACATCATTATATCTGTATTTATTTTAAAATGTGAAGGTATAACAATTAATCTTAAATGTTAAATATTATTAGACTTGCAATGTATTCGCTTTTTATTAGCCATAGAAGATGTATTACTTAGCATTTGATTCTAATAGTAACAGAGCCTTATAAATTATAATTAATTTTAAAAAAATGTTTGTGGACTGCCTTTTTGTAAATAGATAAAACTTTGTCTAATTTCTAGTTCAAATTGTGATAAATGATAATTTGATTGTAGCCTTAGCTCCAATTAAAATTTACTTCTAACTTGTTCTTCTTCTTTCTTTAATGGCAACGCGCAAGCATGATTCTGCCAATGTCATGTAAGTAGTGCAATAAACGAAGGAGATTGGTCGCTAACTTGTTCTACTAATATAATAGATTTTAGCATTCATATTGTTACATCATTGTATTTTTTATGCATCATTACTAGACAAAAATAGCTAATTGAATTCGTGTTACTATAGTTTTGATGAAATTGTCAACTCAGTGAATTTTAGCTGACATCTATCACATTTCAGAGTCGACAAGGACCGCAGTGGCTACATTTCTGCAGATGAATTGCAACAAGCCTTATCAAATGGCACCTGGAATCCTTTTAATCCTGAAACAGTGCGGCTTATGATAGGTAAATACTGAAAATAAAAATATGTGGACTAAACCAGAAAAGTTGTATCTTAGAATCATTAATAAAATTACTGTAGCTCTTCAAAATACTCATAGAAATATGGGCATACTCTACTTAGGAGTTGATTTTGCTTACATCCAAAGGCTTAGCCATCGATGTAGGGTATGTATGACTGCCAAAGTCCAAGACAACAATACTTCTGTCGTTGCACTCTGTTATACGTGACAATTACCGATTTCTATCAAAAGGGTTATCAGTAGATTTCAAACTATAGTAATAAAAATATTAATATGTACTTACGCTATATGCCTTTCGGTGTAATCAGAGATACATTAGTGGCTGTATCTGCTTTGCGCTTATGTCTACATAAGCTAATATCTAAATAACTATAATAAACATATAAAGAAAAGATAATTATGTCTTTATTAAAACATCATCATTATACTTTTTACTTTAATTTACTTTAGTAATTATTTTTACATATTAATTACTCTTAAGGCAGCCATCAGTTTCAGGCAGTGCCTTTGGTTCTTAAATAATTGTAGTAATACTTTTTAGTTTATCTTATAAATGTTTTGGTTACATATTTTAGCCTGCTTTTTTATAATTTTTCTAAAGGCATGTTCGACAAGCAGAACAGAGGCGTAATATCGTTTGAAGACTTTGGCGCGCTCTGGAAGTACGTGACCGAGTGGCAGAACTGTTTCCGCTCGTTCGATAGCGACAACTCCGGGAACATCGACAGGGGGGAGCTCAAGACAGCCCTCTCTGCTTTCGGGTACAGGCTGTCCGATGACGTGGTCAACATCATGCTGCAGAAGTTTGACAGGTTCGGGAGAGGCACGATGCTCTTTGATGACTTCATTCAGTGTTGTGTCACGCTATATGTGAGTATGGTTTTAAATTTCCGTTGAATGATGATTATAATTAACCCTTAGCACACGAGCGGCGCCGATTCAGTGCCCGGCGGACTTGAAGTCGCAAAGGCCTCGAGTGCAAATGGTTAAAAGGCAATTACGACAGGGATAATGTCGATTGTGAGGCCATTTCGACTTGGGGATAATTTCGATTGTGCTGTATTTTCTAGTATTAAGCAATATCTACTAAGTAATATTTTAAAAAAGGGTCGACTTCGCCTGAGATAATTTTTAATAACTCTTACTATAAACCTTGCTAATCCATCGGAGTGGTAATGGGAGTAATTTTTTCAAATACGATTCAATTATTTTTCAAGATGTTAACCTGAATATTAAATGGGACAATTTTGATTTACGTGAAAAGGATAATATAAATAATATAATATGAAATATGGATTAATTTTTTTGCACTCGAGAGGTGACTCGCTCAACACATGATATGCGCGCAGGAACGGTCTTGAGCTAAAAGGGTTAATGTTAAACTGAAATTGTTAAACTCAAATGTTAAAATTAAATTGAGTACATATACATGTACATTTATTTCGGCATGTTGCGTTAAAGAGTATCTATTACCACGCCTATCCCTATTGGGGTAGGTAGAGAAGATAGAAGGCCACTTCTATTTTTGTAAACCTCTTTCGCTTCCATAACATTAATTAATTCCTTTCTGCACTCTTGCTGGTTCCGCGTAACATTGCGTGACTTTGCGCTTAAATGTCGTGCCTAACGTGACCAGTAGAACGTTGGTTTGTTTAGATTCCATTTAAAATACATTTTTAGTAGATTTTTTTTCATATTTTTGTATTTTTTTCTGTTATATTTCAAAATGAAAAAGAAATTTAAAATAAATAAAAAAGGTTCCTATTTAATATTATTTAAACAAAGCATATTTTTGTTTGATAATAATTATACTTTCTTACATTGTTATCAATATTTATCACGCAATGTAAGCCATTTGATTCATTGCTTACGGCAGGTTGTAAATATTGATAAAATTGTTTGTTCATAGACTCTCACGTCAGCATTCAGAAGTTTCGATTCAGACCAGGATGGCGTCATAACGATACACTACGAACAGTTCCTCAAGATGGTTTTCGGGCTCAAGGTATAAAGAGTTCCAATGAAACTTTCATATATTAAAGATCAACAATTTTTTTACCATAATAAGTAATATTTACTCATAACAATACGAATTGATATATCAAGCGTCCACAATTTTTGTAAACATAATAATTATTATCGTTAGTTTTATATTTAGTAAACTGTTTATTGTATTTTGAAAGCTATAATAACTATAAAGTCAATGTCTATTTTATCTAATCTAATGTTATAAATAAGTAAAGATTATTTGTTTGTATGTAATCTCTACTTTATCGTTGAAAGTATTAATGAAAAGCTATTATTATAGTTTTTTTTTATAAAGTATGTTTTTAATTGGAAAACTAATGTTTTTGAATTATGTATACGCTATTCCCGTACATATATATTTTATTTCCGCAATCCAACCACTAGATGGCGTTATTCGGTAATCCACGGACACAGTTGTCGCTGAAACGCTAAACAACGAGCATCGGTTTCGCTTTGGTAGCAAATTTTTTTCGGAATCGCTGCTTGCAGTGCTTTTTTTGTTGATTGTACCTCTTTTTGGAGCCCTATCGTATAAAATGGACATTTTTTGCATCACGGAGTTAGCATCATTCACGTCCAACAAACTTTTTTTTATTTGCCTTTGAGTACACGACAGTGCGCAGGATTCGTTGTACCGATGCCTGTTCTTGGATACAGGCAGAGAGACACCACGGCGGCAAAGGTATGCGGAATGGCTATATATGTACGGTTATGGTCGTGTGCATTTTTACGGCCCGAATTAAACCTTACCAGCACCTAATGATATAGTCCAGTTAAGTGGGAAAAAACCAGCGCAGCCCTAACCGGCACGCACAATTTAAGTCTAAAGAATAATTATTCTGCTTTATCGTTATGCGAAAAAGTATAATTGGCCAAACATGATAATTTAGAAAAGTAATAAAAGAAAATAATGATTATTCATTAAATTATAATCTATATTCAACAATAATTGTATAAAATATATATGAATCTTAAGTTTTGGGCAACTTCATAGTTTCGCCAGTTTTTAAGGCCTTACGTTAACTAAATATTAAAAGCTGTTAACTGATTATTCATACCAGAATAAAGTCTGAAAGAAAATATTTATGCTCCGTGTAATGATGTTTTAGATTATATTGTAAAAGACTCTTTGTTAATGTTGTGGTTTTTATTCCAATTCAAATGTTTATTAGAAACTGAAAAAGATCTGTTCCTCTTTATATATATATTTTGCTAGTGTTTAAGATTCGTGTATCTTAAGAATGATTAAATGTGTATCTATGTGTATAAAGGCGGCTTGCACCAGCAAATTAAATCAAGTTTAAACTAGTATAAAACGCTGTTTAGCGTTAAACTCTACTTACACCGAAACACACCGTTGTTTTACACCGAAAAATTTGCGGTTTTAACAAGTCAAATTTAAATTATGGAGGTCAATTCAACCCTTTCGCCACTTTCGGGTGACTATAGTCAC
This sequence comes from Automeris io, assembly GCA_036320925.1. Taxonomy (NCBI): domain Eukaryota; kingdom Metazoa; phylum Arthropoda; class Insecta; order Lepidoptera; family Saturniidae; genus Automeris; species Automeris io. Next base: position 4,067,179 of record JAUDJH010000009.1, on the reverse strand, counting down.
CGGCTGAAAAATATCACTTGTACACGATGGGTGACTATATTTTATTCACCTGTATTGTTTTTCTCTTTAATGAAAATAGTTTTGAGGCATAATTATGTCCCGTTCATGGTAAGCGAGTGCGCTTGCTTTTGATGCGCGCACTTTCAGCGCGGAGCTCCGTTTTCTGCAAAACACTACAGCGTGGCCTGCCGCAGCGAAAGGGTTAAACCGTTTCGATGAAATAGCGTTTAAGACTAGATTTAATTTGTTGGTGCAAGTGGCCGTATATGTTGAATGTGATAATAAAAGACAATGATAAAATATATTTTAATTAAAGGTTAAATATTTTTATAAAAGGTTCCTTGGGAAGGGGTACTATTACATTTATCTAAAATATTCAAACGTAAGGATATTTTTTTTTTGCAATATTTACGTGAAATTTTTTCTCACGCTGTAAATTGCGGTAAATGTAACGGTTTTAAATGGAGTTTTATTTTAAAAAAAAATTTGATCTATCACGTTATATTTTGGTAACTCCGGCTACACCTTGATCGTAATTGATTTTTGAGAAAAGTTAATTACAAATAAGTTAAACAAAATATTTTTATAATGCTTAGTACCCCTTCTCCAACCAACTTAACAGGATAACTGCACATCTGAATCCAATCGCTTTTGAGATATAATATGATAAAACAAAAGTGTTATAAGTAGTAAGTTCACGATTCTGTGTGGATAAGTGTGGTCTCGCCTTTACGCTTAAATTTAACACCAATAACGCAGTTTTCAGCTAAGTAAGGCTCATTTTATATTCATTTTTACAGTGTATATGTACCTAACAAAATATAAACGCAATATTTATCGTAGTAATAACAAGTTTGGTGTTTCTCTAACGGGACAATGTTTTCTTTGTCATTTAGTGTTGGCCGTAAGAATCCTGAGGGCGTGGTGTGGGGCATACGTCGGTCGGTAACAGTAGGTACCTATGGTTAGCTATCAACTGTCTTATTCATAAACACTTTGTATTGAGCTGACAAGGAAATAATTTTGAGTATAGGTTATAGCCAGCGTAAAAAAATATTATAATCGGCCTTTTTAGAATAAGGGGTGTAAGTAAAGGTAAAAATGCATTTATACAAAAATATTTTATTTCTTATATAATATTTTGTTGTCTTTAAAAAAATGATTACAGACCTTCTTTTCAAATTACATTTTTAGGGAAAAGGAAAATTGTGGTAAGAGCGGAATGGGGGATTGACGTGTTTTCTGTTTCATCCGTCAGAGAATTGCTGATTTATCGTTGTTGTGGTTTCTGGACTTGCTGTTCTTGCTTTTTGGGTCGGTGTTGTGTCTGGACAGGAGCATGATGCGCAGATAGCAAACTGCTACGCGGAATCGGCGTGTGTTGAAGTGCGCGTCGCTTAGGTCGATGGGTGTAACGTCGATGAGAGACTAGAGAGTAACTATTAAAAATCCTAACGAAGGGCGCTAAAGGACTTCTGACCAGTGCCGTAAAACTAAATATTAACAATAAAGGTAACAATACAGGCGGGATGAGTTATTAATCAGTGAAAGTGGTGACTGGTTATTTTTACATTTCTGTTCGTATATACTAAAACTTATATTTATTTATATATATGTTCTAATAAGGCAGATTAGAGTTTGATAAAAAAAAAGGCCGAAATTGGCAAATGACCAGTAAAATTCGTTTTTGTTAATTCTTTTAATACAAAAAATTATACAAAAAAAACGAATTATTTTCTTGTCAATCTATTTTCTTAAAGTTTATTGATCTAATGGACGGATATTAAGATAATTATCTTAAGTATTCCTAAAGATAATTTCACTTAAAACGTTCTGCGAGTGTACGGATATGAGGTTTTTATGAATAATGAGATAAGCGTTTTCTTTTATCTTTCTGTCTAATTTTGTAGATATCTTTATAGTTGTAAATATGTACCATCTATTGCACGATTCCGTATTTATTTTATAAAGGTGGGTTTATTGATTCTGAGAATAAAATAATAATACTGTGGAAATCATCATTAATTACAATGAAAAGTCTCCAGAAGCCTGAGCATCTTCTACTACCTTCTAACCTTTTGTTTAACTATCGAATTCCATTGTTAGACCATTAACTATTGTAGTTTAACAAAAGGGTCACTACAAACGACCAACCCCCCCACCCCCCCGCGCAACACCTGCCTCAGACAACCGTGGCCGATCGGATGATGTCTAGAGCGGTGCGCGCGGCCTTTGTACAGTAGAGGCATAATGGCGGTGTTGCCCACAATAATTGAGGATAGCAACGTTAGTAAGTTGCCAGATATGCTGGCGCGCAAACATATTCAAATTAGTATAATGTCAATAAATTAGATTACAAGTTTATGTACGTCTTTTGGACGGCAGTTTAAGGTTTACGCATTCTTATACAACAGTAAGTAGTGCATGCATTTGGTAGTTTTTACAAAATTATCTGTGTATCATCACGCTGAGATTCTACTGGTGTAGTCAAGACCTTTCTGCTCTTACAAAATATTTTCGCATTTTATTTCATACTTAAAAAGTAAATAGAAGATTCATTAGAAAAAATCTTATTAAAAATTCTACGATTTAGTTCTAAATTGGCTTTATTATAAAAAAATAGGATTATATCCTTCTTCAAACAAAAAGAAAGTGGAAGACTAAATATTATTTTAATCAATATATAAAGATCATTTGGTACTTTCACTTTCAAGTAGCTTTAATTTATTATTGTAATCGTAGAAAAGCAAATTTAAGAAATTGAAACAGTTTTGTATAAAAATTTTATTACTAAAAATATGTTTATGTAGAACCCTGACTATACATTTAACTAAAAATATACAATTTGTAAACATTATTGTCAAAAATTTGGTACAAATATCCGCTCATATTCGCCAAATTTTAATAGATTTCTTTATATGAACAATTATATATATAAATAATGCTCAAAAGTTACTATTGGTTCAAAGTTAGCGCAAAAATTTGTAATTTATAAATGTTGCTAAGCAATGTTATTGTAATATTAAATAGAAAAGCATTGTTAGTATATTCGCAGTGATAAATATGAATGTTATTTGCTTTAGGTTCAAACACCTTATAATAATGTTAAAAACAGTTAAAAAGTCGATAAATATTAAATCCATGCAAGTCACGCCTCAATTAACAAAGTTTCGTTTTCTCGCCATATTTCGTAGAATAGTTTTAAAAAGAGTCGAAATATAATGTAAAAATGCTTCATTTGTTAAGGTTTATTGTTGCATATTACGCACTTTAACATTGACATACATATTTTTGATATTTACTGACACAAATTATGCCCCCATAGAATTTAATTGAATACCTTTAGAGGCTTGACTTTATTAACTTAATTTTGCCATAACTATCACATCTAGCTCAAACATTCCAAATTACAATGATTTCAGTTGGATTTTATTTATCATTTCAACAATTATACGAACCAAAACTTTTGCCTGTTTGTACGTGCATTTTATTTTGTATTTTACGTGTAAAATTCTCCCAACGTTAGTTTAAAAAAATAATAAAAATTAACATTTTGAAGTACCTATATGTAAGATCGAATCTATTGTATCTACTATTATAAACTGATTTTTGTAAGCTCTTAATAAATACGTTTACTACATTAAGAATTGTTTTTTATTGCATCAATTAAATCGTTTTTTCAATTTTAGATCTAATCATACTCTTTCTTAATTTTTACAAATTTGTATATATGCTTTTATAATTTTTATTGATAATATATCACGCTATATGTATATCTTTCAAGGTGGGAAGTTACACTAAAGGCTGTGTACTTTGCGCGTACATTTCGTGGCCGCATGGTCAGTCGCGTAGTGTGATACTTTTTTTTGTTACAGACAGGTTTGCGCTTGACGTCTACCTCATCTGATAGAAAATGTTAATAGAGTCCGATGACGGAACGCGCTCACTTAATAAGTAATCCACTCGTTTGAAGATTCTCGTGCCGTAAGACACAGAAAGCGAATTCCGCTCTTTGACATTTTGGGAGATTATATCGTTCGAGAATTGATATCGCATTCCATGGAACTTATGAAGTTCAGCGTCGACTCGATGCTAACCCGGAATATACTATCTAGCAGTTTTTCTTCACAGCTACGGTCTTACTCTGCAGGTGTATACAACAATTGGTCACCGTGATAGACTGACTTGTGTTCTTGGTAATAAGGTCTTACGGTTTAGAAATGGTTGACAAAGGCACGCAATTAACAGCAATTGCAAAGCGTAGTAAACCCAAACACATTAAAAGTACGATAGGCAAGTTTTGTTTACCTACAATATTATTGTACAATTTAGTTCAGCATAGATCGCACCATGACAACAGTTTTCAGTCTATACTCGACAAAGTTCTTTCATATAGGAGTAACACTTAATTTCTTGTGTTTTGAATAAAAGTTTCTAAACTCATACGTCATGATATGGGGTACTTTAAGCGTAGCGTGAACAGATATTTGTGCAGGTCGAAATGATCGCTGTCACTATTGACGAGTTTTTCTTAACTGTTGATCCTCTTTTTTTGGACTGCACCATGCTTACCATCAGACGTGGTGTGGTCTCTGTACAGAGTCAGGATAAAAAAGAGAAGCGCCGCAGTCATTGATCGTACCAAGTCGATATTTTTGACTTATAACTACACGATAAGATAACCTTTATAAATATAGTCTGCTGATAAGAACTATAAAAACTGTAATGTCGACAGTATTTAATAATACCGATTGTCTTTTAAATGTTTACCGCACACCAGTGTAAATCTATAATAGATTAACACGTCTGTAAACGGAGGTCTTACATGCAGAGATGGGCAAAATGTAATCTGATTAATGATTAACGATTACGATTACATTTTGTAATCATTAATCATGATTAATGATTAACGAAATTAATCAAAAAAAGTAATCATTTTTCGGTGATTAAGGATTATTAATCCTTAATCGGATTACAATTAATCATGATTACTTTTCTGTTTGATAAGTAAAATGTGCTGCCGGCAGCAGAGCGGCGCTCGCCTTTTTTTTTATTTATAGTGTACGACTACTACTAGCTAAACTGGCGAACTGAGTGCCACCACATAGTTAGGTGTTAGGGCGATTACCCGAACTGGGTCGTGACCGCAGTACAATAGTGCAAAGACCGGCATAGTGACTCGCTTCGACCTGACTACTTTCAGGATCAGTTCGTGCTCGGTGGACATTAAGTAAATCCAACGAAATCTAGTTAATCATTGATGCTTTTACCGTTGTTCTGAGTGATTCCTGGACTATTAGAACTGATTATCAAACTACCGCCCATATTTTACTGAAATACTGTCTCCAACCCGATAATTCACGCCCGCCTTCGGGATGGAGATAGAGAGACAGAGCAAGATAGCGCAAAATTTTAATTGATCAGAACAAGACATCATTTTCTCAAATTTACACAAGCTTCTATAGCGCAGAGCGCGACATCACCTTTCTTGGTCATCCGTCTCTCTCTACTGACTCGGTTTCGTCTTTGATGTAAACCGAGCCGCCGCGCCGCACGCGTTCGTATCTTATTTTGAATTTTAACTCGTAATTTAAGTTGAAATACAGATCTTTTTTTTTTCGGATAACTGACGTTCTACCTAATAACTTTGATTCTTACAATATATCAGCGGGACACATACATAGTTTTTTTTCTCAAATCGTTTATTTTTTTTTTCGCGTTTGACTTCCATTTTCTTAAAGACTAAAGAATACGAGTATAGTACTCAGAATAAAAGAAGCAAATCGACATACGGGCACGCGCCATTTTTATCTCACTAAAAACGCTTTTTTGTTTACCAAATTATATATATATATATATATAATATTGTTTAATGAGCAATAAAAGTAAAAAGTAAAGAAATGTATATATATATATATATATACTATATAATATAATTAAATAATATATATATATATATAAATATATATGATTATTTTTAAATCATTTATTCAGCACAATTAAAATTACAGGTACAGTTTTAAATATAAATATTTCACCACGACCGTCACAACAACTTATTATCTACGCCATTCGTATCTATCTCCCTCTTTCCTATACTTTCTATCCCTTTCACACTCTTGCACTGTTCTTTATCATTTTATATTATAAGCATCATATGTTCCATTTCACTCACATTCCTACATATATATATATATATATAATATTGTTTAATGAGTAATAAAAGTAAAATATAGTAATTTCATTTTTCTGTTTTAAAAATTTAACTTTAACTTAAAGGATTGCACACAAAGTCTTTGGCCATTATCAGAAGTATTCTCCATCTCGAAGGTTGGCGTGGATTATCGGGTAGGAGCCGGTATTTCAGTAAAATATGGGCGGTACTTTGATAATCACTTCTAATAGTCCAGGAATCACTCAGAACAATAGTAAAACCATCTATGATCAGCTAGATTTCGTTGGATTCACTTAATGGCCACCGAGCACGAACTCATCCTGAAAGTAGTCAGGTTGAAGCAAGTCACTATGCCAGTTTTTTCACTATTGTACTATGGTCACGATCCAATTCCGGCAATTAACCTACCAACTCAAACGGGTGAAAGCACAAAAAATGGTCCTGAACGTAATCAGGTCGAAGCGAGTTACTATTAGTTTGTAGGTTTATTGGCCGAACAATGTGGAGACTCGTGGCCACAGTACACAACTGCAAAGACCCTTATAATGATTATGATTAGCTCAACGAGACGGGTATTCGGGGGTGGACTTGCACCGGCTAAAACCACCGGGTGCCAGCACTGCCTAATCTTCGCCTTCGCCGGCCCTGGGAATCCAGATACTTCCTAGGGGCCCGGCGAGCGATTGGTCTTAGACAGGCCTCCTCCCTGGGAGAGGGTCGTAAAACTACCCAAACAATACCTCCCATAGGGGCGGCGTGTGAGCACACACACGATGACACCACCCTCCCTCCGCTGGACGCCACCCCCCACTCTCCGCTGGACGCCACCCCCCCTCTTTGCTGGACGCCACCCTCACTTTCTGCTAGACGACACCCCGGCTCTCCGCTGGACGCCACCCCCCCACTGTCTGCTGGACGCCACCCCCCACTTTCCGCTGGATTCCCCCAAACTCCGCTGGACGCCACCCCCCATTCTCTGCTAGACGCCACCCCCACTCTCCACTGGACGCCACCCACCACTCTCCGCTGAAAGCCACCCCCCACTCTCCCTTGGAGACCCCCCCCACTCTCCCCTGGACACCACCCCCACTATTAGACGGAAGTTTGGGGTCATATATAATTCGAAATAAAATAACTTGAAAAATTAAATAAACGAGTATTTAAATCGGTCTCTCTCTCTCTTAGCCAGAACTCAAAAGTAATCATTCAATTAATCATGATTTATTGAATGATTACTGTAATCAAGAATAATGATTACCCATGTAATCATGATTAAAAGTAATCATGATTACGCCCATCTATGCTTACATGCCTGCCCTCTTTTCATTCTGCAAACTAGGACAGGGTTCATTGTTTACTGTAATCTAGAGCTAATTGATTTAAAGTCACTGTACGTAAAATAAACATATACATATTTATAAAAAGATTACAACAAAATTTAGGTTAGATAAAACGCGGCATCACAGTGCGCGGGCGGTGGCAGACTGCTCACTCCCGCCACGGGACGTGAGCGGGCGCGTTCCCGAACTACAATTTTATCGAGAAGGGATGTTGTCCCGTCAACACATTCCTTTCTTGCACTCAAAAAATCATGCTACTGTTCAAAACATTCATTTAAAAATACCAATTGAAAAATTCCTTAGTGATAAAAAGGTGGTATCCGGCATTCACCAACATATTTAGTATATACACAAAAGGTTTTTTTTCGAACAGAGATGACCCCGTTTATAGACAAAGTGTTAATAATAAAACATTTGTAAATAAAAAATTTTATTTATATTAAAATAACTTTGCTTAAAAATAAGTTTATTATGCTTCTTTTTCGCTTCTTATTTTCCAAGCTCCTATTTTATACTTGAGCCAAATGAGGCCCAAATCGCAGCCCATCTGTACCCAGGACAGCACGGGCGTTATTTTTGAACCTTCGATTTCAGTCCATCTCACTGGAATCTCTGCTATTGGAATGTTCAATGTTTGTGCGATGTACAGTAACTCTACATCGAAAGCCCTGGAAATAATATATAATAATAACACCAACATTGACCTAGTCTCAGATCATACTTGAGGCCTATGAATCCTGCGCACCGAGGTATTTATGGGTGGGCTCTTTACACGCACCTCTCCAGATATGGAACGTAATAGGCTATTCACTAGCCAGGTCGTTGGTGGAATACACATCCCTGAGCCCAGCTAGCAGCGATTTGAAGAACACCCCGGGGGTTTTTTAGTCAGGAGTCTGACACACCGGAGTCGCGGCCCTCACTGTGACCCTGATGGTCCAAAGCAGAAAGTGACTCGCATCAGTTTATCACATCACATGATCAGTTTGTGTATCTCCAATTATTCATGTACTAAGAAATGTTCAGTTATGATATATGAGGGCCAGCATGATGACAGCTGTAAATGAATTATCATCCTTTGGCAATCATTGTCGTTCTTGGATTAAACTGTAATTCCCATAATGTGTGCTATAGTCACTTCGAGCCAGTATAATAAAAATAGATAAATAGTTACCAGCGATTAACATGTAAACTCTTGAAGCAAAGCCTGGCAGATTCCCTGGTAAACAGCTTGAAGCCACATTGAGTATCTTTGATACCTTTCACGGTGAACAGCCATACCAGAAAGTGGAACCCATACATGAGGATATTTCTGTAAAATATACATGGAACAGGAATAAATCTTAAAGTAATATCTTTTAATAATAATAATATATCCTCACGTTATATCCCTTACAATGTGAGCACAGAAACATTAGTGGCTGTATCCACTTTGCGCATATATGTCGTGCCCAACATCACAGCCGCAGCTGATCGCCGATGTCAGGGCATTTACATATGACATTTCTTATCAGATGACATGCAGGTTTCCTCTCATTGATTTCCTTCACCAGTGAGCATGTGATACCTAAATCCATACGTAATCCATAAAAACCCAGAGGTGTGCCGGGATTCAAATCTACGACCATTTAAGTGGTAAATATAACTAATAAGTGGTAACTGATCAATAATCAATTAGAATATTAAAGTTTCTTAACTTAGCAAAGGTGGTATCTAAAAAAATTACCTAAATATACTTCTTGTAGCCAATGAGTCTTTCTCGAGGTGTGCTCTGGAGCCTATGACTACTGCAATCTTCTGACTGACTGTTTCAGGATCATCGATAGCATCATACTTTGCTATGTCTTTTAATGCAGCTTCCAGTTTTGTCAGGTCTTCAAACTTGGATGCTCCGTCAGCATCAGCAAATAGTATTGTAGCACCTCGAGAACTTTGTATTCCCTGAAGATATATTCAATGACAAAGTAGCATAAGATATTGAATAAACATCACCTTCAGTTATAGTACATTCAAAGATGACAGTCAATGAATTCTCTTTCTTTGGTGATCATAGGTATTTTTGGACTTGGTTGTTCTTCCCATTGATGCATTAATAATTAATGAATATGACTTTGTTAAGGAGCGCTAGTGTGATGTAGTCCATTTTGTTAAACTAGTATAAAAAATAGATAAAATGTCATGTCCCACGGTATAGAAGAGTGCTTTGAAGTCCAAGCTTCAGAGAAATGAAGATTTTGAAGTTAAAGAAGGTTCATTGTCGCCGATTAAAGATATATAACAATAACGCTCAATTCAATGAATAACATTGCCGGAATTTTGACTAAAAACTTTAAACGCGTTTTTCTCGAAACTACTTTTTTCAAGTTGGCGTATGACTTCTCAAGTACTATAAAACCGATTTATGTAAACAGTATAAGTATTCATTACATATCTTTCTATAACATGAATATTCTATTTTATTATTTAAAAAAATGGAATCGTCATAGAAACAGCCCGCTGTTTTTTTTAAACGGTCGCCATTTCATCTAATAATTTATTTAATACATCGACGTCCAAACCATAGCAGAATCTTTACATATTCAGAATCCATTGTTTTTTTTTTATTCAGATTTTTTAATCAGAAGGGCTACAACCTGGTAATTCAAGATACTCTTTTTTTGGAGCTCAATTTCACTTGCTTTTCTTTTTTTTTGTATTTATAGAAGATGAATAAATAAATGGTAAAATAATGTACAGTCAATTTTTTTATTGTTCTATTTGTTCATATCTCGAAAAATCTTCCGAAATTCGTGCCTTAACACTAGAATGACACCTTTAATTTAAAATGTACTTGAAACTGTCTGATACACAGCATATTTTAGTTTTGTAAAACTACTTTTGGCAAACTCAGGGAATACACATCATCTCTATACCATTATAATGAATTTCAGTCTTACAAACTGCATATAGCTTATTTTTAAATAGCAATTACAATTTTCTAAATTTTCGCAAATAAACTACACTTACTAATCTCACAGCACCACCTTTTCCTCTATTTTTGATTAGTTCCAAGCATCTAACTTTTTCACTTCCATATTTTTCTGTATAAGTTTGGGCCACTTTTGCTGTACCATCTCTGCTTCCATCGCTGACTACTATAATTTCATATTTAAATGAAGGATTTTCTTTCTGCCTATTCTCCAGGAAATCTAAAGCTTCATTCAACATAGGAGGTACTGAAAGTTTAATTATATAATATATTTTGATATGTGATCTCTAATTTATACAGAATAATTAGCATTGATCAAGGTGGGGAATATATAAATAATTAAATTATTTGTTTTCCATCAACCTGTATCCCTTCACTACTGGACATTGGTCTTTCGTAACATTCACTAATGAACAAGATATTTGATTCTTCTCGTCCAACAGTTGCCCTCCACTTTGTGTAAATTGTCATTCCAGCTAGCCAGAGGGCATCCTACACTAAGTTTATCAAGATGCTAGATGTTCAAGAATATGTTTACCCATAGGGTATTTTAAAACTTAAAAATATTTATTTACTATCTGAACTGTATCATATAACTGCATTGGGACATTAACATATTTTACATTATTCTACATCAGATATGGAAGAGCTTGAGCTGTCTTTAATTTAAAAGTAAGATTATTAAAGTTAGATAAGACAGTTTATTGATAATTTTTTTAAATTCAAACAGTTGATCAACTTTTAGATATCACTAAAATGTAATATGATTTAGATATTAGGTAGATAATCCTAATTGCTTTTTTAAAAATAAGTATTGTATTATATATAGAATATTGCAAGTTGTTTCAGACATTGTTCAACTTTTATAAGTAGTATGTATATATAAGGGGTTATCCATAAACTAGATCATGTTTGTTTCCGTTCTCCCGTGTCACATTATGTTATACATGATTTCAAAAGTGTATACTTTAAAAATATTATTGTATTGTAAGATGCACAGTAAAAATACTTTTTCAATGCTTACAAACTGTTTTTTATTTCGTATGGACTATTACTGATGGCCAGGACAGGCCTATACAGCTCAACCAGGCTTAGATTTACAAACTGTTAGGTTATAACCCTTTAATAGTGACTAGCTTGGGCATGTTATGTTTTGGGATAAGTTTGTGTACCTTCAGGTTTTCATATTTCTAGAGTCATGCTATATGAGGACCAGCATGATAATGGTCACTGTCAATGGATTCTCATTCCTTGGATTGCCACTTTTAAACTACATTGCATTGTTTATCAAATGAGCTGCCATCACATTGTTGAGCCAATATAAAAAAAACTTACATCTTTCTTCTTCATTATATGCTGGTACTACTACACTTAAGTTTACAGCTTGCTCCTCATTGATGTTAGGGAATTTAATTTTGGAATTTAGTTTAGGGTCATAATACGACTCTTCTTCTTCATCTCGATCCACAATTGGATAAGGTTCAGTTATCAAATATAAAACAAATGAGAGCTAAAATAAAAAAATATATATGTACAGCTTCTTAACCTGACTTCTAACTGTATTAACATTAATGTATAATACCAGTTTAAATTAAATGAATGTATTTATTGAGTAAAATTCCTTTATTTCTATCATCATACATGCGTTTATGAGAACCATATTTGCTTGGCCAATTATTCATTAATAAACAAAATAAGTTTATTGTAAAAAACTTGTTACTTAAATAGAATAATATAAAGCCTATATCTACAATAACAGTCCATTAAAATTTCTAAAATTAAAATTCAGTCAAACATATAATTGAAATTTGTAAGATTGATTTATATACATACAAGGTTCTGTTCAAACAGTTAATATTTTTATTTTCATTTTTGTGCCAAGTATTATAAAATAATTGAATATACAGTTTATAAACCACATGTTGATATTTAATATATAACATAATTATGACTCTGTTATAAGTCACACATAAAATAAATAGGATTTAAAAAAGAATAACTAAAAAATAAGATTGAAACTGAGCTTATCATTAAGTTTTGACCCAATCAATTGGGAGGATGGTGGAACAGAGGTTTTTGGAATGAATGAGAGAAAAGTGCACAAAAAAGAATGTTGTTATATTGTTCTCTTGTATCATGGCGAGATATTAATTTGTACATGTGTTTAGTGAAAAAGGAAAAGATCAAGGAATGGGTTTCTGGCTTTTATGTTGTTTCATGCTGTATTGAAACATGAGGCTATATAGTTTTTTTTTTATTATATTTGATAAATTAAATGGTATAAATGGCATTTAGTTGTTTTACTGCTGGCTTGCCCTTAAATACAAAACCGTTACACACATTTCTGTTAATTTTAACATATATATCATTGTAAATATAGTTTTAGCAGTAAAAAACTATTTGTGATGAAAACTAAATTTTTTTTGAAAGAGTTAACTTTACAATCCTCGCCACAAAAGCAGCCGCTGATGAGATATTAAGTTTATACAGTGCCAACTGGGCAAATGTTTATACAAGGTAATGAATAGTTTTCACGTCATTGTTACTGTTCCAGGTCATTAATATGTCTTAAAACGAATTCATTTTTGAATGGAACACGTATTTTTATAAAAACTTACGAGTGCAATGAAGGTTATAGCGGCAAATGCTCCATAAAGGATAATATTCCAAATAATTGTAAAAACGTCCATTTCAATATTTGAATCAACAAATTTCCATAATATACGTTTATAGACAGAATTGAAAAAATTGTTTTAATTAAATACGAATTGAATAGTAATCAACTCGCAAATAGAAAATTTTTAAATTTATTTATGTGGCCTTTTATTGACATTTGAATGTCAGTGCTACAAGCCTCGTTCAGGAAATTTCCAAAAAATATTAAAATAGCTCCTGTTTTAAAGATAACGAAGCTTATTTTATGTTGATTAAATCGTAAATTGTAATGTAAAACCCTAGTAAATTTTGTACCTGTTAACATCTATTTGATGTGCCCGATTCTGGTTTCAGTACTTTCATACAGAATCCAACTTATATGTCTTGAATTGTAACAATCAATATGCAGACCGTGGCAACCAGACTGTCTAATACGACCAGAGCAATATTTTAATAATGTGTAGCGTAGTTGGGTGGAAAATGTTTGTACTGAAAAAATTAGATATCCTATTTTCAACTCAGTTTTACCTCCTTTAGGAATCGGCAAGTCTGTAGATCCCTACCCCTATAAAACCCCTAGCCAACAAAAAAAAAAAACTTTTAATTAAGAAATAATATTCTTACGTTGGCAATACATAAGAGATTGACATTAATAAAAAATGATGTGACGATTTACAGGCAAAAGTTCGCAATTATACAGCTATATTCGTTGTTAGGCGTGAGAATCTAATTTACTGACGAGCTTAAAAATAAAGATCTATACTCTCATACAAGTCGCTCGCCTGAAGAGTTCTTAAAAGAAACATAATTTCTATATCATAAGAACATGGAAAATGGTATTAGGGTTGTGTTCCCTTCGTTCACCACTTCACCTTAGAAATGATTTATGTCACAATGTAAAACTTAAGTGTTCCACTTTAAGCCGTTAAGGATTAGCGAACGAACCGCTGGCCGGACGAATTCAATTTCACTTTTATTTGACATTTATCAAGTTATTATTTATTTTAATACTAACTTCATAGCACATTAAGATGTTAATTATATACAAAACAGAAAGTAAAATAAAAAAAAAACTACAAATGAAGTTACGCTTACAAATTACATTTTGTTAGGATGTTTTGGTTCACTCTCTGCATGACGAGTAGACGAGTGTTGTGTGTATTTCAATCTTGCATGAGATTCATCTGACTTCAGTTTAGAAATAATAGTCTTAAGGACTTGATTACGGGTTAAGTGAAACATATCTGACTTTAAAATATTTATTATACTGAGCGCAACATCCGTAGATGACGGAGTTTTGGGCACAACAGTGCTTTGCAAGAGGTAAGGCGAATGAGCAAGAATTTGGAGTATGTTTTGTGAGAATTAAAAAAAAATATATATTAATTATCATATTAATAAATTATACTGTTATATTTGTAGAGTCTAGTTCATCAGGGTCTGCTGTGGCAGTTTTAAAAGAGATAGTAAGATTATTAATTAAGATAGTTTAACAATTACTGCATCTTTTTTTTAATTTCACGATTTTGGGTATCTCTCAATGATAATTTATACACTTGAGATTTAAACAACTTTTTATTTTTCATAGGTATTAATTATAATTATTCTATTTACAGTAAATTAAATGCAATATAAAAATAGCTGCTCAAGAACAAAATATCTAAGAGATACATTAAATATTAATTGAACAACCATTCGTTTCTACAATTTTTGTCAGTTACATCCAAAATGTTATGTAATCATGCTCAAATCCATTTAAAACATAGATGAGCGAAATGCAGTCATATTAATGGTAAAAAACGTAAAATTTTATCGTTAATCATTTTTATTAATCTGATTACAATTTGCCCATCCATATATGTAATGAACCAGATACACGAGAAAGTTCGTCGCTGAATCCATCTGATTGTCGCCAGCGATGTCGGTGTTTGTAGAAATTTACTCATACAACATACTAACGGATTTTATGTACACATTGAGTTGTTCGTTAAAAAAAAAGAACCTTTCATTAATATGTCTCAAGTAGACAACTAGCGACTTATTTTTTCAATAGAATGTCTCACATCAGATATATTAGTCTAGTGTATACTGTTAGATGAAAAAACTTCAAATTGATTTTATAACACTTTTGACCACTTATGTAGTCTATAGAAAAGTTCTCAAGTGTTTCTTGAAGTATAATCATGCCCATAGACAATTTTATTGTTATAAACTAGCAGGTTAATCTCTATATTACTAGTGGTGTTCTTTAAATCGATTGTAATATTCTTATATTTACAGTTTAACCTAATGTAGATACTGTACAATCTATAAACATTTCACTTAAGCTTAATGAGGCACGAACAGTAAAAATAGCACCAAATTGAAACTAAACACTCCAATTATAGCACTCGAGTCTATTCTATTCAACTATAAATATTAACAGCCGAAATAAATAACTTATATTAATTCATAGATTGATATATCTTTCTCAGATACATGCGTTTGAAAAGAGATGTTATATGCTTCATATAGGTTATTAATTTCGGCTTTTAGTCAGCTCTGTAAACTTTGGTTTAATTAACAGGGGAGCTTTGTAGTAATCCACTTTTGGGCAACATTGATAACGAAAATTAATAAGCCGCAAATAGTTCTTTATTAGGCCGCATTTACAATAGACTGTTTAATAAGACATTTAATAAAGCCAATTGACTTAAATTTGAGTACATTCTAATTTTAATAGATTGTCCTTGTCAATTTGATTTTCCTTTTTTCCATTTTCATAACAGCAGTTATTACCAATTTTTTTTATGTGCTGCAATGTGTATATATTTGTAGAGTTTAGTTTTAACATTAACAAGGTTTAGGTAAATTTTAGTTTTATTCTATTAATTGTAAGTTTTGTAATTGGAGGTATATTTACATGTATATTACTTTTGTGTAATATGTTGGGCACTGACCGCTCTTAATTGTATATAAAAAAATAAGTAACGGATTGTCCGTATGTATACAGAGTCAACAATGGCTTGGTTTAGTGGGATGTCCCATTAAATAGCTATGGATGAATACGGTATTAGTCTAAAAAAAATATAAGATTCATTGAAATAACGTCGACCGTCTATATTAAATCTTAAAACATTAACGACTCCAAGAACACGAAATATATAATGATGTATTACTTTGATATATAAACATTAAAAAACGAAATAGGTTGTATAAGACAAATAAAAAGAGTATAAAGGTGTCTACACACTTACACGATTTTTGATGACTTTTATTATTGATTAAATCGGTCAATTTTGACGATCAATAGGATCTAAAGCTGCCAAAAGATTATATTCACAGTTAGTATCGGTTGTCGACAATCGATAAAATGGTCTCGATGGACCAAAGCCTAATTTATATCAATTATAGATCTACCGCTCGACAAAACAAGGACCGTTTAAAAAAAAACATTGCTCATATGTTTACTAGATGTTATACATTTGTATGTGTCGACAGTCAAAAATTGGGGAAATCTGTAGGCACCTTAATATAAACCATCTTGAGTTTAATATATCCTTCGTAATCACATTCAGTGATTCTATGCCTCTATAACATTAGAGTAGCGATGTGGGTAAATGTATAAGTTGTTAACATATAAGAAAAACGTGGTAAGCACTGCGGTACTAGAATGCCAACAAACAAATAGCCAATTAGGCAATTGTAAAAAATTAAACTATCCGGGAGTTGCACTGAACAAAATCTTCATAAAAGTGAATGTTTAAAAACTTACACAGTCTATCTAGACAAAGTAACAATCGATAAAGTTGGTTGAAAGCGCTAAATGAATGGACTTGACGTAAGTTTTTAAAATATCACGTCATCACTTTATGTCAATTGCATACATTTTGCACTTTTCCACTAGCGACATCTATGGGTTAATGTTATTTCGTCTAAGCTATCAAATCGTGTGAGCGCAGAGTGAGTACGCGAACGCAGGTGCGGCGCGTGGCGGGGAGGGTGGGGGTGCAGTATGTAGCGCAGTCGTTAGTTGGTGAGCAGGTCGGGCGAGGGCAGGAGCGGTCCGTGGCGGGGAGGCCCGGGATTACAGTATGCGGTACAACGGCGTGCTTCACGTTATCTTGTTATACTTGGACAATTAATAGATATATTGATTTAAAATCTGGTAATAAAAGTTTCAGACAGAATTCAATTTTTTTTTAATGATTTCCTGGCGAACGCTTGACCTCAATCTCACCTGGTAGAAGGTGAAGCTGAGTCCGATGATGGATCGCGTCCGCCCAACAAATGCTTACTCACTCTTCTCTTAGAGACTCCCAGGTCATAACATCGTGGAAATATGATCGCTGGAAGCATATTCCACTCTTTAGCTGTTCTGATGTTAATTGGACCAGATTTAAGCTTATTAAATGTCCAATAATAACAATGTCTTATGTCTATGGTGTGCACATGACTGATGTGCTGTCGTCAGTTGGTGAGCAGGTCGGGCGAGTGGGGGTGCGGCGCAGGGGAGGGCGGAGGCGCGCGAGCCGGCGGCTCTGGCTCGGACTCGCACGCGTCTGTGGAGGCAGGCGTCGGCGGCGGCGGCCGGTTCATCGCGCGGTAGTGCCTGTAGGCGCGACGGCGCGTCCCGCCGTTGCCGCCGCCGACGCTGCCGCCGCCGCTGGCCGTGGCCGGGCTGGGCGGCGGGTTGGCTGTCGGTCGGGGATACCGCGACACTGGATTCTCAGAGGATCTATAACAATTGAAATCAATTATATTCATATTGTGGGGTACGAAACGAAACTAAATTATATTCCCACAAATTTTAATACGATACAAATAATGAATTACACTGAACTACGATTATTACAAGTCTTTTTATAATTATAATTACGACACGAAAAACCAGGATACATTCACTTGAGTTCCAAACGAAGGAACTTCAACACTAAAAACGAACGTAATGAAGTTGAACTGCCGACGAGAGGAAGCGAGACGAGATTATGATTTATGCTGTAACTGAGCGAGACAAACGATTTAATTACCCAATATTGTCGCAGGATGCCGCTAATGCGCCCGCGCGCGATTCAGGACTTCAGTAAAATTAATTCCTGACATTTTATGCATAAACAATGATATTATTTTATAAAGCTGACATTCTCGTCGCGAACATATATAGTAAGGCGATTGTACTCGTGCCTCATCTTGGCCTGTTACCTTTTCGGATCAGTTTACGTACGTCCAGTTTGTCATATACCTACAGAGTATTTCTGTCGTGGTATATGTGGGCTGATATGAAGACGGTCAGTTTCAATGAATTCCCGTCCTTCGATAGTTGCTGAAGTTTTTGACTTCATTTTATTTTTCATCACGCGTGATATAATAGAAAGCTTATTTTTAGTAATTATAGGCAATTATGTAAAACAAATATGATATTCGACTTTACTATGAGACTTTTACACATAAATAATTGTGTTTAAGGATAAAGCAATACATTTCACAGGCATAAAGTTTAATGTCATTTTAAACAAAAAATTACAAACAAGCGACACATACGACATAAGCACAAGCGACATATATTAATTTATGTTTAAAAGATTATCGAAGTTTTAGATAAATTGTCCCAAAAAGTTCAGAAGCAGAATGTCACATGCTAATCCTAAGCATTCACTATTGAAAGCATGAATACTTAAGTTGCAATGAAGCTCTATACCCCAGCATAACTTTAAAAGTCGCGAAATTATTAATTTTGCAATTTTTTTATAAGGGATAGTTAGATTTGCGTTCCCTAGATGGTTAGAAAAAGCACAACTAATTATGTACATCTGTCAAATAAAAGCGATTCTGGTCGGAACTACAAATTCAACCTTAATTTTTTTTAACCCGGAGAAAATTCCTGACGGGCCTCAGGGGGCGGTGATGCCTGCCCCCCGGTGTGTCGGATTTGCACCGACTAAAACCCCCGGGTTGTTCCTTTTTCCCGTCCAACAGGGGCCGGAGATACAGTGTTATCCTTTTCTCCGACCTCCATGGTGACATATAGTGTATGTGTACGATGTATTTATATGTATTGAGTGTAACACGCATTTTATTGAAATAATTCAGTAATAATGCAGTTGAATTTAAGCATGACTCGGGTGTGTATGTACTAACTGTGTGGAGCTGGCGCCGAGCGGCTGCTGCCGCACGTGTGCCGGCGGCTTAGGTCGGCAGAGCGGCAGCGCGTGCGCCCGCGCGTTGGTGTGCGCGCGCCGCCGCCGCCGCCAGCGCCGTAGCGCCACTGCCGCGCCGCCCGCAGCGCCCAGCGCGCCCACCGCGCCGCCGCACACCGCAAACGCGCTCGACGGACGCGAGCCGGACGCGCCCTGTGCATGATACACAGGTTACTTACCACTGATAAAATAACATTACCGTGCCCCAATATTTTATTTTATTAATGGGTACCTAACATGCGCGATGTTGATAAAGAAAATAAAGCGATAAGGTACATAAAATAGAACATACCAATGGCGTATAATTGTACAGGACATCACAGTATTTATAATAATTCATGTGCAATGCCAGTTTAGAATAAAGTGAGAAAAAAACATGACTAAATCCAAAAGAGCGATATACATTTTACCTAAGCATTTAATTAGTATATTATTGCGACCGTATATAGAGATGGACAGGAAAGTGAAATTACTGGTGATTCATCAGCGATAAATAAAAATCACGCGAAACAGAGATAGCACTGCGGTAAACTATGCGAGCGAAAGAGATAAAACTAAGCAGGTACACACACCCCCTGTTACAATTTATCCTGTGCCTAGTTAAAGTTAAAGGCATCAGTGAAGACGTTGATTCCGAAGATATATGTAACTTATTATCATCTACACCTCATCAGCTGAAAGATGTCGATGAGGTCGACGATGGAACAAGTATGCTCAATAATTATCTATTCTTAATTTTTGGTCTCCACAATTCTTCGGAGGCCAGGACATCATTTGCAACTTAGCCAGGCTCAGGGGCGAGCACTGAAAGTGCTCAGGCAGCGAGGTTATGGGTTAGATGGCAATGCAAAGCCTCCTCTGTGGGTACGAACTTCGACGTGAGCAGCCACCAAAGAAAATAATCTACCGATGATCTACTAGCGTTTCGGAAGTGACTACCTTCTCGAGGCTGCGTCGGGGTGGAAATTATCTATTGCTGTGTCCGACAACGAATGGGGAAGCGGTGTTACGACATACCTGATCTTTCTGCGGGTACCCGCACGCGGCGGGCGCCTCGTCCGAGCCGTCCTCGCAGTGCTGCCGGCCGTCGCACAGCAGCCGCGGCGCCAGGCACAGGTGCTCGTCACACCTACGCACCAGTATGATGGTTAAAATAACAATGTCATTACAGGTAGACTAGATAACCTAAGCGAAGCGTATGATGATGATGATGTCCTAGCCGGTTTCGGCTACGGCGACTGTTTCAACACCGATTAAGAAATTCGAGGTCCAGTTTTCGGAAACAGCCAATTGCGCAGGAGATATTTAAGTGCATAACTGGACGCGCAGCCAGAAAAGCACTCTCTCGTCCGAGCTCCCTCAGGCCCGATGGAAAGGAGAACCAGTACGATCGGGAGGGAGCGGGATGCAGGTTTGGTCGAGTTGTCCTTCTCTGAACACCTGGTTGAATTGCGGTGTTCAAGAGATACCTTAGTCGCCTTTTACGACACCTCAGCAAGAAGAGGGGGGTGCTATTCTATTCTGCCGGCAGCCACCACGGCTTAACAACGGGCTTAACGGCGAAGCGTATATGAGTGGTTCAGGTGGTCACTTAGCATTTGCTGAGCTGATTTCCCTTTGCCGTAATCATCACAACACAGGGCATTTGCTTTTCTTGTTTTCTGTCTTCATTAACCAATACTTCTGTGTTATTATGTTATGTTGTGTGCCTAATAAATGTTTTTATTTTTAAGTCTCTCTTGTGACGCTGGAAGGGAGTGCGGATAGCGATGAAGAGTAAGCTCCTGGATATCTTGCAACAGAGGGCGTGTTGGAGTACTCAAGGTGCACATTCAAATGTTCTATAACTTCAATAAAATACGTGGTACACATGTGATTGTTTATTTGACACTAAATTGATGATATTCTTAAAATTGCTCCCTACCTACATAGAAAACTTATATATACATCGAACAGGGCGTATATATGCTATTTGTTTTATTTCATATTTCCCGTTGTTAAGTAACAGTTGTTATTCCTATCGTTACTAATATTATAAATTCGAAAATACGTATGTTTGTAACTTTCGTTTTCATGTTAAAAAACGGCTGAAATGATTTTAATTAATTTTAGCATATACATCCTTTGGAAAGGTGATCGGAAAGGATTGGATGAGAAGAGCCGAAGACAGGGCTCAATGTCACTTGTTAGGAGAGGACTGTATCCGGCAGTTGACTAGGATGGGCTGATGATGATAGTTTAGTACTTGAAGACGGATATGGGCTACTTTTCGTTGTAAAAATAAATCTTGAAAAGGTTGAAATAGGGAATGCAATTTACTACGGAGAAATGTTTTTTTTAAGTTAGGGATATAAATATGGGTCTATTTATATATTTTAAAATCAAATGATTTTGTGATATAATGCAAAAGATAGAATGAGAAGTGTTCGAGAAAGAGGGGGAAGAGAGAGAAAGGTAGGGCGAGAGGGAGAATGATGTGGCGAGGGGAGAGTAGAGTTGGGAGGGAATGCCAGAGAGAGAGTGGGTGGGAAAGAGATGAGGAAAAGGGAGGGAGAGCGTGAGAGAGAGGGATTCAATTTAACTGAGAGATAGCACTACATTCATTGAATGATAGGCGGTATGAAATTCACCGGGTAAGATAGTTTCTAATAAAGAGAATCTCATGTTAACCAAGCGGCAGGTGAAATTTTAATTTCCTGTGTGATTCTCTTTGTTTTCATTACCACTCCTTTTTAATGACGTTGATGTGGACTGGGTTAACTGATATATCTAGATATATATTTATATTTTATCGATCTAGAGCTACGCTAGAGAAAATTATATAAGAGAAAATAAAAAAAAACATTGAGCCATTAATAGGTTCTCGGTAGAGTTAAACAAGAGTTATTACCTGAACGCGTTCGGCAGCGGCTGTTGCGGGCAGTAGGCGCCGGCGTCGCACGCGCCGAGCGAGGCCGCGCAGCCGCCGTCTGCGCACCGCACGAGCCCGCCGCCGCACGCGCCGCACTCGGCCTCGTCCGACCCGTCCTCGCAGTCCCTCTGACCATCGCATCTGTACACACACCCCACTTCTTGTTAGATACTTTAAATTGAACCCCTTTTTTTTAGTAGAAAACTTGGTTCAAACCATGTTGGTGTAATGTATGTACCCTGAATCTATGATAGTGCCATTGCGAATGCATACGGCCTTAACCGACTAAACGTCGGGATATCTAATGAGATTGGTGACAGCACACAGGATACATGATTCTTTCATTGTTTTATATAAATGTCTATGTCGTGTGTTGATCATGTTTTACTCGATAAACGTTTATAGCGTGTAGAAAGTGACTGTATTTCTTTTTTCTTTTTTTTGTGTTACTTGGAATCAGTCACAGTTTCGTTTAAAGTTGTTACTTATACATTCTACAATATTATCCTTTTGTGTTGTGTCTATATATGTATGTATATCTTTTTCTTTTTTTGGAATTTTATTATTATTCTTTAATGTAAATTAGCTTTATATATTAATCACTCTGCATGCTGTGGTGCCCTATAATTGTGGGGGCATTTATATGCTCTATTTAAGTACCATGATCCTTTTGTTTTCTTGTCTAATGTTACCCATGTTGGGCACCCTATTATGTAAAATAAAATAAAATAGCGAGTGCGATCGTGGAGTATAAAGCGAGGACACATGCAGGGGAGTGTGAACTGACTTCCAGTCGATGGGCAGACAGCGCGGGTGCGGCGCGTGCTCGTCGCAGAGGAAGCGCGGCGGCGCACAGCGCGGCGCGGCGCTCGCACAACGCAGCGCGCAGCCGCACGCTCCGCCTGGGCCGCACGCGCCCGCGCCGCCGCCGCACCGCCCGCCGCCCCAGCACGGGTGCGAGCGCGCCACCTGCAACACCGCAACGCAACACTTGTTTTATTATAAAACAAACAACTCGCTGCGGCCATCGCCCAAACTAGATCGTAACCACAGTATGCAAGAGCAAAAACTGTTATACTCACTGGTGAAACGGTTAAGATGTTTCCACTTCATATATAATTTAATTCTTCTATCACTCCATAAACTACCTTAACCTACCTTAACTTGCGATTGATATAATTTGTGTTCCTAATTCTAAAGTGAAATATGCGACAGATGTCGCTTTACTACGGACTCAGTAACGATTACGCAGGCATCATTATTCAATTTAATCATCGTCGAGACACCGATGACGATGACGACTATCAATGGATATTAGCCTCTTGGCAGGCGCTGTCGTTCTTGTACTACATTGTACTTTTCATCAGTTGCGGTGTAGAAGATTAGTCGAATCTACATTAAAAAAATCTCAGCTCGCGCGTGTGCAGAGTTTAATCGAGGCGTTACTTCTCCATAATTCACTAGGGTAGCCTTTGCGTGTAAGCTACTTGTCAGTACAGGGGAGCACCGCTAACTCTGGATCTTCGCGTAATTAATTAGAGGACAAACAGTTGGTTCAGGCACAGTGACAATGTAATAGTCAAAAAGGCATTTACCTGGAAACTGAATTATGAGGACAGGCTACTTGAGCTCCGTACAGTTTACTGTACACAATTATAGCATTGTCCAAAGTAAGCCAACTATTCCGAAATATAATCGGGTTAATGATAAGTCTGGTTATTCTAGCGTGCGTACACAAGTGTCACTGTTAAGGGCCGAGCGTAGAATGGGGTGAGAAAACGGGAAGGGTTCAAGTACCTTTTTTTTTATTCATACCCTGCGCCTGGACACTACTATTAATTGAGTTTGCACGATCACGAAGTGCGACTTTGAAATTGTTAACATTTCGATAACGCTACGCCATGGGTCGGTAACCTTTTCTTATATAAGGGCCACAAATATATTGAGTATATTGGTGCGGGCCACATTTCGTCTAATAAACACATTTTTTTAGATAAAACAAATTTTTGCATTTTTATCTATATTTATTGTTACTCTCATTTTTCTGACTGTGATCGCATTAACTGAATTTACGGCTTCCGCGCACACAAAACAATTAAATAGAAACTTATTTCTATGACTGTTTTCAATTTATTGCCTGCGGTGCAGCGTTCTGTGGAACGGCTTTTACTTGCGCGGGCCGCACCGTAGTCCGCATGCGGCCCGCTGGTTG
Source organism: Automeris io (assembly GCA_036320925.1). Taxonomy (NCBI): domain Eukaryota; kingdom Metazoa; phylum Arthropoda; class Insecta; order Lepidoptera; family Saturniidae; genus Automeris; species Automeris io. Next base: position 4,042,742 of record JAUDJH010000009.1, on the reverse strand, counting down.
CCGACCCCTGCACTACACTATTGTGATAGAGGGATAAAGTATCGAACATTCGAGTAAGTCAGAGACTAGAATTCGCTTGGTGTGTGTTACCTTGTGCACGACGAGCAGCGCGACGAGGCGCGCGACGTGCGGCACGGGCGCGGCGGGCGCGTTGCGGCGGTGCAGCGGCACCCGCATGAGCGCGCGCTCGCCCCCGCACAGGTACACGCCGCCCGCGTACGCGCCCAGGGCGCTCGCAGCCCATCCGCCCTGCCACACCACGCGTCTGTACAAACGCAACACCGGAACCTTAGCAACATTGGTGTACGTGAACTGAACACTCACAATATCAACAGTTATTTAAAAAAAACTTTACTGCAACATAGAAATCCGATAATTGTAATATAAACGTGACACGGGCAGTTGTTATTTTAGATAAACTTACAGTACTGAAATATAGTAACCAGATCAGCAATTTGCAAAGTTACTAAACGTATGATAAACATAGTGTATCAACAGTTTCATTTTTTTACAATTTAATGGAGACATACAACAATATATAAACAATAATAAATACAAAAGAGATACATAAGCCCTTAAACTTTTCACCCAAAAAAAACAAAAACCAAGCTAAAAATACAACAAAGAAAAAAAAACGGGCAATCTTCTATTACCATTCTTATAAAAGAGCCAAATGTATACACACGACTGCTACAAAAAACTACAAGAGTATTATAACAACTCGGTATTGATTTTTACGCAAGGAATTTATATTATACTTTGACTTCCACTTGAATTTATTCCTGTGTCAAAGGTGTGTTTACAAACATGAATACCAGATGTATAAACACATAGAAAACAGAAAAATAACCTGCAGGTCTTTTAAATATTTGTTTCGTGTGGGAATTGATCCTACACCCAGCGCACGTGTAGCGTTCAAGTTGCACACTCGAATACAGTATCAACCGTATCATTAAAACGGACACATAAGATCGATAGTTTTATTGCAACGTTGAGTTTGTCGACTTGGTGAAAAAGCAGCTTATGCTATTTTTTACAATTGGTGTCCACAACGATGTGGCGGAAAGATCATAATATAAAAGGGAACGTACTCGTTGGAGGTGTCGAGGTCGACGGCGTGTATCTGCCTGTTGACAGCCCAGTAGACGGTGCCGGAGGTCTGGTCGACGGTGAGTGCCGTGGCGTTGGCGGCGCGGGCGAGCTCGACGCGTGCGGTGCCGTCCACGCTGGACCGCATGATCACCCCCAGTCCGACGTCGTTCCACACCAGCAGCCTGACCATTACATTACATTCGATAACTTTCATCACATTCATACGTCCTGTGCTTTTTTTTAGTATCGTTTCTTAATAGTCTTGTGTTCTGGAATTTTTTATTTTTTGTTACTCTTTTTATATATGCTTGATTATTGTATGTAATTAGCGTATACCATCAAATTGTGTGATTTTTTCATATTAAATATATAAATAATAGTAATAAAAATAAAATATCGTCACGCTATACCTTTTTCGGGGTCAGCAGAAATACGGGGAAGCGGGGGAAGAAAATTTTGGGAGTCGAAGCTGCTCGCGTCCGTAGGCTTTACCCTAGTTTCCCTACACGTGACTCCTGGGTGGTGCTAAACGAGCAGCAGCGACGTGGTAGGGTGTCGGTGCCCGTCTGGATCGCGACCACAGTACATGGGAGTAAAGCCCGTCATAGTGACCAGTTTCGGCTTGTCGCGTTTCGGGTTCAGCTTGTGTATATCCAGTAGCTCATATACCTATTTACCTTCAGTCGTGGTATATGTGGGCCGACATGACGATGTTGACTATCAATGGATTTTCATCCTTTGATAGTCGCTTTCGTTTTTGGACTACACTGTACTTACCATCAGGAACTCTGTAGTCACTATGTCGACCAGTGTAAAAAAAAAAACATATATGGCTATATCTAGGTTTCAATTGCCTTAGTATAAAAGCGTTTACCTTTTAGTCTGGTGAAAAGCCAAGTGCCGCGGCATCATATTCTCCCCTCTGAGTATGACGCCGACTGATGAGTTGTTGTCTATGGACGTTGCGTTTATAGAGTCCGTATCGGAACAGGTCCAATATAGGGCCCGTCCTAACACGTCCAGCACCATGTGGAAAGGGCGCGACAGGCCGCTGATGACCGTTGACGAGTCACTGACGGCTGACGTCATCGAGTAGGAGATCGGGACGCGGCGTATCGCGTGCGAATCATCGTCCATCCAGTACAGATATCTGGAATATTTATACATTTACTATTGGGAATAGATTGAAAATTATTTGGCAACTATATGCCCTGTATTTTATTTATATCTTTATATATATAAAATTCTCGAGTCACAACGTTAGTTACCCTTTTTTTTACACTGGCTCGACATAGTGCCGACAGAGTACCTGACGGTAACTACAGTGTAGTCAAAGGATCAAAGGATGAAAATCCATTGATAGTCTACATCGTCATGTCGGCCCACATATACCACGACTGAAGGTCTCTAGAGGTCTCTAGGTATATGAGCTACTGGATATACACAAGCTGATCCCGAAACGCGACAAGCCGAAACTGGTTACTATGACGGGCTTTACACCCGTGTACTGTGGTCGCGATCCAGACGGGCACCGACGCCCTACCACCTCGCTGCTGCTCGTTTAGCACCACCCAGGAGTCACGTGTAGGGAAACTAGGGTAAAGCCTATGGACGCGAGCAGCTTCGACTCCCTAAACTTACAAAACAGGACCTTACTCCTCCGAAACTGCTTTACCGATATTGACCAAATTTTATACACATATTCATTATGTCTGAGAATCGGCTACTATCCATTTTTCATACCCCTAAGTGATAAGAGTAGTTCACACTTAATATTTTTTTAAATTTATGGACAAATTTTTTTGTTTTTATTTTTATACTACAAATTACCTAATAATAACTTATATGGCAAACAACGTTTGCCGGGTCAACATTAACATAATTTTATTAGGTTAAGAATAATGGTTAGTTTAACGATTACAGAAGATATTCACTAGAAATAATTTATATGGTAGAACAACGTTTGCCGGGTCAGCTAGTTTCAATATACTATGTTAGGAATGTAGAGCAAGATCATTTGAGTTATTAACAGAGATGGGCAAAATGTAATCTGATTAATGATCAACGATTACAAAATATAGTCGTAATTTTAATTTTCTTGCTCTGTAGTCATGATTAAATCCATTTAAAACATTAAGAAATGATAAATGTGTATACGATCTATGATTTTGTAGTGTTTTAAACATAAATGAGCAAAATGCAGTGATATTAATGGTAAAAAACGTAAAATGTAATCGTCAATCATTTTCATTAAGCTGATTTCTTTTTGCCCATCTATAGTTATTAACCCTTTCGCTATGCCAGCGGCAGCGTCGCTGCAAAGTGATTCGCAGGAAACGGAGCTCCGCGCTGAAAGTGCGCACATCAAACGCAAGCGCACTTGCGCACCCCGAATGAGATATAGGCTCAAAATGATTTTTCATTAGTTTTCACAAGAAAAATAATACGGGTGAATAAAATATAGTCACCCATAGTGTATAGGCAGTGTTTTTTAGCTGGTGACTAAGCCGATAGGAGCGAAAGGGTTAACAGTATGGGAGAGAGGTTCTCATGGACCGCATTGGTGAAGACATATCGCTGCCGGTGTTGGTGAAAGCCATGGTCAGCAGTGAAGAGGCCTGGCGAGAGGTCACAGCCTTCTGCGAGGCAGTCATGAAGCAATAGGAGGCCGCTGTAGAGGTCAGAGAGCGAACAACTTTCCTGGACATTCAGTGACCAAGACATCGTCGCTGGAGGGATGTGTTCGTTCATAATAAGCGCGGCATCCCTTCGTGACACTAACTGAGCAGTACACTTGAGGGAGTCTGCTGCCGTGAGGTTTGGATGGGGGGGCTCTTTACACTAATCTCTCGCAGAGATGAAGCCTAAGCAGGCTGTTCGCTCCCCGGGTGTCTAGGAGAATCTGGATCCCGAGGCTCGAGTGGAGTAATTGGCCGGACGCCCCGGGGGTTTTTAGTCAGTAGGAGTCCGACACACAGGGTCACTGCTCTCACAGCAACCCTGATGGTCCTATGCAATATTTTACCCCGGGCCACAAAAAAGGGTTAAAAAATATGTAATTTTCTAACTTACTTATTGACAGGATCGTACTCAATAGCTCTCACATTTTTCAATCCAGTCAATGGGATAAAAGCGTCATTACTTTCCCCGTTAGCGACGAATATTCTCCCTATAGAGTTTTTTTGCGCAAATAAAAGAAATTCTTCTGGTTCTGAAAAAAAAAGTGAATGTCATGAATACTCTAAATTCTATTAAAAAATAGTTAAATATTGGTCTTGGCAAAATGTACTAATTATAGAGCCATCTATCTATGTATTAAATAATCTTTGAGTATTTTCATAATGAAAGCCATTCCACATTGGAAATGTAAATGTGATAATAGTTATTCTCGATATATGGCGCTATAATTAAAAAGGCAGCTGGGTCGATCAGGTTTTAGAGATGTATTTGCATATACATAGGTTCACATTGCGTTGATTTATTAACTGAAAATAAATATATGTGTTGAGTGATATGTTTATCGATTGTATGACTAATTGTAATAAAAATAAAATCGCTAAGTATGAGTGATTTAGTTTCCATACACAAGTTGATCCCGGAACACAACAGGCGAAGCGAGTCACTACGACGGTTTTTACACTTGTTTATTTTGTATGACGGTGTAGTTAAGGTTATGAGATGGTATACCAGTGCAGGTGATGTTGTCGCGGTTGAGCCGGTAGTGGGCGGGGCACGCGCACCGGTAGTCGCCGGCCGGCAGCGGCAGGCACAGGTGCGAGCAGCCGCCGTTGTCGGTGCCGCACTGCGTGTAGCCCGCGGCCCGCGACCGGTGGTACACCTTCAGGTCCGATATGTAGTCCAGCTCGCGGTGGACCACCTTGCGACTCGAACCGTCCCATTTCTTTGCCGTTTCGATTATACCTTATAACCAAAAAATTCAAACGAAATATTAGTTATTACGCGCTGCATTGTACTCACAAGCGGGCGCAAAGTGATCTCAGTGTCGAGTAAAAATTAAAAAAAAATATATAAATAAATAATTAGTGTCCAGCCGAAGCTTCGGTTTCGACGAAAATGGGCTGAAATTTTTGCCCAAACCGAAGTTTTCTAGCAAACATTGAAATTGAACGAGACGTTATAAATAAGCACATTATTATTATTATTATTTTGAGTTGTAAGGTAATTTTAATAGGCCCTAGAACTTGGTTTTATACGATGAAAATAAATCTTTATTTTATTTTTTATTAATTTATATTAATCACATTTAGTCCATTGTTCATTAAATTTTTTTTTGGTTCGATCGAAGGTTGTGATGATAGCCAATTAGCAAGGCTTCAGTCAGAAATCAGCTTTCCGTCGGATACTATAAACCATATATTACTTAGGTTATTTATGAAAATAAAACAATGACTATCAGTTATAACAGTGGCGTGCATTCCATATAAACATAAAAAGCATTATCTTGTTATTTTAGGATATTTCATTAATACATTGAGTTAATAATCCGGTAATTATCAGAACTGGGGTTTCAGAATCCAAATTCAACCAAATTTTAAAACAATATATGTATATATTATTCAAGTACATTGATATAGTGCTTTTTTATGTTTCTATGGAATGCTCGCCACTGAGTTATAAATCTTTTTTTTTTGTATAACTATATGTACGGTAATGGGTCCTCAGATTTCTACAACCATCTATTCATCTGATCGACGTCCTATATATGCTTACAAAGATATATCACGATAATCTAGATTACATGTATCAGGTATCAGGTTCAAACGGGCTCATTTTCCGCAACTCGACGTCTGAATTAGATTACATGTATATTCTTTATAATTTTTAGGTGTATACATTATTGGCCTATTGAAGAATAAAAGACTAAATAAATCGATTGAGATTATTATCGCTTCTCAAACACTAAAACGGTTATAACACACTTCACTCGTCGACTAAATGCATCCTACGTTGGTATTTTTCAAGACACTTCGTTCTATCAAAAAGGTAGTAACGACCGTCATCCTTTTAATTAAAATACAATTAAATGTATTTATTTCGCCACAAAACAACAAAAAACTAAAAATTTAAATACAGTAACACAAACAAAATACAGAAACTAAAGAAAATACAAAAACATATAAACATGGCGAAAATGGTCCCTCCACCAGCTTAATGCCTGACAGCACTGCCTAAACAGAGGTAGTCTGCAGCGCTGGTTTTCGTGAAGGGCCTTGGTCGTGTTACATCTTATCACAATTATTAATAAACAATAAAAATACAATAAATAACAAAACATAATAAGTAAGCTATATGTTTTGTTATTTATTGTATTTTTATTGTTTATTAATGACCTTAAGTATCATACTAAGCTTGAGGAATAGCAATACCTCCACTCAAAAATAAATAATACTAAAATAAAATATTGTATGTAATAACATATAATACAATAAACAAGTCGACTACAAAATGTATTAGTGATACTATAGTAAGAATATATACCTAAAACAAGAGCAAAAGTGTAAGTTATAGACAGAGCGTTCATTAGGCGAACCCACCTGTATTCCAGTCGCCCCAATACACCGAATCGTTGTAAATTGTCAGGGCGTAAGGCATCGGTATGTTATCCGCTAACACTTTCCTTCCAGTACCGTTCAAGTATGCGTACTCTATCACCGGAGGATCTAGAGCAGCCCAATATATAGTACGCTTGTCGTAATCTATCGACATGGCATGGACCCTGCCCACTTGTTCCATAAAAACGGTGGGCGATGATCCGTCCATGGTGGCTCGCTTGATGCTCTTTGTGCCGAGTTCCGACCAATACATTAGCCTGGAATAAAAATGAATAATACATCAACAATCAATTATAATACATCATTCAGTTTTACTTTGCTTCTATTGCAAAAGTAATATTCATTGGAATGTAACCTACAAATTTCATCAATCAAGTTTCAATAAATTTTGCAACAACTTTGCTCTTTATTGTATAAAATAATAATGGTAAAATCGAGAAAAAATATTTTTTTACTTAACATCAAGATGTCCGCTAATCCATTGGCGGAATTAGCTTCTTCTCAATAGTCAAATTTTAAACAATTATTAGTAATGGTACTTTTACTTATTAGTAATAGTTTGGTGTAATATATCGACACGATATCGATATTTTTGTTTACTAGGTAACAACACTCGTAAATTCCTAAATTTTACACTAAGCTCGCCGATGATTATACGTAGCAATGACTGAGATTCTTCACCCTTTAGAGACTCCTGGTACACCGTATGTATTAATCAATGTTTTACTAGGGTAAATCCATTTGTAATGCAATTTTAATCAAGTTTAATTTACTTCCTATCGATAACACGTACTCCTATGGTCTCCAAGGAAAATGTTATTTTCTAATATAAAATATACTTTTGACCTATAATATCATAAAATATAATAGTTTTAATTTACTCCACATAAAAATTCGTACTGAAAGGGTTTGATTCAAAATATTCTCAAAAATTAACGTCTAGATTTTAATGTTTATGGACTAACCCTTTCTTTGGATCTAATGCAATGCTTTTAGGTTTCTTCATTCCTTGCCAAATGAGAGCTCTTCGACTGGAGCCATCAAGTCGAGCCACTTCGATGCGCTGAGTCGCCGTGTCGGTCCAATAGATGTTCTGGCTCGACCAATCTATCGCCAGGCCTGGATATGTGAAATCATATATTAGGTCCTTACATATGAAATTGGCGTTTTTCGTACTGGCCACTTTAATCACAAATTTCTCCTCTTTGGTAAGGAATTCCAAATTCAGATTTGTACAGCTATAGACTCATGTATTTGTGCTTCGATGATCGTCATTCATTTGTTTTTTTCTTCTGTTTTTTTCTGTTTGCGTCACTCATTTTACAAAATGGAAAACTTAAAATATCGCATTATTTACGAGTAGGAGTTCCGCCGTGGCACTAGTGCTGCGGAAACAACTCGAAGGGTGAATGATGTGTATGGCGGTCGTGTTGCAAAAGAAAACACAGTTCGTTTTTGGTTCCAACGTTTTCGTTCTGGAAATTTCGACCTGCAGAACAAGCCCCGTGGACGGCCTGAGACTCAAGTTGATAATGAAGAGTTAAAGGCTATTGTGGAAGCGGATCCATCGCACACCACGTCCGAGTTAGCTGCAGGCTGCGATGTTAGTGATAAAACTGTTTTAATTCACTTGAAGCAAATTGGGAAGATTAAAAAGCTTGAAAGGTGGGTACCTCACGAATTGACTGAAGCAAACCGGCAAACGCGCGTCGACTGCTGCGTTACATTACTAAACCGGCATAATAATGAAGGTATTTTAAACCGAATCATTACCTGTGATGAAAAATGGGTTCTTTACGATAATCGGAAGCGCTCAGCGCAATGGTTGGATCCTGGCCAGCCAGCCAAATCCTGCCCCAAGCGAAAATTAACCCCAAAAAAGTTACTTGTAAGCGTTTGGTGGACTAGTGCCGGTATTGTTCATTACAGTTTTCTCAAATCTGGCCAGACTATTACGGCTGATGTCTATTGTCAGCAATTGCAAACCATGATGGAAAAGCTAGCGGCTAAACAACCTAGGCTGGTCAATCGCTCCACGCCACTGCTGCTTCACGACAACGCTAGACCACACACTGCGCAACAGACGGCTACTAAATTAGAAGAGCTTCAATTGGAAAGTCTAAGACATCCTCCGTACTCCCCGGACCTTGCTCCAACAGATTACCATTTTTTTCGAAATTTGGATAACTTCTTGCAAGGGAAAAAATTCAACTCCGATGGGGCAGTCCAAATCGCCTTCAAAGATTTTATTGATTCCCGTCCGACTGGTTTTTTAGTAAAGGGATCAATGAACTACCTATGAGATGGCAAAAGTGCATAGAAAATAATGGTTCATACTTTGATTAATTAAATATATTATATTAAAAAATATTCGACTTTTTGTTCCTCCCATACATAACGCCAATTTCATATGTAAGGACCTAATATTTTCATCCTCCTCATCATAATTAGACTATTAATGTCCATTGCTGGACACATGCAGTAGCGTTTATCGCACAGATGCATAATATCATTACTTACCTTATTATATAATATCTGAACACTTCATAAATATATTAAGTTAATATCTGGTAGTTACCAGATTTAGGAGTTCCAGTTTCTGGTCTGGTTTTAATCTAATTTTTTTTAAGTAAGGCTGAGGTTTATTGATTGGTTGTTCAGTTCATGAGATTTAGAAGATTTTGACTATTTTATAGTATCTGACGGAATCTTTAGTCATCTTTTGACAAATTGTGAGGTTATATTTAACAATCTCGTCAATGTCAACGATATTTTATATATCAACATAAAACTTGAAAAACCTCAAAAGCATAGAAAATCATTATATCCAGTTTTAGACAATCTTCAGCTGAACTTCTTAGGAATTATAAAATTTTGATTTTCACTAAAGGTTATGGCGATGGCCGATAAAACGGTTCCGGCCAGATATCGATTTATAATCGGATACATGTCAAAAGTAATTTAACAATCACAATCGGATCAATCGGTATTAGTTTGATGCTTGCTAGAACCAAATGTTTTACCAAAAGTGGATTTTCTGGTCAAAGGTAGATAAGATAGGCAATAGATTTCAAAATGTAATTCTTTTATCAAAAGTAACTGAATTGTAAACTCACCCTCGACAACACCCATCCATTCCAGAACTTTCTCCATATTCAACCCATTGATAGAGCAGCGGTTGATCGTTTTGGTTTTGCTATCCGACCAGTACAACTTAGACCCGGATACGTGTACTGCTAATGCGCTGGAATTGCATATATAAAATATCAGCAAATCTTAGGTACACACTTTTAGAACTTTTGAACCACTATAGACTAGAGATGCCACGAATATTCGGCAACTATTCGGTATTCGGCCTATTCGGTCACTTTTTTTGCTATTCGGTACGTACTATTCGGCCGAATACCGAATACCAAATCATGTACAAAAGGCACGTTATACTACTCAAAATTATCTATTTATTTCCAAATTACAACACTTTAGTAATTAAAATTGATCAGTGGTAAGTTTTGATGGATGAAAATAAGCTTTTCAGCATTTTTTGGTAGCAAACGATTACGCTTTTCATCGTAAATGTTACTAGCCTCAGAAAATAACCTCTCACTAAACACGCTCTTCCAGGAGAAGAAAGATAAACTTTAGCAAATTTCGAAAGCTTTGGGTATTGTTTTTCTTTGTATTGGGTATTGTATTGTCTTTGTTGGCCGCGCCTACGCAACGAGGAAAACAGGTTGCAACTTGCTTTAATCCAGGTAACGCGCCCCCGACAAGCATGTATTCCATACCGAATATTCGGCGCTTCGGCCGACAGTGTTGCCGAATATTCGGTATTCGGCCAATTCACTATTCGTGGCATCACCACTATAGAACCCATTTATTATTAGCCAGTTACGCCCCACTGCAGGGCAAAACCACATACATACATACATACATTGAGGTGTATGCACCTCGGTAGATTGGAATTTGATGGCGATCTGTCAGTTTGAGAGACTTTTAATGACATTCGTGTGAGAATTGTTTGATTTTCATGCATTTATGCATTTACTTTTATTTAATTAAGTTAAAAATATGTTTTATCAATTAACTGATCCTGATAACAGCAAATAATAAGCAGAAAAATCCACAATGAATATAAAACAACTTATGGTCTAAGATCCGTTAAACATCGACCTTTACCGATGTGTTGTTGTGAATACGATGATATAGGGTTGCCTGTAAAAAGTCTGCCCTGAATGACGGTTGCCGAATTTTAAAAGTTAAATTTTAATGCAACCGTGGACGGCAACTCTGTACTATCGTATTCATAATAAAACAGCGCTTATTTTTATGTTTGGTTAATAGATTAAACAAATGGGTGAAAATAACTACGAGACAAATACCTGTTTACACCTGGCAACCCAAGCGTTATGCCAGGAAAAGAATAGGCAACCCTCCGTTTGCATATCGCATAGGCTGTGTACTTACCGTTAGTGTTAAATTTTTACGTTAAACTAAATGGCGAAATTAAAAAAACAAAATTATTTTCAATTATTAATTAATTATAGCCTGGCCAAGATTTTATCAGGCAACCCAAGTTTTTTATCATTTTTAATAAACTAAATTACCTATCGAATTATTTTTATTCATTAAACAGATCGGTGAAGGTCGATGTTTAACGGATCCTCTACTATTACATTAAATGTCAAATTGCTCATGAAGAATACATTTTTTACATATTCAACTATAGTATTCTAAACATATTGTAAATGATTGAAACTGACGATGACAATAATATTGTTTTTAACAATTCCAAAAACATACATTACCTATCAACTAACTTGTGTCGAGGGAACAAAACTCGTTAACTCAGTACCAAAAGTGGTTCATCCTAGACCACGATCTCCCGTCAGCGCTCTGTGTGCGTTTAATTTGTGTATGTTTGTGTGTGTTAGTGCATAAGTATGGGCGTGTGTACACAAAGTCGTTACCTGACTTCTTTCAATTCTTTAATGGGAAACACTGCATCATTGTTCTCATTTTCAACACTCAATCGGCCGATGATATTCTTTCGGCTGTACACTAAAAAAGCTTCAGGTTCTACACAATTTTTTCTGTCATTGCTTAATTCCAAACCTAAAATATATAAAAAGTATATTACATATTTTTTATAAATACACTCATTCTGCCGACCAATAAACAAGCACTCGTATCAGATTTTTCAAATATTGAAATTTTTTGTAATTGCGACTAATAAAAATAATAAAAATTGTCATACACATTTGACTCTTTAATATTTTAAAGGGATTTAATCATGACTACAGAGCAAGAAAATTAAAATTACGACGACATTTTGTAATCGTTCATAATTATTAAAATTACATTTTGCCCATCTCTGGTTATATTTCTCTATAATTTTCAGGTAATATTTCGTTAGAAGCGTGTTTAGCTTAATGTTAAAAACTACAAGTCAATCTACTAATTGGGTTATACGTGTCTTGGTTATTACTTCGATAAAGTAATAATAAAAATCTTACCCAAAGGACAGCTACAAATGTAATCTTCATGTCGATTGAAGCAAAGATGTGAACAGCCGCCATTGTTGCTCGCGCACGGATTCGACCCAAGCGGCTCTCCTAGATGGAACGCTTTCACGCCCATTACGTTAGCCATTTGTTCCGCTACTGGTTGCCTTTCTAAGCCTAAAACAATCGGTAGGTATTTTTCGAAAAGTTATACTATATTTTGGCGCTTGTATGTCGTGCCCAACGCGACCAGTTGCACAGCTGATCGCCCTTTTTCAGAGTACTTACACATGACATTTCTATGAGATGCCATGTCTACTTAATTACGTATTTAAATTAAAAAAACCCAGAAGCACATGCCGGGATTCGAATCAACCATACCATTCACGTTGCCGCGCATAAATACAGGTCTATTATTCACCAACCCGGTCCAGTTTTTATGCTATTCATGAATTAAATCTAAAAAAAAAAAGAAAACCGCGAATATTTCATGTTATTAATTAAAAAAAAATACCTGTATTCTTATTGATCTTATCCAAAGTTCGTTTCTGCATGTCGGTCCAGTACAGATATTCCCCCAGAAGAGTGAGTCCAAATATATGCAATATTTCATTACTATGCAATTCTTTACGATCCGTTCCGTCCATATTGCATACCTGTAATGTATTATAAAAGAACAGTAGCAGATTTTTGGGTACCAACAGATGTTGATAAAGACAAACTAGAGAATATTTTTCTTTTTTTTTACACTGGCTCGACATAGTGACTACAGAGTACATGATGGTAAGTACAGTGTAGTCCAAAAACGAAAGCGACTATCAAAGGATGAAAATCCATTGATAGTCTACATCGTCATGTCGGCCCACATATACCACGACTGAAGGTCTCTAGATATATGAGCCACTGGATATACACAAGCTGATCCCGAAACGCGACAAGCCGAAACTGGTCACTATGACGGGCTTTAGACCCATGTACTGTGATCGCGATCCATACCGGCACCGACGCCCTACCACCTCGCTGCTGCTCGTTTAGTACCACCCAGGAGTCACGTGTAGGGAAACTAGGGTAAAGCCTACGGACGCGAGCAGCTTCGACTCCCAAATGTATATGTTTTTTTTTTGTTAAAGATTATATCAGATTCTGGTAGTTGTTGCTTGGAAGCTGTAGCATCATATTCAATTTTCTTGTTTGTGTACTTAAAATGTTGTAAGAGAAAAATAATCGTAAATAATAGTTACGTAAACTGTGACTCGCTTTGACCTGTCGCGTTTCCGGATCAGCTTGTGTATGTCCAGTAACTCATATACCTAGAGACCTTCAGTCGTGGTATATGTGGGCCGACATGACGACGGAGACTATCAATGGATGCCCGTCTCGTGATAGTTATTGTCGTTTATTTCACTAACTGTTTGTACTAAAAAATATTATAAGTAACCATGACTCACTTTAGCCTGTTGCGTTTCGGTATCACCTTTTTTTTTGTAAGATATACCTAGAGACATTCAGTCATGGTATATATTAGTCGACATAATCGATGGAAACTTTCAATGGATGTCTGTCTCTTGATGATTCCTTTTTTTGGTAACCCGGGGGAAATCCTTAACTGACCTTCAGGGGACAGTGAGGGCTGACCCTGTGTCGGACTTGCACCGACTAAAACCCCTGGGGTATTCCATCTCCCGCCTGCCCAGTGCCAAGGGCAAGGCTGAGCCATCTTCCTCGGCACGTGGCGACGTCTGGCCTTCTGCAGACCCCGCTCTTGATGATTCCTGTCGATCTTGGACTACTTTCAATTGTCCATAACGTGGGGTGTGTTTACCTCGCCAAGTCAGTATAAAATTACCTCAATTTTATGAGTCCTCGCATCACCCCAATACAGCTTATTCGTATGGGTATCCAAAGCGATACCATTCGGCCACATTAGCTTTTCGGAAACCAATAAAACCCTTCCGCTACCGTCTAGATTGGCTCGTTCAATCTTCGGTTTCTTCTCGTTCCAATCTGACCAAAACATCCAACCGGCTGTCGGGTGCAGAGCAATGGCACGTGGGTCGAAAAGCTCATTATGGATAATCACCTGGAAATATTCCAGTATTATTAAAATAGATTATTAATGGTTAAAAAAATTAGCCAATTTAGCTTACACAATAACAACTTTACATTCTTTTATTTATAACTGGACATGTGACAAATTATAACAGCTATATATGCTATTGGTTCTTTTTTTGTTTTTTACGCGTAGTTTTATTATACATCTATCTCGATCTCGATCTGTATGATTTTATCACTGTTAAATTTAATTTATTTATTAGTTTCAAATCGCAAAGGAAAACTGATCACAAAGACTACAAACCGTATGTCATGCTTAAGTGCAGCCAGTGAATTCGGAGCAAATTAGTTTACAAGCAAAGACTAATTAGTTAATATAATTAGCTTAAATCAATCATATAATTTTGTAATAATATATATTTATGACGATCTTATTTCAAATAATATTGTTGGTATAGGTGTTCCGGTATTAGTTTTATCTCTTTCGCCCACGTAGTTATAGTGCTCGATCCGTGTCATTTATATTTATCACTGTTTAATCACCAGTGATTTCACGTTTTTACCCAATCTCTATTTTTAACCAAATAGGTTTCTAACCTAGTAGTAGGGCGGTTGTTCGAACTGGGTCGTGACCTCTGTAAACAAATGTAAAGACCGTCATAGTGGCTCGCTTTGGCCTGGCGCGTATCGGATTCAGCTCGTGTAGGTCCAGTTGCTCATAAACTTAGAGAACTTCAGCCGCTGCTGCTGCTGTTGCTGAACTATCTTTCCACGACAAAAACTAACTCATTTGTAAAAATGTTTGTTTTAAGATTTTAAAAGTTAACATAAAAGTGTCATAAGATATCATGTATAAGTTACTCATATTCAAATTACGAAATTGGTATTTTAAATATTCCCCTTCCTACACGATGTTATACTTTCACAAAAGTTGTCGAGCACAATACTTTCTAAATTTTCTTTTATAAAACTAATCAAATATAGACTTATAGGTAAAAGGACTGGGGGAGGGAGGGCAAACAGCAGTTATTGCCCCGTCATGAAAAATTTCAAGATCCTAGTAATGTATAATTACCTTCATAGAAGTTCCATCTAAGCGTGCGACGTTGATTGTATCAGTGACAGGATCCGTCCAGTAGATGTTCCGAGCCAGTGGATCGATGGCAATGCTATCCGGTACTCCTGCACTGTGCACCACGACAGACTGCTCGCTGCCGTCTAGACGTGCTTTCGATATTGTCTTTGCCTAAACATTAGAGGACATTTCAGACCATCGGCACCAGAGTAAATTAAAGTGTGTAACACGGACGAAGTGTGTAAGCGGACAGTGGTAAATTAAATGAGTAATTCTGGTTTATAAAGAACGCAGACTTCTGAGCAGGCCGGCATGATCACGGCGAATCTTTATAGTTGCGTTCAAGTTTTGAACTGCGCTGTGCCTAACATTCGGTATATCTCTCGCCAAGCTTTATAACCGCTCTGAATATAGCAGTATTGTGTTACTCTTTGAAGTGATAGGGATTACCCGCACTGGGTTGTTATCACGGTATGCAAGTGTAAAAACCATCATAGTGACTCGCTACAGCTAGTCGTGGTTAGAGATCACCTTGTGTACAGTAATGCATAAGCCTAGAATTTTCGTATATATAAACCGATATGATGACGGCGAACGACGATGGAATTTCGGCATTTATATGACGCAGACGTTCTTGGATCACACTACAGTATCCACCAGGTAAACTGTAGTCATAATGTCGAGCCAGTATAAAAAAAGTATATATCAGGGAGACCTAAAAATATATCATACTTACGCTATTCAAAATTTCATTAATGATCATTATTATTATTTTTAGTTATTTTGATAATTTAACTAAACATATATATACTATTATGTGTAATTTCAACAAGGGCTATATTTAGAGTGGTCATATACTTTATGAGAGCGAGAGTTAAGTTTAGTCGCATTGCTGTTCTAGTGTTAATAGTTCATGAGAATTGCAATATTATATCAACATGAATGGGATATTTTATTATTTTGGTAATAAAAGTGATACATCAATTAGGACATTTTTTTAATACGTTCGTCGCTCCGTCACCCATAACTGGATAACACTCTTCTTGTGGAAGTTAATAGGATTTTTAAAAGGAATTTATTAAGCACTTATATTTAATTTATATAGGATAACATATTTACATTTATAATATGATGCATGTTTTTCGTTAAAACACTCTAAACACATTTGAGGTGAGAGATAAAACAATTTATCATAATATTTGAAATACATTGTATATTTCTTATATATCGCTTGTTTACTCGGATTTGAGCCCCGTGAAAAACACAAGCGAATCGCGCTGGGCGACGAACGTGTTAAGAGTATATGAGTCAATAAATTTTTGAAGCCTTACCATACTGTCACCCCAGTATATGTACTCCGATTTAGGGTCAAAATCAACTGTAAAAGCCCTTTTCAAATCCTTCAAAGGCAATGAATAGGGAGTGTAGTCAGGTGAGTCCAATGATATTTTAGATATTGCTGATCTCTGGGCCACTATCAGCATTGATTGTGGACTGTCGTAACATGTTGTGTTACTGTTCTCCTTTAACTTTGATCCAGTTGGGCAAGCGCATTCAAAACCTGTATTATACATATTCATGTCTTTAACATATGTTAATATATGTTAGCCGTGGTGGCTGCCGGCAGAATAGAATAGCACCTCCCTCTTCTTGCTGAGGTGTCGTAAAAGGCGACCAAGGTATCTCTTTAACACCGCAATTCAACCAGGTGTTCAGAGAAGGAAAACTCGACCAAACCTGCATCCCGCTCCCTCCCGTTCGTACTGGTTCTCCTTTCCATCGGGCCTGAGGGAGCTCGGACGAGAGAGTGCTTTTCTGGCTGCGCGTCGAGTTATGCACTTAAATATCTCCTGCGCAATTGACTGTTTCCGAAAACAGGACCTCGAATTTCTTAACCGGTGTTGAAACAGTCGCCGTGGCCGAACCCGGCTAGGACATCATCATCATCATCATCATATGTTAATAAATACATTTTTTTAATACAAACAAGTTGACACTAGGTCTCAATCACACCTAATGTTAAGCTATAATGAGGTCAATGATGGAACGCGCTCGATTAACAAATATCGATGCACTCGTTGAAGACCTTCTATATTATATACAGGAGGCTGGAAAAATGGTTAAGTCTCGCTTCGGATTCTCGCGATGTATGCATTAATATAAAAAGGTGTTAGATGTAGGCGACTGCACGGAGCTGACAGGCGTATGAAAAACGCTAACAGCTCTACATAGATGCCTGCATTGGACGACTTTACATATATAAATCCATAGGCCGTGATTTAGTGAAAGGGCAAACCCAGGAGTCATATGCTGGGAGCCAAATTTCAAGGCTGGCAGACGACCACATCACGCCGCGTTTTCGCTAAATAATATATCTAAAAAAGTTGGCCAACTTTTGCATAAGAAATGAGGTAAAAATTTGTACAAGCTTTTGTTAAGACATTTTTGAAGCTGACTCAAAAGTCTCATAGGATATCGTTACGTGTTGAGTAATGTAAGGTTGAGGATAGTTTTTTTTGTAAATATTTCGCTTTATTTGAGATAAATTATATTTACCTTTTAACAAAGTTGTAGAGCACAAAATCTCTAAAACTATGTTGTACACATTTTATATTGAATTATTCTATATAATTGAGAAAGTAAAAGAAATTACGTGTTCAGGCAGTACTTTTTGCCCCGAATCGAAAAAAATTTAAGATATACGGGGCTATATTGGGACCTGGAAGCCATTGGTAGGTCTTTACTAAGTGCAGCGACTGCGACAATCCGAATGGTCCCTTTACAATGAATTCTACTCCTTTGCGGTACGTAATATAAACGAAGCAAATTGCTTCATACGAGCGTTTGGAATATAAACAACATACTAATAGGACCATTGCCTGAATTGGTTCATAATTACTGTATACAAGTGCAAAGACTATCGTAGTGACTCACTTTGAGCTGTCGCGTTTAGGGATCAGCTTCTAGCCATCCAGTTGTACATATATCAAGAGAACTTTACTTGTGGTATATAAGGGCCAATGTGACAGCGATTGACAACGAATTTACATCCCTCGTACTCTGCTGTCGTTCTTGGACAACACTACACTTTCCATCAACTGCGGCGTAGTCACTTTGTCAAGCCAGTATAGATAAAAAAAAAATCCGCTAAACAAATAATATCTTATTACCGTTAAAAAAAAAACAAAAAGTGAGGCTGGAATAAACCATACTATTCAGCCTCGCACGTAGTCTATAATTCGATACATTTAAATCTATTCTGGGATAATCAGGGGATTTAATTATGTAAA
Organism: Automeris io; assembly: GCA_036320925.1. NCBI lineage: Eukaryota > Metazoa > Arthropoda > Insecta > Lepidoptera > Saturniidae > Automeris > Automeris io. The sequence continues at coordinate 4,024,159 of JAUDJH010000009.1, read as the reverse complement.
ATCATGATTACTATGAACCTATATCACTTTTTACAGATACAATATAAGACAGAATTGATGCTATACCTGGTGGGTTCGGAGATAACAGACACAAGTGTGAGCAACCACCGTTGTTTAGACTGCACGCATGACCATTGCCAGGAAAGTGCTGTCTGCTCTCATCATATACTTTGATATCAACAGGCACGGGGTAGGATTTCATCAGATCTTTTATAACTGGCCCGTTTGAGGACAAGTTCCATGTGTGAATTGACCTAAACAAAATATAATAACATATCATCATTTTATAGAGACATGTGTAAAATATATTATTTGAGTAATAATATATCATCTCGCTATATCCCTTACAGGGTCAACAGACATACATTAGTGCTTGTGACCAGCAGGACAGCTGATCACGGTTTTCAGGACACTTACTTACACGCAGAGATGGGCAAAATGTAATCTGATTCATGACTAACGATTACAAAATGTAGACATAATTTTAATTTTCTTGCTCTGTAGCCATGATTAAATCTATTTAAGGGGTTATATCCACTTGTGATTTTCAAAAAATCGATTTTTTTTTTGAATGTGTGTTTGAATGTACATATATTCAAGAATATTCTCTGAAAATTTCAAATCGATCCGACAATTAGTTTCGGAGATATGAGCGTAGTAGTAAGAACGTCTCCGAGCGTTCGAAAGTAGGCGGAGCACGAGCCGGAGTAGCAGCTGTTTCTTGTAGCTTCTATCCTTTTGTTCTCGACTTATATTGTGTTTGGGACCCTAAAATAATAATACAGTAGAAGAAATGAAAGATAAGAATGGAAAAATAAAAAAAGTTACTTGGTGGCAAAGGTAAATTGACTGGGAAAGTTATTGATAAATTAACTGTTTACTATGGTTTAGCGATTAGGAGACACTGTGATTCTGTTGACAATATGTATAAAGCCATTTGGGCATCTTATTTCCATAACTGCTCTACAGATAAAAACCCTCAGCATGATAATTGTCCTATAGGAGAAAACTCGTGGTGTTCGTGGCAAAAAGCGCGAGCCTTGGGAACTTTGCCCAGCTATAAACATGATTATGAGGCCTTACCACCTGATGTTGCAACAGCTATTTTTCCAATTTACGAAGATCTAAGTAACAAAAAATTATTGGAACGATGTGTTGGTGGTTTTACCCTGAACAATAATGAAAGTTATAATCAGCTGATATGGAAAATAACTCCAAAAATTATTCCAGCTGGCTCTAAAATTGTGGAAATAGCTGCAAACATTGCAGCCGGGATCTTTAATGAAGGTAAAACATCTCTTCTTTATTATATGAGTTCTATGGGATTATCACTTGGACCCAATGCTCATTCCTACGTGAGTAAAGAGGACGCAGAGCGTATCTCAATTTCGGACGCAAGAGCGCAAGGGTCGACGCGCGAGGGGAGAATGGCTCGTAGACAACAACAACTAAACATTTTGGAGGCAAATGACGAAGCAGAGGGTTCCTCTTATGGTGCTGGAATAGATGACACGATGTAAGTTGAAAAAAAAAATTTTTAATTTAGTGTAAATCGGTCCCGAAACTTTAAACGCGTTTATCTCAAAACCGTGTTTTCAGAGTCGGTGGCCAAAATTTCTCCGAAACCGCTAAACCGATCGGTTTGAAATTTTCACACGACTTACTCAGATATATTTTTCAAGTAATGATCGAAGGAATAAGGTTTTGGACAATAATTTCGATATTTTAAGCCCTTTTGAAGTGAAAAATTTTCATGAAAAACAGAATTTTTTTTTTTGAACGGCCGCCATTTTGTCAAAAATCAAAATTTTGACTAGACCTTCGATTATTACTTGTATTTATTTATTACAAAACTAAATATTTTTGGTTTTTGGTTTTCAGATAATTTGGACCAGAGATATCTTGGCCACCGCCAAGCACTTTTTTTTGGAGGTCACTCCGCAGATCATCTACAGGAGCTAGGGGATCCAATATTTTTTTAAATAAACCGCTGATTGTTAAAGTACATTAAATTCTGTTTAAGTACATTTTTCCATTAATGTATAAAATAAAATGCCTCTTTGGAAAAAATTCACAAAAAACGCGTTTTTTCTGCCTCGCAAGTGGATATAACCCCTTAAAACATTAAGCTATCATAAATGTGTATGCAATCTGGGATTCCCTAGTGTTTCAAACATAGATAAGCAAAATGCAGTCATATTAATGGTAAAAAACGTAAAATGTAATCGTAATCATTTTTATTAATCTGATTACATTTTGCTCATCTATGCTTACACGTGACATTTCTATTAACCCTTAACTTGGCAGAATGTTCTTCCTTTCAACATCAAAATAATATTCATACCGTTTAACCCTTATGTTCCAAGGATGTCTAATAGAAACTAACCGTGCATTCAAAAACTGAGAAACTACCTAAATATTCATATAAAAATATTAAGTTTGCGATATAAACTTATAGCAATAGGTTTTGTAAATTCTGATGTATCCCCACAGATACACTATCAAGACAAGGGTTAAGTGCCACCCAGGTTTCCTCATGGAGTTTTTCATCACCGGTTAGCAAGTCTGTCCTTAATCAGAAAAATCTTAGAGATATGTGCCGGGATTCGAACCTACAACCATTCGCATTTTTACATGGATACTGGCCCCATATCCACTAAGCCATCACAGCCACTATTTATACTGACCAGTAATATATAATAACAATAATCATCACTTGATACTAACCAAGTCTTCCAATCTGTCCAATACAGTTTATCATTAAAAAACGTCAGAGCATAAGGATATACTAATCCTCCTTTAATGACTGTCTTTCTTTTCTCTCCATTGAAGTCCATAGAGTCCACAAAGTGTAGTTTAGCATCCATCCAATAAATTAAGTTATTATCATAGTCCACTGTAATTCCATTGGGCCATAATATTTTATCTTTGACTAAAACCTTCCGTGTGGCTGGATCTCCATTCATACCAGCTCTTTCTATTTTGGGAATTTCACCCCAGTCAGTCCAAAACATGAATCTGAAAAGTAATTTTTTGACCATGGTTAGTGCTTGCTTGGGTGTATTTATGTTTTCTTTGAAAATTCAGACTGCAGAAATTTAAGGTACTCAGAACGAAACATAATGTCCTAGATGAAATGATAATAAATTAACATGTATATCATAGATTATTGGGTGCTACCAACAGGAAGAAAAAGGAAAATGGTCAGCAAAAAAGAGATGGTAAGACATTTTCATAGAAAGAAGTTGAAATTATTGGATGTAAGCAGTCAAGAATCAAGAGATAAGAATGTAACATCAATATACCTCAACCTTCCTTTTAATACCTTTGTTAAAACTCTGACATTGGCAAAATCACATTGGCTATTCTCTGTTGGATAGCAATAAAGGAAAAAAAAAAAAAACATGTAGGAAATGAATGTTTTTTATGAATTTAACAATAATTTGTAAATTAGGCCCTCTTAAAGGTTTTAAATTGTTTACCTATTAAACTTTGGAAGATTTTTCCAGTAAAAGCTGATTTGAACAAAATAAGTCGAATTCTTAAGGTTAAAAAATGAAAGTGTGACATAAATTTGTACATATGAATGTTTTCATTTAATTATTTTTAGATTGGTTATTTAACCAAAATGAAAACTTTATGTATTTACATAAAGTTTTCATTTGAAACATTTGTTGTTTTCTTTGTGGTTGTTTTGTTGATCAAATACCCAAGTCTATGTCACTGATATTCCAAAATATAATTAAAGTAAAACTTAGGTTGGTAGAAGAATCACAATCGCATCACCTAAGGCAAATGTAACAAAATTATGTATATATTTCTTAATTTGCAGGGTTAAGTTTCAAACCATATTATGCCTATATTATTATTACTATGTTTTTAGACTTATATTGTGTTCCATTAACAGCAAGTCTAAACTTACATGAAATTAAAAATGCAGTAACAACTCACCAGTGGATTAGTTTTAAATTATGTCATATAGTAATTAAATGATTATTCTATGTCCTTGAGACAGTCAATAATATAAAAGTTCCCACATTATCTGGTAATAGACCTCTTAAATAAAAAGTGAATGAGTCAATTTATTTGCAATTATTACACTTTCCTGTTACACTTGCCTTTGTCGACTTTACCTTATTCCAACAAATCAAAGCTCACCCTTTACTGGGAACAACAGCAATTGCCCTGGCTAAGTCAACCTCAGACCAAAACAGTACTTTCCTGTATTTACTGTCTAAACTAATGACTTCTATTCTATTTGTTTCTCCATCAGTCCAATATAATTTGTCTGTGTACCAGTCTATTGCTATACCTGTTGGGGTAATGAGGCCTTCTGATACTATTTTAACCTGAAAACCAAAATATTACTTTAGTAATTTTTAGATATGTGGAATAAGTGTTTAGACTGCAGATTTGTAACTTTTAGACTTGGAAACTTTACGTTTACCTATAGAACATGACAAGTTTGCAACTACAATAAACAACTATAACAGATCAACTATAATAGAGTAATAAATTGAAAAAAAAAGATCATCAAAATAAAATAAAAAACTAAACTGAAACTCGATGGTCAAACATAAAAGGGATAAAAATATATATCCATATGTTTTATGTGTAGTAAATGCAAGCAAAGCTACATGCATTAGCTAGTATTGTATATTATCAAATATCAATAAGGGATAAAAACAATTCTATGGATCTTAAGAACTGAAGTTTTCTAATAATAATATATTGTCAGACTATCTCACTTTCCAGATGAACAAAGATATGTTATGCTCAACGCGACTAGTAGTTCAGCTAATCAGCGTTTCTAATATTTTCCTAATTATATAAATGAATAAATAACTAACTATAAAAATAATTAATTAATAATAAAGTCAATAATTTAATTTTAACAGACCCAACTATATACTGATCTTTATAATCTTACATATCTATATTTTATGTTGGATCTACATCAATGTCTATGATTGCCCATTAATGTGATGCTGTCCTATAGCCTTATTATAACATAGTGTAATTTTAGCTTAATACTCACTTTTTCTCCTACATATGTATCATTATACTTCATACACTGTATCAATTCCGCAGTCTGGTCAGACCAGCAAACTAAATCCTTTCTATAGTGAAAGTCAACAGCTGAACCTTGCTCTAAATCTTTAACTATAGTATTTACTTTATTTAGTCTCAGTGTGTTTACAATTCTAACATCAGATGCCGTTGAGAAGAGCAATATTGGATTACTTGTAACAGAATAATATCCTGAAAAGATAAGGTGAAATATAAAGCCTCACTAAGCATTTTCTACTGTTTGTATAATGGTGAGTGTTCTGAAGTTATTTAACCTTATTCATTCTATAACAGAACTCAACGTACAGGTTTGCAGAGTCACAACTAAATAGCATCTCATATCTTAGCTAGAATTAAGAGGTTCTCTAACTCTTACTTTTGCTGATTTGTTGAGCTGTGGAATGGTTTTCCGCTGAGAAGATCCAGATGGTGGAAAAAATATTTGTGCAGGCAAAATCAATGGTACTATTGATTATTTTTTGCTTACTGTTGATAGTTGCAGTCATTTTTTGACTGCACCATGCTTACTGTTAGGTGTGATGTGGTGACCATGCTAAATCACGATAGAAAAAAATTGCCCAAACAGGACTTAGACCACAGTTCTCAAGTACAAAGACCATCATAGTGGGTTACTTTATCCATAACATCAACTTGTGTAAATCCAGTTATTCATATGCTTAGGCTGAGATTTATAAATGCTATTTTGACTTTGCTCAACTTAATTCAAATATTACAAATTATATTATTTAATTAATATAAATGTATACAGCAAGTTACCAATTTTCTCAACTTGCACTTGTCTCTGTAATACTTAGGCAATACTTTTATTATATATTCTCTTAGGCATTTCTAATATACATTCCATTTTCTTTTTCAGCCATTTTATCTTGATTAAAATTATTGTCTATAAATCTTAACCTTAGTGACCTTCTGTTATGTTGTGTTCTGGCATGACAACAGTGACTGTCAATGAATTCTCAATTTGAAATAACTAAACTTTTGTTTAGCGTTAATACATTTTATTATAAAAATCGGGTATTTTAACTACTGTGTTTTCTTACAAAGAGAGAAGTACTTAATTGAAAACAGCATCATTAAATGTCAATGTTATTGACTAGCACTTTGTTTTGATGAAATATAAAAAAAAATAGTAACTTTAAAAGTAGATACTTTTATTTGAACACTTTATGAGTTAATGTTATATCATTTTTGGTCCTGTTATTCTAATATTAACCTATTCGTTTACTAAATATAAAAATGAATATAGAAAACGTAATGTGTTAAAGTGTATATTTAGAATACTAACCTTTTAACTGTAGGAACATTAACAAACAAAATACATAAACAACATTTTGTATTATTTTGTCAGCGTGAAGAATCCTTCTTCGCTTCGTCATAATGAAAACAATTGAATTCTTGTGTTAAGATCTCTCATCTGTTTATTTTCCTAAATGTCACTCTAAATAGTTAAAGATAAAGGCACCGGTTTAAAACAGGTCGTTGCATATCTTATATCCATGTCTAAAGTATTTCTTGAAACCTAATATTTATTTTGATCATTAGTTCTTAGAATCCTTATACTTTGAGACATTGATATCAACAAGATAAAAATCGTGTCTCAGCTTTAGGAACGACGCGCACGCGACTTTTAAAAAATATTTGACCTGTGTTGCCATGTTTAGTGTTTCACCTTAAATTTAGTGATTCAAAAAAGAAAATGGGAATTTGTAGAAGTAAGAAGTTATTGTTATTTATTGGTATTACAGACATGTTATGTACCTTTTAATTTATTAATAAAATAAAATACAAGAAATGAAAAAAAAATGTGAAAATTTCAATATTACCCAATCGCAATATTGTTGTTGATAGCAATTTCGACATATTGGAAATGATATTGACTATTTGTAATAAAAAGTTAAAGTCGATTTTATTATTGTGAGCATAAAACATTTTATTACACATATGTTTTCTTAAAAACTAATATTTTACTAGTCCTTTCCATTATTTACGATTTAAAAATAATTCGGAGATTTTAGAGGGATTTTATATTATTTTTAGAGGGGAAATTACCAATAGCTAGAAACACTCCAAGGACATTTCATTTTACACAGTAACTCTAGTTGCAGGTGTAATGTTAAGATTTATCTATACTAATATTATAAAGCTGAAGAGTTTGTTTGTTTGTTTGTTTGTTTGAACGCGCTAATCTCAGGAACTTCTACTTCGAATTGAAAAATTATTTTTGTGTTGAATAGACCATTTATCGAGGAATGCTTTAGGCTATATAACATCACGATGCAACTATTAGGAGCGAAGAAATTATGGAAAATGAGAAAAAAACGGGGTAAATTATTCATCCTTGAGAGCTTCCATTGCGTGCGCTGTGAAAACGGTTCAAGATACCAAAAATATATGTATGAAAGAATTATTCCTCTTGAAATGATCTAAAAAAATGTCCCGGACAGTATATGTCTATCTTTTAAGATTAAGTCACTAGAACCGTTTTTATGGTAAACAAATTTGGTCGAAATTAATGCATTATTTGTTAAGAGTTGTATCAACGTAATAATATTAATCTTTATCCAAATAAATGTGTTGTTGATTAAGAGTATTTAATTATGAACAAAATTGTCTTTGACATCACTTAATTTCAATGAACATCTTAGAAGATATTACAAAACCTTATATAGCAAAACAACGTTTGCCGAATCAGCTAGTTTAAAATATATATAGCTCTGAAGCTCTCATCAGTTGATTTCGGTGCTACAGGTCATCGCGTCGGTTGATGCAGAAATAGAATAAAAATAATAATATATACTTATGGTACAAACAAATTATAGCGAAATAATAAATTTGTGAAAACTACTCATACAATTTATTTTTCTCTTTTCTTATTTTTCTTTATTTCTATATTTTACTTTTTTTCTGAATAAAGATTGCCCCAGGATCAAAAATTATATGATTATGGTAAGGTTGATTAATATGCCTACCATAATCATGAAACTCTAAATCGGGATAGGAGCTGAAGACAGGAGAATGTGAAAAGAAACGTAATAGGATGATATAGGGATGTTCATTGGAAATAAATATCGATATTTTTTTCGATTTAATATATCGTATTGTTATATCAATACTTTGCGATATATCGAATAAATATATCGATATTTTTAAATATCGTAAGTAATTACATGTATTTAACTTGTCTATAATATTAAATAGGGATCAGGTTAAATATGAGTAAAAACACTTTAGAGAGAAGAAACAAATTAACTTTATTTATAAATCATACGAAAATGAATTCAAGGCCATACGACTCAAAAGCCATGTTTAGCATCTGCACGGAATGAATTGTAGGTTTTTCTTTTCTGCCATACAAATATGAAAGATTTATAAATCCCAGTATTTTTTCTCTAAGCCTTGCAAAAACAAAATTTTATTTACCATTTTGGCTTGCAATCTGCTTCTCTGCTGTGTAAGAACCTGTATGGCTTTTAAGAAAAGTCGTTCAGATGGAACTGAGCTAGCCAAAACAAGTGACCATAGACACCACAGATTATTTTTTTTGTTGTAAAAAAAAATAGAAAAGGTGGCGTTTGGATAGTCCCAATACTGCCACCACCATAGATTATAAAAGTTTTGCTACTAGTGCTTCCCTCGCGGAGAGTATCTCATGTCTGCGTTTCGTTATTGGAAAGGCTAGTTTTCAATAATCCGGGGTATTTCGTGTTATTTTTACTCAAATTGTGAATATTGCAGATTTAAAGGAATAAGTAGATATAAAGAAAAAAAAAATTGTGACACGATATTTGGTATATCGGATGAAATATATTGATATTATATTCGATACTAGATGATTCGATAATATCGGATTGAAGCGATATATCGCGTAAATGTATCGATAATTCAATAAATATCGATATATATCGCCCACTATTAGGATGATACCAATCATGTTTTATGAAAAAAAAAATGTGTTTGTCCAGTTCACATGCGGTAATAATAAAACTGTATAAAGTATTCTAACTGGTTACTTGCGATTAAAGAAGCCTTATCCTAGACTTCGGTCTGTAAAAAATATTCTATCTCATCTTTTTGCAGGGTTACATTTGTTGATGTTCGTCACTTTTTAATGTCGAATTCTCGTTTCACCTAGTTTCGGGTCACAACGAATTTTAAAATGTTTCACTAAAAAGACGCCCACAAAAGCATAAACCTTCTAAAGATGACACTCTATCGGGCGTTTTATATTAATATATTTCCGATTTAAAATACAATTAGGCAACTATGCGTTCCTGTATTATCTTTTATCATTAAACTAAACATAATTACTAGGGAAAGAGTAGATCACGTTATATACAAATGAAAATGCCCAAAATATGGAACGAAATCGGCAAAAGGTAGCAAAATACCTACCATCAAACATCAAATTGAAATAAATTAATACTATACCAGAAACGATGACGTTAACTGTGACACAATACCGGTCTAACCGGGACTAATGACACGTAAAGGACAATAGGCCGAACCAGCAGCAGTCGAGACGCCCTCGCACCGCCTAATGCTGCATGCCGGGAGAATCCCGGATATACTGGGACGTATGGTAAACCAAGGTATAATAAAAAGGCAGTCCTTAAGAGCAGGTCGAGGGTGCTGGGCTGAATACTGCTGCAAAAGGTATGATTAATTTCTGAAAGTATCTACCAAATATCTTCATTAGTTTTATATTAGTTCATTTCTATAACAATTAATCTTTTATTACTTATAGATAGCCACAGATTCTACCATCATGAATAATAAAGATAATTTAAATAATTTCGAACCATTAACTACATGAGTGAATTGATTCACATTGCATGATACATTTTGGCTTGTGAGAACCGCAAGTGCTGTGATATCGGTAATATTTAAGCGGTTTTCGTGAAATAAGCACTAACCATTTCGGTGCTTCGCTTCAGCCAAATGTGGACGCATTTGCGATCACTATGTAGGCTTTGAACAGGGTAACCGTTAGATTTAATCATGAGATAATAACTTTCTATAATCCTTTTACCTTTCGGTATTCAACAGAACAAACATATGGATAGGTATTTTGGATAATGGTAGTCTGTTTTATAAACCCCCGATGCAAAAAGAGATATCACAATGTTTATACATATATCTGTGGATCCATGTATTTGCCTTTCTGTGGCATCATAGCTCACAAAATGTAGTCAAAATGTTAATTTCGTTATTCTGTAACCATGATTAAACCCTTCTAAACATTAAGGAGTCATAAATGTGTATGCAATTGAAGATTCCTTAGTGTTGAAAACACAGATGGGCAAAATTTAATCATATTAATGATGACAAATGCAATATGTAATCGTAATCGTTTTTCTTTAATCTCATTACGTTTTGTTCTCGCGTAGGAACGAAGAGATACGTAATATGGTTGGTTTAAAAGATAGTGTCATCGATAGCATGTACAAGAGCTTGCTTCGATGGTTCGGGCACGTGGAGAGGATGAATGATGAAGGGATAACAAAGAAGATGTACAATATTAATGTGAGTGCAAGTACAAGTAGAGCTCAACCGAGACTTACCTACACATCTATAGTAATATTATAAAGCGGAAGAGTTTGTTTGTTTGTTTGAACGCGCTAATCTCAGGAACTACTGGTTCGAATTGAAAAATTCTTTTTGAGTTGAATAGACCATTTATCGAGGAAGGCTTTGGGTTATATAACATCACGATGCAATTATTAGGAGCGAAGAAATAATGGAAAATGTGAAAAAAACGGGTAAAATTATTCATCCTTGAGGGCTTCCATTGCGTGCGCTGCAAAAACGGTTCAAGATACCAAAAATATATGTAAGAAAGAATTATTCCTCTTGAAATGATCTAAAAAAATGTCCGCGACAGTATATGTTTATCTTTTAAGATTAAGTCACTAGAACCGTTTTTATGGTAAACAAATTTGGTCGAAATTAATGCATTATTTGTTAAGAGTTGTATCAACGTAATAATATTAATCTTTATCCAAATAAATGTGTCGTTGATTAAGAGTATTTAATTGTGAACAAAATTGTCTTTGACATCACTTAATTTCAATGAACATCTTAGAAGATATTACAAAACCTTATATAGCAAAACAACGTTTGCCGGATCAGCTAGTCTATAGTATAAAAATGATTCGCAAAATGTCTTGATAAGCGCGAAACTCGAGTACGGCTGAACCGATTTGGCTGATTTCTTTTTTTTTGTTGTGTTTGATGAAGTCTGAGGAAGGTTATTACGGAGAGAAAAATTTTAAAAATTCCCTGCAACTGTCTAAAAATAACACATTTCTGTATTCTCATACAAAAAATTCGTTATAAGTCATTTTGAACTTTAACACCATACCATAAAGTTTAAATGTCAGTGGATGGGTTCCGGGAAGGCAAAACAATCGAGTGACGTATAAATATTAATGTCAGTATTTGTCAATTTTTATACATATAGCATTAAGGCCAGGTTCCTTCAAACAATTTTCAAAAAAATCTGACGGGGAAGCTATTAACATTAAAAAAAACAATGTGACTTTGTTTTAGAGAAATAGGGCAGAACAAAGTCTGCTGGGACAGCTAGTACTAAATAAAAAGAGTTCTGATGGAGTAATTAGTGTCAAAAGTACGCGTAATCGTCAAGAGTGCATGAAGAGTCTACTGAATGTTAAGGAAGCGAAAGAGGTTTGAAATAATTAAAAAGTAATATAAATACTTATTCAGCAAGCTCTCCCTTGGATTAAGATGGCTTTATATTATTTGAAGATAAAGAAGATTCCTCTGCTTGAAGTGAAGTAAGCTACACGAGGTTAGAGGACTCCGATCTCATATCATTATTCAAGAGGCAATTTAATTCGGCTCTTTACAAATTACGGGCGCTCGGCACTCCATTACCTCCCGCCTATCTGTGTAATAGCATCCGCGACGGTTAAATCACCTTATGAATGGAAGAGCCTACAAATTTTTCAACATGCTCCCTATATTTCTGAAGACTTGAGAGCTATTCATTACATTCGCCATTAAAGCTCGCGGTACTTATATTTTGTAATACTGAAAATCAAATATAGATTCGTTTACATTCAGTTTTATTAAAAGTAACTATTTCAGTACAATAATAATTAATCCTCAAGCTACTGACTAAACTAGACTAGACTAGACTAGATTAGACTAAAGGACGGACGACAGACGAGGAGTGCTACAACCTAAACTGGTCCCAGCGGCAAACGAGCGAAAGGCAGACCGTTTATGCACTTGTCTGATGATATCAGATCGATAACTCGTTCGGGAACTGTTTTTCGCTAGAGTTTTGACATGGGATGTTTTAACCTATTAACCGGGGAATTAGCTATTGCTCAACTCGTTTCAGAATGTGGACTTTTTGTTCGCAGCGATAAGTAATATCACACCTAGTGATGAAAATGCCCGGGAATTTTCCCAAAGTGCCCAAAAACTTCCTTGGGAATATTCCCGGGAATTTACGAAATGTTCTCGGAAGTTTTGGGCACTTTGGGAAAATTCCCGGGCATTTTCATCACTAATTACACCTCAAATAATAAAAGAATATCGTTTTTAACTTATGGTTGTATTTATTTTGATAAAATATTTAATATATTACGATTAATTTTCATTACGAAAAATGCCGTCATGCCCATTGCAGTAGGCTTTTATGTATGACGAAATATTTCGTCATACCCAGTTAACAGGTTAAGTGGGTTGTGAACAATGTCCTTCTATGTCAGCCACACGATAGCAACGTTCCAGTTTTCCTTAGGCGATGGTGCCACTTATCACCATATGGGCTGTCAGCCTCTTTATCAATAAATTAAAAAAAAGTATTTACACATAATAACATTGAAAGAAATAAATAAAATACATTTATTCGTTATCAAATAAAACATACGAAACAAATTACTGCAACTACAAACTAATTACATGTAGCTTAATGCAACAATGCTTCGTATATGGGAAATATATGTATGAACAAGTTACAATTATGCGTAAAATAAATTATTGCCCACTATATTGGCAATGACTGTCTTGTATTTACCTATAGATTGCAGCTTCGGTTAAATTGTCTTAAACAGATTAACAGGAGATAGCAATTAATTAATACAGAGCATATCAATAATCCCGGTCACTGCTTCTCAAACTTTATTAACACTGGACATTTAGACTTAAAATTATTGTCTTCCTGAACCGATAAATATTTTGTTTTTTTGTTTTCGGAATATCTAAGGCCAGAGATATTTTGAAATTTTTTTAGATTATTTTCGATATACTATATGCTATGCATTTACATTGATATCTGTAATGAAACTTCTTTCCATTAGGTATGAAGACGGAAAAGCATTTAAAAACTTTTTCGCGGTATGTCATAACATAGGATAAGTAACAGATATATATTTTTGAAGTCAGAATAGCTGATATGCTTTTCTAAATTGTACCTATCGTGAACCTTAGCTTGCATCTTCTCGACATCCAATTGGTTTTTTCGTTCACGTGGACCCCTAACTTGTCGTTGTCGACCCCCGAGGTTAAATATAGACCACTTTGAGAATGAATGTACTAAATTAACAGTTGTGTGGTAGCAGTGCGAAGGTATACTACTAAATTTGACCAAGATACCAATGTACTATACATGGTACAAAATCCGTTCGTTATAATGAAAATAATCAGTTCGTACCTATACATATAAAAATTAAACTCCTTTTCTTTCAAGATCAATTTAATACCCACAGTATTCAGTTCCCATCCTGGGCTATTAAAGTTGGCAGGGGATTATAACATTGGTGGTTTAGATAAAAAAAAAAATTGACACTGATTTGTTATCCCACTAGCGGTGAAAATCATCAAAATTATTTCGTTTTTTTTTTATTCAACAAACAAGTTATTTTGATGTATTTCTAGCTAATTTATTTCACTTTGATTGTCCTGGGACACTTGTGATATTATGTCCCAGATTCCAGATTGGGAAACCCTGATCCAGGTAATGGCCTTTGACGAAATTAATAACAATCACAAAAGATAGGCTATAAGAGTCGCTTCAAACGACTTCGTATTATATTAATTGGGTAATGAAATTAATTTCCTTCATTAAATTTACATATTTTACCGATGAATGGGTGCCTCTTTGAGTTATTTTAGCTTTACACGTTAATTAATTAAGATCCTTTGAGCAGCTTGCTATTTATATATACAATCTTTTTTCCTTTCCAATAACATTTTTCGCAGAATAATCATTTATTTTGTAGGAAATATAAATATCATTTTCTTAGTTCTTCTATAAAAACTAACCCCTGTCAATGACTTCGTCTGCGTTAGTGACACTGAAATATTACTTTTTTATATTCCGGGGAAAATTCTACATAAGAATATCAGGACCGCTGTAGGGACAGTGACTCCGGTGTGTCAGACTCCTACTGACTAAAAACTTCAAGGGTGTCTCTCTAATCGCTACACCCGGGCCTGGGAAAATAAATTCATCCAGACGCCCGGGGAGCTTAAAATCTTCTCGGGGGCTACCTCTTTGGAAAGGGTAAGAGTAAAGAGCCCACACCTCCAAAAGTTTTCTCTCAGGCGGCGCGCCGGTCACTGCGTACTGCCTCGCTCTCTTTCGAGTAGCAGATTCCCTGAATTCTACTACCCAGCTAACATTGAAATACTCCAATTTAAGTTTGAAATTACTAGTGATTTATCAATAAAACATATTAATAATGCTATGTTAGACCACGCGGACCGAGTTTAAATTATGACTATACGTGTGAAAAAGAGACAAAGCTAAAAACGGGCACGCCCCCTGTTAAAATTTGTTGCATGTCTACTCACGTTGGAAAATAAATTTAAATGGGATAGTATATAGCCAGTGTCCATGTGAACTTTAATTCTAAATATTGGGCAATTTTTTGAAATCGAATTGATAATATCTGAAATTAATTACATCCTATATTAAGACATAAACATTTATTATGTACAAAATTAGAAATTTAAACGGTAGTGTAGTAAATCTGCCATTTATATGTGGCGAAAATTTCTTATATCTGCTCGGAAGAAACCGCTTCAGCATTCATGATGCGAACAGTTAAGGAGTGGAACATGCTCCCTGCGTACATATATATATCCACGTTCTTATGATTTAGGAGCCTTAAGAAAATAGTGAATAGTTACGCAAGCACGTTCCATCATTAGCCTCATCATCAAGTTGACCAGTGAGCTTTAATAACCAGGTATAATAATAATAATAATAATAATTTTATTGGATCAAAAATTTACATTATATAATTTAATTTACGTTGACGCCTGCACTAGTCGTGAGACTGTATCGCAGACGTCAGCGCCCACCATTACAGAGAATACAAATAATTACAAAAATATATAAAAATATACAGACATGTTGTGTATAGGTGTGTTATGTGTAGACAACGGTGAGTAAAGAGTGTTGTGTGTGAGTGCTGATTATATATAAGTATTTAAAAGATTTTCAGTTTCTAAATAATCAAACTGCAACAGGTAATCCCTGACTTTGATTTTAAGGTATGAATGAGAACAAACTTTTGCTTGTAGATAAACTAATAAATCTTTGGTAAAACCAATTTTATTGTCGAATTTCCACCGCAAATGTGACATGTATATATAAATTCGAACGTTGAATTAACGCGAATATTTTAAACGGAAATGAGTATGAAAATGTACGCATTTGTCATAATCATAATGATTTCCGTTGGTTCGGAGTCGCGCGTTGGCCGGATACGACCGAATGAACCGATTTTGACTCATTATTATGTGAATTGACTAACTTCTGCCTCCGAATTCATCTGCCTTGGCCTTTTAAATACTTTCGTTTATATCAAAATGTATGAGTTTATGAGGAATATGTCGGTATAAAAAGCTTTACTTTTAGTAAAAAAATAAATCATTCAATCTCTTTAAGGCTATGGTAACGAATATATTAGGAAGTAAATTGTTTGGTTCTATTTATAGTCAATTCTCAGTTTCATCTCATTTTCAAGTCAGTTTTGATATTTTCGATACTGAGATATGAATGAAACTAGACATTAAACGCTGTTAAGAGACGAGTATTGTTTCATTGTCTTCGGTATAAAATGTACTAAGTATTCATTATAAACACTTTCGATGTTTCGACCGGTTACACAAGTCATGGTCGCGAGTAGACTGACGCGCCGCGGAGCCGTTGGGGGTGGAAAGCTATTCTTCTACCCTCTTTTGTTTTTGATAATTTGAATAATCACGACACACAACACTTAGAGTATCCTCATTTTTACATTGCGATATAGTTTTCTAATCACTGGGTTCCACGCCGGTGACACCTTAAAGTCATCATCTCGATTAAGAATTTTTTGCTTCTTAATTTTAATCGCTTCTCGAATCAGTCATAACTCATATGTAATAGAAAATATATCTGGAGAGGAATATGGTTTATGTAGCTCTGTCCATTGATTGGGTCCTTCATTGAGCAGGTGTTCCGCTAAGGTTGATCTATGCACATCCTGGTTCATGTCTGCAGCTATTGTTTTTTGACCTGCTTTGAAATTAATCATTTTGTTCGGCGTATATATGAAGATCCACAACTGCAATCAACCCTGTATAAGCCTGGAGTCTGATACAGTATCAAGTCCTTGGATGTGCGTAGGTAAGTTCTATGGGCACAAGGCTCGTTAAAGTTTTTAGAATGAATACAAAACGCTAGTTTAAAATGTGTTAATGTACTAGGCAATCTCAAAAGATGTCTTAGTTAAACAAATACATATTATAATTTTATAGGTCGTTTTTGTACTATTTATATGCTGAAAATTTTATCAGCATGACGTGTTTTCGGGTACAAAACTCACGTAAAGCGTAATTATTGGGATGCTCGTTAGATGAGGGGCACTTGGCTCTTGTTTGGGCAGTGTGGCCGCTATTAAGCGTAGTGCAAGCTTGCGAATTTGATAAACAAATAAAATTATTCAAATTTGGTAGATATAAGTTTCAAGATTTATTAAAAACATTGAAAATTCGCAAATAAGGATACCTCATAGAAACATCATGTCATTAGCTGTAATTTCAATGAATTACGGGGCTTAGGTAATCAAGATTTATAAACTTTTTTACAATCAAATATAAAACAAGAATGTTTTGGCTTTTTAACAAATTATTTTCGACTGTCGATTACCTTGACTTGCAGTTTATAACGTAAACTTATTTTATCAACCAAACATTGATCGTGTTGTTTGTTTTTACGTATCATTTTCTTGTTGTTCAATAATTTATTTGATTGATATTATATTGCATCTTGTAACAAGGGGGTTATCCTTGGATCGAGACAGACAGACAGAGATTTCAGACAGACCGCCGCGCAAGCGTAGTGTTCCGTCCGCCTCTCGTGTTGCGCGCGTTTTTTTTCTCTGTAATTTTTACGTGTGTAGCTTTAATTATGTGTGTCAATAAACGAATCGATAACAAAGGTACCCCGTTTCAATTTATATCCCTTAGAGTCGTATTTATAACGATTTTGTTATTAGTTATATGTCTAATATTGTAATATTATGCTTTATTTCGTCTGAAACACGAATATAACAATTCGAGCAGTATTCTATGCGACACTGGTCGCCGTTCTTATATAACGAGCATAAATTTGTGAGAAACAGGCCAAACGGTCAGAGGGGTAGGTATAGAAATAACAAACCCCAGTTCATATTAAAATGTTTTTAGTACTCGGTCGTTAGACACGTCTGAGCGATAAAGGATGACAAAGCGCGATTACATCTGCTGTAAACTCTGAACAAATTACGCTAGCTGAAATCAGCTTTATTATAATCGTAAACTATTATAATTTTAATTATACGGTAGAGATAAAGTCACTGTTAAATTAATTTATTTTTAGAACAAACTTCGTTAATACATGATACTAGTGATACCATGGATAGTATTTATTTCGTATAAATTGTAGGGGAATTATCAGTTAGAGATGAAATGGCAGGAATTAGTCAAAAGAGCGAACGAATCAAAATGAAAATTGTATAAAACAAAAACGTTTTCAATAAACAAACAAAAGAGGTTAGTATTTGTATTGGTAGCGGGAATATTAGTGAATATTTGTTTTCGTTTGCAATTTACAATAAACTGGCATATAAATTGTGCTATTACCATCGATTTCTAAAAGACAATTTTCACTTATACAAAGACAAAATATCGGTTACGAGACGTCAACTTACAAATTAAAATGATTTGCTTACTTACAATTACCTACGCGAAATCAAGTTTGTTACGCATAAGTAGCAAATAATAAATAGGAATTAAAAAATGATCTTTTAAATCTTTGATTTTTACATAGTAATAATATTTATTATATAGACCTCGTACACGAGATAACCAGCATGTGGGATGTAGATTCTACGATTAATGTCCCGATAGTCGTATCGAGTAATGGGCTGATCGCAAAGAGCCTCGATTACCAGCTTAAGAGGCTCTCGCTTGGTTGTTGGATCAAGGGCCGGATACAGAAGGCAGTTCTACTCGATACGGCACGCATTGTTAGGAGGTTCCTCACTCTGAGCTCCTAATTACCGGTGGCTTGGGCCTTAGGCCTCGCCCCTGTAGGTCTACATGTTTTTATATTTTAAAATATATATCATCTTTTCATATGTATTTATTTTAAAATTTAAAAATATTGTATTTATAATGAATAAAGAGAATAATAATAATATATTATCACGCTATGTGCCTTTCATGTAGGTCTATATGTTTTTATATTTTAAAATTTATATGTTATCTTTTTATATGTATTTATTTAATAATGTAATAATATTGTAATTATGTTGAATAAAGTATTATTATATTACTAAAATAATTATATATCGTCTCGCTATATATTTCAGAGATATATTAGGGGATGTATCCACCTTGCGTTTATTTGTGGTTCCTATTATGTGACTGGCCAGTAGCGCAGCTGATCGCTGTTCCAGGGACGCTTATATATGACGTTTCCGTTTGATGCCATGCGAGTTTGCTGACAATTTTATAACAATAGATTTTTTTTAGCTTGACTCGACTCAGTGACTACACCACACCTGATGTTAAGTATAGTGCAGTCCAAAAAACAACAATGCCCAAACGCAATCGCATCCTGGGCCGCCACGTGCTACACCCAGGAGAGGTTCCAGATATCTCTGCCAATAAAGTACTACAGTTCTTTAAAACTATAGGCCTTGACAGAGAACCATAGATGGTAGGTGACGGTCACAATAGATCTTTTAGGTCGCAGTGATACAGGCTGAATTAGACTGTATATCCCCACATTGCATAATAATAATAATAATAGTGCAGTATAGCATGTAGGCGTAACCCGATACGCTCTTGTCGCCCTAAGGGTCGTTAGGGTGTTACGAGACGTGCGGGGTAAGAGGATGCGCGCGCGCACGGGACGCTTGTAAGTTAGTCGACTACCGAGACCCAAGGCGGGAGTACGTGCGTGTACGTCGCAGTTCGGTGTGCCTTAAAGTGCAAATAAACTGTAAAACGCCAAATTCGTATCTTACTATAACCACACCCACGACCACCGGTCATAGCAGTCCAAAAAACAACAAGGACTGTCAACAGTCAAGTAAAACCCATAGGTAATTGCAGCCGCTAAACGTAAAGGACCCTATACCTTAGGGACGGTCGGTACATGCTCACTGGAAGACCATTGCACAGCCCAATGACACGGCTAAAGTAAGAGGTAGAGAACTTTGTCATAATAATAAACTGGTAGATGAATTATTATTAACTAGCTGTCCCGGCACACCTTGTTCTGCCCTATATCTCTAAAACAAAGTCACATTGTTTTTTTTTTTAATGTTAACAGCTTCCCGGTCAGATTTTATTCTGCCAAAACCTATTGGCCTATCGGCTGTTTTTTTTTAATTGTTTGAAGGAACCTGGCCTTAATGCTATATGTATAAAAATTGACAAATATTGACATTAATATTTATACGTCACTCAATTGTTTTGCCTTCCCGGAACCCGTCCACTGACATTTAAACTTTATGGTATGGTGTTAAAGTTCAAATTGACTTTTAAATATAAAAACGAATTTTTTGTATGAGAATATAGAAAAGTGTTGTTTTTAGACTTTTTCAGACAATTTTTTAAATTTTTCTCTCCGTAATAACCTTCCCCAGACTTAAAAAAACACAAAAAAAATCAGCCAAACCGGTTCAGCCGTTCTCGAGTTTCGTGCTTATCAACACATTTAGCGATTCATTTTTATATATAAGAAGAAGATTAGTGCAAAATAAATTAATCTCCACTCAATTTTTCGCGAGGAATCGATATTTTTATAGTGTAAAACTAGTCTTACAATAATGATGTGGCTGTTCGGATAGTGGCTACACGATCGCATTACAGGAAATGGTTAATTAAAATATCTACGGCGTGGAGCGTGTACCCGAACTGAAAATCATTTTGGCGAATGGAGCAGTGAAAGAATAAACGAGGTGTGCATTGAATGAAACTGGTGCGTAATGCGTATTATGTAAATGTGGATTGTATTTTAATATGCTCGTATTGAATCCTTTTAAATTTACTTTAAAAACTTTACAATGCATATAAAATCTTACATAATGAATATTTAGTTTGTCTGTGAGTATATGAGATTGTTTTTATTTCTTTGATACGGATTTGACAATTCTAGAACGTACAATATCGTAATAGAAAAGCGATGTTTATAACATACAAAATAAATGATATTACATTACTATGCTATATCCTTTTCAGGGTGAACTGATATATAAAATACATGAGGTGTATGAGATCGGATTTGATATGTGGATGAGTATTTTTATGGTATGTATAAATTACTTATAATATTCTTTTTTCCCTCTATTGTAAACTAGCGTTAAATATTATTTATGGTGCATGTTGTAGCGCTATAATTGTGGGTGCATTCATATATTCTATTTCGTTTACTTTCTCTCTTTATTATCTTTTTCAATGTCACATATGTTGGGTACCTTTTAATATAAAATAAAATGAGCAAAATCAGTTAATTTATCATAATATTTCCTATCTAGAACATTTATATTATCATTAATTGTGAAAATTCTATTTAAAGTTAAAAAATAAAAAGTTCAATAAATAAATAACAGGTGTGATACATTTTTAAAAACAGCATAAAAAGAGCAGTTTTTTTAATGGGACAAACTAACTATAGTACATATTTTTTAAGATATTGTCATTTGAACTTTAATACATTTTTATACCGAATGATTTTGATTAACAATTTTCACGTGTAACTTTATATATAATAAAAATAATTAAATTATAAAAGTAATACCATACATTCATAATTTATCTGTGAATAAAATAATAAGCAATTAACCCTTTGGATGTATGTAAATTTTTAGAAAAATTAAATTTTTAAAGCAATTAATGATTTTTCAAAAATCCCTTTTTTTTTCTAAACCAGCGAGAATTAGGTAACCATGTCTGCGGCAGTTTATAGAGCCCTTCTCCTCTATTAGTTCTGTAGCTTTGGGCTTCGACTTACGGGACACCATGTAAATTATAGTTTATTTACAGTATTTTATTTTATATTTTTTAAGTATGGGATATTTTTGAAATGGTAGGGAAATTGCCCAAACTGGGACGTGACCAGAGTACACAAGTTTTAAAACCGTCATAGTGACTGTCTTGCCTGTCGCGTTTCGGGATCAGCTTGTGTACATCCAGTTGTTTATTTACCTAGAGACTTTCAGTCGTGGTATATGTGGGCCGACATAGCGATGGCGACTGTCAACAGTTCTTCGTCCATTGGCGGTTGTTACCGTTTTTAGACTACACTGTATCCTCTATCAGGGGCAATGTGATCACTTTATCGACCCAGTATACGAAGTCAACTCTAGAGACTATTTAAAAGTGACATAGATAATGATAAATAACTAAATGTATTTGACTGAACTAACTAATACATTTTTTCCGATCATGCATACCTCGTAATGTGACAGTATTGCCTCTGGAGGTTTGTGGAAGTTTCCGGTGCAGTATCGCAAGTGGGAAGTAGCGAACTTTGCGTAGTAACATACTCGTAGCAACTTCGATCTACTTTCTTCAGACAGTGTTGCCTATTAATGAGCTTACCCTTAAAATGGGGTTCCTATACGTGGAAAGAGATATTTTCTGACCACGATTTTCTGGGTGTTTAAATCAGCTAATTTTAGTCAAAAGTAATAGAAATTGCTAAATTTCATCCATATTTTGTAATAGTAATAATATATCGTAAGCTATATTCTTTTCGGGGTGAGCAGAGATACATTAGTGGCTGTATCCACTTTGCCCTTATATGTCGTGTCCAACATGACCAGTAGCGCAGCTGACTGCAGTTCTCTAGGTGATGACACACAGGATTTTTCTACGAGATGCTATGCGGGTTTCCTCGCAATGTTTTCCTTTACCGGCGAGCATATGGTGTATAAATCTGTACTTAATCTGGAAAAATCCAGAAATACGTGCCGGGGTATGAACCTGCAACCACTCGTATTCTCGCGCATGGATTCCGGTCCCTTTTCCACTAGGCCACTAGATCCACAATAGGTAAATTTCTAATATTGATAATTATGATAGTAAGGTAAGTTTAAGGATGATTGATAATGTTTTATATTCATTTTAGCTACATTTATATGCATATGTTTGTGTTTTTGTATGTAACTTATATGTATTTTTGATAAACCATAAGTTTTTAACGAAATACTAATTTCGTCATCATTGATGATTCAGGCAATAAAAATTATAAGCTTTTCTTGAATTTGTTTTAATATGATTTTAACATACTTTCAGTGGTTTTTTGAGCAGGGTTGGTAACACTGCCTTACGATTCACTATCGAAACTGGAATGTTAGATTGAGTATATTTGAGTAGAAAGAGTATATTTATTAAATTTTCAAGTCTCCATCGCTGTTAACCAGAACGAGTCAGTATCCTGCTTTAGTTGCATATTACTTATCGTCGGGTGAAAGGCTATTTGGTTTAAGCGACATTTTTTTGATGATATAGTAATATATGTATATATTTTTGATATCAGCGTTTTTTACCGATTCCAAAAATATATATTACTATATCATTAAAAAATATCGCTTAAACCAAATAGCCTTTCACCCGACGATATAGTTAGTGGTTTATGTTGATGGGATAAAGAGGGATAATTTGGAAATTGCAAATAAAAGGTGTAAGTTGTAACCACTGACCGCTAGATGGCGGTATAAGTGATGCGCGTCCTATTCAATGTCAATGACCTTAGTTACAGTGAATAATTGCAAAATAGACATTTTCAGAAATACTCCAGCGGTTTTGTAGCTGTCACTGCTGTCAGTATGCATGACTGAAGTTACGGAATTTGTGGTTTCGCATCTCGCTGACGTTAGTAAATTTATAGTTAGCCTACTGTTAGGGCGGCTTGCGCGATCGCATTAAAACGAGTTTCAAACCAGATTTAGGATTAAAGGAGGAGCTTTTTGGTTGTCGGACTTGCACCGACTAAAACCCCCGGGGTCACACAGCGCTCTCGCCTGGATAAGTTGGGCGGCACGCTCCCTCAAGCGCATCGCCGCGCAGCGTATATCAAGTTGGGTCAACAGAACCCAACACAACACAACACAACCCAACACAACACAACACAACACAACACAACCCAACTCAACACAACACAACCTAACTTGGGCAAATAAAAGCTGTTGTTCACAAAGTGTTGGATATATCAGAAACCGTTATCCTCCAGTGAACATTGTCCAGTGAACAAATTAAATGAAATTTGCTGCAGGGTTGTTTTTGTGTTAATTTCTATTTTACTTAATTTAATGTAAATGTAAAATAAAAAAACCTTTTAGTAATAAATTTAAATGTACATTTAGTTTTAAATTTAATAATTTAATCATATTTTTTAATCTAAATTTTAAAAAATGTCTTCTACAAATTAAGTAGCACTGATTGTTTGATTAATTGATATTATGTTTCAACAACATATAAAGTAAAATCAAATGAATTGATTACAACAGTGGTGGTGACCTTCGATGAATACCTCCGATTAAAAAGTTTCGGAACCGAAGTCGGAACCGAAGGTGTAATAACGATCGGAAGTTCCGACTTATCGGAGTTGGAGTCGAAGCTCCGTAACATCCCTGCTTCAGAGTAACGCGTTTCGCTATCTGCTCGTGTATACCCAGTTTATCAGTATATTCTCACAACAGGTAGTTGGATCCGTTCTTAAACAGTAAAAAGCTTTTGAAACCATCAGTAATGTAGTAATTGGGAAGATCAATTTATGAATAATCCTATTCTAAATGACGGACTTAAGGTAATTTGTATCGACTAAGTAAAACCAGTGTATTATTTTTAAGATTAGAATATTATTAGTTAAAATATATTTTGGAAACGAAATTTTTCAATAATTTTTTTATCCTGATTCTGCATAGTGACACATCACTTGCTGGTAAGCTTGGTGTAGTCCAAAAACTACTGCAAATATCAACAGTAAAGAAAAACAATTGATAGTCTCAGTGACCACGCCGGCCCACACAAATATCTCTCACATATAGTTTAAAGGAGAGAATATCACAGAACGGAGGAAACACGATTACCGAAAAACCATTCCACAGCTCAACTACTCGTCAAAAGTAAGAGTTAGAGAACCTCTTAGTCTTAGCCGGGATGTGAGCTACCGTATAAGCTGTGACTCAGCAAACCTGCGCACGTGGATCTTTTATGGAAAGAACAGGGTGGAACTAAGTTAAATTGCTCTTTAGAAGACTCGGAATATGATTACGAGGCATTATTCTTCTGGCCATCTTTTGCAGATACTCGCGAATCCTTTCCGGCCAGCTTTCACAGCTCCTCGCGAATTATTTTCAGCTGTTACCTTGCCAGCAGGTGCCCCACGCTGTGTTTGCTGATTTACAGTTTCCACTCAAGAACTCGCCTGCTCCAACTATCATCATTTCTTCGGCATACGTGGCTTGCCCACTGCCACTTAGCTTGTTAAGAAGGAGATCCCTGTCGATAACTGTGTTTCTCTGTCAGATAACTTCATTTTGGATTTTATTGTCTAGAGAGATGTCCAACAGAGCTCGTTCCATCGTACGCTAAGCGACATTAAATTGGTGGAGCTGCTCAACCGTTTCTGTCCTCATCTCAGCTCCATAGGTAATAACTGATAGAATACATTTATTTAAGACTATAGTATTTAGGCATTGTGGAATAGACGAGGATATGAATGAGCAATAGACTTTTGGAATGAAAAGTATTAATTTTGCAATATTAAAGATGTATCTTTGGCATTTTAAGGATATATTAATCAAGAGCGTACCTAAGGAGGCAAAGGGAGGCAGATCTTCTTCCCTGGATTTTGTACATCCCACTACTATCTAGTGTTGTTGATAAAAGTTCTTATATTGTAATACAATATAATATGCGGCATACATTAATTTTTACAAACCGCGCAGCAGGCTTGTTCTACTCGCAAGAAGACGCCAGCCGCACTTGCCTGCCGGCCGACTGTGTCTGGAAATCTGTTAACGGAAGACGACATAAAACGTTTTGCAGAATATTACCGAAAATTAATTTTAAAATAGCTATCCTATATTAATTAAGAATTTAAATAAAAAAATACCTGTTTTATGCTTAATTATTTGACTGAGACATACAAAGAATTAGGATATCCTGCCGATTATTTCCTTATATACTTAATGTTCACTGTAGGTATAGTGTGTAAGGCTGGAAGACTTGGCTTGATAATGTATAATTTGTCCTCCCCTGGGTACGCTCATGACATTAATTATTGTTTCATGCCAATATTTAGTATTCAGTGACGGCACTTTACGGTCGGCCTGCCGTGAGTGGATTAGGCAGGTAACATTGTAGCACAATACAATTTTCCGCTTCGTTGAAATTGCTATAAAGTTTAGTCGCTTGTTTTCGAAACACAGTTTGACAAATATTTTAAATTTATTAAATTTATATAATAATATTTTTGAAAACCAAACAGTGAATACATAATCTGAATTATAGGGTTTATTAATAAGAACGTATTTTTTCAAGAAAGTTTGAGTGATCAGCTAAAATTGTATTAGGTAATCGGTTTATTGTGAAGGCGAGTATTATACAAAAGCATCTCATATTTTCACTCTCATTATGACATAAACCCTAAATTGTTTTCTTTCTATATAAATTAAGATTATATTAATATTTAATTTTTACCCAAAAATACTTTCCACTTTCAGACCCCGATTGGGTCCATAAACTTTTATATTATTATTAATTAGATGTTTTGTCGTGATCATTCATTAAATAGTTAAAATAGGAATGTATAAATATATATAATAGGTATATAATTGAATTTTATGCGTATATTGTTTACAAACGCTGTTCGATAACCCATTAACAGCTAACATATTGATAAAATAAATCCTGGCTCGTTTGAACCAGTTAAAACGTATGTAATTTCTATAAAGGAAAGGCCAAATAAATAACTTTTTTATGCTATTTTTCCTGCGATCAATCTTGGAGAACCGATAATCAGACGTGTTGAGTGCTACGAGGGACTCACACCGGTCTGTCGTGTTTCGGGATCAGTTTGTGATGACGTAGGAAATGGTAGAGTCATGGTGGGCCGGTATAGTGACTGCCTTCTCGTCCTTTGGACTTGCTTAGACTATGCTGTATTTTACATCAGGTCTCCTGTAGTCACTTCATAGAGTTGGTATTATAAATAAAGTATTTAAGAATGAAGACAACTGTGTCTCCTTGTCATGTTACAAAAATTGCTTATTGCTAAATAAAATTACAGTTAGTTTCATTCTTGGTTATAAGTAGTACGTTTGGATGGCTTATTAGTATTATATAGTACATTAATAAATTAATAAAGATATAAACTAAATTTAACATAGCTAACTTAATCCAACGAAGGCAATTTGCAAAATGGTAACTGTCCATTTTCATGAGTTAGTGCTAAAACGTTAATTATATATTAAATAACATCTGTGAGATACCCTGACTCTCGCAACCCATTGTGATTCGTTTAATAAACAGAACGGCGTGAGGTTGCGACAGTGCTAACGAGATCAAAGTATTTGCGAAGGACGCTTAAATTAACGTTAATCTTATTTCTTCGTTATTTCGCTCCATATTAAATTATACGTTGTTTGCCGAACAATGTTGCTAATACTGTTTGCCAGTTGCAGCTGCGCCAACAGTTTAGCGCACTGCACGTTGCTATAACGTCAATAGCTTGAATTTTGAAGGAAATATCTGAGTTACAATTGGTAAAAATACAAAGTTACACGGTACACAATTTTTAGAACAATAGTCGTAACATCTACAGATAATTTCAGACATTGACTAACTCCAAATCAAGCTTGCACTTGTATTATAGGCACTAGACAAAGATCAATATGAAATAGTACTTGCCGACCAAATTTATTTGTGTATCCTAATGCACGGACTAATTATGACAAACGGAATATTACTTTTGAGGGAGCACAACTCTACAACACATTACCTTCCTACATAAGAAACGTGCGCTCACTTGACATATACAGAGCTAAGTTACTACCATATATTAAAGAGAAATACCAACAAATATAATTTTGTTTATACCGAGTTCATTCTATTTTATTCATCAAGTTTTAAAACAATGTTTTTAAACATGTTTGGATGTAAGTGATTCGTATATTTATGGGAATTAACTCTTTGAACTTATAGAAATAGATATTAAATTGTAAATATAGAAATATAGAATTGTTTCCGAAATATTAAAAGAAATATTTTATATTTATTTATTTATTCACTATCATTGAACAGTACATACAAATATTTTATATACGGTACAGTTTTACAAGCTGTCAATTATACAATGATAATATTTAAAAACTAAAAAGGAAAAGAAAATAAAATAACAGTTAACTCTCAGTAATAAGAAATAGGTTTGTGTGTCTGTGTATTATAAATTGCCTTACATTACGACTTTATTTTACGTTGATGTTGCATATATAAACACATATTTCACATCACACTATCACAATTAAGTTGCTAATTAACTAGTTTTCTATACGATATAAATAAATCAAAAGTTAATATTTATGTTCTTTCATTCCGTTTCCTGAACCTAAATTGTCGCAAGATTTTCTGCGATTTATTTGCGGTTTGTGGGCAGCAGTTTGACCATCAATAAACTAGAGATCAAAGTATATACTATACAACATTTTTATAACCAGACACTGTAAAATTTGGCAGAAGTTCATTTATTATTGCTGCATGCACATTCAAATCCGTGGCTATATTATAAATGCATTGTATTAAACTTTAACTACAGCTGCAGTTGCCTTTCATTTTAATGGCAAACCAATAAGTGGTGATGTTCTGAATTGGGCAGCGTTATCGGTCCGTTTACGTCAACGCAAATGCCTTTGGAGGCTATCGCAATTTTACTGTCGATCATTCTATGTGAAAGCCCTTTAACTCGTGGCTATAAAACTAAAGTATTTACTTTAAATTAACATTTTGCATAGCAACTGATGTTATAACTCTTTTATTCTAGCATGGTAATAATAACAATGAAACTTTACAATAAATATGATTTTTTCCGGGGTTTACAAACGTTTCTTAAATTATATAAATTTTTAAATGTAGGAATCTGGAATTTATTTGTACCAAATTATCTGGTAAAAATGTAAAATAATAGGAAAAATAAATATATGAAAATGCGCACAGGCCTAGTCCTAGTGAAATTTTTTTCGAGAATTGAAATCAAATTAGTAAACGTCAAATTATATGAAGACTTGGATTAGCGCCACCAACGGACAGCTTAACCATTAAACCTAAATAATTCGAATCTTGGACAGTGTTCCACTATGCCGAGGATCTGTAGGCAGTACAGCGCACTTTTGCAATTTGATGACGCGGACCAGTCTGTTTCTCTCTTGGAATTCGGAACATCATGTGGAAAGAGACTCTATTTCCTTTTTTTTTTTTAAATAATATCGTTATAGTTATTAGTTACATTTTTATTATATAATATTATCTTTTTGCATTATGTCTATGTATGTTTGTATATTCGTTTCCTTTTTTTATTTTTACTACGATATTCTTCCTTTTACAGTAAACTGGCATCATATATTAATTATTGTACATGCTTTGGTGCCCTATAGTTATGGGGGCATTTATATGTTGCATTTAGTGTATAATAGTTCTTTTTTCCTTACTCAATGTCACCCATGTTGGGTACCCAATTATGTAAAAACAAATAAAAGTAAACTAGAAAAATCTTACAATTGAGCTCTTGGTGTAATTTCTATAACGCAAGTTTCCTCATAATATGTAAACTGAAATATATTTAATGATATATAACAGTATATAAACTGATAAACCATTCATATTTCATATAAACATCGCTTTCTACCACAGTAAAACTTAAAT
Organism: Automeris io; assembly: GCA_036320925.1. Lineage (NCBI taxonomy): Eukaryota > Metazoa > Arthropoda > Insecta > Lepidoptera > Saturniidae > Automeris > Automeris io. The sequence continues at coordinate 3,994,627 of JAUDJH010000009.1, read as the reverse complement.
AAGCTAAACATACCATAAAACCTTAATAATGCGAAATTATTTCTTTTGGATACAAAAAGATATGAAATCCCCAAAAAAAGTTTAATATCGCCGAAATTCACCACTGATATTGTATGTCGTTTTTATTACAGCAAAAATATATATAAATCCAGTAATAGTGTACGAAAAAATGTACCGAACATATGTCGTGGCTGCGATTCGACAAAAATGAACCAGACAGCGTGTAGTGTGCTAGAGATTACAGTCTCGTTCACAAATCGTGTCCCGGGATTAAAATTTCGGAACTTTGCACGGTTTCAATATTCCAGAAAAATTAGAGCTCAACGAAGCTTCTGAAAATACACAATTTATAATTTAATATTTTTTGATAGGGTATAAGATTGAAATTCTAATGTAATTTTAATGCCTTTTTCTCAAATTACAGTGTCCGAATTATTTCCATAAATCGAGATACAGTAATTTTTTTTTTTCAAAAAATGTCAGGCCGTAGCCGTATGAAGTTTTATGTGTTCAAACAACCCGATAAGGGGGCTGATCAAATTCATACAATTTGTTAATTTTAACAAAAATTAAGAGATTCCCGGGATTTCAAGATTCTAGAATCTCGGATGCAAGCCCTAGTGTGTACGAATTGTAACAATATTTACAATGGCTATTACAGGCGGTTTTATGTGACACAAGTGCTAGTCGGTGTAATCTGGGATGTTTTTACGAGCGCTTTAAGTAATGTGTAGTGGTCGCAGGTATAAATCAGCGGCACAATAGTTGCACAATTAGCATAAAGCCGTAGCTTTTGGCGCTATCGTTGTCATTTTAATTTAATATTTAAAGCGTGGCGGTTTATTAATTTAGCAGTGCATTGTAATTAATAGCTTCAATTATTCTTCTAAATTTAAAGACTGAAAAAATCTTTACACATTGATTATTTTGTTTTTACGTCACCCAAGTCTTTTCGGAAGTCAACTTCGGATTTTAGAAGTAGCGGGGTGGCAGCGGCTTCTGGAATCCGAATCGATTAGAATCGATGGTAACTACAGTGTGGACCAAAAACTAAAGCGACTATTAATCGATGAAAACCCGTTGATAGTCTCCGTCGTCATGTCGGCCCACATATACCACGAAAAAAGGTCTCAAGGTATATGAGTTACTGGATATACACAAGCTGATTCCGAAACGCGACAGGTCAAAGCAAGTCACCATGACATTCTTTACACTTTTATATTGTGGTCATGATCCAGTTTGGCTTATATATCGGTGTTTCTCTGAAGGATCGAATCAGAAATGAGCTGATTCATCAGAGAATTAAAGCCATCGACATAGCTCAGAGGAATAGCAGGCTGAAGTGACAGTGCGCTGGCCATATTTGCCGAAGAACTGATAATCGCTGGGGTAGACGTGTTTTTGAGAGAAGACCACGCCTTGGTAAACGTAGGGTAGGAAGCTCTCTGGCTAGGTGGAGCGACGATTTGCGTAAAGTGGTAATTAATACACGAGAAAAGCTGATGATTGGGCTCAGTGACAATCCTTGAGAAAGGCCTAAGTTCAGCAGTGGATGGATACGGGTTTATGATGATTAAAGATGATTTCCTCCTAAATTATTATAGGATATCGATTTGTGCGAATTAATCGATTTTATATATGTATATACTTGAATAGGCAAACTTTTTAGACTATACAGACACATATACCATATTTACCTCATCAGGTATATCTGGTAAGATACTTTAAGGTTCATTAGAATTAGTTAACTCGAGGCATAAACGATATTTCTCGTACTTAAATAGAGGTTTACGAAAATTAGCCCAGTTATTTGTAAGACCCACGTCCTCTCAAGAATGTGAATCTCCGTAAGTATTATCCTGCAAAATAGTATTCAACGTAATGAAGGTATACTTAATATGTTAGCAGGAGACAGCTCCAATTAACGGCACTGCCTCCATTAGCCGACAAGACGAGTTTTACCGACAATAACTGGCCATAATCGCGCCCCAGTACCGGGAGACTAATCCCAACAAATGACACGCGAGAGATGCTATTCACACTGATTGGGAGACAAAATTAAGCGAAAATGCATGTTACCTTTATCGCGCACTCGTTTGTTAAGAACTAAATGGAGTTCTTATGGACATAAGGTTCTTATACTACACTAGCTTTTGCCCGCGGCTTCGCTCGCGTTAAGAAGTATTATAATTAATTAGATATAGTTTTTGCGGCTTTACTTTTGTTTAGCGTGTGCAAAAAATTAGGGCCTAATCTGTCATTAGGTGCTAAAACTATCAAGCTATTATATTATATTATAGTCGAAAATCTGAGAAGATTTATACAAACTTTCAACCCCTATTTTATCCCCTTGGGGCTGGAATTTATCAAAATCCTTTCTTAGCGGATGCTTACGTCATACCATCTACCTGCATGCCAAATTTCAGCCCGATCCGTCCAGTGGTTTGGACTGTGTGTTGATAGATCACTATGTCAGTCAGTCAGTCAGTCAGTCAGCCAGTCAGTCACCTTTGAGTTATATATATATTTTCTCCAAAAAGAACGTAAGTGTAAATTAAAAACATTGTTGTTTAACTTAGATTCGAAATACTATAGATCTTTATACTTGTACTCATGGATGGGCAATATGTAATCAGATTAATAAAAATGATTACGATTACATTTTACGTTTTTTACCATTAATATGACTTCATTTTGCTCATTTATGTTTTAAACACTACAAAATCTCCGATTGTATACACATTTATCATTTCTTAATGTTTTAAATGGGTTTAATCATGATCACAGATCAAGAAATTTAAAATTACGACTGCATTTTGTAATCAGATTACATTTTGCCCATCTCTGCTTGTACTTAAAGAAAGAAAAACCATTTATTTGGCTCATAACGTAAAATAAAATACAAGACGGAAGAACCAATGTGTCCTGAGTGCAGAATTATAGACGATATGAGTGTGTCCAGAACGCTAATGTAAGAAAGGATGTTATATGTGAATTGAAATTAAATAGATTGGATGTTGGTATGTTCCATAGCATTTTGGCGGTGCCCACTAAAGCAACTGCCGAAATGCTATGGAAACTGTATGAAAGGTGAGGTATGAAAGGTTTTATTTCTATATGCTAGGCTATGATGGGGCTGATATGACGTAAGTTAAAAGCCCCTAATAAAGAATAAATAGAAAAAAAGACAGAAGAATAAGTTCATTAAGATAGAAAACAACAAACGAAAATACCATCAATTATCACCAATTATGATGATGCGGCAAAGGCTATGACTAGCTAAGTCACCCAACGCTGATTTTCAGCTGACATCCATTTATTATCAACGCATAGAAAACACTAGATGCTATGCGGGCTTTGTCAAGATGTTTTCTTTCACCGGTGAGGGTGTAGTGTCTAAATCCGTACCTAATTTGGAAAAACCCAGAAGTATGTGCCCGGGATTCGAACCTACGACCACACGCGCGTTGACGCGCTTGGAAACCTGTCCTTTATCCAGTAGGCCACTACAGCCACAAAGTTAGCTTAAAAGCAAAAAGTTATCTTAAGTTAGACAAAAATATTTAGATGATTAGCAAATTATAATTTATTTATTAATTTTTGTTGGTTTTTTTTGGGACTTTGAATCAGGCTGACCATGTCAGTCCCATAATTACACTATACTTTTGTAACTACACTACACTGTATTATTTCAATAATTGGTATGTGAGTCTACAGAGCATCTCAGCTGCGCAAGATCTTTGCTCAGCTAAGATGCTCTGAAACAGACCCACATCAGACCTGTTCCAACCAAACTGTTTAAACAGGATTTCTCTCATAGATACGCTCCGAACACATTCCACCAAGAAATGGTGTATGTCCTCTGGGACTCCACATAGCTCACAAAATTTTTGTTGGTAATCTATTGGAATATCCAGCAATATGTTTATATTACATCGTACTATTTAAAACATTGTTTTAATATAAACTTAAGGAATTGCTGAAAGCGGAATCATCTCGAAATAATGTCGTTATAGTACATCGGTAACTATGCGAATAGTTAATGTAAAACCCTACTTACCTCCACAAAATAACTTAAAAGGACTTAAGTTATTAGTAAGTAGGCGCAAGTTGGAGGAGTTGGAAATGCCGGCGGAAACTTGAAACTTATGATGGATGCCTCATCTCGGTTATTATAGGGTCGGTTTCTGTCCGGGTTTGATACGGGATAGATTCTATATTATATTATTACTATATTTTGAGAAGTGTAAAGTCGTTTTTAATTAGGTATAATTTATATGCAATTAAAATTTATATTTGTAAATTACAAGATAATAAATTTCGAATCAATTAAACCAGCAGATGTGGTTTTCTTTCTATAAATATGATATATTCTATATATTAATTCAAATAAATTAATTCTATAAATTCTTTCTATAAATAGAAAAGAGCTCATTTCAGTAGCTGATCAGATTATCATCAATCGTAGCCAATAACACTCTGGGTCAAATCAACTTTTAAACAAAAAATAATTTAATCAAATACACAGTCAAACAAATACTCAGATTCACAAAGCCACAGATACATGCGCTAAGCTTATAACATCTCTCTTTTGGCATCGGGGTTAAAAACTTCAAAGTAAAGGTATAATACTCACTAGTCCATTTTTGGGCTAAAGATTTAACATTTTTGAATATATTTCTGAGCTTGTTTCGCAGAATGCTTTAAAAAATTCATTTACACAAAACTTGAACTTTGTGTGACCTTTGGACGGTCCATTGAGGTTAGAGCGAAAACAGCTGCAAAAAGTAGATGTCCTTTTTAAGGTCAGACGGTACTTCTCACCATCGCAACTTCTTAACCTGCTACAGCACAGTCTAGTATGAAAAACTGTTGTCACCTTTGGGATGGACCTAGTAAATATCAATTGGTGTTCTAGACTTAATTTATGAAACTGAGACTAAAATGCAGAACATCGCTCATCAGCGTGCAGACGTCTGCCTTATAATCTTTTACCGGAAGAGTAAAGAAGAAAATTAAAGAAGTTTTAAGAGAAGAGTTGATATGCATTTGTTGGATAGACGCGGTGCATCGTCGAACTCATTTTTACCTTCCACCAGGTGTGATTGTGGTTAAGTGTCCGCCTGTAAATTATAAAAAAACATAGGCCTCTTTTTAAGAATGGAAGAATGATTTCACATAAGTTGTGAGTAAACAAAAAGACGAATATATTACAATAAAGCAAAATTAATTGATTTGCTCAACATTCATCCGTTGCATCGATGTTTCATGGATAAGAATTGATGGTCTTAATGTATATTTATTTTTATACAGGACTTTTTATCCTTTGTGTATTTATCTGTATTTCTCCATCAGGCAAATTTAAACATATGATGAAGCTTGTGGAGTCACCGAACTGCAGCACGTGTAAGAAAGTAGATGACGTACAACATTTGCTGATGGAGCGTGTCCGATCTCAGTCTGCAAGAGATTCTCTGATGGGAGCCTTTAGCCTGAACAAATTTGATGTAGGCATGTTCTACGGAATTTTAGCAAGACCTTACTCAGGCGAAGCAAAGGAGTTGTTCAGGCTGATGGCTCCCCATCAGAAATAAATGTTAGTAGTGCAAGTTTAGGATACGATGGGGCTGGCATGTGCCGAGGCACAAAAGTCCCTTAAATAAATAGAAAAAAAAATCTGTATTTTAACATGTTGAAAAGAGGAACTATCAGAGTTTCTTTTCGGCTCTGCTCGGTAGATTCTGCTTACTGAAACGGTGGTAGATTCATTTTACTGTTCTATCGATTGAAAAGTAATGAAACGTTAGCTAATTGTATAAACATTTAATTATGGGATTTTTATATTTATTGGTTCTAAATTACAAAGAGAATATATTACAAATTAAAAATTGCGAAACCATATGTAAGGCTTTATGGGCAGCCAGTGGATTCGGAGAAAACAATTTTACAAGCAGGCAGTCTACTACTTCATTAATAGAAATTACTTAAATTAATATATAACATATTGTTTTAATATATATTCATGACAATCTCATTTCCAAAAATATTGTTTTATTTTCGTGAAAGGTTGCATGCACCGATGGAGGCATACATACTATGTATATGTCGCGAGGCAAACAATTCATTAACTTAGGGAACACGTATTGATAGACTCTTATGCCATATCTTCTTATATATAAAAATGAATCGCAAAATGTCTTGATAAGCGCGAAACTCGAGAACGGGTGAACCGATTTGGCTGATTTTTTTATTGTTGTGTTTGATGAAGTCTGAGGAAGGTTATTACGGAGGGAAAAAATTTTAAAAATTCCCTGCAACTGTCTAAAAATAACACTTTTCTGTATTCTCATACAAAAAATTCGTTATCAGTTATTTGGAACTTTAATACCATATCATAAAGTTTAAATGTTAGTGGACGGGTTCCGGAAAGGCAAAACAATCGAGTGACGTATAAATATTAATGTCAATATTTGTCAATTTTTATACATATAGCATTAAGGCCAGGTTCTTTCAAACAATTATCAAAAAACAGCCGACAGGCCAATAGCTATTAACATTAAAAAAAACAATGTGACTTTGTTTTAGAGAAATAGGGCAGAACAAGGTCTGCCGGGACAGCTAGTATACTATAGATACTGTTGTATTTCTAAACATAGTATTTATGTTTTCAAGAGTGTAAGACTTTCAATGGAGAATTAATCGATTTTTATAATCAAATGGACTTCGCTATTGGGTTTACAATCGAGGTTAAGCCACTCCTTTAATTTTTTAATCTAATAATAAATGTCAGTATTATTAGATTGGATAGACCGCCACGACTGTCTTATGATGAAAAGTGTAATAAGAAAGCTGGTTTGATAACTAAAACATAGAATCGACGCAGTGAAACTCTGCCACAGACTTTCAAAGTACCAATCACTTATTAATGATATTCCAGCGTCCCAACCTCGTGTTGGTTGGAATTTCGAGGAAGATTAAACTTCGAGCGTAGTAAAACTGTACAGCGTTTAAGTAAAAGTAAAAACATCTTCACGTGTCCTGCATAAATGATAGGAAGGTTCTGAAATACTGCTTAACTTGATGCCTCTTTGAGAAAATATTGAGGTAGTTTGCTAGTGAGTTGATCCTTTCAAATAATTGCAATGTTATCGTCTATTCCTTGTTGATCTTCATTCCAGTAGCTAAGTATATTTAATCCACAATTGAGATTGAGAACAGTGTGAAGTGAAAATTGAAGGTTGATTTCAAGAAATCAGGTTCCTCTTAGCACTTATATAGACGGGACGGTGCACTCTAAGTTTTAGCTCTGCAGCAGTGTTTCTCTCGTTGAAGTGGTTTCAAAGCTTTACATGTGTTAATATTAATAGCTAAGCTAAGAGCTGGAGTTTTTTACATTTATAATTATACTTACATGAAGAAATCGTTTAAAAATAGTCAGTTTAGATGTAGAAATCTCAATCTTTCGCTTAGCTGCTAAAATAATACAGAAAAACACACATTTCTATAATATAAATACAAAAAAACGTAAATATTGGTAATAATCTAAGACTGACATCATATGTTTTACAGAATATCCGTCTGAATATTTTATAAATGCCAGGGAGTATTGTTTAAGGTGGTAGCGCGAACGCTTAATTGCGTTGTGACAGTATACAAGCGCAAAGTCCTTCATGATGACTCGCTTTATTTTGTTGTGTTTCGAGATGAGCTTGTGTACTTTCAGTTCTTCATATCGACGGGTAAAAGGCTATTTGGCTTAAGCGACATTTTTTGGTGATATATTAATATATATATTTGGAATCGGTAAAAGACGCTGATTTCGAATATATATATTACTTTATCACCAAAAAATGTCGCTTAAGCTAAATAGCCTTTCACCTCTTGATATACCTAGAGGCTTTCTGTCGAGGTTTATGCGGGCTGGGATGTCATTGGCGATTGTTAATAAACTGTCGTCACTTGACGGTCACTGCCGTTTTTGTTTTATACTATTGTTACGACGGAACTAGGGCCAAACTTAAGCCCTAGATTTCTAGGCTTCCAGGCATCGCACGACTATAATCTTAAAACGCATATATAGTCTTGAGGTACTCCTTCGAATGAAATAACTTGCAACCGGATCGGAGAAAATTGTTTACCATCGAAAACATCGGAGGGGGGCGCATCGTCTCATCTTTTGCCGCCCGAGTTCGTGACGCGTATATCGGTGAGACGGCCGCTGTTCGTGGAATTCCGGTTCGCGAAAGGTCGATGAACCCATTCTGGAATTTACAACTAAAAACATAAGGTTCAAAAATGTCTATAAGATTCTAGTTATTACTCGAAAATGCTGGAAAACGGCTGTTTCGATATAAATACGCGCTCGATGCGATCACAGGACAGTTCTAATTTGGACAGCGACACAGTGCGATATTACGAAGCGATCTTCAAGGACTTTTGCGATCATACTGCGACTGTATAGCGATTCTACGTGCGATTATTTTGACTGGATTTTTGATACTGGACTTCGAGAACTTTCTGCGACTGGAATTTTGACGACGGATTTTCGAGTGCATTTTTCGACGTGTTCGTGGAACTTTCGACGAAATAACATCGAGAGCATTCGACTGCTGCGCTTCACGACATTTCTGCGGCTGCGTTTTGATTTTGTGTACTCTCCTCTATTAATAAATTGATTGACCGTCACAACCGGCATTTTAATACGCCGCGCTCGTAACAATTGGTGTCAGAAGTGGGATGCCGGTCACACCGAGGGACAAAGAGGGAGTTTATACAAGGCGTCAAGCGTTGCAGGACGCTGCACGAAGCATGGAGCGAACTGAGGATGAGGCACAAGAGGCTAGTGTACCTTCTGGACTACCCGGAATAACTACCTCAACTGGAACCACCGGATTGCTTGCTCCACCTATGTCTGTGCCAAGTTTGGATATAACAATGCTGCTAGCTAGCCTGGCAGATATAAAAGCTAGTATAGCGGAACAGAAAGATAGCATGGCGGACATAAAAACTAGTGTAAGCACAATAGATATCAGAATGGCGACATTTTCTGATACTATGACTTCCTTGGCCGCAGACCTCAAAGATGTTCGGGAAAGCATCGAGGAGCATGATGCTCTCTTTAAAGAAGTCAACTCTCGTATAGAGACACATGATTCTCTCTTTAAGGAGCAGGACTCCCACCTCAAAGAAGTTGAATCCCGCATGAAAGCTCAGGACAACAACATCGAGACACTTGGTCAACGGCTACAGAAAGTGGAGCTAAGGAATTTTTCGTCGATGCCTGTCACAGGACCCCGATTCGAGGTACCACACTTTGATGGTTCCACCTCGTGGACAGCCTTTAAACTGCAGTTCGAGATGGTGGCCCAGGGTAATGGGTGGACAGATGACCAAACCCTGACAGCACTTACCCTAGCTCTGCGAGGGAATGCAGTGCAGATTTTGTAAACGATTCCTGACAGCGGTAGGTCACTGGTCCATTTGATGGAGGCTCTAGAGGCACGTTATGGTGAGAAGCACCTTGAGCACGTGTACCGTGCGCAGCTCAGGGACAGGGTGCAGAGACCAGGGGAGGGTCTGCAGCAGTGGGCAATAGAAGTGGAGCGAATGGTGCGCCGAGCCTACGCGTCCACACCTGATGTGATAGAAACACAGGTGCTGCAGTTTTTCATAGATGGGATTCGGGATGTTGAGGTACGGGCTGCGGTACAGCTGGGGCACCACCACTCTCTGAAGGCAGCCCTTGCACACGCTTTAGAGGTAGAGGTGGTGCAACAAGTACAAGGGCCGCATCGCGTTAATGAAGTGGTGAAGCAAGTGGTTACCCGGAGAGGCCCCACGTGCTATAAATGTGGTGAACGAGGTCACTTGCAGATTGATTGTGCGCAAAGAAGACCGCGGAAATCGACAGTTTCGACGCAGGTGCATTTCGAGGAATCGAAACTGAGCTCAACCAGAGCTGCGAGTCAAGTACTAGCTGGTCGACTGCAGAGCTCGACTTTAAGAGTATCCGAAGTACGAGACGGAAATAGTTGTACAGTTTGTAATATATGTATGTAGGTAGTCTTAAGTTATTGTATTAATATATTCATGTAAGTACTCTCTCTCTGCTATTACATGTGATCAAATACGGTTGAGTTTTATTGTGCTCCCGAAATCCTGCTGTGCTTCTGGACATTCATCTCACTGGCGACGAGGATTCTTACGGGATTTACGCGTGTGGTGCTGTGTAGTTTTTTTTTGGTGTTGCAGACTGTGCGCAGCTGTTATTTTAATTTTAGTTGATAATGGCTGTAGGTAATATCGGACATTTTGATCTTCACAAAGACAATTGGGATCTATATATCGATCAAGTTGTACAATATTTTAAAATCAATAATGTGGAACATAGTTTAAAATCGGCCACGTTAATTACATTAGTAGGAAGTGCTACTTACGAACTATTGCACAATTTATGTGCGCCCGATAGACCGTGTTTAAAAACATTTGAACAACTAGTGACAGTCATGAGAAAATTTTTGCAACGGAGACCTAACCGGGTACCAGAAGGCTGTTTTCGCGAACAAATATTCACAGAAGACGACTTAAGGCATGATCACACGCTTCGACGGGCCGTAGACATGAGGGCGGCTGATAAGATCTCAGTGGCGGTGGACGACTGTACCCGCGGAAGGGGTGACAGTACGCCGGCGCGGGAGTTACATCAGCTGCAAGCTTCGGCAGCGTCGCGAGAGCAGAGAGGATGGCGTGCGGGGCAGGCGGGGCTGGTACAGTATGGTGCGAACGGTGCGGCAGTACGTATTGGCGCGCATCGAGCTCCGACGGACGATGGTGCAAGTGGCACGAGCGAAGCGGTCAGCGGAGGGCGACCGTTTAGCAAGGCGAATTGCAGCAGTCGACCTACAGTTGATAGCAGGGGTGTTGTATGTGATATTGAACGTACCAGCGACCATTGTACATATAACACGTACGTATGTAGAGGATGCGACCAAACTAGGGATATTAAGAAGGTGTGTCCGAAGAATAAAAAAAATATATCATTGATGCATATCTCGATGGAGAATAGCGTTTGTATCGATGATGAATCGAAGGGCTGCATCGAGGTGAATAATTTTTCAATTTTATCAGATAATGTAAAACAGTTTAGACCATACACCATTAAAGTTTACATTGAACAGAAATTACTAACGATGGAGATAGACACAGGCAGTGCGATATCGTGTATCAGTCACGACTGTTATTTAAAATATTTTTCTAATTGTGAACTTAAGAATACTAGTTTAATATTAAAATATTATACGGGCGAAATTGTCAACCCATTAGGAAAAATCACACCATTAGTCACATACGGTGATAAAAGTAAAATGTTAAATTTGTATATAGTGAGTCAGGGAAAAGCAAATCTTTTAGGTAGACAATGGCTGCAGGAATTAAATATTAATTTAAGCTCATTAAACAATTGTTATAAATTGAATGCTTGTAACATTACATTCAATCTGTCGGAATTCAGTTCCAGATATTGTGAGGTGTTCTCTGATGGCTTGGGTCGTTACACCGGGGGAACGGTCGGGTTCACGCTCCGCGAAGGCGCGCGGCCCGTGTTCCTGCGCGCGCGCCCGCTGGCGTATGCGCTGCGCGAGCCGGTGGAGCGCGCGCTCGATCAGCTGACGCGCGACGGAGTCATCACACCCGTTACCACTTCCGACTGGGCTACCCCGATTGTCCCGGTAATGAAGAAAGACGGCACCATACGAGTATGTGGCGATTTTAAACTCACCTTAAACAAATGTCTAGAGGTTGATCGTTTCCCCTTACCGAGAGTGGAGGATTTATTGACCAAGCTGCACGGGGGTCAAAAGTTTACTAAACTAGATTTGTCACAAGCTTATGCGCAGTTTGAATTAGATGAATCAAAGAAATTCACAGTCATAAATACACATAAGGGCCTATTTATGTACAATAGACTAATATATGGCTTAGCATCAAGTCCGGGTATTTTTCAAAGGAAATTAGAGCAATTATTTGCGGATATGCCAAGAGTGGGGGTTTTCCTAGATGATTTAATCATAACAGGGGTAGATGAAGTGTCGCACATTAAAACATTGCATAGCGTTTTTGATCGATTAAGAAAATACGGTTTAAAAATTAAAAAAGATAAATGCGTATTCTTTGCAGACTCAGTAACTTATTTAGGTTTTGTTATAAGTAAAGACGGAGTACATACATCTCCAGATAAAATTAAGGCTATCGAAGAGGTACCGGAGCCTAAAAACATATCAGAATTGAAGTCATTTATCGGAATGGTAATGTATTACGGTAAATTTGTGCGCAATATGAGTACAATTATGGAACCGTTATATAGTTTATTAAAAAAAGAAGCGTTGGCAATAATATATGGCGTAAGGAAATTTCACCAATTTTTATATGGGCGAAGGTTTACTTTAAGAACTGACCATAAGCCCTTAGTAACAATATTTGGAGATAAAGTAGGAATTCCTGTGATGGCAGCTAGCAGGATGCAGCGCTGGGCGGTCATATTAGCAGGGTACAACTATGTAATAGAATATGTGCGTAGCGAAAACAATGCAGCTGACGCTTTATCACGAATGCCGATAGAAAATTATAAAAAAGAAAAAAACGAGACAACATATGTGCATTTTGTGCAAAATTTTCTACCGGTATCACGGGAGATGGTACAAAAGAATGTCAAGGAAGACAAAATTCTTAACCAAGTTTTTAGTTATATACAAACGGGTTGGCCTAGGCACTGCAAAGACGACAAAATAAAACCATATTTTGATCGACGAAACGAACTATATACAGACGCGGGTTGTGTTGTTTGGGGCTATAGGCTAGTTATACCGGAACCTTTGAGACATTATTTACTGAAAGAGTTTCATATGGGTCATTTAGGTATGGTTAAAATGAAAAGTTTAGCTCGCAGTATAGTTTGGTGGCCTGGCATCGATGCGGACATAGAACGGACGTGTCGAGAATGCGCGACTTGCGTGGCAGAAAGTCCGTCACCGCCACGCGCAACTCCACAGCCTTGGCCGTATTTAACGCAGCCTTGGTCACGGCTTCATGTAGATTTTCTGGGACCATTCTATGGCAAAACTTTTCTCGTGATTATTGATGCTACGACAAAGTGGATAGAGCTGTTTCAGATGTCACGAACAACGGCTGGCAGTGTCATAAGAGTATTAAGGGAAACATTTGCACGGTTCGGCCTGCCAAAGGAAGTAGTATCTGATAATGGGCCACCTTTCTCGAGTAAAGAATACGCAGATTTTATGAAAAACAATGGCATCCGGTTAACTTTTAGTTCAGTATACCATCCCTCATCAAACGGTGCAGCAGAAGGGGCAGTTAAATTATGTAAGCGAGCCATATCAAAATCAATGAGAGAGGGCCACGATCTGGAGGCTGCTTTACAAGCATATTTAATGGCATATCGAAATGTGGAGCACAGCACAACGGGAGCATCGCCGGCGATGCTGCTGCAACGTAGGTCATTACAATCACGTTTGGATCTTTTGCAAAAAAGTAGGATGATAGAAAATAGAGTAAAAGATAAACAAGAAAAACAAATTCAATACGCAGGCGGTAGGGAAAGGTCTTTTGGAATAGGTGAAAAAGTACGGGTGCGGAACTATGGGAAAGGAGAAAAGTGGGCCCCAGGGAAAATAGAGAAAAGAATAGGTTCTAGGCATTACATAGTCGGACAGGAAGACGATCAACCTGTAAGTAGACACGTAGATCAAATTCGAAAAGAGACGGTGAATAGAGACGAAAATCCGGATACGGATAAGATACCGGATATAGCCGAGTCAAGTGGTGACGCTTGTCAGATTCCAGCTCCTACCGAGCAACCAATTTGGGTGACACCACCTAGTGAAGTCGAACCCCCTGTGGAAAGACCCAAGCGTAATAGGAAGCCAGTGGAACGCTTTGGTTTTTAATGGCATATGTATTTTTTATTGTTTAGACATAAGTTATTATTAATGTAAAATAAGGATAAGGGTGTAATATATGTATGTAGGTAGTCTTAAGTTATTGTATTAATATATTCATGTAAGTACTCTCTCTCTGCTATTACATGTGATCAAATACGGTTGAGTTTTATTGTGCTCCCGAAATCCTGCTGTGCTTCTGGACATTCATCTCACAGTTCAAGGTGAATTTAATGGAAGAATGTGCAACTTCACAATTGACACCGGTGCATCGAGGACTATTGTCAGACCCGAGTTGCTTCCCAGAACCATCTCTTGGGGAAAAGGAGAGATGCAATGTCGTTTGCAGACTGCAACTGGACAATCAGTAATGGTTCTAGGAGAGACGGAAGCACTGCTGAAAATGGGTGACAAAACTATGACGCATCCTGTCATTATAGCTAATATCCTGGACGACTGCATCATTGGTTTGGATTTTCTGAAACGGCAACAGTGTGTCCTTGACATTGCAAGAGGTGTTATAAGTTTTCCTGACCAGGAAGTACTTCTGCATGAGTCAAGTCAGACTTCAGCGTGTTGCCTACAAAGAACAATTCACACACCAAGATCCGAGACCCTAGTTACACTTGACCGTTCACCGGCCAAATTAATTGTTGAAAAGGAATTTCGATTGCCCATAGACACAGTGACTAGAACTCCTGAAATTCCGGTAGCCACCATGGATTATGCGTCGGACCTGCAGCAGAAGGTAGATGAGCTACATGAACTGGTAAGAGGAAACGGCCTGAAGTCAAGCGAACATGTGAAGACACATTATGATCTTAAAGATGACGTGAGACAGTTTGAAGAAGGTGATTTGGCCTGGCTACATAACGCACTGAGGAGAAAAGGAAAATCACCGAAATTACAAGCACAGTGGGAAGGCCCTTATAGCATAATTAAAAAGATCGATGACGTCACCTACAGGATCAAGAAAGGACCAAGAGGGAAGCCAAAGATAGTCCACATTGACCGCCTGGCTCATTATATTGGCACGAATAATGCTCGGGACGAGCATTACTAAGAGGGGGGCAATGTTACGACGGAACTAGGGCCAAACTTTAGCCCTAGATTTCTAGGCTTCCAGGCATCGCACGACTATAATCTTAAAACGCATAGATAGTCTTGACGTACTCCTTCGAACGAAATAACTTGCAACCGGATCCGAGAAAATTGTTTACCATCAAAAAAAATAGGAGGGGGGCGCATCGTTTCATCTTGCCGCCCGAGTTCGTGACGCGTGTATCGGTGAGACGGCCGCTATTCGTGGAATTCCGGTTCGCGAAAGGTCGATAAACCCATTCTGGAATGTACAACTAAAAACATAAGGTTCAAATACCTCTATAAGATTCTAGTTATTACTCGAAAATGCTGGAAAGCGGCTGTTCCGATATAAATACGCGCTCGATGCGATCACAGGACAGTTCTAATTTGGACAGCGACACAGTGCGATATTACGAAGCGATCTTCAAGGACTTTTGCGATCATACTGCGACTGTATAGCGATTCTACGTGCGATTATTTTGACTGGATTTTTGATACTGGACTTCGAGAACTTTCTGCGACTGGACTTTTGACGACGGATTTTCGAGTGCATTTTTCGACGTGTTCGTGGAACTTTCGACGAAATAACATCGAGAGCATTCGACTGCTGCGCTTCACGACATTTCTGCGGCTGCGTTTTGATTTTGTGTACTCTCCTCTATTAATAAATTGATTGTCCGTCACAACCGGCATTTTAATACCCCGCGCTCGTAACACTATATACTCGTATTCCATCAGGGACGGTGTGATAACGGTGCCGTGCTAAAGAAACGGTGAGAAGAATTGTCATGTAAAAAATTATACATCCTAATGCAACAACAGCTAAAGTTTAAGAATCTTTTATACAGCAATATTAAAAAATAAATTTGCTTTAAATTTCCAAGTTTTGCGAGTCCTATAAAGCAAGTATAAGTGAAAACAGCAAAAGATCAACTCGTGTAGATGTGACGGTAAGTGAATATGGAAAACGTTTGACTCACAGACGATTAAACTTCCAAAGTTTTGCAGATAAGCAAAGTAAGTCGTACGAAACCTCAAATGATGTGGGAACAGGGGCAGATACGGATCTTGAAGTTTTTCGAACTGGGAAAATATAATACTAATATCTGCCGCCTCCTTCTCTCTATAAATTTGTAAAGATGTAAATATCATTTACCATAAAAGAAGCGAAATATTATCTAGTTGTATGATTTAGTTCCACCCTCCCCCTTCTATCATAAATTGACGAGACGTCGTGCGGGTTTGTACCCTTTTGTGGTTGGCATTCCTGCTGCTCGCACGAAGCGATTCGCCTCCTCCTTTTTGCTGCGAACCGCGAAGGAGTGGAACTCGCTTCCTGCGTCGGTGTTTCCGGCATATTATGACATGGGAATCTTCAAACGTCGAGTGAATCGGTATTTGCTGGGTGAGCGCGTTCCATCGTCGGCCTTATCATCACTTTCCAGCAGGTAAGATTGAGGTCAAGCGCGAGCCTGTATGTAATAAAAAAAATCTAAAAATTACCTTAGCATAAACTTAAGAAGCGATAACGACAAGTTATCAGATTTTAGAGTTCACTATTAAAACGTCAAAGCAAAGGCTTGTACAAATTTTAGCCAAATTTTTATTAAGAAGCTGGCCGACATTTTTAGATATATTATTCAGTTGGTACGATAGGTGATGTGTTTGTCTTCAGCCCCTAGAAGTTAGCGTACGGAGCGAGGGCTTCGATTGGTGTACCCCTAGATCCGAGCCTGAACAGGGGTTATAAATACTAGAATATAAACGAGATCTTTCTTTGACTAAATGTAATGTTATGGATTCAGATACATATATATATTTTTTTGCCTTTTTTTTTACACTGGCTCGACATAGTGACTACAGAGTACCTGATGATAAGTACAGTGTAGTCCAAAAACGAAAGCGACTATCAAAGGATGAAAATCCATTGATAGTCTACATCGTCATGTCGGCCCACATATACCACGACTAAAGGTCTCTAGGTATATGAGCTATTGGATATGCACAAGCTGATCCCGAAACGTGACAAGCCGAAACTGGTCACTATGACGGACTTTACACCCATGCATTATGGTCACGATCCAGACGGGCACCGACGCCCTACCACCTCGCTGCTGCTCGTTTAGCACCACCCAGGAGTCACGTGTAGGGAAACTAGGGTAAAGCCTACGGACGCGAGCAGCTTCGACTCCCACGGACGCGAGCAGCTTCGACTCCCAAATTCGCCTTTTAATTTTACCTTTATTGTGCAGTTTTATTATGGTTATTTTTTATATTTCAGTGATTGCTAAGGTTAACTTTGTCTTATAATGTGTTAAACCGGTGGCATCAACATGATGTGTTTGGGTATCATTAATCCAAGTCATTTACCTCAGTATTCCAAGTTTCGAGTTCACTTGGTACTCAAGTAATCTGTAACAATCATTATAGAATTACACAGGAAAAGAATTCACATAACGCTCTTAAAGTAAAGCACTTACACATGACATTTCTATTACTCGTAGATGCCATCCGGTTTCCCTTACGATGTGAATAAATTTATATTTTTAAATGTTGAGATTTAAATTTCCCGCCTTCCTCCGTTTATACTCTATAGTGTGAAGTTGACGTTAGGCAACTGTTATTTGTTCCAAAACGCTTCTCAATCGTTACATTTGTGAGTTTATTATTTTCCAAATTATATCTTAATACTAGCTGACCCGGAAAATGTTGTTTTGCCATGTAAGTTATTTCTAGGTGATAATTGATCAGTTCTCGAGCGGGATGAAAAATGATTAAATTACTAAAATGGCTATTAAAATAGGAGTTGGCAATAAAAGGGTAAAAGTTTAGGGTTGTATGTATTTTTTAATGCCACATTATAGAAAAATAAAAACAAAAAATTTTGTCCAAAAATTTAAAAAAATGTTAAGGATGAACAACTCTTATCATTTATGGGTATGAAAAATAGATAGTAACCGATTCTCAGACCTACTGAATATGCATATAAAATCTGGTAAAAATTGCTAAAGCCGTTTCGGAGGAGTAAGGTTACTAACATTGTGATACGAGAATTTTATATATATAGAGATAGAGATTATTCAATTGAAACTCCTTTTATTCATAAAAAATTCAACAATAAAAATAGGTCGATTTGGTTAGGTTAACTGTTAAATAATCATCCGAGGAAAGCTTTGACGCCCAGCTGGTATAAACAGAGAAATCAATAAAGCTCGTTTTCTTACGTAATATAAGCATAACTTTATACTAAGCGATTGTCACAATGTTACAAAGAAATAAAATTGTGAAGAACACTCAAATACAATTTTTGGTAAAGAGAAAGTCAACGGGCTCCCCTTTCGCGGAATGCGACCACATATTCAAAGAAAAAAATAAGGGCAATGTCATAAGGTTTTTATTAATTCAATGTAATATTGTATGTAGGTAGCTGCGTGCTTGAGAGCGCGGATACGGCGGTAAGGTCCCGAGACGACACTTGTTCATAAATTAAGAAGAGCCCCACTCATTCCAGTCTTATCTTTATTAGGGTCCCTGCCCACTCGCCGTGGAATTAAGTAATCACACAACATACTCGCAGAGTTGATCTGGAGTGGTTCTTTTTAGCGAAAATCAACCGTATTGACCGGATATTGTCAATTTCCTTTCAAACGAGATATAAATTGTGTTTTACTGTATCTTCTAGCAATAAAACTGTAAGCCCACTTCTGATGTCGAGTACAATGTAAAATTTTATTGCTTGCTTTTACTTTTTAGTTTTCTTTATTCTAACTGTGAATAGAACAATTTATTATTCGTGGTATTTTATATGTATTGAAGGTAAATTCTAAGCGAAATGTCAAGTTTCTAGGCCCACAGATAAGGGCCGAGCGTGGATTAGTCTGTGAGTGAGTGATTCAGGAATTTTTTTTATATAATAATGGTTTTGATGACAATGGGGTATATAAAAGCATTACCTTTTTATATTTGGATATTTAATACGTATATTGATTTAAAATTTGGCCCAATTTGGAATCTGAGATTTCTGTTAAAGTAATTATAACATTTCAAGTCAATATATTTATTAAATGCTCCAGTCAACGAGGTAATGCTTTTTACGCTTTTATGGGATGCACGTTACTGATTGGCAGAATCCGTTAAATGTGGGACCGCAGTAAAAATGTTGTGACCGCACCATTTCTTTTTAACATTGATAGACTGTTCCTTTTATTTGATAGTTTGTTGCTGTGAGCCCTTTCAGGTTGCTGATGTAAGTGCTTATTTTAAATACATTGATAATAATAAGTTTTTCAGTTTACAAATGTATGTATGTATATTTCAATTACATTTTTTTTTGTAACTTATAGGCGAACGCTTCACCTCAAATTACACCTGGTGGAAGGTGAAGATGAGGCCGATGATGAAGCGCATTCGCCCAACAATAGCCTAATCCCTCTTCAGTTAGAGACTTCCAAATCGTTAGAACGTGGAAAACATGATCTGAATGATTGCCCTGAATTATTGAGTAAGGTGAACTTTTCAATACCTCGTCAACATAGACTCTCTAATTGTAAACCATTTTGTATTCCATTCTATAAAACAAATATTGGTAAACACTTCTCTTTTAGTAGAACGTTCGTTAGTTATAATATTATTTGTACTTTTGTTGAAATTTTTAACTCTTACTTGCCCTCAACCAAACATACAATTTTACAGTGCGTAGAAATGTAGTTTTCTTATCTTTCTCCTTTGCTTATTTTTTTCATATATTTAATTTATTTATTTTAGTGTTATTAGTTTTGCTTTCTGTCGTCACTATTTAAGGACATAACTTTCGTATTGTTGCTATAAATTGTATTTTGTTGTGTGATGTCCAATTCAGAATAGAAAAAAAGCATTATGATTTAAGAAGTGAATCTTTAAGTGCGGATATAGAGAATATCCACCATACAAAAGTGGTCTTGTGAAAAGGAGATGGTGAAATCAGAAAAAGCAAGTCTTGAGTGGAGCGTACTCAGTAAAGACTGAAAGGCAGACTGATGCGGTTCTTGCTGATATTTGCAATTACCTTAGATTCTATTATCTAATTGAAATGTCGTGTACAATCTTTAGAAATATTATTCTAGAAATCATCTCCGGATCAAGTTGATTTGTGAGAATTGTTATTGAAAGATATCTGTTAACATGTTCATTTGCTTTATAGTCGATTTTTTTTTATTGACCAGTGTGAGAAGTACGTAAGTTTTTTTTTTTGTTTTTGATGCGGAATAACTACTGAGTGCCGGGAGTGGCATTTACAGTTCAACCAGGCTTAGGGGTAGAGCACAGAAGGTGCTCAGCCAGCGAGTTTATGGGTTGGGTGGCAATGCAAGGGCACCCCTGTGGGTATGAACCTTGACTTGGCCGCCAGCGAAATAAAAATACTATCCCTACGGGTGATCTACTAGCGTTTCGGAAGTGACTACCTTAAGAAGAAACGCCGAAAGAAATCAAGGCTGCGTCGGAGTGGAACTGCGCCTTGGAGCGAAAACGCACCGGTTCGCAGCAGTTGACTGCACTATCCTTCTTCGGCGCCGCCGGTGACGCCGGTGTCGTGAAATAAAGTCAGTGCGTGTATGTACATAAGTCTCATGTGGACTAGTTATATTGACTTAGTCTGTTGGATGCGGGACCACAGCAAACATGTCGCGGTTACGCCAGTTCAGTTTGAGTTCGGCAGTGCCCTGTTGCCTATTTCTTGATACTTTGTTATTATTGACTGTATTATCTAATTGAAATGTCGTGTACCGTCTTGTTACAAATTTAATCTTCTGATCGTTTTGTTTACGGGGTTTATTGAAATTTCCAATATCTTCAAAGTTCATCATTAAAGTTTGTATTTAATTTTTGTTCAGGGCTGGTTTACTTATTGAGAAGTTATTGGTTTGTAAATAAATTTTATTACAGCCGTAAGGCGAAATGTATAGACGCTACTCTGACTTTGCTTACACTTTAATTAAATGTAACAAATTATATTACTTTAATTAAGTATTAAATTTATACAAATTAAATTATATAGCGATCCATCGATTTTTTTTTCTAATAGTACTTTACCAATACTTTGGTTATTTTATATTAATACATATCGAGGGATGAAAGACTATTTGGTTTAAGCGACATTTCTTGGTGATATAGTAATATATATATTTTCGGAATCAGTATTTTTACCGATTCCAAATATATATATATCAATCTCATATAATTCTCAATATATTTACAATTTTGTGTAACAAGACAATTGTGATTTATTATATAATTCCGTTGTAGCGCCATCTAGTTTAGAACAAAGATACTTAATGAGCGTATAATTAATTTTAATTCTTCAACAATTTTAAACATACCGCCCAGAGTCAGAGAGAGAGAGAGAGAGTTAAAGAGCCTTAAAAACTACCTGAGAAAAGAAATTTTACAGTGACAAAAGTGAAATTGAGTTTACTATTGTTTTTACAGTGTGTGCAAATAGCTATAAATTCCGCCATAAGTACTGTAATGGCGGAGCGCGTTTCGATGTCGTAAACAGCGTGGAAATGGCGATGGCCGTCGTTATGAACCCGATTCACTATATTGTGACTCTATGCACGAAAATACGGACGGGCTGGTCCGGGCATAATTATAATACCACGTATATCATCGAGGTAAGTACAGAGAACTAGTCGCAGTGCTCCGGCGTTGCCTGGGTGTAATAGATGGATTTTTAAACAAACTTTTAACCCCTATTCTGTTTTGAGGTTTGTTTTCCAAAAAAGTTGAAGCTCATTTTTTATTAGATAAATAATAATAATATATCGTCTGACTATGTCCTTTTAGAGGTAAGTAGAGATACGTTAATGGCTGTATTCACTTTGAGCGTATCTCATACCCAACGTGACCAATACCACCACAGCTGATCGTCGTTCTCAGGTTCTTGCACATGACATTTTTATAAGATGATATGCGATATATTTATATATTTCTTTATTATCTTTGCTTACTCAGAAAGAGATGTAGGGTGACGATATATTGTATATATATATATATATGTTTTTTTTTAAATATAAATATAGGCGTACACTTGAACTCAATCACACCTGTTGGAAGGTGCAGATGAGTCTGATGATGAAATATATTCCATAGATGCATGCAAGCATTGCATGCCCTTATAATAAATAAGTCTAGAATAAATTGCTTAAAGTTTAACAAAAAAAGAAACCATATATATTAATATCTATTATATATTCACGCCGTCTATCTTTCCTATGAAAGCAATATAATATTTACTATCATAATATAACAATCAAATTAATTATACGAATTCTGCCTACCCTGTCCAAACACGCTATGCACGTCTCAACCACAGTATGCAATGTATTTATAAGATAAATATTTTGGATACCGTTTTCGGTGTTTGATAATAAAATGTCGAACACAAATACTATTCAAGTAAATCGCAACAAAGCGGAGCGCCTATCTGAGAACTCGTGAACCGACCCGTTGAGTTATTGGGGTCTACTTACCATAAGGTGCGTCCACAAATTCCGGTCCCTTGTCAATTTACCGTCGTCCAGACGTCGTATTTACCTTCGATTGTCACTTTAGTGATTTAGAAGTTTATTTGGACCGTTATTAAAATCCATCCATCACGATAGTTCGCAATAAATTTATTATTCCTTGAAATCGGATTATTTGTAACAATATTTCAATCCATTAAGGCGACTTGTAGTAACAATTTAAATTTAGATTAGATTTGTATGAAATGCTATTTAATAGAAACAGTGTCTGTGATGAAACCGCGTTGATGTACAGAATTGTTCACCACAATATGGGAATGAGACAACGATTAAGAATTGGCTAACAATCCTAGCCCCGATGGTGTGTCTCTCGCGTACAATGCGTTGCACTAACCTGGCCGACGGCACTCTCGCGGTCCCAGCTGGTCAGCTCCCGCGGCAGGTGGTTCCGTCCTGCTGCGCTCGTCGGGATCAGCGCAACGGATGTAGACTTGAATGGGTGATGAGGAAAGTCACCAACACTTGCCGGCCGGCTAAACGTTCGAACACCACACTGTGCGATTCGTATTCCGACAAAATGCTGTTGCATACGGTGTCGCGCGCTCGCTCGATGCACCTGTATCTTTCCTCCCTAATATATTTTTATTGCGTTGAGAATGAGCAACTGCTTGCTCCGGTAACGTTTTTCGAGTGACAGTTTTACAAGTCGTGCACGCTTCGCGCCATCCATAAGGTGGCGCTCGCGACACATTTCGAGAGCCAATCATGTTAAGCCAAATTCGTGAATGACACTTTACGGTTACGAAACAGTGTCGTACATAAGGTATTTCGACAAGGTAGGTAGAATTCACGCAATGAATTTGAATATTAAATTATGATAGTAAATATTATATTGCTTTCATTCGCGTGAATATAGAATAGATACGAATATGAGCGGTTCCTTTTTTTCTTTAATTTTAAGCAATTTATTGCATGCTTATTTATCATAGGAGCACTCAGTGGTTGCATGGATCTATGGAATGAACGCTACTGAATCGAAGTGGTATCACGCGACCGATTTAAATTAGAAATTTAATAAAACTAGGTAATGCTTCTGAGCAAAAAAATGTGTATAGCTTAAAGCTAAGTAGCGTTTTATAAAAGCTTAAATTTAATTAAATTTGTTGTTGCAAGGCCCTCTTAGTAATAGAAATAAGATCATGAAAGCAGAGACGGGCAAACATTAAATCTGATTAATGATTAATGATGACAAAATGATTTTAATTTTGTTGCTCTGTAATCATGATTAAATCTCTTCAAAACATCAAGGAGTCATAGATGTGTATGCAATTGAGGATTCCGTAGTGTTTAAAACATAGATGAGCAAAATGTAGTCATATTAATGATGAAGAACGCAACTGTAATACTAATTGTTTTTCATTAATCCGATTACATTTTGCCCATCTATGAATTCTAGACTTAATATAATGATATTAAAGAATAAGATTGTATTTATTAATAAAATAAATATTGTTAAGCTAACAACAAAAATAATTTTCATAATATTTTCAAAGAAAAGTGATCATAACAATTCAAGATAATGTTGTTATCTTTAATTGAAAATCGATGTTTATACGAGTATGTTATTGTTTGTACTGATATATCTCTCATTCAAGTATTTGTATTTCTGTCTTTTATTTTCCAGGCTATATAACTTGGGCTTCATCATTTTATTCAGTTACAATTATTTAAGCAGTAGACTCATTTACAATCATTGATCTTTACTATCTTGACCTACAAGTTTATTGTTTCTAGTTTAATTAACTATATACATATATAACTTGTATATATTTATAGACGCGTATTTTATTACAGAACATTTCATCTCGTTTTTTCAGGACAATGATGTAATCTAGCCTTTCTCAACCTTTTACAAGGATAAACCCCATGCGGACACTCTGGCGTCATTTTACTATAGCCACAGACCCTTAAAAAACTTGTATTTTAAATTAATCATATCATATTTCTTTTTTATAACTGTTACGGTAAAAAACGTCGGTAAAAAGCTAACCACTTAACAATAGTTCATCATTTCTGTGCGTCCCCGTCCACCGCCTATTACGTGCCACTGTCAATCTATAGTAGCACGGTGCGGTGTTTGGGCTATTCGTACACCTTTTGCGATGCGCTGATATCTCACCTGGTTCAACCTGGCCGATGTCGTTGGCTTCAAGGCAGCGTGTATGGTGGTAATTCAAACAACCAGCAGATTCTTGAATACTTGTATTTTCTATTTTCTATTATACAAGGCTCGCAGGCTGCTCTTCACTATTATTGCGTCGTAACTGGGACCGGCGTCGGATAAGCCTCTCTATCACCGTATCTATGTCTATCTATCTATGAATGCGAATGGGTTGCGAATGCAACGAGCGAAAGAGCAATGGAGCAAAGAGCAAAAGGCAAAAGAGCAAAGAGGCCGGGCCAAATTACGGGCCCATATTTATATGGTCCGAGCAACCTGCTATCCTATTCTAACATGTAAGTGTGTCTCGCTCGAGAGGTCAAACGACTATCGAATTACAAAGCTTCTATACCTCTCGGCAAGACACTTATGGCTATTTTATACTATCTATACTTAACAATTTAATAATAAACTTATTCTATTAGGATTACCTATTACACTACGACAGCCGTAGGGTCACAGACCTCTAGATTTAACTATAAGGATTCCTACGGGGTTTGGGTATTTTTATTAATCTAATTATATTTTACAAACTTAATACTATTATTAAAATCTATCTTATTCTATTCCGAACAATTTCATTTTGAAATAGACTAAATTTGGGTGTTACTGCAGCGAAATTTCCAGATCAATCTGTATCAATTTTCATTTCTTAGGCATTCAGTTTATTTGCATCTATCACTGATTTTATTTTAATATTGCCTACTGCCCACCTGTGATAGAATCGCGGATTTAGTTCAAGAAACACTGATGTAATTTATTAACGTATTCCCATTTATTTGTACTTTTATTTACCTCAACTTTTACATGAATCTTTCACTGCTCACCCACTCCTTACTTTAGATCTCTAATCCCTTTTCTCATTGATGTGAATATATAGATTCAGTTTGGATTTAAACAGCATTCAGTGTTAGGATTATTGTGATTCACTCCTCGTTAAGTTCAAGCATCGTCTATTGTCTTAGGTCTTGTTGTAACCTATTATCATAGAAGCGATTCCTTAGAGACTTGGTTTACATAAAGTTGAATGCGCAAATGCGATGACTTGCATTATATTCGTACATTCATTGACATAGTAAATATGATAAAATATGATATATTAAATTCCAGCAAATAATTCATATCATTGATATAAGCTGGTTTTTACTTTCAATCGTTAACTGTAAATATACAAGTAACTAGCTGTACCCGCGACTTCGTTCGCGTAGAAGAAGTACTTTTGCTATGATAATAATGATTTCAAGCTGCAAATTTTATCTAATTGATATAAATGCATCGATTGTTATCTTTTTTTTTAAATTACCATTAGGATTGCGCTTGAGTTCGATCTCTTGAGTGCACTTACTCAAAAAATACCCATTCACTCGTTATTTGAAAATTCCCATGTCATAAGATGTAAAAACAGGCACAGGAAGGGAATTCCATTCCAGTATATAAATTATAGCTGACCCGTCGAACTTCGTTTCGCCTAACAGACAATGAATGTCGTGTTACAGATTAGCTGAACTTAATTTATGATTTTACGAAACTAATACAATGAATACAAAATAAATATGTTGATATATTTTCCTTAGTTTACTCAAAATAAATTTCTGAAACCACGTATAAATATTTGATACGCCATTTTCTTAATATTGTGGATATATCTTGTAGATTCGAAACCTATATAAATACGTTCTTTAATTTTAAGGAAGAGTTTACCGTATTTACGGATGAACATTTAATGTTTAACAGTTACGAAACCAATGAATATTTTGTATGGGAAAATGTTTTTTCTTTTATTTTCGTCAATTTTCCAATGTTTTTAATAGTTATTCTCCGTCGTCATTTCGGCCCACATATACCACAAGTGAATATACATATGCGTTACTCTGGACGTATAGAAGCTGATCCTGGAACGTGGTAGACCAAAGCAGGTCACTATGACAATCTTTAACGTGTATTATGTGGTCATGAGACAGTTCGGGAATCACCCTACCACCTTAAAAATAAGTAATTTTATAGCTTAGTCAGTAACATTCATACTATTATTTTAGCCGTGGTGGCTGCCGGCAGAATAGCACCCCCCTCTTCTTGCTGAGGTGTCGTAAAAGGCGACTAAGGTATCTCTTTAACACCGCAATTCAACCAGGTGTTCAGAGAAGGAAAACTCGACCAAACCTGCATCTTGCTCCCTCCCGATCGTACTGGTTCTCCATTCCATCGGGCCTGAGGGAGCTCGGACGAGAGAGTGCTTTTCTAGCAGCGCGTCCAGTTATGCACTTAAATATCTCCTGCGCAATTGACTGTTTCCGAAAACTGGGCCTTGATTTTCTTAATCGGCGTTGAAACAGTCGCCGTGGCCGAATCCGACTAGGACATCATCATCATCATCATTATTTCTCCATTATATGTATATTAACTGAAAATAGTGCCAAAATAAAATGTTAAATTGCATTCAATGATTTATTAAGTCATTAATTTCTCATATTTTAGTAAGCTTGAACGTAGATTATTTTTATATTTATCGAGACAATTTTAATTCATAGTATAAGATTGATGACATAAAACAATGGACGCATACAGCCATCTATATAATTATAAATATACAAACGTAGGTGATTGTGAAGAGGCTGTTTGCAGTTCTGGCTAAACCAAATAACTATCGATCTATTTTGTTAGTCTATATCTCAAAGGTGGACTGTTATATGAATAAATATTTGATAAATTACAATAGCACGTCAATTACTTCAGCTAATAATGCACGAACATTAGTGTAAACTAGGCCCCATTATCTCGTTTAATTCACGGCTTAATAGCTAGCAAAATAACAAAACTAGCTGAACATAGTACGTTCCAAACAGCAGGGTTAAACAAATCTGACCAAAATTAGAGACTTCATTCAACAATCGCTTGAATTGAGTGCGCCATTACCGATCAACCGACCGAAACATGCTGCTAGTGTTACGGTTAAAAACAGAATTTCCCTCACAACACATATACAGGGTTATAGGTAACTAACGCACGGCCTCTTAAAGGTAGCTTAGGTACATCAAGACTAACGACTTTTGTTCTACGACTTTTGCCAAAACCTAATACATCGTTAGATTTTTTTTTTTTTAGTTTTAGTGTGAATATCTAGTCATCGTTAGCTCTATATTCCAACTTTCATTCGATCTGGCGTAGGTATCCAATCAGCTGGTGCTATGCAGTCGTGCGCAAAGTTACGCAGCTACGCAGCGTTAAGGATCGTGTAGCAGAAAGTTTATTAACCCTATACCTTGTTTATTTTACAAAGTCGCTTATAACAATTATTTGAACGTAAATTTCCATATTTACCCATGTTTTTAGTTAAATAGTGAAAATAAATGTTTATTGATTGACGTACTAATACACTATTAAAACAAACTAGAATCAAAATAAAACATTAAATAATTGTTTCACAAACAAAACCAACCTATTATTTGTCTGCCATAGGGAACATCGTAAAATGAACAAGGTAAAGGCCTCTACGTAAGTTAATGTTTCAAAGGTTGTACAATCTGTACATATTTATACACTGAATCCACAATCCCTTCATACTTATCCAGGCTTAGGGCTGGCTACACTAAAAAATAAAAAAGTAAATAGAAAAACACGAACATTGATACGTAATCAAGCAATACATCGCACCAAAAGAGGCGCGCGGTCTGTTTGAAGATAGATAATTGCAAACTATTTTTTAATGTAGGCGTATTTAAAAAGTGGAATCACTCTATTTACAATAATTAAACTATTTACAAAAATACTCACAAATCTATTTACTCGGTGTCAACACATTCGGAAATAGTCTCGCGGACTCACGGCAAGCTTCAGACAGATTGTCACCGCACCGAGCATAAACACGCACCATTTCGGTATATTCAATGTTAGTGTATCGATTTGACATTGTGATTTATGAAACGAACGCGTCACTGGGACAACTAACACATGCTGGGCGCACACGCAAGCAAATTTGCGACTGACATGACCCGTGTTACACAGTAGTCAAGCACATGTTGCCACGCCCGCTCACCGCGCCGCAGACCCCTTTCTTCGTTAGTAGCGACACAAGACGCCGCGCACTACGTAAGTCTGTCTTCGGTCGCCTTTGTCAGCGTGGCGCGATCGTCGCCTTACGAAGAGTTAAAAAGTTCAGAACTGCAAATCTGATTTTTATTTTTTTTGTATGGGAAAAAAAGTAATTGAATTAGAAAAAGTCGTACAACAAAAGTTGTATGTCTTGATAAATCAAAGCCACCCTTAAGAGGCTGTGCGTTAGTTACCTATAACCCTGTATATACAAAGTATTACCTAAGATTATTCAAAGACTAGAAATAGCTTTAACCGCGCAAGAGATGTTCAATGAATTGGATTGATATATACGCCCAAGGCTTCTCATAAACGACAGTTGTCACTTAAGAGACTAGTTATATTATGATCTTTTTTTTATGGCTTTATTCCAAGGACTGGTCCTTTGTGACTTTGCCAATGTCAGTGTGATGATTAAAAACGAGGAAAGTCGGCAGGTTATGCTGTTTCAAATGTGCTTAAGATATTGGTCGGTTGTCAAATTGTACTATTTGTCTTGAGATTGTCCGCTACCTAAAACAAAACAACACAAACTAACTACAACATCACAAATGTATACATAAATAAATAAACAATAGGAGACACACATAGACGTAACAAGGTGGAGTTAGTAAATGTATAACTTTATATTAAAACGGATTATGTACTGGAGTATTATGCTCATAAAATAAATGTTATTATGACGTGTTATGTTATCAGATAGTGTAAAAACGAGATAGGTAGCAGGGGTATGTAAAGAGCATACTAAAAACACATGCCATACACCACATGCTCACCGGTGAAGAAAAACC
This sequence comes from Automeris io, assembly GCA_036320925.1. NCBI lineage: Eukaryota > Metazoa > Arthropoda > Insecta > Lepidoptera > Saturniidae > Automeris > Automeris io. The sequence goes on along the minus strand of JAUDJH010000009.1, from coordinate 3,964,989 downwards.
TCATGAGGAAACCCGCACGGCATTTGATAGAGATGTGTGGCCTGAGAATGGCGATCAGCTGCGCTACTGGTCACGCTAGTTACGATATACAAGCGCAAAGTGGATACAACCATTTTTTTTTTTACTTGGGGAAAATCGTCATAGGTCCGTCTCAGCCGCACTGGGGGGTTGCGCGAGACCGAGGTGTGTCGGACTTGTACCGACTAAAAACCCCAAGATGACTTCTTCTGCGCATTGGCTGGGGCTGCGGGACCTGTAATCAATACGCCACAGCCCCGTCGCGCCGTGCGCGCTGGGCACAAACTCGGAAGAAGATATCTTCCCCGACACTGCTCATTGTATTTAGGCAGCGTACATCACAGTGCTCTGCCTACTTCTCAAGGGTGGATACAACCACTAATGTATCTCTGCTCAACCTGTAAGGGATATAGCGTGACAATATATGTATTTTTTTAAATGTAAACAACTTCCAGGCGCTTAGTGTTGCCAGTTTTTTTTATTTGCATGAAAAATTACTAATTTGTCTAGCCTATTATATCAGTCGTCCTTGATACTGCGCGAATTGTTCGAAGGTTTCTGTCTTTGGGGGCATAATGTCTGAGAGTTTATGTTCATCCCGGAGGTGTACAACTCGCCTAGTGTTAGAGTTAGACAAAACAGTGAGGAGTTTATAAATAATAATATGCCACACTATATATATCCTTTCTGGGGTGAACAGAAATACATTATTGGTTGTATCCACTTTTAGCTTCTATATCCAGGTCGAGGTTGCTTGTGAGAAAACCAAAGTGAAAGATTATGAAACAATTAATTTGTCACTAATGTATAAGCTCCAAAGTACATCGATAAATTTGTTAAGCACTTCATTCGGTGAACTGTGTTAGTTGGAACGATATAATGGCAAATTCCATTATTGCCTTTGGACTCCATGTATCGGTCAGCCGTTTGGAATGTTGCCTCTTTGTTCAAATAGCATACTGCACTATTAACTGGTCATTATGTCGAGACACGTGAAGTAATCGATAATCTGCCTTATTCCGTTGTAATAAGGTGTTACAATCGTACCAATTTATACAAGCAAGTCGTCCCCAAAGTCATTGTTTAAATTATAACATTGTTTAGAGCAGTGTTAGTACATAATTTTGGATATTAGCTCTTTGTAGTATGTATGAAGTTTAGATATTACCTATAAATTACGGCGAAGTTATAATAAATGGTAAATTTCACAGGACTATTGAATAAAGCTTTTTTTTTAACCCGGGGGAAATCACTAACGGACCTCAGGGGCCGATGAGAGCTGTCTCCCAGTGTGTCAGACTTGCATCGACTAAAACCCCAGGGGTGTTCCTTCTCCCGCCTGCCGAGTGCCAAGGGCAAGGCTGAGCCATGTTCCTTGACACCCGGCGACGTCTGGCCTTCTGCAGGCCCCGCCTACTTGGCAGGGGGTGGTTAAATAGCCGCCACCCCCATGTACATCTAATTGAAGTCAACCCCGAGAAAAGCGTAGCAATACTCTTCTCTCGGAGGAGGCCGAAATTTCTGCCAGGAAACGTATTCCTATATGACAAACCCATCCCATGGTTCAAAAAGGTCAAATATCTCGGGGTCACGCTCGACGATAGATTGACCTTTTCCGAACACATCAGGACCGTGCGCAATCGCGCCGCCTTCATTCTCGGCAAATTATATCATTTGCTATCCAGTCAAAGTAAACTGTCCCTTAGAAATAAGGTGACACTTTACAAGACTGTCATCAGACCGGTGATGACCTACGCCTCTGTAGTATTCGCCCACTCCTCCGCGTCCTCTTTGAACAACCTTCAGGTCGTTCAAACAAAATTCATGCGTGAACGCACCACGGTACATACGCAATGTCGATCTCCATGACGACTTCGGGCTTGAAACGATCGCCAGTTACATGCGTGAAGCGTCTCGTCGATACTTCGACAAGGCGCAGTACCACTCTAACAACTTAATCAGTAGGTCTTGCGTCTACGTTCGCAAGAGTGAATTCTCACCCGCCATTCGTCGCCCTCGCGACGTGCTAGGGGATCCGGATGATCCAATCACAGTGGCTGTTAAAAGAGGCACCGACCGATCAAACAGTGAGGTACACACACACACTACTTTCACTCCACGACACCGGCGTCGCCGGCGGCGCCGAAGAAGGATAGTTCAGTCAACTGCTGCTAACCGGTGCGTTTTCGCACCGAGGCGCAGTTCTACTCCGAAGCAGCCTTGAGCTTCTTTCGGCGTTTCTTCTCAAGGTAGTCACTTCGGAAACGCTGGTAGATCACCCGTAGGGTTAGTACTTTATTTGGCTGGCGGTCCAAGTCGAGGTTTGTACCCACAGGGGTGCCCTTGCATTGCCACCCAACCCAAAAATTTCGCTGGCTGAGCACCTTCTGTGCTCGCCCCTTAAGCCCAGTTGAGCTGAAAATGCCTTTCCCGGCAATCAGTAGTTAGTCCGCTTCAAAAAAAAATAAGTGTACATCTACACATTTAGCGGGAAGAGTGGCGTAAAGTGCCTCCCTCCCCTCATCTCCTTGAACTATTGAATAGGGCTAAAAAACTAGTGTGGTTAATAATTACTTATATCTTCATAAAAAACGACGTGTTAGGTACTTTTGAATTTGTCAAAATTTTAGCAGAAGTCAAAAGATACACTTTGGATTCCATGAGTCACTGCTCAGCAACGACTGCCAAGCCGTGATGTATCGCTCTGTATGCGGTATCTAAATATATGTAAAGCCGTCCGATATACGTGACTGCGCAGCGATGTATCTAAAGCGATGAACACCAGGACTTTAGGGAAAATTTGTACCTGGCAGTCTATTATACAAATACAAAGCACGCGCAGAAAAATTTCGAGGTAACTACTGCATTGTCGTGGTTCTTTAAAACGTGCCAGTAGACTTTCTGTCAGAGTAATCACACCATAGATGATCACTAGGACAAGTCAGAATAAAAATTATTTTTAGTTATTTTACTTAAAAAGAAATACAATCCACAAAGGACGGATATTGAGAAACATAGAAATGTAACACGTTAAAGTGATCACCCGATTACAGGTTGCTACAGCATGCGCTCGAAAAGCTAAAAACATCAATAGTAAACAAAACTTTGAGCGAAAGGTCAATGTATGTTCAAAAACGTATTGACCAAGTTAGCTAAAGAATCAAAATTATTGTCGTTATTATCACAAAGATGATTAGGTAACTTAATTATAACTTAATTATGTTGCTGAGGCGAGGCACACGTCATTAGGTACCAAGAACAGTTAATATGAAAGGGGTTTATAATACAAACTGGCAGAACAGGCTTGCTTCACCCAGATGCGATTTACAGTGAAAATTGGCAAATTTTCAAAGTTTCAACCAAAATTACACTGTTTTAAGGGTCGAATATATAAAAAATCCGCACGTAGCGGGTGCCTACGTCATAAAAATAGCCAAGTGTAAAAAATATCAGGATTCTGTTTTCAATAATGTAGGCTCTACGATGCTAAATCAGTCAGACGAAGTGTTTTTATATATTTAAAGACTAATTCTTTCTTTCAATAAACATCTTAATAATATTATATATTTAATATAATTAATTATATATTAATATTGAAGGCAAAAGCTGTCTACGAAGTAATATATAATTGAATAACGAAAAGGCTGGCCGCAGCCTCCGCCGCGCACATACGTCTCGCTGCCCCTCATTTATCATCGGATTAACTTGATCCCCGTGTATATTATTTTTATTTGTCCCCAGGGATGAATACCGTCCATTTGGGCTGTGCGCGACCGGTTGAATATTGCGTAATGTACCGACATACTAACTATAAACTTGTTGATTGTCTCTAGTCTGTTATTTGCTACGCTTAATTAATATTAATGAACTTGATGTACTGTTCACTGTTGATTAATACAAAGTTGACCTCGGCAGCCTGCTATTGAGGTTCTACGGGGCTGTAGGGCATGGATTATACGGACCCCCAGTTCTTGCCAAAGCCTAGCAGTACTCACCTTGGGGTTTTTAACCTGTAGAAACGCGGCACACCTCAGCTGGATTTCTTTTTTTTTTGTGGCAAAGCCTGGTGATGATTTTCCTGAATTAAAAACAAGTTCTGACATCAAGGAGGTATGGGAGAGGCTGTATGGATCGTAAAGGTTTTAGATTTTTACCAAAAAAGGGTAATCAGTTTAAAGGATTATAAAAGTTATTATAAACGTCATGCTCACGTATCATGCTTCTTTAGAGTCTATAGGTTGGTGCTGATTGGCCGCTGATAGGAATCCAAGTCCTACATTTAGGACTTCCTATGAGGGGTTTCCCCAAAAAAATTGTCCTTTAACTTCGTTGGAAAATCTAAATTTTCCTTCACTTTCACAAATCGCAAGCGTGTTTTACGTGAAAAGGTATAAAAATGGAATGGCTCTTGTGTAGCGGGGAATAACAGAGCGGGCAGGAAACAACGGCGATGGCGGTGGACCGTTCCGGGGATCCATTCCGGTCCCTAATCCAGAAAGGTCGGCGGGAACTATTCGATAACCACTTACGGGCGGGCCCGATTGTACGCGCCCTGATAACAGCGTGGACACGACACGTCTGCGTCCAGACTTGTCTACGCCAGCGATGTTGCTTATGAATTTTTTAGTATCAGCAGATGGGTGATTCTGCTTGTCTGAAATACATTTTAACTGACACTGAATTTAATTTATTACTAACTAGCAAACCTGGCGAACTTCGTTTCGCCACCAGATGGCTTCCTTTTGGTTTTTAGTTAGCGTTTGAAAGAACGTGCGCATAATAAATGTCACACGAAATTAACTGAGCAGAGTACAATGAGTAGCTGTCAAACAATGTATAACGCATCGGCACCATCTGCTTAAAATACTGGTGCGATCTGCTCCACCACGATGGTGGAGCATGATATTGGTTTGTAGTACATGCTATGTATCAGAGATGGCGCTGTATGTGAAAAATGATTTTCCCCGTTTTCCTGCTTTTCTGTTGAAATTATTCACCTAATCCTACTAAAAACAGGTAACTTCTTTTTTATACTGGTTTGACAACCTGACTACAGCACACCTGATAAAAAGTACAGTGTAGACCTGGATCTGTAGCGAATATCTAAAGACAAAATGCCATTGACATTCGACGTCATCCTGTCGGCTAAGACTGAAGGTCTCTAGGTATATGAGTTACCGGACGTATATAAGATGACCATGAGACGCGAGAGGCTGAAGCGAGTCACTATGACAGTCTTTACACTTGTGTGCTGAGGTCACGACTCAGTTTGGACAGCCCTACCACCTCCAAAATTAAACTGACCTTTCCTGGCAAAACACTTGCTAAGACCTAAATTAAAAGATAAATCTTGCCAAAAAGGATTCTTCTATATCTGAGGATGTAGAGAAAGTAACGTCAGATAAACGATAACGCTAATAGAATAGTGTAAAGTGTATGAAATTGACGCAAACCTTCGAAATATGATGTCGACACGTTATGTCAATAGCACGTCATATGTAATATTTACGTCGTTTATTATTGGTTTATATTAATTTCTAATTTATTTTCTTCTCTGTTATTTATTTTTACACTAGCAACACACTCTTACATTATTTACACCCTATCTACCTCATCTTTCCTTTCTGGGTTTGAACACTTCGATTCAATTGTCAAAGCGTACGCATTAAAAAGTCTTCACAATTGTTGCATCGCTGTGTCGTGTGTCGTGTGTGTGTGTATGTGTGTGAAAATCTAGTGCACAAATGAACCCTTTATAATAAGAAACTTTTAAGCGAGGTCACACTTGTGTAATTGTTATATGTATAATAGCTCCTGAATAAGCCCCGTTGAGTGGGACCGATTTGTAAATAAGCTCGTACCCGGATTTCCTTCTCAGCACGCGCGCACTCGTAACATTCTATTATCGACAACGCTAGGAAAATAATGAAAAAAATGACATAGCGTATCGTCTTGACAATATTTTGGAAGCTTGTCAATTCCATATATTTTGGACTTTTCAACTATCATCATCCCTGAGCGAATGTTACTTTGGCTAAGCCCCCTGGTCTGAACACAGATCCGTTTGACACTACGGTAATTTTTCTCTGGCACGAAAGAAGCTTAACTCAATACAATCCCGGTTTGTCCATCGGAGCGCATTCTTTTATAATAAAGAAAACGTTTCAATTCACGCAGAGCACGGTTTATTTGAACTAATGGGGTGAGAACGAACGGGACGCTTACACAGATGCAATTCCTTTGCGACTCTTGAAAGAGTTGAGTAAGCTTTGTATTTTTATTGCTTTTTAATTTCCTTTCATTTTATACAGTTGTATAAATTTAATTAATGTTTTTAGAATAACCTATTTTACATTTAATGCTTTATGTACATGATGATACGAGTGTGGCAAGAGGCACTCGCGTGTTTTCGACGACTTTCATTACATTTGGGAGAAAAAAGACTATCTTATATTATGCACTTACTTTAGGGCGGAAGCGCGTCATAGTCGGGTTTATCTTCACTTTCCACCAGGTGAGATTCCGGTCCACCTGTAAATAATAATAAAAAAACTTTAATCACTATGTAATCAGGGCGTTTAAGGCTGTGGTGGTCTACTAGATAAGGGTTCGGAACCTGCGCGGCGACGGGCTTGGTCGTTGGTTCTAATCCCGGCACATATCTCTGGATTTTTCCAGATTAAGTGCCTAAGCACCACATACACACCGGAGAAGGAAAACAACGTGAGGAACTCACATGGCCAGTGGCGTGCATCGCATAGAAGCATAAAAACATATTATTTTGCTATATTTGATTTTTTTTTTTATAACTTATAGGCGAACGCTTGACCTCAATCACACCTGGTGGTAGGTGAAAATGAGTCCGATGATGAACCGCGTCCGCCCAACAAATGCCTATTCACTCTTCTTTTAAAGACTCCCAGGTCATAAGATCGCGGAAATATGGCCGCTGGTAGCATATTCCACTCCTTAGCTGTTCGCATGATGAATGTAGAAGCGAAGAATATTTAATAGATATATTGACTTAAAATGTATTCCAATTGGTATTCTGAAGCTCTACATCTAGTAATTATCAGATTTTAAGTCAATTTATATATATTAAACATCTAAATATAACAAGATAATGTTTTTTATGCTTTTATGGGATGCACGCTACTGCACAGGACATCTAACAAAAATGTCATGTGTAAGAGTTCTAAGTTGCGGTAATAGTCACCTTAGGCACGATATATAAGCATAAAATGGATAAAACCACTAAGGTATCATCCTGAAACTTTTATCACTGAAAAAAATTTTGAAATTATTGTACTACTAGCTGACCCGGCAAACGTTGTCCTGCAATATAAATTATTGCTTGTGAATATCTTCTATATTTGACAAATATTGAACATATTTATACGATACTAACGTCACTCAAATGTTTTGCCTTCCCGGAACTCCTCCACTAACATTTAAACTTTATGGTATGGCATTAAAGTTCAAATTGACTTTTAAATATTATTGCGATATTTTTGTATGGGAATATAGAAAAGTGTTATTTTTCGACAGTAGCAGAGAATTTTTAAAATTTTTCTCTCCGTAATAACCTTCCTCAGACTTCATCAAACACAACAAAAAAAAAAAAATCTGCCAAATCGGTTCAGCCGTTATCGAGTTTCTCGCTTATCAAAACATTTTGCGATTCATTTTTATATTATAGTCACAGTTTGGTGACCTAGAGTCTTCGTCAAACTGTGGAAGCAGTTAGGTTTTTAGCTAGTACACGTCAGACCCCGTCAGACGCCACTCACCTGTGTGGCAGAGAGGTTTCCATGAGGAAGTTGACCCAAGTAAAACAAAAACAAGCATTTAGAAGAGAACAAATGTCTCTTTTATAAACTGTAAATATAAAATTCGAAATGAAACTATCGCGCGTTGTCAATAGCAATGGGGAAATCTCAGTGAACGTGTAATAAAACTAATAACGAAGCTCCACTAATAGCGCAGAACTTAGGAACGAGTTACAGCGGCTTTTATCTTTTATTAGGCGCCGCACACAGCCTGCCGACCATATTGGTGGAGAAAACTTCTGATATTAACGTCGCTGCGGACGGGCGTCTCAAACGTTGTTCGATATTGCTCCTGCACGATTTAATACTAGAATTGTTGGAAACAATATTTCAAACTATGTATCGGTTGTTAATGTATTTTATAAGGTATATTCCTCGGAGTTTTGTTACGTTTTCTGGTTTCGTTTTTTAATTCCATCTATCCCTATACAGGATGATTTTATAGACGAGGGAGATATTTTAGAATACAATAATTTGTACCTTCTTATAACTAATAAAAATGTAAATAATAACATTGATGAACAAATGAGAATTGATCCGCAAAAAGTTTGGAAATAGCAGCGCGTGTGGTGCACCAATGGCATGTAGATAAAATTCCTTTTACGTAATTTAGGTAAACAGGTAATTTACTCGTTACCCTTTTGTACTTTATCCTGGCTTAGGAGAGACACAAATCAGCCTATACAGGCTGATTTTATAAAAATGATTTTGTATATGTATTATAAAAAAGTTTACTGCAGCGTTTGTTTGTCTATTAGGTTGTCAATTTGCTATAAATAAAAAACTACTGAATCGATTTTCATGAGATTGATCAATAAATCAATAGTTCACGAGGAAAGTTTTAGTGTATAATTTGTAACGATTTTGTGTAAATTGGCTGAAACATAACGATAATTGTTGACAATATCAGAACATATCAAGAAGCCTGGGAGCTATGATCGAACGTTGCTTAATGCCTTTAATATATAGCAGAACAATGTATAACGGGACTATTTCTCTATTATACATAAGTTTATAGAAAAGTCTTTGATGGCATAATATATCTTTTTTTTAAGGATAATTTACAATACCCATTCTAATTTCTAAAAAAAAGTAAAATATAATGCGATAATTCAAAGGTAAATACATCAACGAAGTCTAACACAGGCCACACCCTGCCCGGGCAGTAGGACGTGTACGGATCTCCAGGTCCGGTGAATGGGAAGAATAGGCTATGTTTGAAATTATGGTGGTTTTAATCGTTTAGTGTTTGGCCCACAGGGGTCGCGGTAACACCGTCACAGTATTGTTTCGGCATGCTTGAAATTGGGCTGTCTAGAGTAGGCTGGGAGTAGGAATCCTGCTCCAAGTTCGCGAAATATGCCAGAAATATCTTGTTCTATGCGTAAATTTTGAGGTAACTTTTTGAAAGTCATTCTGCCGTGCAAATTCAAAGCATGCTCGATTAGGAGAAAAGTTGTGAAGATGGAAGAGACGGAATGGAGGGAAGATTGATTTAATACGACATTCATGCCGGTAGAAAGTTCGTCGGGTCAGTTAATAAATAATCAAAAACGCAGCGTCTAAATAGTAGCGCGTTTGAAACTCCACTCGTGTGGATATCGAATGTCCGATATAGATAGAGCCGCATAGGGAATACTTCATTCATAATGATTTGATGCCGAACAAGTTATATCGAATTTTAACATTAGTTAGTGTATAATATTTCTGTCTCTATGCCTATATCTTTTTTTTGTATCCCGGAGGAACATCCTGCGTAGATCCATCACGGCCGCTGTGAGGGCAGCGACTCCTACTGACTAAATTCTATAAAAAATATTTTATAATAAAGGCTAAATAATTTATATATTTTTTTATCGTTGTATTTTTCCCCTGTAAAAATAAAAACACGTTTATTAAATACGTATTTATATATCCTTTCAAGTATTTTTTTTTTATTTTTGTGGAAAAGAAAAATAATTGCAATTTAAATGTTAAAACAAATGCCACGATATCATTTGGATAGGATATTTTATTTACGAGTTCTTTCGTGAGGAAAGAGGAAAAATCAGGTTATATTTAAAAAAAATAGAGAATGACTGTCACTTTCGTTAGGTAATTAACAGTATGTGTAAAAAACATATTATATATCATTATTTACAAGAATATACAGTATCTAATACCCTGTTCATCCAGATAGGAGGATGTCAGTGTCACAGTAATATTAACAAAAATCGGAGAATAATTATATTTTTCGTGAGTATTAAAAAAAATGTTGCCATTTAAAATGAAAAAGTTTGAATTATTTTACATGCGATCTAAGTTTTTATAACTACCAAAATTCAGTGTAAAGAGTAATCAAGCTATTTTATTTATAAATGGTATTTAGGAATTACAGGAATCATTACTCTTCTCCCATTATGAATTATTAGCATGACCCTTTGCTTTCTTTTTTTTCCTTTGATGACGAGCTACGCACTCTCCCAGTATTGCCGTGTACATTTCTCCATATAAGTATTTTTTATGGTCTTTAACTAAAAAGGATAACGTAAATAGAGTTCAATATCGATATCGAATAATGCCTTTTCAGGTCGAATAGGTTTTTAACATGCTGTATTTTTGTCTACCTCAGAGGAATATAATAATATCTATATTAACCCTTAACTTGGCAAAATTTTATTTAAAAAAAAAATTTACCACTTAACCCTTATGACGCAAAGGTATCTAGAAAAAACTGTACGTGCGTTCGAAAACTAAGAAATTATAATATCTAAACATTCATATAGAATATTCAGTTCGCGATAAAATAATGGAACTAGATTTTTTAAATTCTAATTAATCTCCTTACATTCATTATCAAGAAAAGGGTTAACAAAAGATTGGATGTAATGTTACATGAAACGAGTAAAAGATACATCGTTACAATGTAATTTTACAATACGTTTATAATTGCAATAAACTCAAAAATATAACTTCCCAAATTACACGTTATAAGTTAAAAGAATGTGCGTCTAACAACCGTTTAGGAAAACAAAGAACGATAAAAGACGTTACACCAACTTGGGGTAGCAGTTTTTTACTTAAATACATAATAATAAAAACAAGTTTGATGTCCCAAATGTACTACAAAGTATCAGGAAACATTTTCCTATTAAGCATCAGAAAGTGCGGTGCCCCTATAAAAAGTCGCATAGAAACTTTTTTCTTTTTGGCAACAGATGCGCCGATATTGGGCCTGTGATATTTCTTTATGGCTGTCATTTAAATAAAGAGATGCTAACAGTCTTCGGTAACCGAAATCGCTTAAAACTTTATTGAACATTAGTTGAGACTGAAATGAGGTGATCTTACTAAAATACAATAACGTGCGGTTTACTTAGGATTGTAGTTTATATTTTCGCAACAGTTTCTACAGAAATGTACTGTGAATTCTCGTGTAACCCACGCTTCTCGAATTACATGTCAGTATTACACGTGTAATATGATGATAAAAATGTTTTACTATAATTCTGACTTGTTTTAGCGATACAGCAAATTAAATAAATTTTAATTATAACTATACGGTATCTTACATCTTCTTATCTTAGTGTTTACTAATAATTTATATGATAATTTTTTAATGGGAGTTAAATATTTTATCTCTTGGTCTTATATTTCTGTTCTTGTATATGTGTATTTTCATATTATTATCTATGATATTTTAAAATTAGTGTATCTTTATTCCATTGATCCCTTCCTTGCTGTTTTCTGCGCGTCGATTCAATAAATGGGTGTCAGCTGAAAATCAGCGCTGGGTGGCACGGCTGGCACTTAGCATTTACTGAGCTGACTTCCCTTTGGCGCATCATCACAACATAGGATGTTTACTGTTTTTGTTTTCTGTCTTTAATAACCTATTTTGCTGTGTTGTTTGTTGTGTTGTGTGTCAAATAAATGTTTTATTATTATTATTATTATTTTTACATCCCGGTTAGGACTAAGAAGGCTTTTAACTCTTATTTTTATCGTATCGTTGGGCTGTGGAATGGTCTTCTGGCGAGCGTTTCCCCACCTCCTATGATATGGAATCCTTTAAGCGTAGCGTGAAGAGATAATAGTCGTTGGCGTTTCATGGACTGCACCATGCTTACCATCAGGTGTGGTCACTGAGTCGAATTAGAATTTAAAAAACATTCTTTATCCTCTTGTGTGCGTAAAAGTCAAAGACAAGGCCGTTGGCTGCGGGTGGGTTAAAAACAAGCCCACACTTACATCTATCCAATATTTAGTATAATTTGACATTTAAAGATCACTATTTGTGACAGAGTTCACGTGGCGAAAAATATTCAAAGTAGTTTGTCTCTTGTGACTTGTCTTGATGAACTGATTTCTTTGTAATATTGTTTTTTTCTCTATCAAATGACAAGGCATTTGTCATTTTATTTGTTAGCAGAACTTTTTCTCTTTCTATTTCTCGTAACATTAAATTACATTTAGTAAATCATACCACATCTAATAATTTATCTCTGCTTACCACACAAGGGTTATAGCGTCATAATATATTTCTGAGCAATCATAGCCCTGATTTAAGTAAATATATTCTCAAGATTAAGATTATAGTATATTATATTTCACTTAACTTTTGCAACAACACGTCATACAATAAAGCACATTCATTCATCATAAGCTTGACTAAATTTACGAAACATAGTAATAGATTACAAAGAGCTCTGAGGGTTGTAAATGATTCTAAAAGTCCTAGAAAAGAACGTGTGCGCTCCGACAAGCGTCTAGGAAAACACTAAATCAACAATGGTCTTTTTTTGGTTGTTTATATTAACCACTCGCAAGCGACTGAATATAGACAGCTTAGTCTATAAAAAAATATAAAGTAATTACAATATGTGACACAATGTACACAGGAAATTATATATATATGTTCCTAAACAGATATTTTCAAAGAGCTGTAGCGAGTTGACGCGTCGTGATCTGATTTTAATGAAATGTGCCGTTTCCTTGTCGTACTTGAATCAAGAAATAGCATAGAGTTAAATAAATATCACGACAGAATATAATGACTATTAATGAGACTACGAAAACTTAGAAAATACATATGTTGCTTCGCTTTTATCCACGCGTTTCGTAATTGATTATCTTTACATTTTCATGATATGATCATAAATATCTATAAATGATGTTAAATTTCTTTAATGAATAGAAAAAAAAGACTATAAACTAATAGTATTTCATTAAATATGTGTAAAAACTTCTCTAAAGAGGGGAAAACATATTGAAAGAATACAGAAAAATGGAACACCGCATATCGTGGAAATAAGAGAATAACAAAAATACGATTTACTTAGGCGAAGATGTTTTAAATCTAATTAGTTCTTCAAGATGTTTTTCTTCTCCGTCTACTTTAATAACTTTCCTTCTTATTCAAAGAATTCGTATACTTTTGTTTCACTTCATTTCGGATTTGGTTGGTATTATGTTCATTTAAATATTTTTAACTGTAAGTATGCATATAACATGATGTGTAACAAGATATTTGATTATATTTTTTGTTTTATAACTTTTATAAATGTCATATTAACTTCATCTGTTGTGTCGGATACCATCCGTTTACGCATGACGCTTTCGGTAGCTTTTGTGATTTGTGTGTATTTGAGTTTTTTTTTGGTATGACAATGGTATTACGTCTGGCAGACTTGTTATTCTCCCTTAAGGCACACGGTAGTAAGTAAGATTCGCTGCCTCAGAAGCTGTTCCTCATACCAGACAAGCTGAGACATCACGGCGTCAAGGTAAGCGGAATAACTAGATATGTTTGTTCAGTAATGGTCGTGTGCCGTTTTTAAGGCCCGAATATAATCTTATCAGCACCTAGAAATACAGTTCACATAAATTTATCAGAGTAGCTCTTACTGACGAGCACAATATACAGTGTAAACTCCATGTAACGTCACTCGATTTAACGACAAACTCCCTAAAGCGTCGATATCACTCAGCTTTGGTTGGTTTAGCTTGTTTCCCATACAATGATACACTCTATATAGCATTACACCCACTCTCAATAACGACAGCAATTTAATAATATAAAGTACTTTTTTAAGCTAAGATGACTTATTAAGTTGCCAAAATTAGTAAAAACTTCGCAGCTGTATACGTTCTTTTGTCGGTTCATTATCTTAGCCCGTAATAAACTCGACTGCCGGCATTACACATACCGAACTTTCTAAGAAATCCGTCCTTTTGTTTACAAATTGGGATTGCTTGTACGTGTTGACTGTTGTTAGTAGGAGTCATGGATTATCTATACGTTATCATATTCTTAGTTACTCACAAACTTTCAAACTGTAAACATGGCAAGTAAGATTTTAAAACTTTTTCTTTTTTTAATACAGATTTTTCTTCTCTCCATTTAACGACAACTCTCTATAACGTCAAAATATGCACAGTCTCTTGAGGGTCGTTATATAGAGTTTGCACTGTATATTAAAAAAACTTGTATGTATAAAGAAATGTGAAATTTTTACATTCATCCTTTTTCCTGACGTAGGCATACATTTAAGCAAGATTTTTTGATATTCAACCCTCCACAGAGTGAAATAGGGGTAGAAAACCCTACGGGCAGTAGACTTAAGGGATTCTGCTGCCCTGATGAGAGGGAGGCGGCGTGCAGTGTCCGGTGCTCCGCCCGTGACTAAGGTTTGAAGAAGTGGGCTCTTTACATCCACTCCTCCCAGAGATGAAGCCCAAAACAGGCTGTTCGCTTCTCGAGAGTTTGGAAGAATCTGATCCCCAGGCCTGGGTGGAGTGATTAGAAGGTCATCCGGGGGATTTTATGTCAGTAGGAGTCTCACACACCGGGGTCGCTCAACTCACAGAGTCCTTGATAGTGCTATGCAGGATTTTCCCCCGGGTCCCCAAAAAAGGGGTTGAAAACACATTTGAAAATCCACTAGTGTTGAATGTAAATCGCATCTAGGCTAATCTAGTTTGGGTCCGCTGGTAATATATATTTCTTAATCAGACAGGATCCTTTGTTGGTGAAATTTCTCGTTATAAACAACAGAATTGTTCCGTTGAGATGCTCCATAATATAGAGCAAGAACCCCAATAATTTCATAGGGTAAGTGCTCAATTTATGAATTTTCTAGACATTTTACAACGTCCTATTGGATGGAATATTCGGTCAAAATTAACCAAGAAAATTAAACAGGAATAAGCGCTGTTTTTTTTTCTTCATATAAATATTATCCACACGAATTTTACCTGCTTCTCCTTCCAGGATAAATACATAAAGGTTATTTTCCAAACCACTGGTCGTTTTTATTTGACGTTCATAACTCGTAAATAAGTTTTTTTATAGCTCTTACGTTGTTGCTTTGCGTTTGGGGCGAAAATCAGAATTGAATTTTTACGACGAAAACAGTTTTGCGGGACGTGCCGATGTGGATCCGGGTCTATTTAATACGAGAACACAGAATTAATGTGTTGATGTTCAATTGACAGCGAATATTTATTATAACACCACAATATTTTCATCATATCATTTTCGTCACTATACATTCTAGAACGAAGTTGAGCTTGAGGGAGCGTGCCGCTCAACTTATCCAGGCGAGAGCAGTGTGTGACGTGTTTCCGCACACCGCTCCAAGACATTGAGGTGAGCGAGGGGTGGCTCCTTAAACTACTCCTCGCAGTGCAGAGATGCGGCCTTACAAAAGGCCAGACGTTGCCGAGGGTCGGAGAAGAGGATAACACTGTATTTCTGGCCCCGGTCAGACGGGAAGAAGGGAAAATTAGTCGGTGCAAGCCTGACACGCCGGGGGCAGCCCTTCCACCCCCTGAGGTCCGTCAGAGTACCAAAAAAAATGCTTCCATTAAGGCTGAGATTTATAGACGCTATTTCGGCATTGCCTAGCAAAGCTCTTAAAAAAATCGTTTTGACAAAAAACCGAAAACATAATAAGAACTTTAGTATAGTTATAGTATTCGCACAGCCAAGTCCATGTTGACAAAATCGGTGAGTTACCAAATCCTTTGACATTCATTGAATAATATTAATTGTAATGTTTTAGTAAAGTCAAAGCAAACTTAAATGGGTTTAAAAAATTAATGCAGATCTATATCTGTGGAAAGTCCTGTAAGGGGATTCCACGGACGAGAGGTTAAAGGACCCCATATATATATATATATATATATATATATATATATATATATAGAGGACGGAGACGAACACGCTCGCTGGAAGACCATCCCACAGTCCAACGATACGGTAAAATTAAGTAAATAAGTAAGTTTACTAGTTTATTATTTTTTATTTATCTTATAAAGATGGAGAAAATAATATTATTTTAAATAATATATTTAATTAATTTTAATAAAATAACTTTATTATTAAATTTTACATATCAAAAAATCTATTTTATGAATAATACCTAAAAAAAAAAATTGAAATAATTTGAGTGTTCCTTGACTAATTATAAGACTTTGTACATGATTTTTTTTTAAATATAATTCGGCTTTAAATGGGCTATATTTTTTTTCTCACTGTCTCATCGAAATTTTGAGCCCAGATTCTGAAAGAGCATCAAATTTTGCGTAGGAATAGAGGCGTTGCATTATTTTTTTGGTCCGATAACATAATAAATAAACACGTTGAAAAATTAGTAAAAATTCTGATCATCTCGGCGTTAATGGGTTAATGAGCTGACAGAATCTCTAACCAATAAATACATTTGGTTAACAAGGTCAGTATACGAGGTTTTTTTTACTTAAATCAAAGCCAATTGATGACCATTTAAATCATGATTAGAATGCAATTTCGCACCGGAGTAGCTTACAAAGTAAAATTCATTTAAAGCATTTTGTGCAAACTTCCCTGGCGTTCCGCACAAAGGAAATATGCAGCCCACGCCAAAAACAGACGGATTTTTGTATTTTAAACCAAATTAGGCGGTCATTTTGCATTATGCTGGATTTTTGCTTATATTTTTGTAACATTTTATGTATATATTTTCATGAAGTATTATAGACGTAATTATGTAGGTTATATTCGGTTATATTTTAACTTCTAAGTTAGCGGAGGATTATAAGTTCTTAATTTTTGAAATGTTGATGTATATTCAAAAGATTTAGATTAAGACAATATCACAGAAATCCATAACGCAAAAATGGCTAAAATGTACCTGAAAAATATGTATTTTAAGGAGCTGGAGCCGACTGACATCATTAATTAAAATAAATTTATGAATTAAAAAAAAAATCTTCACAATCCACTTGAATTATTTTTACTTTCTTTTAACTGTTTGATTAACTATCAAATTTTATTCTCAGCTAATTAACTATTGTAATTTAACAAAGGAGTAATATAAAATGAACACTGTAAACGATTACTATGCAACACGTGCACCGGGCAATCGTTCGATAGAATAGAGCTCGAAGGCATGGACTTGCCCGTTACAAATGTTGCCTACGATACTTGAAGATAGCGTCGTCATATTTAAGTAGTAAATCTTGTATATATAGAACCAGTTTAGTAAATCTCATGTTGTCATATCAGCGAAATCATGTCTCATGTCAACTGTAAACAGAAATAAATCTTTTGCATTCCAAACTTTTCCAAATCCCCGCGGACTATTAACTCCAAAAACGCTTTCATACGTCACAAATAAAATATATTCCCGTAATTTAGTTGGAAACGCGACCCGAATAAAAATGGAAAACTTGTGTACTGATTTAAATATCACAGTATATGTCGGCCGAGATACGGGTTGTGGTATTATAGCGTAGAGCAATGCGCTGGGGATTTCGACGAAAGGTCCGGGCATCTGAACGTGTTAGTTCGCTTTATTGAATATTGGGATATGACGGCGCGATGTCTAGAGGGAGCCGGTATGTGGAAGGTTGGCGGAGTTTTCGCATACGCTGCATTCTCTTCGGCCTCCAAGGGACGGCTCTACATGTCCCAGGTAATGGATTTCGCATGAACACGCGTAAACTAAATGAAATTAAAGTGTCTCATATAACGTGACTTCTGTCTATTAAGATATTTTTCAAATATTAATGCCTATTTATTGACTTAACTTAACCCTTTATGGAGCCGTGTTGTATTTCTGAAACATTCCACTCAAACTGATGCATCAATAAAAGAAATGCCGATAGACTGACTTTGCTTGGTGTTATACGGCACCAACAAAGCATTCTTACTATTAAGTGACAATTCAGCTCACTAGATGATGAGACTTGTAGGTAATGATGTTTCACTGTAGTGTCGAACGAATACACGCCTCTTTCCAGCTCTTCTAATTCATTTACAAAAAATTAATTAATGGTGTAATACTAATATTTGACTCTTGAAATTTGTATATGTAAAGAGTAAGAGGATGTATTTTATTAATTTGTTCCTAATTTTAACTTTAATTATTTAGTACTAATGCAATGTTGCATTTGTGCAACTTGCAAAGTGTTTAAAAATTATAAATGATTAATTTGTTATATTTATTTAAATTATTATTTTCGTTAATCATACACTATTTATCACCCAGTTTTTACAAAATTAATAAATTTAACGACCTTGCGCCATAACCCTTAACTTAAATATACAGTGATGTATGTTTGCATCGTAAATTTAAAATGTCATATCTCTTTACGCATAGTGTTTTTTAAGATTATCTGAATCTTATCGTCTACAGATATATTAAAAGAGCATTGGTGACAGATTTGCACCAATTTTCAAACAGATTAAGGTGTAGAATTCCACTATGTGAGGATACACAGGGATCGTAGCAAATACAACATTCCTTTATGTTAAATGTCCAATGCTAAAAATAATTGTTTCGTCAATTTTTACTATTTATAATGCGAGGTGTTATTTATATTTGAAATATTATATTATTGTAGATAATAGGTTTATAAAACTTATTAATGGTGTATAAATATGTAAGGAAATCAATATATTTAAAAACTAAAGAAAATTGTATATATTTTTCCCATTTTAACTATTGACATTATGCGGTTAAATTTTAATATTATTGATTAAAAATAAAAATTAGCGTATTTGAGAGTATAAAAGTAAGTATTTATTATAATGAGCTGATTTGTATCTCGTTAATATTTTTTTTTACTTTAGGATAATCTTCTTCAGAACGCTCCGGGCGCAAGTGTTGCGTTTGCGTGGGCGGCCTTATACCGGCTACAATCAGCAAGGTGGATCTTCTGCGCACTTACAGCGCGTCCGTTTAATACCAAGGAAGCTAAATCTACTTATTGTACTGGTGTTCTACACGTGAAAGTTAGTTTAATTTTACCATAGAATTAAGCAATATAAGGAAAAATAATCTAGTACCAAACGCGCATAAAACTAAAGCAACATATTAGCTATGTTTACATTCGCTCATGCTTATTTAATTCTGTCCTGTTATTTTGTATACCTATTTAACATTTATTAATATAAGCATGACAGAGAACATTATGTGATGTCAAGAGATCACAACGCATTAAATCGCGACAGATCGATGAAATTCTGTTGTTCTCTTTAAAAACATATTCTTGACTTACTAATTATTATTATATTTACTAATTTTATGAATCTTTTTTCGCAGTTATAGCAAGTTAATACCTTTTGATTCGATTTAAAATGCTTTAAATGTGTAAAAAGTGAACTGAAGCTTAAATGCTCTTATACTTTCAAGCGTAGGTTAAAATTACTAACAATTTATAGAATATGATTTCTGAAAACAATAAATTTAAATGATTTAGTACAATAATTTGCCCTGTATTTAACAAACGATCGCGAGTAGGTGACCCAGTACTTTGAAACTAAGCTGAAATTGCGAAACAAGAACAGTGGTCATATTTTATTTCATTTCTCGTATCGAGACTCTGCCCCTACTCAGCTATTTTATGATTTGCCAGCTCTATAGTTTTACCACTAAATTAATAATATTTTTAACGATATTATAATAGGTGTGTGTGCAAGAAGGTTATAAAATATAATATATAATATTATAATTGTTCAAAGGAGCAAAATCTCATTCTCGCTTATAGAAGTTTCTCACTAAGCCGAGTTTCTCGCTAATGCAGGTACATGGGGAGCGTTTTTCTCTTATAGAGGTACGTAGCAATAACAAGTCATAGCAAGTACGAATGTATTATGTACATATACATATATTTTAATAGTGTGTCTATGTTATGTTCATTAGAATTCGACATATAAGTACTTTACAAGGGTAGGTATCAAGATGCTTACGAAAACAAAACATAAACAATGGTAGGAAGTTCCACGAAAGTTAAGAATGAGTCATAAAATAGCAGATGTTAAATTTGTTTTGTCATTTGTTCCTCCTAAATAATATAAATAAATAAAGCTCGACTGTCACTTATACAGGGTTATAGGTAACTAACGCACAGCCTCTTAAGGGTGGCTTTGATTTATCAAGACATACAACTTTTGTTGTACGACTTTTTCTAATTCAATTACTTTTTTTCCCATACAAAAAAAATAAAAATCAGATTTGCAGTTCTGAACTTTTTAACTCTTCGTAAGGCGACGATCGCGCCACGCTGACAAAGGCGACCGAAGACAGACTTACGTAGTGCGCGGCGTCTTGTGTCGCTACTAACGAAGAAAGGGGTCTGCGGCGCGGTGAGCGGGCGTGGCAACATGTGCTTGACTACTGTGTAACACGGGTCATGTCAGTCGCAAATTTGCTTGCGTGTGCGCCCAGCATGTGTTAGTTGTCCCAGTGACGCGTTCGTTTCATAAATCACAATGTCAAATCGATACACTAACATTGAATATACCGAAATGGTGCGTGTTTATGCTCGGTGCGGTGACAATCTGTCTGAAGCTTGCCGTGAGTCCGCGAGACTATTTCCGAATGTGTTGACACCGAGTAAATAGATTTGTGAGTATTTTTGTAAATAGTTTAATTATTGTAAATAGAGTGATTCCACTTTTTAAATACGCCTACATTAAAAAATAGTTTGCAATTATCTATCTTCAAACAGACCGCGCGCCTCTTTTGGTGCGATGTATTGCTTGATTACGTATCAATGTTCGTGTTTTTCTATTTACTTTTTTATTTTTTAGTGTAGCCAGCCCTAAGCCTGGATAAGTATGAAGGGATTGTGGATTCAGTGTATAAATATGTACAGATTGTACAACCTTTGAAACATTAACTTACGTAGAGGCCTTTACCTTGTTCATTTTACGATGTTCCCTATGGCAGACAAATAATAGGTTGGTTTTGTTTGTGAAACAATTATTTAATGTTTTATTTTGATTCTAGTTTGTTTTAATAGTGTATTAGTACGTCAATCAATAAACATTTATTTTCACTATTTAACTAAAAACATGGGTAAATATGGAAATTTACGTTCAAATAATTGTTATAAGCGACTTTGTAAAATAAACAAGGTATAGGGTTAATAAACTTTCTGCTACACGATCCTTAACGCTGCGTAGCTGCGTAACTTTGCGCACGACTGCATAGCACCAGCTGATTGGATACCTACGCCAGATCGAATGAAAGTTGGAATATAGAGCTAACGATGACTAGATATTCACACTAAAACTAAAAAAAAAAAAATCTAACGATGTATTAGGTTTTGGCAAAAGTCGTAGAACAAAAGTCGTTAGTCTTGATGTACCTAAGCTACCTTTAAGAGGCCGTGCGTTAGTTACCTATAACCCTGTATAGGTATAGATAAGTAGCAGTCTCACTTACGGAGGTCCATGAGGGAAAAACGACTCTCTTTTACAGACGTTTCTGTTTCTCGCTAATAGAGGTTTTGGGAGCTTTAAATGACGGGTCCTGGCTATTACTCTCACTTATAGAGTTTCTCACTTATCCAGTTCTCACTTATCCAGGTTTGACTGTATTTGGAAAGATGGATAGAGATTTTAGAAGATTAGTGCGGGTCGCGAATAGAAACGTAAAAATAATTAGGTAAATATTAAATATAATGTAATAAACCTTTCGTACGTTGACTGTCAAACAAAAATTCCAGCTTATCTGTGGATTCAATTACAGGATTTTGTGTACTGTGCTGTTACAGGAAGCATCACAGAAACAGACTTTTTAGCGTGCTCTGTAATGGGCGCGTCACTCATGAAAGGTTACAAAAAAGTAAGTATAAAGATCAGTGACTTTTATTAAAACATGAAGAATTTAATCATCAGATACCTAACTAAGATAACACGAATACATTAGCTATTCTTATAAGATGTAACACGACCGGGGCCCTTCACGAAAATCAGCGCTGCAGACTTCCTCTGTGGCTTTAGGCTGATGAAGGTCCCATTTTCGCTATGTTTATATGTTCTGTATTTTCTTTTGTTTTTGTGTGTTGTTTGTAATGCTACATTTAAATTTCTGTTTTTTTTGTATATTTGTGGCGAAATAAATACTTTTTCATTTTTTTTTAACTGAATATCTAAAAATAATTCGATTTTAAATAGTCATATCTTGACATAATAGAAAAAGAGGGATTTCCTTTTACCCCAGTTTATTGTACTTTTTTCGGAGGCCTGCATAACTATTTGGTGTTATTGGCATGAGTGGAAATTCTTTTGGCACGGAGTCGACATCATGCCCAATGGACATTTGAAATATTCTCATCGGTTTACTGCGTCAAGGCTGTTCTTGTCCAGGTTGAGAGACACCACGCCAGCAGGGGTAAGCGAAATAAATATATATATGTTCGGTAATGGTCGTGAGTAGTTTTAGGATTCGAATTACAACCTTACCAGCATCTATAAAATGACAGTCCACTTATATCCGGAAAAACCAGTTCAGCTCTTATCTGCATGTACAAACAACTCTGCTTAGCATCATGTACAGTGATTACTAATAACATGGTTCTATCTTTCATCATGCTGATCCGTTATTAGGGTAGGCAGAGAAAATGGAACGCCACTTATCGCTATTTTGCAAATCTCTTTCGCTTCCTTAACTTTGATAAATGACTACAAGCTCCTTCGCGATTCCGTATAGTTTTGTCATTACCCCTACAAGAATTGTCTATGTTTGGTCTGTATAGCTAAGTCACGAGCAGTCTCAACTCTTTTTGCCATTCTCATTTATGTTGTGTATCTTTTTTGTCTATTTTTAAGTTATATATGACAATAGGATAATAAGGGCAGAAAATATTAAATATATCTGGTAATAAAGATGTTTCAATAATTGCGCAAATATTAATAAATATTCTAAGAAAAATTACGATATTTTCTTGCTCTCTTTATGTTCCATGAGCAATGAGGTTGGAGCTTCTCATTCATTACAATCTCTTTCAAGTAGCTCCGTTGAAACTCTCATTTCTTAATATACTTCTAGCTAAAATTAATTAAAATAAGTTGTTAGAAATTTGTTGTTTATTTGTGTTTCGCTTATTGAATAAATTCCTAACTGCGGGATATTTTAAATAATCACAATATAATATATGTATATGATGAATGATGTATACGTTCTTTGTACACAGTTTCATTATTGTTTGTTTGACAAATACTTACCTATTGTAGAAAACAAAGACACATTCGATAAAATATGACAAAGAAAAGTGCAAAATGTTTAAAATTTAAATGATATGAAGAGGTGATGATCTTGTGTCAATTCCATACATTTTTTGTTTTCTATTAGCGTTATCGTTTATCGGCTGTTACTTTGTGTAGGGAGGCAGATGATATCCGACGTTAAATATCTGCGCATGATAAAGGTTTATTTCCTTACATGTATTAACAGTATATTTTAGTAGATAAATAAAATAAAATAAAATAGAACGTGAACAGTTTTCCGAATCATAGATAAATTAGTTTATCCGGTCCATCTTTCACACGAGTGTATTTTTAACTTTATAATCTATTATATAAAAATAAGTCCGGTTTTCCTTCCTGACGCTATAACTCCAGAACGCACGGACCGATTTCCACGGTTTTGCATTCGTTGGAAAGGTCTCAGGTTCCGTGAGGTTTATAGCAAACAAAATTCAGAAAAAAATTCAGCAGAAAAGCAGGAAAACGGGGAAAAAATCATTTTTCACATACAGCGCTATCTCTGATACATAGCATGTACTACAAACCAATATGGTTTTGCATGGTGGTGGAGCAGATCGCACCAGTATTTTAAGTAGATGGCGCCTATGCGTTATACATTGTTTGACAGCTACTCGTTGTACTCTGCTCAGTTAATTTCATGTGACATTTATTATGTGCACGTTCTTTCAAACGCTAACTAAAAACCAAAACGAAGCCATCTGGTGGCGAAACGAAGTTCGCCGGGTTTGCTAGTATAACTTAAATGTTAAAGGCAGCTTTCCTCGACACATAAGCGTACATATATACATTTAAAAACTACATTTAAATCGATTATGGCCTTTCTAAGATTAGCGGTCACAAACGCGTACGAATACTATTATACACATTGATTAACGATTTGAATACATTTTTACTAACCTGCATCGCGCAAGTGAAATTTTTCGGCTACTTGCATATATACACATTTTTGCAAAGTATCGTATCTACGGATTATTCAAGAGGTGGCTGACAAACAGATTTATAGTATGTTTGGAATAGGATTATTGTGCGCGACATTACTTAAAAAAAAAGGGATATACCTACTCGTATAACTAAGGGCGGTTTGCACTAACACATTATATCTAGTTTAAACTTGTATAAAATTAATTGAATCTTAATGATGGTTTCGGTTTAAGAGTATGTTACAACTGGATTTTGATTCCCTGTGTCTGGATGAATTTGGTTTCCCAGCTCGGGTGGAGCAATCAGAGGCACTCCCCGGGGGTTTTTAGTCATTAAGAGTCTGACACACCGGGGTCGCTGCCCTCACATCGGCCCTGATGGGGTCCTATGTAGGATTTAGCCCCGGGACACCAAAAAAAAACTGGATTTTGATTCTGTTCAAGACAATAACTACATTTCAACCCTAAATAGCAGTTTACGTAAGCCTAAACTAGATTTAATTAGCTAGTGCAAGCCGCCCTGCTCGCCGGGTTCGTAGGAAGTATACGGATACCCAGGCCCGGCGAAGGCGAAGAGAGGGCAGAGTTGGTACCCCGGTGCTTTTAGTTGGTGCAAGTCCGACACACCAGGGGAGTGGCCCTCACCACTCCCCTGATAGTCCGAAGGAATTTCCACCAGGCTAACAAAAATAAAGTGCAAGCCGCCGGTTATGATATAAGTAGCTATTTATTAATAAAATAATAAATGTCTCGAATTATTTATTAACCATTCATAAATATCTAACACCAGGGGAATTTATTTGTCGAGTACAGCAACACCGATTTCGTTCAGCCGTTCGGAACAGTACATTTATATTACTTAGGAGTTTAATACTCAAGTGAAATAGACAAATTACTTTGCTAATTATTCGAATGACCCATAAACGAAGTCGAATTACATTTTTGTATTCAAGAAATATTTATAAGTGGCTGTAAAGATTTTTATAATAATATATCGTCATGACGATAACATGTTAAAACCCGTTCGGGGTGAGCAAAGACATATTGATGATTGCCTCCACTTCGCGTTTATATGTCGTGCCCAATATGACCGTCTGGATGAATTTAGTTTCCTAGGCTCAGCTGAAGCAATCAGAGGGACACCCCGGAGGTTTTTAGTCAATAGGAGTCTGACACACCGGGGGTCACTGCCCTCACAGCGTCCCTGATGTTGCTATGCTGGATTTTAGGATACAAAAAAAATCGTGCCCAATATGACCAGTATCACAGCTAATCGCCGATCTCCGGGCACTTACACAAGATATTTTTATTAGATGTCATGCTGGATTTCCCACTATGTTTTCCTTTACCGGTGAGCATGTCGTGTGTAATTTGGAAAAACTCCGGAGTACGTGCCGGAATTCGAACCTATGGCGATTCGCGTTGTTGCGCATGTCTATCGGTACGTTATCCACTATGCAACCACCACCAAAGCCAATTGCTTTCTATAAAAAATATAGCTTTGAATATATGACATTAGATGTGAGAGGTTTCAATTACAAAAAATAATTTTATTCTACAGAACACTTATATAACTTTTTATGAGCCCCTAAAAGCCTCTTAGATAACAAAAACTTGGATCCTGGAATCGGCAGTATAACTAATGATGATGGGGATATAATTAACATCGGGATACGCAAAAAAGTCTCAGTCATTAGTCCATTAGCAGAAATATGTTACATCGGGTCTGCGAAATAAAAAAGCGCTTTATCACTTTCTGTACCATAGACTGCTATCAATAGATTGCCCATATCGTGTAATCAGGTGTAGTGATAATTTTGTAGTTTCTGATCGAAGATTTGATAGTTGCTTCGCCATTACTCACATTTTAGGAAGTTGTGAGGTAACTTTATTAATCATTAGACTTCGTTTAGGTATAATTAATATAACTGTTATAATGTTTGAGAATCTTTTTCACTTTGAGCTAATCTTAAATCACAAATACTGGCTATACTTTACGAGATAGATCAAATTAATGTAACATGGAATTGTATAGCCTGGGCACTTGACTTGAGGGAGTCTGCTACCTGGGTGAGAGGGAGGCGGTGCACAGTGTCTAGTGCGCCTCCTGAAAGAGAGGTATTGAAGGTGTGGGTTCTTTATACCTGCCCCTCTTAGAGAGAGAAGAGCAAGCCTGAATAAGGCTGTTCGTCCCCGGGCGACTGGACGAATTAGATTTCCCAGGCCTGGGTGGAGTGGTTAGACGGACACACCGGGAGTATTTAGTCAGTAGGTGTCTGACACCGGGGTCCCTGCCGTCATAGCAACCCGTATGGTCTTATGTAGGATTTTCTTCTGAGTTACAAAAAAAAAAAGGAAATAGTATTTTATTCGTTATTAGAAATAATTGATATGGCAGAACAACGTTTGCCGGGTTAGCTTGTATTATTTACAATTAATCCGCAATATTATAAAATATTTTGTGTATTAATCAAATAGAATATTTCACGCGGTTGAAGTATTGTACAATGCATATCACAAAATCCTTCTGTTATGATGTCGACTGCCTTGATAGAGAAGGGTTTTCTTGAATAGCATCCTTTGTTTATAGAATTTACTAGTTTATTATTACGAGATATTGATTACAAAACGCTGCCAGATTGAGTTATAGTCTTTGTTTACCTATAAACAATTCTGAAACCAGAAGTCCCGTTTACAGGTTACTGTAAATTTGGTTTTAAATTATTATTTTTTGATATTATATGTAGTTACATGAGGGATATAAGTGAATTGCTTTGTAGCTGTGATAGCCTAGTGGGTAACGCGAATGGTTGCAGGTAAAAAAAACATCGTGGGGTAATCGGTATGGCCAGATGCCTGTGCAAAAAGCCTGTGCAAGTGCCCTGAGAACGGCTATCAGCTGCAATATTAGTCACGTTGGGCACGATAAATAAGCGCAAAGTGGATACAGCCATTAATGTACCTCTGCTCATCCCGAAAGAGATAAAGTGTGATGAATAAATCAATTATTATTATTAAAAATGGAAAAATCAGTAGAATTTCGCGTCAAAGTCGTATTTCTGTGCATCTCTTACGTGTGTATACATTTTTATTATGTTATAAATGGAACTAAGATTTTTTCTTTAATTTGATTTCGTTCGTCTAAGATGTTGACGGACTTGATAAGGGCAAAAGAGGACTTATTTGGTTACTGGATTTTGATTTGTTTTTACACTCGTGTTTGATCGGCCGGTTTTCGATGTCACGTTTTTGAATAGAATGTGGTGGCGCTAGTGATGCGCGCGACGCATATTTACTTGAATCGATTATTAGTGAGGTGAACGGATAGGAAGGAATATCAAGTCGTACAATTATGTTAAGCCACGTATCATCATGTTGAATCATTACTAGTATCAGCTAAAATAATTTAAAACTATTTCTCTCTATTTTAAAACAGTTTTAAACCTTCGCAATTTTTTAGACTTATTATACACAATTTAAAGAATCCTATGTGTGAATTCACTAATTTTTAGTTACTCGTTTTGACCTAGTAACACAGGCCATGGTTACAGCTGAATGAAGCGCTGTGGAGTCGTCGACAGGGGCGGAAAGTTACTTCATTTACTCTTTTTTGTTCTTGATATTTTGAATAATCACGACACACGACACTCACAGCATAAGCATTTTTGTAATCACTGGGTTCCACGCCGATGATCACTTAAACCCATCATTTCTATTAAAAGTTTCATGCTTCTTAACCTCGATCTCTTCTCAAACCAGTCTTGGATAATAAAAACGATCTATCGAGAGGGGTTTAAGCAGTAATTGGAATATCTAATCTCCTAAAATCTTTTTTAACTGGTTCCTGTATTTTCGTGGTATCTGAAATATAAAACAAGAAAATAAGTGTATTATGACGTATTTACATTTATATAACAATTGTTTCTTTATAACAAAAAAGATGAAAAATCGGTATCGTGTCGTGGTGATGTGAAACGATTTCGAGAATATTGACTTTGTGAAGGCAATTAAGATAAAACCCCCATGGAGGGGCACCATGGCGACATTATCAGTTGGTTAGCCAAGCTTCTTTATTATTGATAGGATAATATCCATTGATATCAGTAACGTATTAATTTCGATGTGGCTATGATTTCAAATTATTCGTTTCGGACAGAATTAAGTTTGTTATTTAGTAAGTGAAATCAAACAATGACGAGTATATTTTCTTAACAATCTCTGAAATATATGTAAAGAAAGTTTATTTGGTACGTTTGAAGTTGCGGTGCTTTGCCGCGACGGTCTACATGGCGCTGTACATTGGTTTCCAAGTGACAGTTGTCACTAACATCAATGTGAAAAAACTCAAATAACCTATGCAAATAACGAACTCTCAAAGAAGCAATATATGTTAATTGTTTAGTTCAATATAAAACATTATAAAGGAGGAAATAAATAGTTGTTTGTTTGTTCACAGATGAGATTTCAACTGTGTATTAAGTGTGATGTGTTGCTTTGTAATTGTATTAAATAAAACTATGACTTTGTTTACAGAGAAACGCAGCTGTTGAGAAACAGAAAAAAATACTATATATATGCAAGCATCAATAAGCTACATTTTTTATAAGAAACCTAACAATGTACTTCTTCTGCATTCGTAAATGTCTGCGTATGCAACATCTTTTAATACAAATGTGTATTAAACATACACATACATACATTCATTCATTCATTGTACATACTTTCTAGCTTAGGATGTGTGTGAAAATGGAACTGCTTTTTTAGTAATAATTGATAACTTGTCACCTCCGTGCATATTTGTATAAACAACCGAACTATGTTTATTCAATTTCCTCATAAAAATAGAAAAATATACCATCAAATATCACATTAACTATACATAAAAAAATAGTAACATACGGCATTAATTTTTATACTTGTTTCTTTACTTCTTTACTAATATTATAAAAAACGTATGTGATCGGTCAGGGAATGCTGTGAAATTGTTGGTGGATATGGTAGCGCTGACTCATCAGCGACTCTCTCAGAATTGTGGTTAGTGTTTTGTACCGTTGTATAGTATTGGGCATTATGGGGCTGATATGCCAATATTGCAAAAGCCCTTTAAAGATATATACATGTATACTTAGCATGTATATTATAAATTCGAAAGTGTTTATGTTCGTATGATCTGTTTTCACGTTAAAGCGGCTGAACTGATTTCGATTAATTTTAGCATATAAATAGATTACACCTTCGAGAGGGCCATAGGCTACCTTTCTTTGAAAAATAACACTTGAAGGGGTTGAAATAAGGGATATAACTTACTACGGTAGAGTGATGATTTTTTAAGTTAAGAATAAAAATATGGATATTTATATATTTGGTTCTTTGTTTTATATGATGGATTTAGTGCGGAGGATAAGGGGAAGGTACAACAGGTGAGGAGGAGAGTAGTGATATCAGAGTAGAGTGAGGAGAGGAGCAGAAACAAGAGAGAGGGAGTTGGAGAAGAGAGAAAACGTAAGACGGAGAGAGGGAGTTCGTTTAATTGAGTAACACGACATTAATTGTCTGTTAGGCGATAGGAAGTTTGACAGATCAGCTAGTGCAAAGTTTTTTATTTTTATTCGACGGAATATTTTATTGATGACCGGGGTAACGGTCGCTACAATTTCACCGGGCTTGAGAGAGCGAGCACTTATGGTGCTTCAGCCAGCAATTTATGGGTTGGGTGGCTACGCAAGGGCACCCCTGTGGGTACGGACCTCGACTTGGGCTTCCAGCCATTAAATACGAAACCTAACGGTGATCTACTAGCGTTTCGGAAGCGACTACCTTGAGAAGAAACGCCGAAAGAAACTCAAGGCTGCGTCGGAGTGAAACTGCGTTATTTAAACGATAGTTAGCGGACCTATCCTTAATCGTCGTCGTCGGCGCCGCCGGCGGCGTCGGTGTCTGGATATGAATCTTGTGCATGTGTGTGCCTGACTGATCTGTGGGTCTGCTGTAATCAAATCTAGTGCAAAATATAAAAATGAAATAAACCCTTGAAATAAAGTTTTTTTTTTGAATTGAGAAAAATTACTATCTATTAGAAAATTTACCTCTGGTGGGTTGAAAACAAAGCACTAAGACGATGCACTTTGCATGTTTTTTTCGTTAGCCCCCTTTTTCCACCATTCTATGACAGCATTCATAAAATACTCAAAAAATGAAAGCGTATTTAGTGGTTACTGTTAAATAAACCGATGGTCACTTTACTCTTAATTAGGAACGAGTCGTGTTTAGCTTCAGCTGATAATAAATGAAATAAATCATTAACAAGACGGATCGCTTTTCAAAGGAATATTGCTACATAAACAAGATATTAATATATATGTTGGAATACTCTGCAATCTGTAAAAGATATCATATTTCGTTTGCCAAACCCAAACATACCGTGCGTATGTTTTGCTTTTATAATTTTCTTTGAGCATTCGAGTATAATTACGTAGAATATGGTATATCAATATTGAACGAGAAATAGGCGAACGAAAAGACATTTTTACATTTCCTTTTTTTTTTCGTTCGTGGTGGTATAAAGAGTGGAAATATTTTTACAATATTTTATTAGAATTATTGAAACGCAGTTTCTTAATATGAATTGAATAAACACACACTATTTTATCTTTATTTATTTAATGATATGCGCCTAGTTTCAGAAAGCCTCCTTAAATTTTAAGACGGCTTTAAACACTAAAGAATCTAATATGAAATTAATAATTCATTAGTATTTAAAAGCATTCCTAAATTCAAGGAGCCTATCTGAAACTAAATGATAGTGTTTAATTTATGTTTTGATTTAGTTCAATTGGTTGTTGTGTTTGTGTAAGTGGATTGTATATTTCCTAATGATAATAAAGTTATGTAAACCAAAATAATAATATTGATTACTTACTAATTATAATTAAAAGGCTTAGGATATTAAATACCCTCTAATAAGCATCTGTATAGAGATAGGTAACAAAAATATCGTAAGGTTAAAGCGAAACTTGAAGGATTTAGAAAAATGCGACCCTCCGAATGGTTCATAAAATGTAGCTGCTTTTTATTGGATATCAGAATATAAGGTCAGAGCCCATCTGCCTCTATTGGGTACAAATTTCCTTTGTATCTGGTGCGAGGTTTAAAACGAAATTACGTTTCCGCAGTTGCCAATTTTCGTAATGGCGAATTGTTTTTATGTCGGGGAGTGGATTTTATTACACACTCTCGGATAAGGGTGGCAGGGTGTGTTTACTATTTTTCATTTGGTTGCCTATTGTAGTTCAAATTTGCTATAATTTGACAGTACAATAAAAAAATGTTTCAGATATTAAACACAATGAGCGCTAGTGTGGTTGAAATTTTTTTTTTGCTGAGGTGGCTTACTTTATGGTATCTATGCTGCTGATGTCTTAGGGGTTGTGGCTGTTCAGGGTGGGGGCTCTGAGCGACCGATCAGCAACCCCCGAGAAGACGGCGGTGCGTTGTGACGCGCTCTGCTGAAGTATACTAGGTGATATCGGGGGAGGTGGCGTCTCCCCCCCGTGATTGTGCCTGTCAGGCGCGGCGTAGTGGGGCTGCGGCGATTTGATCACAGGACCCGCAGTCCCCACTAATTCGCAGAAGTAGTCACCTTGGGGTTTTTAGCTGGTAAAAGTCCGGCACACCCCGGCTGCCTACCCCTTCGCGGCCGGGACGGTCCTATGAAGATTTTCCCCAAGTAAAAAAAAAAAATGGTATCTATGCAGGGCAACGCGAATGCTTTTGGGTTCGAATTCATAATTCACGAATCTCTGGGCTTTACCAGATAAAGTGAGGATTTAGGCATCGCAGGCTTGCCGGTGAACGAAAACTTCGTGAGATAACCCGCATGATATTTAATAGGAATATCATGTGTAAGTGCCCTGAGAACGGCGATCAGCTGCGCTACTGGTCACGTTGGGTACGACATACAAGTGTAAAATGTATGGAAGGGGACAATATACATATATTTAAGTAATTAAAGTATTATTTTTGTAAATCAATGAGTGTGATACCCATTTAATTATTATAGTATTTTATTTTTTGGTGGTGGGGCGATTACCTGAACTGGGTCATGACCACAGTACACAAATGTAAAGACCGTCGTAATGACTCGCTTTGGCCTGTCGCATTTCGGGATCAGCTTGTGTATGTCGTCAAGTAACTCATATACCTAAGGACCTTCAGTCATGGTTTGTGTGGGCCGACATGACGACGGAAATTCAATAGATTTTCGTCATTTGCTAGTCGTTTTCGTTTTTAGACAAGACTGTCATTACTATCATGTGCAAAGTAGATAATTCGTCAAGACAGTGCAAAGAAAATGTGTTAACGAAATTTGTCATTGTT
This sequence comes from Automeris io, assembly GCA_036320925.1. Lineage (NCBI taxonomy): Eukaryota > Metazoa > Arthropoda > Insecta > Lepidoptera > Saturniidae > Automeris > Automeris io. The sequence goes on along the minus strand of JAUDJH010000009.1, from coordinate 3,932,323 downwards.
ACCAAAAAATGTGTGTGTGTGTGTGTTCACACGTGGTAAAAGTGAAACTTATGACCGGTGGTCGTGTTGTGTTGGTAGAAAGACACGGATTTTGGCGTTTTACTGTTTATTTGAACTTTAAGGCACACCGAACTGTGACGCACACGCACGTACTCTAGCCTTAGGTCTCGGTAGTCGACTGCTTTAGCTAGAGCATCCCTTGCGCGCACGCACCCCTTACCTCGCGCGTCCCGTAATACCTTAACGACCTTTAGGGCGTTTAACACAAACACGTATCGGGCGGCGTCTACATGCTATAAACTGTATAATGCATTTCATCTTATTATCTCGCATGCTAAATCAAAAAAAGCAAGGCAGGTAAATCTATGGATTTACGTGATTTTCTTTTTTTAGTCTCGCCTTTTCGTTTCTTCGAGTTTCAAAGTAAAACGATTTTATTATATACTAAATAAACCTTTATTATATATAAATAAGGCTTAAAACTTGAAATATTTCTATGAATATTATTTTTATTCCAACAATTCAGTCTTTATATTTTTCCAGTTTAAATTTTGTGTTATGGTGAAATGTTAACTATGTAAGAAGACCCACAGATGCAGTCAATTCAATATATCTTGAAACTGCTACGAAATTGAATTTTTTGTTAACGTTAGCTATATTCTAGTTTAGAGAACGGAATTTGTACAAAGTTACGGAGCTTTGGGAAGTCACTTCGGCAGTAGAGTGATAAGAGCTGATGGTTATAGGTTTTAAGTTAGCTACTGTACAGAATGTAATAAGTATCCTGTCTGACCGGAAAAGAGCATATTGGTGTTACCATAAATATTACCAAAATACATTAGAACATTCTATTATTTATGAAGATTTGTAGGGACACGTAGTATAATGTTTACGTAGGCTATTGATTTTGATAGCGTGATTTATGAAAGTGCGAATATTGTATAAATGAGGAACGTATGTATGTTTTTAGAGACGGCTGCGTCCGTCGCTTAAGTTAGTTCTAAATATACACAGTTAACAGCAACTCGCGTTTTATTCCATAGTTCTCGAACTCTATAGCTAACCACTTAACCTAAAACATTAAAAACGCGTTGTTATATATATAGAATTCAAGCTCGGATTACTTATAAAAATCAGTATAAAGATTAATCAAACTATTTAAGTGATATGGTGCTTGTAATCTATATCTGTCATGGCCTCTATGACGTCATGGCCTATTAGCAAGATTTTTTGCTTTCCTTTTTTCCTTTGTTCACAAGTTACGCATGCTCCCAGATTTTCCATATAAATTTCTCAATTTTATTTATTTTCTTTGCTTAACTAAACAGGTTTAATGCTAATAGAATCTAATATCGACACCAAGTAACGCCTCCATTAGTCAGATAACGTTTTCATACATACTGTATAGATAATTCTAGAAGAACATCAATAACGTTGTCAAATTAGTGTATTAAGTGAAGTACTCTGCTCGAATGTATCAGATAAAAGTTCAAATGTCCCCGGAATATTCGGACACGACGGCAGATGATAAATTAACTGAGTTATGAAACTCGATACGTCATATTCAGTATATCAGGAGTCGGGTATTTCAAGTAAGAGATGAATAAAAACATTCAAATCCAATTTGCGAAGGCATAATTGGGAAATTGGATTCATATTTGCAGAATTATTAATAGTCAATGACGATCGCTCAATTCGTTTTTGTTTCTGAACAAGAAATATCTATGAATATTTTAAACACTTGTCAAATAGCGAACGGAGGTATTTTTATATATTTAGATATATATTTTTTATGCCGTTTATCCTTTTCTGGGGGAACCCAGGAGATTTATGTAGCCAAGAATCGTATTAAGAATCGACCGGCATAAAATTTTTGTCAGGTGAGTCCAAATTCGAACTAGTTAACGTTTCCTATCCTTCCCTATATGTTTATCGGTGGTTAACTTGCCAAATGATGATGTCCTAGCCGGGTTCGGCCACGGCGACTGTTTCAACACCGATTAAACAAATCGAGGTCCAGTTTTCGGAAACAGTCAATTGCGCAGGAGATATTTAAGTGCATAACTGGACGCGCTGCTAGAAAAGCACTCTCTCGTCCGCGCTTCCTCGGGCCCGATGGAATGGAGAACCAGTACGATCGGGAGGGAGCGAGATGCAGGTTTGGTCGAGTTTTCCTTCTCTGAACACCTGGTTGAATTGCGGTGTTAAAGGGTTACCTTAGTCGCCTTTTACGACATCGCGGCAAGAAGAGGGGGGTGCTATTCTATTCTGCCGGCAGCCACCACGGCTAAACTAACTTGCCAAATATAATCAATATAGTTCATTTAAATTAATTTTATTACATTTAGAACGTTCTAGAATAGCCCTGACCAGTTGTTAGTTGAGTAGTGTTCATTTGCATTGCTCGTCGCGGGTTAATTAAAGTGGCAGTAATACCCGGGAGGCGGTGCGTGGTGTCCTGCATGCGGGCGCATCGTCTGGGAGAGAGGTTTAGGAGGGGTGGGCTTTACTCCTTCCCCTCCCAGAGTGGTAGCCTCAACAAGGCTTCTTGTTTCCCGTGCGTCTAGATGAATTTGGCTTCCCAGGCCCAGGTGGAGCAATCAGAGGGACACCCCTGGGGTTTTTAGTCAGTAGGAGTCTGACACACCGGGGTCACTGCCCTCACAGCGCCACTGATGGTCCTATGCAGGGTTTTCCCCCGGGATACAAAAAAAAGGGGGCGATAATACACGATGAGAAAATAAATGAAAACCTTTCGCCAAGCATTCGGTTCGTTGACATTTTGACATTGCCTTTACGGCTTGATTCGTTGGTAGTGACCATTTTTTATACCAGGGGAAAATTCATAATAGGACTTCTTCGTCGCCTTGAAGGTATCGGCCGGGGTTGTGTTAGACTCCCACTGGCTAAAAACCCTTGGGTTTTCCTATCTCGCTGTGGTAAACAGGCTGTAGGAGCGAAAAATGCAATGTCAGGTTTCCTCCAATAATGAAGTATGGGTTGAGTTGTCCATGACCAGAAAACTGTCGTAATAGGCAGGGGAGTGTTCGCACACCCTGACTTCCTCTTGCGTTGCTACTGACCCCGCCCTACGACGCTGAAGGTCTTGTGTTCGAATCACGATAACAGCAAGCATTTCTGCGGTAAATAGATTAGAAGGGCTTGTTGGAATCAGTTTTATTTTTCATATCAGAGTTATTTGTTTTGTGATTTTTCTTAATTTGATAATATATTACATAAGCTGTGCTATTTACTGGCAGAATTAAATAGTGCCTTCCTCTTCATCATACTGAGGTGTTGCAAGAACCGACTAAAGAATACAGCATGCTAAATTGCATAGAATTTGTTAGCATTTGAGCTATTACATGGGCATTCTCAGGACATGTGTTGGGTTAAATATTCAAGTCCCTTCCCATAGATTACATAAATAAACTAGAAAAAGGGGAAGAAAGCCTTTGCCCTGCTATGAGACGAAATTGGGTAATAACAATAATTCTATTCGGGGTGCAATTGGTTACTATATAATCTCGTTAATATCACCATATTGTAAAAGATATTAATTAAACGGGTTGTATTTTAGGGTCTGGAGAAACTCTTGTACTTCGAAATGCCTTTCAAAATACGGTTTCTTGTTTACGATGCTTTCAAAGGTGTGAAAGACAATACGCATTATATAGTCAAGTTACGTGAACTAAGAACGTTTGCTCGGCAAGTACTGCGAATGCAAACATTATGTGTTGCCAATCTCGAACAAGACATTCCCCTAAAATAACTAAAAATATAATCTTTAGTTTTTTTTATTTATTTAAAATATACATCACATAAGTAATAAATTGCAATTATATTTTTAAAGTATATAACAGACGTGTTCTTGTAGAATGTTATATGCGGCAAAATCGAAAAAATAATGATATATCGCAATTTCTATCTAGCTATTAGCTATGTTAGTACATAATTTTATGTAGTTTTTTTTACACTGGCTTGAAAAGTCACTATAGTGCATCTTGATGCTAAGTATAAAAACACAAGCGACTATCAAAGGAGAGAAAATCATTGCCAGTCTCCGTTGTCATCTCGGCCCACATATACTACGACTGAAAGTCTCTATGTATGAGCTACTGGATATACACAAGCTGATACCGAAACGAGACAGGCCAAAACGAGTCACTATGACGGTTTTTACACTCGTGTAGTGTTGTCATGACCCATTTCGGGCAATCGCCCTACCACCCCACTTAATTATGGAATAACAATGGAAAGGAGTTGGGATATTTACGCAGCCCTTGGTGGTTGTTGCCGTTTTTGGACTACACTTTCCACAAGGTTCAACGTGGTCACGTCGTCGAGCCAGTATAAAAACCTTAAAATTTGTGTTAATCTATATCTTATCTTATCTATAATATAAAAATGAATCGCTAAATGTCTTGATAAGCGCGAAACTCGAGAACGGCTGAACCGATTTGACTGATTTCTTTTTTGTTGTGTTTGTTGAAGTCTGGGGAAGGTTATTACGGAGAGAACTATAAAAAAAGATGTCTGAAAAAGTCTAAAAACAACACTTTTCTATATTCTCATACAAAAAATTCGTAATAATATTTAAAAGTCAATTTGAACTTTAATCCCATACCATAAAGTTCAAGTGTTAGTGGACGGGTTCCGGGAAGGCAAAACAATTGAGTGACGTATAAATATTAATGTCAATATTTGTCAATTTTTTCATCCGACAGGCCAATAGGTTTTGGCAGAATAAAATCTGACGGGGAAGCTATTAACATTAAAAAAAACAATGTGACTTTATTGTAGAGAAATAGGGCAGAACAAGGTCTGCCGGGACAGCTATTATGTATATATAAATGAACCACAAAATGTATTGCTAAGCGCATAACTCGAGAACGGCTGAATCGATTTGGCAGATTTCTTTTTTGTTGTATTTGATGAAGTCTGGGGAAGGTTCTTATTGAGTGAAAAAACGTAACAAATACGAGGAAAATAGTAAAAACAACAAATTCTTTTTCTATACAAACCAATCTGTCCCCAATTGTAAAACATATGATGTCAATCAAAACAAACAAAGGTGCGTTAGGATTGTCTTGGGTATGCCTTTAAGTTGATTAGAGGTTGCATGTTATTAATAAAATGACAGAAGACTTTCACTGCAATTTTATTTCTATTAGACCGCGACAAGCCAATAACTTTTGGCAGAATGAAATCTAAAGGGGCAGCTATTAACATAAAAGAACAATGTAACTTTATTTTCGAGAAAAAGGGCAAAACAAGGTCTGCCGGGACAGCTAGTTAAATACAATTATTTAAAATCCCCTTAAAAACACTCAGGTTTTTCACTCTTTTTACACTTAAAATTCCTAAGAGGGGCAATACTTTTATGTTAGTAACACTGAACGTTTGCTTGAAAAGTATTGCGAATGCAAACATGAGCTCCAACTGCCTCAGAGTGAAAATTCAAAAGCCAACAGCATAACACAGTTTTATTCGACAAATGATACTCAACCATACGTCTTGGGTATATGACTGGAAATTCTGTAACAGGTTTAGTAGGGGTGTTGCTCACATTTCGTGCAGTCAGAATGCGACTATTCTGTGATATGTTAAGCAAAAGTCAAGTAAACAAATTAGATTCGACACAAAGGACTTGCTCGAATATCGCAGGTAAGGCTGGTTTTTCTTTTGAAAAACGACGACAAAATGACTGCCTTTAATAAAAGTTTTGTTTATATATTAACAAGATTAGAGAGACAGTTTTTATAAAGTTATATCTATTATTCTTTCAGGTATTTTTTTTATACCGACTCGACACAGTGACTGCACCATACCAGATGGTAAGCGTGGTACAGTCCAAAAAACGCCAACGACTATCGATAGGCAAGAAAAACCCGTCGGTAGTCACGGCGATCAACCTTTTACGTTATTGTATCTTTAATTCACACATATGGAATTCTTTATATATTTATTCTTTGCCGTGTCATTGGCCTGTGGAATGGTCTTCCGGTGAGCGTGTTCACACTGTCCTATGATATAGGATCCTTTAAGCATACCGTGTAGAGATATTTGTGCAGGTCGGCATGATCATTGCGACTACCGTTAGGTTTTCTTAACTGTCGATAATCGTCGTTTTTTGGACTGCACCGTGATTAGCATCAGGCGTGGTGCGGTCACTGTGTTAAGTCAGGATAAAAAAACATGATTTTATAACTTGGGAGTCTTTAAGAGAAAAGTGAATAGGCAATTATTCTGTGGACGTTACGGACTTATCTTTACCTTTTACCAGGTTTGATTGAGGTCAATAGTCCGTCTTTCAATCCTAAAAAAAATATATTTTATAGTGAACTAAACAAATTTTACAATGCATTGAGATGATAATGCGAAACTAGTCTAGACAAGACACTAATGAATTTAAAAGAATTTAAGTTTAAAAACCTTTTTGATTAGACATCACGAGTTCTAGCACTTTTCAACATGTTTTTTCTTACGGACTTTTGTAAGGTTTTTTAAAGGTACGGCACGTACACTCTATATTGGGAATACTGTAGTGACGTGCATAGGATATTTGGTCAGGGTAGGCAGATTCATATAAATAGTTTTAATATTATGTAATGATAATAAACATTATTATATTACATTATTATTATTATTTTCTTAGGAAAGACAGATGGTGTGAAAATAGAATAGATGTAAGGTAATCGATATAGATATAGGGTATAAAAGGTTAATTTTTTTAGTTAAAATTAAAGCAATTTATTCCAGAGTCATTTATCGTAAGGGCATGCAATACTTTCATGCATCTATGGAATGCACGCTACTGGAATACTGAAAGTACAATTCTTATATTGAGATCATCCTTTCTCAAAAAATTTAAATGCGAACCTTCGTTTTTTTAAGTAGCTTGAGAAAAATCCTGAAAAAGGACAGCCAGGTCCAGATTCCTACAGGCTAAAAATGCTTGGAGTGTTGTCTTCTTATCGCTGCTAGTCAGGCTTGGAAGTCCACTTTCGTCTATCAGCCCGGCGGACGAATGACCTGTAGACGCTTAATCTCTTGGAGGGGTGGATATAAATAGACTACCCATTTAGCCAGCAGTTAGGTAGTATGCTGGCACCGTACTTTTTTTTTATTACTGACAGGCTTGCGTTTGATTTCAATCTCACCTGCTGCAAAGTGATGATTAGGCTGACGATGGAGTGCGCTCGCTTAGTAAATACCGATTCACTCGACGTTTGAAAATTCCCATGTCGTAAGAAGTTGGCAACACAGACGCAGCAAATTAATTCCACTCCTTGGCGGTTCGCAGCAAAAAGGAGGAGGCGGATCGCTTCGTGCGAATCATTGCCAAATTCAGAACTTTTTTTGTGGTAACCTGGTGTAAATCCTCATGGATGATCAGGCTCCCGTATGCCGAACTTTTACTGACTAAAATTACTGGGGTGTTCCTCATATCCATTTGCCGGGACAAAGAAAACGACTTTAGCAACTTCCTTAGCAAACGACGACGTCTGGGCTTCTGCAAGCCTCTACAAATTAAAAGCTTCCTAGTGCAACCTTACCTCAACCCATAAATTCCTAAAAAAATACTTACAATATATTATTATTATTTATTTATTTTAAAGGGAAACATACAGCAATATAAAAATGATAACAATATACACAAAAAATGTTACATAAGCCAGCAAAGTTTACACAAAAATTAGTACAAAAATAAAAATCAAGCTAATAAATAACAATAAAAGAGAATCAATCAAATATTCATATATATATATGTTACATATAAATAGTACGTATATATAAAAAAATACATTATGGAACAAAATTGAACTTGGGCTAATATTTTCTCTCTCACCATTCGTTTACAGGGCCCAAAGGCAAAGGACAGTATATCTATATCGCAAAAACGTTTACTATATAGATCACAGGCACGAAAAACAAAAGTATTATTAACATAGTTTGATTTTAAGAATGGCACCTTAAACAGCGATAAGTCTCTTGCATTGGAATGCGGACACCTGAAACCTATTTGACTAAGCAAATAGGACGAGTCCACGAGACCGTTAACAATTTTAAATAAAAAAAGGAGAGGAGGAGAAAAAAGGACTGTTCCACAGCTCAAGAACTCAGCAAAAGTAAGAGTTAGAAAACGACTCAGTCCAAGCTGGGGCGTGAGTTACCAGAGAGCCGTTAACTATCGCGCGTGGTTCTTGAGTGTAGCGATGGTATTATCATATTAATGAAAGTGGTCGAGTTGTGGTTTCTACTATGTGTATTCTAAAATATAAAAACGTATTGAAAATACAAACCTAAAACTTTTATTTGACCATAAACGTCAAGTATAGTAAAACAATGTGTAAAAATATTGCGCTAGTCAGAAAAGCTAAGTCAAACATGCCCTTATTTTATCAAAATATTACACCAGCAGAAAGTAAGTATAGTTATGACTTGTTCCACGGGAAACTATAGCGAACGGTTACGGAATAAGGTGGGAATTCGCATCGCAGGCTATTCGTCATATTTTTAACCTGTAGCTTGTTGGATGTTTCGTTCCCGGGTTGGTAATACTATCGACGGTAGTGACCCCGATTCGGTGATGTGGAAAGTCCTCTTACTTGTACTGTCAGACTCATAAATATCTATACAAATAATGATAAATAAAAATAGGATTATTTTTGTAGCTTTGTGGCTATAATGGCATAGTGGACAAGTTGTCGGTATTCATGAGCTCAAACGCGAATGGTCGAAGGTTTGAATTCCGGCTCGTATTTTGGATCTTTTCCAGATTAAATTGGACTTACTGATGAAGGAAAATATTGTGACGAAACCCGTATGGAATCTAATACGAATGTCGTCTGTGAGTGCTCTGAAAACGGTAAACGACTGCATAATTGGTTATTGGACACGACAAATGAGCGCGTAATGGATACAGCCATTAATGAGTTTCTGCTCACCCCAAAAGAGATCGACAAGTCGCCAGATTATTTATTCAAACCTATCACGATCTCAGAAATATTTAGCAGTTTTTGCGATGCTTCGTTTAAAACTGATTCGCGTGCAATTTTCATCCGTCGCTTGCGAAGTTGTCAAAATATATTTTGTGTACTTTGCATTACGACCTGATTTTTGAATTTGCATTGGTCAAGGTAGTGTTTTTGTATAACTGCGAGATTTTTCACCCTGTTATATTAGTTGTCAGAATTTGTAAAATAAAGATTTGTTATTTTTATAACAATCAAGCTTTATTTTAATATAAATTTTCTTATGTATATTTCACTGAGGAATAAATACTAAGTAAGAAGCCGGAAAGTCGGAACATTATTAATAACTATTTCAGTTTAAACTATGCTGACTGTACACTCCGTAGTATGTTTTTAGGTTTACCGAACGAGGGAATGGAGATTATTCTGGCGTGTTATATTCCTGGAACACCTCTAATTGTTATAATAAAATTACATAGGGCTCCGTTACGTACCTATTTGTTTTTACACTAATACTCTTTTATATATTCGTTTTGAAATCGTAAAGCCATTTCCACAGTACTCAAGTCTGAAGACCATCATTGTAAGTTTGGCTTGTCCCATTTCAGGATTATTTTGTGATAGCCAGTAATTTATACAGGGATACAGGTAACTAACGCAAAACCTAAGGGTGACTTTGGTATATCTAGACAGACAACTTTTGTTTTAAGACTTTTTCTAATTCAATCTTTTTTTCCTACACAAAAAAAAATCAAATTTGCAATTCTATTCTTCTTAACACTGTAAAAGGCGGCATGATGCAAGTGGGGCAGACGATTTCGTAGCATCAGCTGACTGAACTTTAAACATAGAGCTAACGACTAATAAAAATCCCCACTAAAACAAAAACCATTTTTATCTTAGGATGGTTTTTAGGAAGTTTTGGCAAAAGTCATGGAACAAAAGTTGTTAGTCTTGATGTATCTAAATACCTTTAAGAGGTTTGGCGTTAGTTACCAGTAACGTTGTATACCTAGAGATCTTCAGTCATGGTATATGTGGGTCGACATGACGATGGAGATTGTCAATGGATTTTCATCCTTTGAACTTACTTACCAGGTGAAATATGGTTACTTTGTCGAGCTAGTGTAAAAAACAAATTACTACAAGTAATTAAAGTGAAGGATATATATTTATTGTCTGTAAATTTTGGTATTAATTATGTGATTATTAAGAAAACCAATCTAGCTTACATCGATGCTTTCGAGATTTGGTGCTGGAAGAAAATACTACAGATATCTTTTGACGGTCTTTCGTACCAATGAAGTTACATTGTGACTTGAAAATAAAAATGAGGCTATCAGTCATTTGTCTCCTCCGAATACTATGGTTTATTGGCCCTATAGCCGGAAAAGAAGGTAGCAGCCTCGAACAGCCGAAGGTTACTGGTAAGGTTGATGGTGAAATACATCAGTAGTTGTATCCATTTCGCGATTATATATCGTGGCTAACGTAACCGGTAGCGCGGCTGATCACAGAGGGTTACATATCGAGGGGTGAAAGGCTATTTGGTTTAAGCGACATTTTTGGTGATATAATAATATGTATATTTTCGGATTAGCGTTTTTTACCGATTCCAAATATATAACGTCGGGTGAGAGGCTATTTGGTTTAAGAGACATTTTTTGGAGATATAGTAATATATATATTTTTGGAATCGGTAAAAAACGTTGATTCCGAAACGTTGAGGGAGCTATTGAAAGGAAAAGGGCTGCCAACTAATATTGATTTTTTTTTTTCGTTATTTTTATGTGCTGTGCCAATACTTTTGTTCCGACCAAAATAGATGATGCCATTTATATTATTTTTTTCCTGAACTACGAAATTGTTTTCAATCGTTTTTTTTAAATATAATGAAGTATCAAGGATGGAAGTATTGTTATAATAAATAATCCAGATATTATTTGTATTCTTATAATTGCTAGCACTATAATAATTTTGTTTACCTCGCTGTGCCAATACTTTAGTTCGTCACTGTATATTACTATATCACCAAAAAATGTCGCTTAAATCAAATAGCCTTTCAACCCTCGATATTACATTCTTATTAGATAATATGCGGGTTTCCTCGTGATGATTTCCATCACCTATGATCATGAGATGTTTAAGCCCTTACTTAATGTATAAAACTCCAGAAGTACGTGCCGGGATTCGAATCTACGTCTACATGCATTTCTACACGTGGATACTGTCTCTTAATCCACAATTTCATCACCACAGCTGTTTTAATGCTTCACGCTTGTAGTCCACTTAATGGTTATGATAAAATCTATTCCGAAAGGAGTAAATTAATAGGATGTTGGGAGGAATTCCTGGAAGTTAAGAAAGTATAAGTTTGGGAGGATAAATAAGAACATACACAAAACGTTGAAAGTTTCATTCCTGCGGTGTACATCGTCCTAAATAAGCGATACATAATACTTTGTAAACATAATAACGTGCAAGCTTAGCAAAGTCTTTGGAAAACATCCTTGCTCCGTAGAATTATGAAATACAAAGAATGACATAGCATCTGCTGAGCTGACTTTGGCGCAGCATCACAACACAGGGTATTTGCTTTGTTGTTTTGTATCTTGATTACCCTATCCTTCTGTGTTGTATGTATGTGTGTGCTAAATAAATGCTTTTTTTTCTTTTACACTCACCAAGTGTACCCAAAAATGTTTCTTAATCCCTTGAGTGGAAATGACGTCAAGATTTTCGTTATTAAATTCGAATTTGACGGGCGTCGCCCGTAGTATATTTTTTTTCAAATGAATTTCTTTAAACTTGTAAAAATAATTATATTATATTATATTTATTATTATATTTATTATTGCACATGGTCTTTTTTACATTCTAGCTAAATTGACCTTAATATAATTGCGCTAAATTTAATTGTCTGCACGCGTACTATTCTTCGAGATTTAATCGTAAGGCAAGGGGTTAAATGGAACAACATGTAAAGGAGATCCATATCGAGTGGACGTTTAGTGATCTTCTTATTTTAATTGTATTATGTCGTTTGTATATAGTATATGTATTAAGAAATACTAGAGAAAACATACGGTAAAACATAATGAGCATGAATGAGCTTATGAAACCAACAATATATACAATTTTGCAGTAAAGCAATTGCCCGAACTGGGTCATGACCACCGTACTCTAGTGTAAAGCCCGTCATAGTGACCAGTTTCGGCTTGTCGCGTTTCGGGAGCAGCTTGTGTATACCCAGTAGCTCATATACCTAGAGACCTTCAGTCGTGGTATATGTGGGCCGACATGACGATGCAGACTATTAATGGATTTCATCCTTTGATGGTCGCTTTCGTTTTTAGACTACACTGTACTTACCATTAGGTGTATTGCAGCCACTATGTCGACCCAGTGTAAAAAAAAATACAATAAATCTATTCCTCAGACACCTTTCCAACATAAATGTTATAAAAATAAAATATAAATTGGATCTTCAATTTATAATTTTAAATCTTAGGAAACCATATCAAGGTGTATCTTACAAACTCTGCATACTATATGTTCTTCTTTGATTAATAAAGAACATGTATTTTCTTTCAAATCCTTTTGCCTACGACGCTGGACTAGAATGCAGCGCGGGTTCCGTTTCTGATTTATAGTCCAATGAGCAATCGGGTGAGATATTCAAGTTGAGCCCCATTTGTACGCGCTGGTGTGAACGTCATAAAATATCTCGTCTTTTATTATATGAACGTTGGCCACAGAATTCTTAGACATATACACTTGGATTTATTTTGGTTTTAGTTATTTCTTGGAGTTGAAATTATAAAGATGCTGATGTTTAGAGATATATGTATATATTTCTCCTTAGTTAAAGTTCTTGTTATATGTACATAATAAACATATTATTGCGACGGAACTAGGGTGAAACTTTAACCCTAGATTTATAGGCTTCTAGGTATCACACGACTGTGATCTTAATACGCAGTTTGTCTTGAGGTGCTTGTACGAATAAACTAATGGCTAAACAAATCGACAACAGTCGTTATACATCCGGAAGCTCATAGAAGAAATGAGGGTATGTGACCTGAATATTAATGAGGCACCTGATATTTGTGGAATTGCAATTTGCGAAAGGTTGATCACCGACTCTCGAATTTACAGGTAAAATTATAAGGTTCAAAGATATCTAAAGGATTCTAGATCTTTCTGGAAAATGCCGGAAGACGGCCGCTCGGATATAAAAACCGGCTAGACGCTTTCTCCAGTTTAGTTCTAATTTGGAAAGCGATATGAGAAATAACTCAAGCAATTAAATAGGATTTTTGCGAGTTCTGCGACTGCATAGTGGTATTACGTGCGAATATTACTTTTTTTTTTGTGACTGGACTTCGAAGACTTTCTACCATTAAACTTTTCAAGAGCGAACTTCAAAAATCTTCATTGACAGATTACCTTTAAATTATTCGATGATAGCGCTTTGAGGCTTTTTTCCGAATGTCTAGTGTTGACTGACCGGGAAAGGTCTTCACAATTAAACCGGACGAGTGGGCGAACACTGAAGGTGCTCAGCCAGCAATTTATGGATTGGGTGGCAATGCAAGAGCACCCCTGTGGGTATGAACCTCGACTTGGACCGCCAGCCAAAAATACGAAACCTAACGGTGATCTACCAGCGTTTCGGAAGCGATTGCCTTGAGAAGAAACGCCGGAAGAAACTCAAGGCTGCGGCGGAGTGTAGCGCTTTGAGGCATTCCTGCGACTGCGTTTTAATATTGTACACTCTCTTCGATCAATAAATCGATTGTTCGTCAAAACCGGCTTCATATGACCCAGCGCTCGTGATAAATTAAATGTTTATTACTAACTAGCTGTCCCGGCAGACCTTGTTCTGCCCTATTTCTCTAAAACTAAAGCTTCCCCGTCAGATTTTATTATGCTAGAACCTATTGGCCTGTCGGCTGTTTTTTGAAAATTGTTTGAAGGAACCTGGCCTTAATGCTATATGTATAAAAATTGACAAATATTGACATTAATATTTATACGTCACTCAATTGTTTTGCCTTCCCGGAACCCGTCCACTGACATTTAAACTTTATGGTATGGTGTTAAAGTTCAAATTGACTTTTAAATATTATTACGAATTTTTTGTATGAGAATATAGAAAAGTGTTGTTTTTTGACTTTTTCAGACATTTTTTTAAAATTTTTCTCTCTATAGTAACCTTCCACAGACTTCAATAAACACAACAAAAAAGAAATCAGCCAAATCGGTTCAGCCGTTCTCGAGTTTCGCGCTTATTAACACATTTAACGATTCATTTCTATATTATAGATAGAAGATTTAAATTGTTGCAACTTCCCATGTGTAGAGGCAACCAACTAAACAATATACTTATTTATTATACAGTGTATCCATCTACTGTCTAAACAGTTTTGCTCATACACAATAATTTTACTATCTACTATATAACAGATGAAATAACTTGCGTCAAATACAGTTTGAAGTTAGAAAAACTGATGCCATTACGAAGTAAGTGACTTTAAGAGACAAATTCTAAGGTAAACAGTAAAGCCAATTAAACTTTATCAAAGCTATTTATGTTCCACCGACTTTCGAATTAATTTCACTAATCATGTCGAATAATGCTGAAGAATTTTATACTTAAGGTACGAATCCGACCCTGGATGTCGTGTCTTTGCAGCGGCTACTTAACAGATTTTGCAAGGTCGCGATGTACCGCACTGTATGAATTGTATGGAAAGACATACAATGTAGGCGATGTCGCTTGTCGTGTTCACGATCGTGACATTTGACAATGCTGCGCAGTCGCCAGTGAGTACATCAGACGTCTTTCTTTGTAAATGTGATGGACTACTCAATGATTGTTAGCAACATCCGCCAGCGGGCAGTCACCCGCCATTCGGGCTCCATTATAAAAGGTCGCGCGCACTGCTCTATCATTTAGTCGGCAGAGGTTGCCCAGTGAACGTATTGCGAAGTAATCGTTTGCAGTGTTCATTTTATATAATAATAACATTTACTAACAATTACACAGATTGAGCATTGCCATGACTCGTGATCAACTCATCTGCTCATCACAGAAAATTTATCACTACTGGGACTCGAACCCACGACCCTAGCATCGTAGGTAAGTTCGCTACAAACTGCGCTGTCAGGCCGTCCACCCATTATATAATCCTTTTATTGATAATTCAAATTTTATTTTTTCTATATTTACTGTTTAATGATAATTCTTATAAGATGTAAGGGTAACACGACCGGGGCCCTTCACGATAACCAGCGCTAAGACTTCCTCTGCGGCTTTAAGCTGATGGAGGGCCCATTTTCGCCATGTTTGTAAGATTTGTATTTGCTTTTGTTTCTGTATACTGTTTGTGTTACTGTATTTAGATTATCAGTTTTTTTTGTAAGTTATGGCGAAATAAATACATTTCATTTTATTAAATTACAATGACTGACAGTGGGATTCGATATTTAATCAAATTGTTAAAAGAAAGTACAAACGGATCGAGTGAATTGTGAAGACTTCGTTGTTTTAATTAATAATATTGGCCTCTCCTGTACCTACAATTACATACAAAGAGGTAGGTACATCGGGGACCTGGGAACCGCTGCTTTTTTTTCACATTCGTCGCGTGTTGATTGACCGAGAAAGGTCTTCACAACTAAACCGGGTGGGACGGGAGCCTATGCTGGCGCGCCGCCGCCGTACCGCCTTTATCAGAATCCGAAGCGCGCCTTAGCATTTTGTAAAATACATTTTTCTTTATCACGATTTTGTAGAAAGCTAGTCTTCGCTGATTGATTTAGGATTAATTACCTCGCATATAATGAACTCAAATTGCTTTTAATCTACCTTTGAAATAGTATTATACAGTTTTTTTAGAATTAAAGCATTAATCCTGTCTAGCGCTTCTTAGTCGGTTTTCTTTATACACCTTTTCTTATTATACTTTTATCTTTCTCTAATTTTTAACCATCAGTGGTGTCTATCCATTACATATAATATAAGGAATAATAAAAACTAAACCAATTTATTGTTTTTTTTTTTAATCAATTTATTTAAAGGGCTTTTGACTGCCATATGCAGTCATGCCAGCCCTATCGTGCTACATCATAATTATAGGTATAAAAAATATAAACATTACACTAAGTGTTATAGGCACACTATAGAAGATAGAGAAACCTTAAGGTTCCACTAAACTCTTGTAAATAAATTTATAAATTTTGCGAGATTTTCGACTACTGGGATTACTTAAATAGCTTTGATAAACCAAATTTATTGTATAGAGAAGATTTAACATTATCGAGGGGTGAAAGGCTATTTGGTTTAAGCGTCATTTTTTGGTGATATAGTATAGTGATATAGATATGTATTTGTACGAAACATTCCATACGTATTTTCTTGGAAATTGTTCGTTTATTTACCTAAAACATTTTTTTTTCCAAAATGATACTTGGTTTTTTAGCTTTTACTTAAGTAATGACGATTCCTTCTTGCAAATTTTAATTTAAAGTGAGAATATTATTATTTAGCTATACGAATACAGCAAAAACAATAGCAATACTTTGTATTCGTCACTACAAGGGCACATTTTAACATAATAACTGGAGTTGTTTTAAAAGTACTTAAATCTTGAATAACTCAGAAATTAACTAGTTTCGGACACGGTGTCATATGACTTAAATGACTGCAAATAAGCTGTACTTCAACTTCTATCAAGGAATGTATCGCATTTCCTGTCACCCTGTATATATTTTTAGAATTGGTAATAATCGCTGATTCCGTAGCCTGGTTGATACTGGATCAGTTACCGTACTCAACAACACGAATGGTCATAGGTTCGTATCCCTTCCTCTGGGTTTTTTCAGATAACATTGGAATTAGACACCACATGCTTACCAGTGAAGAAAAAACACCGTGAGAAAACCCGTGTGAGATTTAATAGAAATGTCATGTGTAAAGTGCACTGAAAAGGGCGATCATCTGCGCTACTGGTCACGTTGGGCACGATATTTAAACGCTAAGTGCATACAGCCACTAATATTTGCCTTCTATATATAAAACGACTTGTTCTATCTGACATATCACCGTAGAGCTTTAACTACGAAAGCTAAAAATTTGTCCGGACGTTGTTTCTTTTTTTATGTAAGCACCCTCTAAGGTCTGATTTTTCTATATTCCACCCTTTTTTTACACTGGCTCGACATAGTGACTACAGAGTTCATGATGGTAAGTACAGTGTAGTCCAAAAACGAAAGTGACTATCAAAGGATAAAAATCCATTGATAGTCTCCATCGGCATGTCGGCCCTCGTATACCACGACTGAAGGTCTCTAGGTATATGAGCTACTGGAGATACACAAGCTGATCCCGAAACGTGACAAGCCGAAACTGGACCCTTAAGGGACTGAAATATGGAATTAAAATTTAAATACAAATATAACATTTTTAAATATTTCAATAAATAATAATAAAGTACTACTTGATTATTGAACAATTTCAATAAAGAAAAACTTTTTTCTCGATAATAGACAATTTGAGTCAAGTAGTACTCCTTCTATGGGGACGACATATTTTATTGGAATATGTCGTGCATTTAAGAAAGCCACTGTGTCTTGTGAACAGTTCGATAGACTAAACAAGGGGCAACCCTAGTTTTAGCTGAATCACTGCAGAACTTTCCTCGGCAGATTTATTCATGACTTGGCCAAATGTTTGATTGATTACAGTGTCTGAAGCAATCGGGACCCGCGATAAACTTGCCGACCACTTCATTTGGCGAAAAAGCCTCTTGTTTAAACTTCTCAGAGCGGAAAGTGATGCTGCGGTTTTTTGCGAAGGAAAATGTAAACTCTATTCAATTTTATTAATACATCGTCGGGAAGAGTTGTTGCAACGTAAACATGATTCTTTAGCTCGGTGGACTTCAGAATTTTAGCTCAATACTCTTTTATCTTTGAAATTTATTGAAGAACTGAACGTCGGGCAGAATTTTCAGCAAAATAAGGTATTCGCTTTTGTGATTCTTTGCGTATTATATTCGGTTTTATGTAACTTTCTATATTTTATTTATATTAGAAAAGTTTAATATTAGTAGTTGTGATGCCCTAGTGGACAATGAACTGGTTTCCATGGTCTTGGGTTCGAATCCTGGCACGTACGATTGGGTTGTTCCAGATTACGTTTAGATTTCGACCTACATGCTCACCGGTGACAGAAATCATCGTGAGGAAAGCCGCATGGCGTCTAAAAGAAATGTTATGTGTAAGCGCCCTGAGAACGGCGATCAGCTGCGTTATTGGTCATGCTGGGGACGACATATAAGCGCAGAGTGGATACAACCACTAATGTATACCTGCCCACCTCAAAAGGGATATAGCGTGATAATATCGAGGGGTGAAATGCTATTTGGTTAAAGCTACATTTTTGGTGATATAGCAATATATATATATATATATTACTGTATCTTAGATATTAAATTATCACCAAAAAATGTCGCTTAATCCAAATAGCCTTTCACCCCTTGATATACATTATTATTAATTAATTAAAAAAATATAAACATAATAAATATTAATGAATATTGTCGCGTTGTGTTTATTTGTATTTGTGTATCTGTGAAATAAACAGCCATTCATTCATTACTTGAATGGCGATCGGATCAAGTGATGGGTGATTTATCAGCGAACCGGAGAGAGGCTTACATAAATGCCTTGCTCTGTCTCATTAATTCTTGCCCACTTGAATAGCTTTCGTACGGTACTAAATACAGAACAAAGCATAATTATATCCCTATCATAATCTAATAGGTCTTTTTGGATACATGTCGAATGACCCCATTTAAGTATGTATGTAAATCGGTAACAAGTTCTGCCTATTATATTAAATAATCAATATTATGTATATTTGTAATCGGTTAGATTATATTCAGTTATTACATGAAGTTAATTTCACACCAGGCCTGTTGGTATGCTATGGTGCAGTCCAAAAAACGCCCAGGACTATTAACACTAAAAGAAAAACCTATCAGAAGTCGCAGCGACCATGTGGGTCTGCACAAATATATCACCACGCATTGTTTTAATGACCCAATATCATAGAACGGTGGTAAAACGCTTCTCAGAAGACCATCACACGCCTTAATTACTTGACTTTGACTTTTCACACATCACACACTCTAAACCGTCTTGCATACGTCTCGCATCCATCCATCCACTGAAAAGGCTGTGATATGTCATTTATTCAGTCCCGTTCAGTTTTGTGCCGTGGTGGCTGCCGGCAGAATAGAATAGCACCCCCCTCTTCTTGCTGAGGTGTCGTAAAAGGCGACTAAGGTATCTCTTTAACACCGCAATTCAACCAGGAGTTCAGAGAAGGAAAACTCGATCAAACACGCAGCCCGCTCCCTCCCGATCGTACTGGTTCTCCATTCCATCGGGCAAGAGGGAGCTCGGACGAGAGAGTGCTTTTCTGGCAGCGCGTCCAGTTATGCACTTAAATATCTCCTGCGCAATTGGCTGTTTCCGAAAACTGAACCTTGATTTTCTTAATCGGTGTTGAAACAGTCGCCGTGGCCGAATCAGGCTAGGACATCATCATTCGGTCCCACAAACTTTTTATCTTAAAGCTACTTTACAATAAAAACCTTAGAATACTAATCAAAACAAAACATACACAAACTTAACGTAGGGGAGGACAACACGAGTAACATTAAAGATAAATTAGCCTAAAAACTTAAACTAATTTATGTAAAATCTATAAATCCTACGTGAGACAAGTGGGAGCGCTAGGTGGCAATGCCAAGCACGCCTTAATTACGTGATAAAGGTAAGAGTTAGAGAACTTCTTAGTTCTATCCGGGATGTGTGTTACTATATTGAGTGTTATGGAAGGGAGAGGGTGGAAAAGTTTAAATAACTTTTTAGAACATGCGCCGTGATATTGACAGTAGAAAAAGCTCAGCGAGGCAGTATCTGTCTCCAATTGGAGCAGTTCCAGATGCTTAGTGACGTTAGGATTATTCATAATGCAGACAGGCTTTTGCTGGAACCTATCAGCTTTAATCGCATTACAGTAATCATTACGAATTTCAAATGCTATTACCTTCATAGATGATATCCACCATTTGTCGATGGAATGTGTCCGATCTGAATCTGTGAGAGAGGCGTTTGTGAGTGCCTTTGTTCTGAACAGACTATAAACGTCGGGATGTTTAACAAAGTCCTAACAGAACTGTTATCTGATGAGGCGTCTGGCCTCTTCAGATCAATGGCCCCATATGTAATATGTTAGGTATTTCTGTATTAGGGCACGACGGGGCTGACATACGTACACACGTAAAATACCCTTAAATAAATAGAATAAAAAAAAACTATTACTTTATTTTTTTTAGAAATAATTTAGTTACATAGTTTTTTTGTACAACGATATTTGTATCGCGACGTATCTATTATAATACATAGGTAGTACCTGCGTAATGATTATATTTCAGTCCGAGTATTAACTAATGTTATTAAAAAATATCATATAAATAATATTTTTTCTAGAATCGATTAAATTGGAGAAATTCATAAAGCTGTTGTGCTACCAATACTGTAGAAAAAGATAATTTTGGAATTGGAGAACGCAAGTGCTCGTGTTTCTGTTTCATCTATGGGAGGTTTGCTGATTTATCGTTTTTGTGGTCTTCCACAGGTGTTGTTCTTTTTGTCTGAACTGGTGTTGCGGGTCTTGACAGCGACAAGATAACCTGATGGAAGAGTGCGGGGAATCAGTGATTTTTTTTTGATGGGTGAGACGTCGTTTGTGTGTTGTGTGTTTTTTGGTTTCGACGTCAGAGTCTAATGAATACTAAAAATACTGACGATGGGCTAAAAGGACGTGTATTTAGAGCAGTAAAACTTAATATATTATAAAAAAGAGAAATTCATTGAGAAAGTGTTTGTTTTTAAACATGTCGTAGTAAATTAAAAATACACTTTATTTTGGAAATCGTCAGAAATTCGAGATTCGAAAAGTAAATTCGAAATAACACCCATGGATCTCTGGTTCTTACTCTTTCACACAGAAACCAACGTCTTCTTCTCCAACTTTCAGCTACCCAGTGCTGAGTCAAGGTCTCTTCCGTTCTTTCTCACTCATAGTTATTACGAGCTTTAGTCAAATAGTTTTTCCCAGCCACATTCTCCAGATCATCGGCTTACTTGGCCGGCTGTCTCTCCTAGGGATGTAACGGAGGCAGTTTTATCGGAACCGAAGTCGGAGTCGGAGTTTTTAAATTTGATTTATCGCAGTCGGAACCGAAGTCGGAATCGGAGTCGGAGGCAATGTCAGTCACAAGTGACGGCAGAATAAGATAGGTTATTAAGAGACAAATATAAACATTATTCAGTGAACCTTTTTAATTATAAAGTGATAAATTTACAAATACACAGACAATAAAAATTGCTGTGTTTCTTATTAACATTTTCCCATTAACAGTGAACAAATTAAATCAAATTTGCTCCAGGGTTGTTTTTGTTTTAATTTGTATTTTACTTAATTTAATGTAAATGGTAAAGAAAAAATCTTTTAGTAATAAATTTAAATGTAAATTTAGTTTTAAGTATAATAAATAATGTTAATCATATTTTTTCAATCTAAATTTTTAATAATGTCTTCTACGAATTAAGTAGCACTGATTGTTTGATTAATTGATATTATGTTTCAACAACATATAAAATGAAATCAAATGAATTGACTACAACAATGGTGGTGACTTCCGATGAATACCTCCGACGAATACCTCCGATTAAAAAGTTTCGGAACCGAAGTCGGAACCGGAAGTGTAATAACAATCGGAAGTTTCGACCTATCGGAGTCGGAGTCGAAGCTCTGTAACATCCCTGGTCTCTCCACATTCCTACGACCGGTGGTTACCAATTGGTTACTTTATTTCCTTACCTATACTCTAATCTACGATATACATATGTGGCTCAACCTTTCTATTTTCTAACTGCTATTACTTCAGCTATGTCAGTTATCTTAGTCCTCAAAGTATATACTTGAAACTGTACCATATGTGATCGATCAATGAAAACAAACATAGGAGAGTATATAGGTTGATGACTCGTTATGACACGAGTCTTTCTCGCCGATCTGTCTGGAGCTTAAGTAAATCCTACTAATACATTATTTTTATACCGCCACCCCGTCACCCCGCCGCGTCCATTAGCTGATCCCGGGGGAGTTTAACGATAAAGTATTGCTAACTAACTGTCAGTACGTTGGATCGATTTTTATATTTGTAGATATATTCTTATTTTTTAATAATAATATATATGTGGGATCGAGGGAAGAGATATTTAGAATCAAAACTATTTTATTTTAATTTTACATACGGTAGTCAAAGTAACACTTCATTCTCTTTATAATACATCTTTTCTACAAACACCTTCAAATTAACTTATCACTAAACGTCATTCGTCTTTTTTACAGTTTCATAGTAATATCAGTTTCAAAATTTAATTTTCTAAAAAATATACAAATAATTGGGAGATTTAATAACATATTCCATATATCTTTGCGCTATATCTGTTTCGGGGTGAGCAAGACACCTGTGGGTGTGTAATTGCTCTGTGAAGGGCGATCAGTTGCGGTACTGATCATGTTGGATACTACATATTGTCGGGTGAAAGGCTACTTGGTTTAAGCGACATTTTTTGGTGATATAGTAATATATTTTTTTGGAATCAGGGTTTTTTATCGATTCCAAATATATTTATGTCGGAGTGAGAGCGTCTAAATTGTTGTTAATTGTTATTCATTGAAACGTCAGGTTTAGTGCCTAGATGGAATCAGAGATGGCAATACAATCGTAATCAACTATTCGATTTGATACAAAATTGAATTATGAAATTGGCAACACTGAATTAAGGAGAGTTGGTCGGGATTAGTCATTTTCGAAGGCATTCATATTTGGACGGTCGCAACGATCGCACGCATCTCAGAGATCGTCGCGTTTCCTTTCTACAATGAGTGATGAAGAAAGTGCACGTGGCGCCCTGACAGGCTGTATCCCGTCATATATATTACTATATAACCAAAAAATGTCGCTTAAACCAAGTAGCCTTTCACCCGACGATATAATTGCAAAGTGGTTACATCCACTAATGTATCTTTGCTCACCCCGAAAGGAATACATCGTGACGATGTATTATCATTACATTGTACGCTCAACTTACCTTAGAACGCCAAATCCCAGTTCCGCAGTCGCTGTTTTAATTAAAACTGAATTCGCAAACGCGATATTTGTTAAGTAAGCTGTTCTCACGGCTTATAGACGGGTAAACTTGGAAAATATATCGGGAAATTTTTATTAGTTTTCCTTAAGAAGATGTGTATTATTGTCAGTGTAATATATGTAGGGTAGTTTTAATTCGTTGTGTTAATAGTTTTTTGTATGTACTCTCTCTCTGCGAATATATGCTTTCAAGCAGTGACGTGCATAGAATATTTGGACAGGGTAGGCAAAATTCGCGTAATTAATTTGAATAACATATTATGATAGTATATATTATTTTGCTTTCATAGGAAAGATAGACAGCGTGAATATAAAATAGATACGAATATAAAGGGTTCCATTTTTTTGCTTAACTTTAAGCAATTTATTCCAGACTTATTTATCATAAGGGCATTCAATGCTTGCATGCATCTATGGAATGAACGCTACTGCTTTCAAGTACGGTCGTCTTTTATTGGGCTTCCGAACTACTGTGGTGTCCTCGACATTTATCTCAATCAGCAATAGTGCAAATGATATTTTAAATATAATGATGACTAGGTGAGTTGGTAGCAATCTGAATATTCTGGGTAAGAATTCTTATACCAGAAACATGACTTAGTCAAAGTGATATTCGAGAAGTCATGACGGTAGGCCAAAAGTGCATACTGTCTGGGATTCATACAAGTTTTCGAAATATTACTTTGTCATATGACGTTAAATCCATACAATATTGACTTTCTGAGAAAGTAGGAAGATTACCCGTACTGGGTAGTGATCTAAGTATACAAGCGCAAAGACCGTCATAATGACTTGGTTCAGCATGTCGCGTCCGGGATCAGATTGTGCACGTCTAGTTGCTCATATACCTAGAGACTTTCTGTCGATGTATATGTAAATCTTTAGATAATCGCTATCGCTCCTGAACTAAATTATACTTTTTATCAGGCGTCCTGTAGATACTTTGTTCAACTAGTATGAAAAATATATTTATCTAGGATTATTTTTTTATTGTTACTGACAGGCTTGCGCTTGACCTCAATCTCACCTGCTGGAAAGTGATGATGAAGTTGACGCTGCAGCGCGCTCGCCCTGCAAATACCGAATTAGTCGACGTTTGAAGATTCCCATGTCATAAGATGTTAGAAACAAAGACGTAGGAAGCGAATTCCACTCCTCAGATTCGTATGTTAAAAGTCAAGGATATATATTTATTTTGACTCAAAATAGTGACTGTACCGCACGTGATAGAAAGCAAAGCATAATCCAAAAATCGAGTACGACTATCGAGAAACAAACACCTGCTGAAAGTTACCGCGATCATGCTAGCCTACACCAGCGACGTGCATAGGGTATTTGGACAGGTAGGCAGATTCACATAATGAATTTGAATATCATATGTTATAATCATAATAAATATTATATTACATTTATAGGGAAGATAGAAGGCGTGAAAATAGAATATATATAAATATAAAAGGTTAGGGTAAAGGAATTTATCCCAGATTTATTTATCGTAAGGGCATGCAATGCTTTCATGCATTTATGGAATGAACGCTGCTGGCTTACACATATATCACTTCAAGCTTTGCTTAAACATCCAATATCATTAGATGAAAGGAACAGGGTCCGCCGTGAGACCATACAATGACTCGCCAATGTTTCTTAAGAGTTAGAGAACGTCTTGGTTCTAGCTGAAATTGAAGTCCCGTGTCAGTGTGTACCCTTAAGTATTTAGATGAACAGAAGTTTACATGCTGATTACGAATCGAGCCAGGTGCAATCGAATCACTAAGATTGTGGGCTTGCGGTCTCGCAGATGCCATAAGAAGACATGCGATTATGAAGTTTCATGTATTATAATATATTATTTAAAAATATCTATTTAAAATCACGCCGAATCCTTATTGGGGCAAGTAGAGAGAATGGAACTCCACTTATCTCTATTCTCTCAAACCTCTTTCAGTTTCTTAACCTTCACTAGTCCTTTCATGCGCTCTTGCCAATTCCGCATACTTTTGACAGTATCCTCAATCAGAACTTTTTTATTTTGCCTGTATATGTAAGTCTGGGTCGGCCTCGCTTTTTACTTCCACTCACAATGATATTGTATATCTTTTTTGTCATACTTTCATCATTCATTCTCTCTCTGCACGTTTCAGAACCATCGAATCAGGCTTTTAAATTGTAATATACTCATTAGATGTTAAATAAAGACTACAAAGGTTAATTTAGGTATAAGATACTCATAAAAAATATTAAGCTAGACATTTATAAATATAACTACGATATAATTTAATAAAACATAAACATTATAATGGTTTATTTATTTTTAAAATTGTTCGTTTCGTTTAAAGTATAAAAAATGTATGTCTTCAAATTATGAGTTAGATTGAATTGTAAATTGTTTGACTAGTTTTCTGGTATTGAAACATATTATATATATTTTATTTATACAAAGTTAGTCATTTGAAGTTTCTGGCACAAAAACATGGCATTGGATGATCCAACTCAAGAAATTAGTAAGTCCATAACTTGTGCTTTGCCGAAGATGATTATTACTGAACACATTTTCATTAAGAAATCTATTATATTTTTTAAGAATAAATTAGTTTATATTAAACAAAACCTATTAAAAGAGAACTAGATACGTTAGTTTATTTCGCATCATAATTTCTTAATGAAATTGTAATTTTAGAACTTTCTTTTGTAATTATTTTGAAATAGAATATATACTTTGTTTCTTGAATTGAATTACAATTATTCAAAAAGCAGTTAATGATTTTTAAACATATTTATATGAATAAATGCATTGAGCAGTTACTAAAACTTAATATAGCAACATTAAACAAATACATAACTATAATGAAAAATTGATGTAACAAAAATATTAATGAGAAATACGCATGAAAAAGTAATTTAAAAATAATTTAATACAATTTCTAGGACCATAAAATTTTGTTTTATTTTAATTGTACAATATACGTGAAATGATAGCTAAAACTTTCGTTAAAGAGATATTTTAAAAGTTTTTTGTATTAATAATAATCTTTAACATCAGGTGAGTGTAATATCAATACGAATGTAAACATTTAGTTCTTTCAATTATATTGGAATTTTTAAAGGTCCTCATATGCTATCAAGCAATTTGTTTTCGATATTTGAGTATGCTAACATTTATAATGAATTACGAGTATCCTCTGAAAAAGAATATTAATTACATGAATATATAAACGCGAATATTTCAGGAACCTTGTTAATAAAGCAAATAAAGATCAGTCATTTGCCGAATACGTTTCTATAACAAAAAACTTTATCGTCGTCCATTACATATCGTTTCTATTCCGGTTGTTTGGTAACTAGTGTAATTTTCCCCTGCGGCCTTTTCTTGTGTTTATCTTGGAGTAATTTTTTCTGGAAGCCGTATACCGAGTAGTAGGGCAGTGGGACGACTGTCGACGATACGGGCAACAGATCTGTAAGAAAAAGATCTATTAATGTCATTGACATAAGTACAGGGATGATAAACTTAATACAAAGTTAGGGTAAAAAGTTCTTATCCCTATCACGAACATTTACGACATTCGTATGGTAAACCGCTTTATTTCAAGAGGTTCAGAAATCGGTGTAATATTTTCTTTTTTTTTTTCTTTTTTATCACTGCCTCGACATAGTGACTACAGAGTACGTGATGGTATGTACAGTGTAGTCCAAAAACGAAAGCGACTTTCAAAGGATGAAAATCCATTGATAGTCTACATCGCCATGTCGGCCCACATATACCACGACTGAAGGTCTCTAGGTATATGAGCTACTGGGTATACACAAGCTGATCCCGAAACGCGACAAGCCGAATCTGGTCACTATGATGGGCTTTACACCCATGTACTGTGGTCCCGATTCAGACGGGCACCGACGCCCTACCACCTCGCTGCTGCTAGTTTAGCGCCACCCAAGAGTCACGTGTAGGGAAACTAGGGTAAAGCCTACGGACGCGAGCAGCTTCGACTCCCAAAATCACAAAATATGCCAATCACATGCAATTTACTAACATTTTTATCGCAATATGTCATTGATTTGTAACGAGCTCTATTGTCCAATAGACGAACCACCGTTCGTAATGCTATCTCGTGGCGAATAGCGTAGCTACAGCTACAAGTGGCGTCCAATAGATAAGAACAGAATGCGATTTCTAGAAATGTCGCTGCAGCCTAACATGAACGCTGGAATATACGAGATGGCTGGAGAATCTTCTGTACAATTATTAGAAAATGCTATTCAGTTATAAATACGTGGAAGGTTCAAACGCAGGGCGTAGTAATCAACGAAAACCGAAATAAAGCGATCTAAGCGAAGCTAAAGCGAAGCGAAGTGTTCAATCAGCGTTTTGATTTGTATTTGAGTAAATCAATTTTAGTAATACTGTGGTGGTTTTATTGAAGACCCGGAGGTCGCAACAATATTGATAAGAGTTCGTATCGTTATCACGTACGTATTAATATCGTTCCCTTTCTTTTTTTGAAAGTTAATTATGCTATTCTTTTTTCACTCTTTTGTAAATTAGCATTAAATATTAATTATTATGCATACTGTGG
This sequence comes from Automeris io, assembly GCA_036320925.1. NCBI lineage: Eukaryota > Metazoa > Arthropoda > Insecta > Lepidoptera > Saturniidae > Automeris > Automeris io. The sequence continues at coordinate 3,904,468 of JAUDJH010000009.1, read as the reverse complement.
TGCTCTATAATTGTGGGAATATTGATATCATCTCTTTTTGTTTCTTTATTTTCTTTTCGTTTTGTCTCCCATGTCCGGTACCCATTAATATAAGGAAAAAAAGTTTGTAAATAGCGTATTTGCATCTAACCGTAAGCTAGTAAAATGTTGATCGTTTTATAATAGCCACTTGCCTTGTCGGTGTATTATTGGTTTGAATGCTGACCTTAGTCTTCACTGCGCCGAGCTGTCGGCAAGGCCAAACGCATTCGCTACTAAACCTACACATTTACGGAGTATTTATGCTCTATCCGCACACATGAGTCCCGGCAAGGGCGTTCAGGTGCGGGACGTGCGGTGTCAGGGAAAATTGATATTGTGTCATATATTTTATATAGCCCCATTTCGCACTCGTCAGTGTCAGGGACGATCGCAGGGATTCCTTACCAAGAATATTTATTTGGTACCAACCGGCGTTTTCTAAGATGGACGATGAGAATCTTATCGAATATTTATAGGATATCTTATACAGATTTATGATTTTTCATATAAAATAAAATAAATCGTAAAATTAATACTATGTTTATTTATAAGAAGGTCAAAAATAATTACAATTTTCTAAATTAATTTTCTTTTAAATTAGTCAAACATCCGAAATAAAATTATCAATATGTTATAAGAAGAAAAAAGATGTATGCTCACGAGAAACAATTAGTGTATTATAAATAAGTTATTTCAATACAAATAATAATATTTATATTTTATTATTAATTATAATTATATATATATTAAATAATATATAATTATTTATTAATAAATTATCAATTTTGGCAATTTACGGGAAAGGCATGAAATATAATATAATTTAGGTCAATTCTTTTTATAAAGAATGCGTAGATATATCCAGTTGAAATTAATATATATTATTTTATTTTACAAAATTAGGTGCCATAGATGGGTGGCATAGAGTAAAAAACAAAAGGATCATGGTACTAAAATAGAACATATAAATGCTCCCATAATTATAGGGAACCACAGCATGCACAGTGATTAATTTATAATGCTAATTTAAAGAAAATTAGTAAAAACCCAAAAAAGAAAAAAGAATAAAAAATCATCATGTCTGTTATTTTTTTTCCTATTCTCTATTTTGTTCATTCTAGATCTGCAGTTCACTATTTTCAGGAAGAAATAAATAATACCGTCTAGCGAATAACTATATGGCGATAGCGAGAGTCAATAGATACTAATCTCATAGCAGTTGTCATACCAGACTATAATCTGCCTAAATTAGATGATTAGCACCTTCAGAGGAATAAAAAAAAAATTAATAACATTAATACATACTATAAAAGCTCTCACAAGCTAGAACTAGTGTAGTAAGTACGAAGCGGAACTTGAAACTTTGCTGTGTACAACACACTGCACAGGTGTCGGAATCTACCTAGTAAACAGATTTGGCCTTGTAAACATAGCGGCAAGTGCTTTCCTTATTCGTAAATAGTGCATTTGAACTAAGTTTAATATTTATTCGTATTAATATGTCTAACGTATATTTACTCCTTCAAAATTTCTTGCCAACTTATCTTTATTTTCGAAACCGGTGGTGTATATGTTATTTTATTTAATAAACCAACGATATACGAGTATACACATGTAAAAGAAATTAATAAACATACATATCTAAGACAGCATGCTAAATCTTCATATGTATTTGCATGTCTAACTTTTTATAATATAAGTATAAAAAAAATTATCACTTACTATTGTGACAATCAAGTGGATCCAATATCCGCACAATTTTATCAAAGATGACCGAAACTTTGGTTGAGAGCAATGAAATATATCAATGGCATTAACCTTGTTGTATGTCTCTTTCCATTCGATCAAAAAGAGAACAAATATTCTATTAATTAAACATTATGGTATAATGATTTTAAAATTATATAAAAATGATTTCCAGAGAAGGAAAATATCGTTAGAAAGCTCGCATGGTGTTTAATAAAAATGTCATGAGTGAGGACCCTGAGAACGACGATCAGATGGGTTTACTAGTTACGTTGAGCACGACATATAGGTAAGCGCAAATTGGATACAGCCCTTAATGTATCTGCTCATCTTGAATGAGATATAGCGAGATATATTATTATTAAAAAAAAAGAACATTTCTAGAGATGTTTAAAATTAGCCTGTAACTTATCAAAAATAATAATATTCCGAAATAGCGTGCGTAATCGTAATACTTTTTTTAATTTTCTCATGCTAGAAACCCTTCGGTGTCTGTCAAATGTTGGCCCAATTAGTCCGATTTCCGTTTCGGTTAGGTTTTGCTGAAAGTCGGGCAGTAGATTTAAGAGAGCATGTTGCCTGGATTAGGCGGGGGTTGTGTGCTGGTACGCACCGTCCGACATAGAGGTGTAGAGGGATGGAAAAATTGTACTCATCCCTCCAAGAGGTGGATTTAGAAGGGGCTGTTCGCTGGCCGTGTCGTCAGAAGAATCCGGGCTCCCAGGCTTGGCTTGTACCGAGATGGAGAGCACTCAGAGAGTTTTAAAACAGTAACGTCCGTGCCGACCTTGTGTAGGATTTTTCCCATGGTTACCAAAAAATTAGGTTTTGCTGAAGGTGGTGGTGAAGTTTATATTTTTCTTTATGGTGGTATGATGGTAACTACAATGTAGGCTAAAAACGAAAGCGACCATCAAAGGACGAAAATATATTGATAGTCTCCGTCGTCATGTCGGCCCATATATACCACGACTGTATGTCTCTAGGTATATGAGTTTCTGGATATACGCAAGATATATCTATTGCACCGTAGAAAGTTTTATTTAAATTAATTTCAGTAAGTTGTATTATTTTATGCACATTATTTATTAAAAGGGCGTATTTAGATATAACGTTTCAAGGATTTTAAAAATAAATGATTTTATAACAAATGTTAATGCGATTATTAGAAACTACCCTTCAGATAAAATAGCTCAAACTGACTATCGTAAAATTGCAAGACGTACGACCAAACTAAGCTTTACGAAGTGGGCGAACTGGTGTTTGGGACAATATTTTTCGAAAGTGCACAGTTCGCCAGCGGACAACGTATACACAGATATTATCAAGGTTATGCAATGCAACCTGACTCGAAACGGCGTCAAGTGCGAACGCTTCAATAATATAGATAATATCACGAGATTGTCACATTCCATTCACGCAAATACAAATAGTAAGCAATTTCTAATTAACACACGAAATTGATAAACTCACTTGAATAATTATAATATATCATCGTCCTATATTCCATTCGGGGTAAACAGAGATATATTTGGGGTTTTTTTAATTAGACACTGATATGTGGTGCTCAACGTGACCGGTAGCGCAGACATTACAGATGTCATTTCTATAACATGCCGTGCGGGTTTATATCCAGATTGCCCCGAGACGAAGCCTAAACAGGCTCCCCAGCCTTCAGGAAAAATCTGAATTCCTAAGGTAGGGTGGATTGATTGGAAGGACACCCCGGGGGATTTCGGCAGTAGGAGTCTGACACATCAGGGTCGCTGCCCTCACATTGGCTCTGTAGGTCCTACGAGTATGTAGCATTTTCCCTTGTGCTACCAAAAAAAAGGTTTACTTGCAGCTGACTGGGCAGTACACTTAAAGGTTACTGCAGCCCAGACGAGGGGAAGGTGGTTAACACCGGGGGGTGACCCTCATCGCCCCCCTGAGGTCCGTTAAAGATTTCTCCCGGGTTACCAAAAAAAGGGGGAGGCGGAACGTACATGTCCTGCACACAACCTGATAGTCTTGAGGGGTGGGCTCTTTAGACCCATCTCCCTAAAAGATGAAGCTTAAAAGGCTATTCGTTCAATGAGTTGTTGGAGGCATACGGATTTTTAGGCCTGGCTAGTAGCGATTCGAGGGACATCCAGGGGGCTTATAGTCTCGCCGGGTGCCGAGGAAAATGGCTTAGCCTTGCCCTTGGCACTCGGCAGGCGGGAGAAGGAACACCCCGGCGGTTTTAGTTGCAACTCCGACACACTGGGGCGCAACCCTCATCACCCCCTGAAGGTCTGTTAGGGATTTCCCCCGGGTTACCAAAAAAGGGGGTTTATAGTCAGTGGCAGTCTGACACACCGGGATCGCTGCCCTCACAGCGTCCCTGATGGTGCTTAGTATTCTGAATATTTCTCCGAGCTACTAAAAAAAGGTTAAATTGTGGCCGTAAGTAAATACAATTTATGTACTAAGGCTGGAAGCATACAGCCGAAGGGCAACAGGCGTACCGCCATCTCCCACAAGAGTTTTTTTAAGCTGACTCGATAAAGTGACTGTATTGCACCAGATGGAATGTAAAGTGTAGGCCAAAAACGGCAATGAGAACCAAGGGATGAGAATCCATTGGCAGGTGCCATCGTTATGTCGGCTCACATATACCACGACGATAGTTCTTTAGATATATAAACAACTGGATATACATTACTGGAAATTTATCCCGAAACGCGACAGCCTAAAGAAAGTTCCTGTGGAAAAAAATAACAATCCTTTTACACATTAGGTTTAGATCAGTGATTCCCAAAGTGGTCTATATCGACCCCTAGGGGTCTATGACAACCTGCAAGGGGTCTACGTCAGCGAAAAAAAATTTGGGGGTCCATGAAATGAAAATGGGAGTCCACGATAGTGACCCTTAGAGTGAGTAGAAGAAACAGACTGGACATCATTAGCCGAGTAGATTTAAGATTAACCCTTACAAAATTGACGCCAAATGTTGATACTTTATTATTAAAGCATCAGGTTCATGCTTCTCACTAAAAATATTGACTTATTGCTTATGTTATTTTATTTATAGTTTATTTTATGTTTATTTAATGTTACGTATATTTTACACTAGCTGATCCGGCAAACGTTGTTTTGCTATATAAGTTATTGTAATATCTTCTAAGATGTTCATTGAAATTAAGTGATGTCAAAGACAATTTTGTTCACAATTAAATACTCTTAATCAACAACACATTTATTTGGATAAAGATTAATATTATTACGATGATACAACTCTTAACAAATAATGCATTAATTTCGACCAAATTTGATTACCATAAAAACGGTTCTAGTAAGTTAATCTTAAAAGATAGACATATACTGTCGCGGACATTTTTTTAGATCATTTTAAGAGGAATAACTCTGTCATACATATATTTTTGGTATCTTGAACCGTTTTCGCAGCGCACGCAATGGAAGCACTCAAGGATGAATAATTTTCCCCGTTTTTTTCACATTTTCCATTATTTCTTCGCTCCTAATAGTTGCATCGTGATGTTATATAGCCTAAAGCCTTCCTCGATAAATAGTCTATTCAACTCAAAAAGAATTTTTCAATTCGAACCAGTAGTTCCAGAGATTAGCGCGTTCAAACAAACAAACAAACAAACAAACAAACAAACAAACAAACAAACTCTTCAGCTTTATAATATTAGTATAGATAACAGATACAAAATTTTATTTTGAGTAGTTTTAATTTAAATTCAATTAATAAATGTATAAATTAACATGTGTTTTTACTTTAAGTTTTTAACACTAAACTTCACTACAGTTAGAAATTTACAGGAAATCAATATCAGGTAAGTAGGAGGTCTACCCAACACGGAAAAACATGGCAAGGGGTCTACGACACAAAAAAGTTTGGGGAACTCTGGTTTAGATAAAATACTGTGTACATTGACCTGGGTTTCGTATTCCAACAATAAAGAAAATAAGAAGGTATAAGGTACATAAATGACGCCGTGTCTGGACACTGTTTTGTTCGCAGCGAAAAATTAAAATAAATATCCGATAAATTATCTAAGATGCTAACCTGTTTAGATAGGTGATGCCCAATAACGGTAGGCACACTTAAGGCTATTCGAGCGTCGCATTAGTTGTTAGTCATGTTGTTTGGTGTTTTGTTTATCGCCTTTAATATATTACTGTTGAATTGTTGGAGTTTATGTTTTTATAAATTCCATATAGTTTGACGTTCAAAAGCTTTAGGTTTTTTTTTACACTGGCTCGCCATAGTGACTACAGAGTACCTGATGGTAAGTACAGTGTAGTCTAAAAACAAACGCGACTATCAAAGGATTAAAATCCATTGATAGTCTACATCGTCATGTCGGGCCATATATACCACGACTGAAGGTCTCTAGGTATATGAGCTACTGGATATACACAAGCTGATCCCGAAACGCGACAAGCCGAAACTGGTCACTATGACGGGCTTTACACCCATGTACTGTGGTCGCGATCCAGACGGGCACCGACGCCCTACCACCTCGCTGCTGCTTGTTTAGCACCACCCAGGAGTCACGTGTAGGGAAACTAGGGTAAAGCCTACGGAAGCGAGCAGATTCGACTCCCTAAACTTTAGTTAATTCGAGAAGTAACAGAATCTTAACCTATAATTGGGGTATTCCCCATAAAGTGTTATGTAAAATTTTCTTTCGTTAAGTTTTTTAATATATATTACTCTGTTTATTGCGTCTATGTAATTATCAACAAATTCGTTATGAATCTTAATGATTCTCCACTGTGTGTAAATTGTGGAATTATAGATGATATCCACCATTTGTCGATGGAATGTGTCCGATCTGAATCTGTGAGAGAGGCGTTTGTGACTGCCTTCGGTCTGAACAGACGAGATGTCGGGATGTTTAACAAAGTCCTAACAGAACTGTTATCTGATGAGGCGTCTGGCCTGTTCAGATCAATGGCCCCATATGTCATACGTTAGGTATTTCTATATTAGGGCACGATGGGGCTGACATACGTACACACGTAAAAATCCCCTAAATAAATAGAATAAAAAAAAAAACAATTTTGTTAATCCTATACAATATTATCTAAATGAAAAAATATTTTAGAACTTCTAATTTTATACCGTATTACAGAAACTGTCCGAGAAACACGTATTCAAAAATTGTTTAGAATTCTTCGGGAGATTTGCTACAATTAAAATAAAGTTATAGTGATTTAAAGATTCGCGGGATATTTCTACAACGGAAAAATCCCGCAGTACCCGATTGAATTTATAAAAACATTATAGAATTAATAAAATGACACTAAATTAAAAAAACTCCTAAAATTTTATACGTCTTTTAAAAGGCTATATTATAAATTATTGACAGTTAACATTCTAAGAGTGCTTAATATTCATGCATTTAACTTAATCATAGTTGACCTCCATTTTAATTCAAATGTCAACAAACTTCCTTTTTCACGTATTGAGGTATATCTAAGCTATAACTTTGGCTTTTATCTTGAGAGCCTATTGAAGAAATCGTATATAGTCTCACTATGTCTCTTCCAAGGTGAGCAGAGACATTTTTTTTTTACTGGCTCGACATAGTGACTACAGAGTACCTGATGGTAAGTACAGTGTAGTGCAAAAACGAAAGTGACTGTCAAAGAATGAAAATGCATTGATAGTCTACATCTTCATGTCGGCCCGCATATACCACGACTGAAGGTCTCAAGGTATATGAGTTACTGGATATACACAAGCCGACCCCGAAGCGCGACAAGCCGAAATTGGTCACTATGACGGGCTTTACATCCATGTACTGTGGTCGCGATCCAGACGGGCACCGACGCCCTACCACCTCGCAAATTAGTGGCTGTATCCACTTTGCGCATATATGTCGTGCCCAATGCAACCAGTAGCGCAGTATGCTGTTCTCAGAAGTTATTTGAGTTTCCTCACGATGTTCTCTTTCATCAGTGAGCCTTTCGTGCCTAAATCCATAGATAATGTGGATAAACTCAGATGTACGCGCCGGGATACGAAACTATGACCAGACGCGTTGCCACTGTACAAGAATTAATAAGCTTTTATTGAATATGAATTTAATAGGTTAATATTCCAACTTCTTTCCATGGATACCACAAATACAATGGATAAAGAGAAGGGAGGTTTCTGCTCTGCATTAGGATAAAACTGCCTAATAATAATTGTATAAAATCCCCTTTTCTGGGTCATGAGCGGGAAGATTGAAGTGAAACCACTAATACAGGTCACTGATTTAATCACTGAACATATAGTACGTAAAACCAATTAATAATCTCTGTCTCTTTTTTGTTTCTCTGTTTCCTCCATATGGCACTTTTGCCTTACATACAGCTGCTGTGAACGAAACTATAACGCGATGCAATTTTGCACAACGCCATCTACCGATCTATTGGATCTTCCAAGTAATTGTGCTCTTACTACAACATTAGATAATAGAGTGAGTACTCTTGAGAAGAAAATTTTCGACAAGTCGCCTGCAGATCATTCTAATGACGAGAATATAATTATTAATCTTCAAACGCAGCTAAATGACCGCGAACAGGAGTTACTTAGGAATGACATCGAGATCACTGGAATCCCAGAAAAGAGAGATGAGTCTACGATGCATATTATTAGCACGGTAGCTAATAATTTGGGGCTTAAGTTTGACTCAGCGGATACTGTGATGGCGGAGCGGGTCGGCATGTTGAGGCGTAATCGTCCGGGTGGAGAGACGTCATTTGATTCACAAAGACCTCGGAGCATTGTGGTAAGGTTTATTCGCCGAACACAACGTGATGACTTCTTGCACGCAGCAAGAGTGCGGCGGAATCTCACTACTTCTGAATTGGGCATCGGGGAACACGGAATACGTTTCTATATAAATGAGCGCCTTACTAAAATAAACAGGAAATTGCTCGCTAGAGCGCGGGAGAACGCGCGTAGGCTCAATTGGAAATACGTTTGGACAAAGAATGGTCAGTTGTTTAGTAGACAAGATGATGCTGAAAGAGTTCATCGTATACGTACAGATTTAGATATTAAGAAAATTTTTGGGGCCAATTAAATTGGTCGGTGTTCAGGGTGTTCTTTGTTTTATCTATATACAATTTTAATGTCTTTTGTTCATTGTATAAATTATTTTCCAGTTGCCCTGTGTTGTGATGCACTGCTAATCTCAAATGTATATGTATATGTATGTGTATGTGTGTGTGTGTGTATATATATATATATTATATTGATATTAGGTATTCTATAAAAACATTTTATTGGTATTAGATTATTTAACTTTTTTGCGCTCTATACACTTTACCTATTTTCATAGTATTGTGCATATTATTTAAATATATAATTTCGATCAATACGCCATATAATGTGTGTGCTTTATCATTGAAATTATCATATAGTTTTAATTTTTTAATTGTCTTGTTTATCTTTTGACTGTATTCGATATTATTTACAGTTACTATCTCTTGGACTTTTTTGCTTTATTATATGCAATCGGTCTGTTCTGCAATAATGTTTAAACTCTTTATTAATTTAAAATTCTATTATAGAGGCTTTATTATACAGTGTTTACTAATATTTTATATTATAATTTTTTAATGGGTGTTAAATATTTTATCTGTTGGTCTTATATTTCTGTTCTTGTATATGTGTATTTTCATATTATTATCTATGATACTTTAAATTTTGTGTATCTGTACTCCATTGATCCCTTCCTTGCTGTTTTCTGCGCGTCGATTCAATAAATGGGTGTCAGCTGAAAATCAGCGCTGGGTGACTCGGCTGGTCACTTAGCATTTGCTGAGCTGACCTCCCTTTGGCGCATCATCACAACATAGGGTGTTTACTGTTTTTGTTTTCTATCTTTAATAACCTATTTTGCTGTGTTGTTTGTTGTGTTGTGTGCCAAATAAATGTTTTATTATTATTATTATTATTATTATTATTACCGAACCGACTTGCATTCACGCCATAGTTCGTTCACAGCAGCTGATTAATGTTCTTTACTCGAACAATAATAGTAAATAAGAACTTGTTACATGTATAACGGTGTAGAAAGTATTTTAAGGATAAGGTAATAAAGGGCACAATTATGAGGAATAGTTCCTTCAAAACTGTAAAGGTCCGATTTACTAGGACGCAGTTGAGGTAACGGCGCCGTAGGTCGGCAGTTGCAGTCGTGTTCGGAATCGGTTCGTGTATAAATTTACTGCGCAGTAGTGGCTTTTGACCTCGTGGTATATAGCATCCCCGTCTACTGCGTTCTACGGAATTGCACCTTAAGGCTTTTTTTTTAATTTTCCGATAACTGTAAAAAATTACTGACGTCGATAACCCGCTTAGATTATTTATACAACCGATTAGAGCTTAGAAACAGATTAGTTTTCTCTCTTACTCATACGCATATGAAAAGTGACGTGGTATGGTAACAAAAGCTATGTAAGAGACAGTTAGGTCCCTGGCGACAGGTACGGGGTAGGAGAAAAAAGTAAGACTATATTTTGAGCTCTACCTGTGTCGTATCTAAGGGAGATATTACATAATGTTTTGAATCATCTTAACTACAGTCACAGATGATAGATATGAGTGACTGAAGGTCGTGATTGACGATTGCATGAATGTGGAATATGGCTTAATGTATGTGAATTTACTGACATCGGTATCGTCTAATAATAAATCGACCTAAAGAATGATATATTATTTAAAGCATTTGAGATATCTCTAGTTATAGTGAACAGTGAAAGCTAATAATGAAAACGAGTGTTAATAAATTTAATATTTAAATAACCCTCTCACCAGGCTTCAAAACGTGATCGGAGTCCCGCCGGTACAGCATTCCCGCGCTCCATGCGAAAAAATAACCGAACAACACAAAAACTAAACAAAAATTCATCGTTCAAATGGCGTGTACCAGGATCACAGGGTGCGACAGGAGATATATATCGACCTGTATTTATTTGACAGTCTTCCGTGTCGCGCGCGTACTCCAGTCTCGAATAAAGTATCGAATGTATCGGTGACATTCTCGATACAGCTGGCTAGCGGGCGCGAAGTGAGATTTTTGCGGTGGGGGTCAAACTGTGTTGACAGGTCAGTAAACATGCGCGGATTTCGACACATTTACACTGTATTGTAATAATATTTTTTTTGCGACACACATATCTGCTTATTTTTTCAGTTATTAATGTAACGATGTTTATTTTTTTTGACTGTTAGTATAATTATCGTGTACATAATCCACAGAGCTCTGAGAAGGGTGATCAGCTGCGTTGCTTGTAAAATCAGACCGATATATAAACGTAGAAATAGACATGGCCACTAATGTATTTCTGCTAACCCCGGAACGGACATAGCGTGAACAAATAATATTTTGAATAGTTTATGTAATAATATGTAATATATTGTCAAGCTATATTCATTTTGGGGAAGTAGAGATATATTAGTGGCTGTATCCACATTTAAAACATGTAATCATCAAGACACGTATTATGCAGAACTTAAAAATATTGTTTTTTTTTTATGTCAAAGTTAGGCAAACAAGCGAACAGCCCCTAAAGGTAAACCGTTACAATCGCCTATAAACTACAACGTAAGAAGTCAGCCGTCCTACTAGAGCTTTCTTCACTCCTTTGTAAGAGAGACCCTTGTTATAATCTGCGTTTAGAAGCTGAATCTATAACTGTGAAGTGTACGTTAAAAAGAGGTTTTGGAGAACAGACCTGTTTTTGCGAGCTGGTCAGCATTTAAAGTTAAAGACCAGATGATGTAAAAACATTTCAAATTTTATTAAACGCTTTAAAAGTACAAAAAAGTACAGGAAAAATTTTACTTTCAATCGTGTACAAAAAAGAACAACATTTGGCGATATCTGTATCTAGATGATAATCGAAACGATGCTGGTTCAAGGTTAAAAACGCATAAATAATTTAATGACGAACTTCCGTACCGTTAGAATTGTTGTGAGGTCACAGTGCCCCGAAACCGGTTCCCGAATGGGTCCCTGCCCTGTAGACTGGTATAGAGCGCGTGGAAATCTAATATGAATACGCTTTTGGTAAATACGCTCTTCTGTGGGAGGCATACACCGTTGCTCGGGATCACCGGCTTCTCTGTAAATAATGTGAGACACGTTCGTAATAAAATCGAGACATTCAAATTCGGTGCATTTCGTATGTGTATTATCCACGTTGAGAAGATATTGAAATAATTATTTGTTGTCTTCGAATTCTATTGTACTATTACTTATATCTTTACCTTATCTTAGATTTTTATAGCTTTTGATATTATTCTAGACTTTATTTAGTACACTGATATGTATTATAATTCCTATTAGAATCTGAATTAAGAGATAAGATTTTATTAATATTGGCGCTATTTAACAAGGTAGACGAGGGAGACAATCAGCTGGGATATTAAGCACTCGATTCCAATATATCCATTAAAATAAAGTCAATTAAAGACAACACAATTTCATAATATTTATTGGTAAATAACACACATGAATGAATGAATAACAATTATTAAATAGATATTTTGCCTGTACTTAGTCAGGGAAGGGAACACGAGTCAGTCAGTACCTGTTTATCTAAAATTATGTTAAAGGAACTTTACTCAATCATGCGACACTTTTTACGGATCATTTCTCAATTGCTCATCGATTCTTCTTTATTTTTGTTAAGGTATGTAGTTATTTACATTTTTATTAGTTACAGAAAAGTACAAATTACTTCTTCAAATATTTCTCTCGTATAAAAAATTACTCTGTATTTCTACAAGATGTTTAAAATATTTTAATATGTAAAACAATCGTTCAATTTTAAAAGTTCAATCGCAAATAAATCGTTTTTCTACGGAATTCTCAAAGTATTTTGAGTTTATGATCATAATTAAAGATAAGAGACTATTAAAATCTTACTGACAACTAGTTAAAAGTTAATTTAATATAAGAAATGACAAGAAATTTCTTACCTCAGGTTATATGGAATAACATTGAAATAATATGCTGAATTCAACCGTACATCAATCACTGACTCCGACGGCAGCTACGCTCGGTTTTCATACGTTTCCCGTGAGATTGCATTGTTTCCCGCTAACTGATAGCAACCTATTAAAATTTACATATTACTTCTTTTTTATAGCTTTCATTTCGAATACAACAAATGGTTAGATTCGAGGAATAAGTGACTATATATAATAGTAATGGATAAAGATACTCAATTTATTTAACATATTTCGATATTTTCGGTTATCTGTAGTTTTACGGAACTAATCTTAATGACTGATTTAATTTACGATAATGAATTAATGATATGGATTTAATTTTATTGGATAACGTACCGGTTTCCGTAGTCGATCGAATTCTGATTCGTACATTTGGGTTTTCCCAGATTACGCATGGGTTTCGGCTCCACATGCTCACCGGTGAAAGAAAATATCTTGAGGAAACCCGTATGGGATTTAATGGAACTGTTATGTGTAAGTGCCCTGAGAACGGCGATCCGCTGCGCTACAGGTCACGTTGGGCACGGCAAATAAGCGAATACAACCACTAATGTTTATCTGCTTATCCCGTAAGGGATATTGCGTGACGATATATTATTATCATATGATATTATTTTTTGGTATTGTGTGTATGGAATTTACTATGATATTTTTTCCACTTTATTCTAAACTAGCATTCAATATTAATTACTGTATACCAGTGACGTGCATAAGATATTTGGACAGGGTAGGCAGAATTCGCATAATTAATTTAAATATTATATTATGATAATAAATATTATATTGCTTTCATAAATAAGATAGGTAGTGTGAATATGGAATATATATGAATATAATAAATGGTTCCTTTTTTGTTTAACTGTAAACAATTTATTCCAGACTTATTTATCGTCAGGGCATGCAATGCTTTCATGCATCTATGGAATGAACGCTACTGCTGTACACACTATGGCGTCATATAATGTGGGGACATCTCTATATGTAAACTTTATTTAAAACGAAAAGCCTAAGCAAATATACTGTCTCAATCCCACAAAGAAATAATAAAAAAGTCAAATAGCAGAATACAGGCATTTAACAGTTGATTCAACCGTTATCCTGATAATAAGTAAATAAATGCATACAAAATGTCAATACATCGCGACTTAGCAACCGCAACTGAGTCACCGCTAGCTAACAGCAACGGCTAGAATCGGAATAGCACCTTTAGTCACATTTAATACTTGATACTACATAAGCTCATTTTATATTGAATCACGAATATTTATAACCAAGAGTATTGTTTAATAGTAGAATAATATTGTTAAGCGTGCGTTTGTAACAATATCGTCTTTTTTGTCAAATCGATGTCTCAGACACTTGTCCCATACGCGGCAAATCTTGTTTCCATATCGGTCCATGATGAGATCACGGCGGTGATTGTATGAGTCAATGCAGAGGCGTAAGGATGACACTATATCATCAATCCAACGGTATAAATGATTATAATTAAATAAAAAGTTAAACACATTTACGTTAACTAATTTCTGACCGCGAATTCGTCTGCGTTATCAATGATGATAGGTTTTTTGGTGGTAGGGCCATTGCCCGAACTGGGTCATGGCCACAGTACATAAGTGTAAAGACTGTCATAGTTACTCGCGTTGGCCTCGCGGTTCGGGATCAGCTTGTGTATATCCAGTAACTCATATATCTAGAGACCTTCAGTCGTGGTGTTTGTGGGCCAACATGACGACGGATACTGTCAATGGAGTATCATTCCTTGATGGTCGATTTCGTTTTAGGACTACTCTGTACTTACCATCAGGTACTCTGTAGTCACTATGTCGATCCAGTTTAAAAAAAGTGTTGCATAAAGTGTAGCTATGGCTGTTTTATTGACAAAACCTTAACCAACACACAAATAGCCCCGCTGACCTGGCGAATTACCCACCGACCTAAATCTCGTGTTATCTACTCCCATCCTCTCATTTACACGCTCTCTCTTCTCTCTCTCTCCTCTTCTGCTTCCACATCCAACGCCATCTCCATCCCTCCTCTAGCCTCTCTGTTGTTTATATTTTAACTTTTAAAAATATTAATAAATATCTAGCAACTTATTTTTGATTATGTAGTGATGACGTTATGGATTTTTTTATATTGGCTCGAATAAGTGACTATATTTCGCCCGACGGAAAACACAGGATATTTTGGGGTGTATCTCTAGAAATCCAACAATGCTTCCATAGATGGTATTCATATACTTATATCTCTTACAATCGCAGCGTTTATAAATGCTTTTGCTTGACTCTTTCTTGGTCGACTTACGTTACAGAAAATGTTACAATGAAAGCCTTTTATATGTAGAAATAAGTCTATAATTATATTTTAAAGACGGGATGAGATTGACAGACTCATTTATGTAAAGGTTTCTTAAAATATTAACAAAAAGAAATGCTCTGCATGAAGATCCCGCCACTGGTAGAGTAATGCGGCATGCGATGATCAAAAACCTTTAACGGAAAACGTCATGGGGGCCTACTATGGAATGACAGAACGGGAAATAGTTTCCCGTCAGATTAGACCTGACAGCCTACCGTTTTCGCAAACTTTCTCTGTTTCAGGCACTTGAAGCGACAATTACTCCCATATGTCATACGTTAGGTATTTCAGTATTAGGGCACGATGGGGCTGACATACGTACACACGTTAAAGTCCCCTAAATAAATAGAATAAAAAAAACAACAATTATAGTGTCAGTGCAATGATTATCGGATAAAGTGCGAGTTCTTGAACGAAATAAGTTATGGCTGTGTAGTGCTTGAACGACTACGCCCTGTTATGCGTATTGTGTAAGATATTTAAGCCCAACGCAGCCAACCTCCTGTGGATATACCATCAATAAGTCGTTATGCTATGGACCTTTTGGAGTGAGCAAAAATTCGTTAATAACTGTATCTGTGTACTTCCAGCGGCCATATTTCCGCGATTTTATGACCTGGAAGTCTTTAAGAGAAGAGTGAATAGACATTTGCTAGGCGATCGCGTTTCATTATCGAACTCATCATCACCTTCCATCAGGTGTGATTGAGGTCAAGCGTTCGTCTATAAAAAAAAACTAGTTTGAGCTTATTTGTCGTGCCTAGCGTAATTAGTAACGCAGCCGAACACCGTTTCCAGGCTAAAAAGATTAGATTATTACGTAATAAAGCTTAAAAATGTGGGAAAAATGTTACACCCGCCAAAAGATTTTTAACCTTTACCAGCACTGATTTTGTAACTAATTTAATTATATTGAAGATGCTTTTGCGTCAGGTAAAATATTTAATTGCTTTATTGCTTGAAATAGATTAAAAGACGTGTCATATTTCTGGTTATTTATTCATGTCCTTCATTCAAAATGACGGAATTAATTAACTCTCGCTTGATGTACCGTATTGATGTATGTACGTCATTTCGGCTGCGATACTCAGTTTCAAATTAGAGGGGTCCCGAGACCTGTGTCAAAGGGACATGACGTTTTGGCAAGCGTCGGTGAAGGGTTTAGGCTAGATCATTGCTTAATAACGAATGTCTTAGCTGTCTCTCCATGGTTTACTTACGTTTAGATTCTCTTTGAACTTGTGATCATTAAGAATTACTTCGTCATCATCATTATTATGTGTAACTATTAAAATTAGAGCGGCTCAAGTGCAAATTTAAAGGACCCTAAGATTTCTAAAGTAATTTCCTTTAAAAATATATATTTCAAAGCCAGAATATTACAACTTTAATTTTCTTACAAAAATGATTAGTTTACATTGTTAAAGTATTGTATTTTTTATCTATGACACTTAAGTCACAATAATCTATTTTAATAAGTTTCTGGATGAATTTGGTTTCCCAGGCCAGGGAGGAGCAATCAAAGGGACACCCCGGGGGTTTTTAGTTAATAGGAGTCTGACACACCGGGGTCGCTGCCTTCACAGCAGCCTTCAAGGGCTTATGCAGGATTTTCCCCCGGGATAAAATAAAAATAATAAAGTGATTATCATTTTCACGCCTGACTTTAGGTTATTCTAGTTCTGAAGCGAGGATATCAGTCGTTGAATATCAACTACTCAAGTAATAAGCTTCTTTTGATGCTTTAGAAACGATTGGTTGTATGCAGCTTGGACCATTATTGGTATATAGGTTTATCTAGTTTTTCTTAATCTCTTTGGTGATTGTCTAACGGTGTAACTGTTAGTATGGAGTCTCCACTGTTTTTCTGTTATGTTATGTACTATGTTTATTCCAATTTACTGGACTATGTCGTTAATGTTTATGTATCTACGGCTCTATTCATTTAAAAATCAGCAAAGTTTGCCAGTTTATTTCAAAGGTCAAACCTATTTTAAATTTACATAATTAATTTAGATCAAAACTATTATAATACGAGTATCTTATTAGACTAATGCGAATTATTGTACAAATGGTATTTTTAAATGCTTGCCAGTATATTTTACATTGTTTAATTTGTATTTTACTATAACGTAATCAGCAGCAGCTCGATTCTGTCCATTGCTGAGCATAAGCCGTCACGTTATGCCATTATTATCGATCCTGTTCCGTGTTCATCCATTTACGTCTTCTAATCACACCATCTACCCATCTTCAAGTTGGACGTCTCAATTTTAGTTTTCCTAATCTGGACCATCATACACTAATTTCCAAGCTCCATCTGTTATTACCTCGTCTAGATATACTGCCAATTGCATTTAAAGTCGTAATTCAATATCTGACATTGTGTATTTAGTACCTATTTTACTGTATGCTTGGCAAAAAAAAAGTCATAGTAACGCAATGGTAAATTAAATCCTTGGGTAAAGTGTTTGAGCAAACGCAGCATTGACAAAAAGTAACTAAGATTATTTTGCTTTACGTTAAAGTGAGGTTCGGAATTCGGAATATTGTACTCAAGATACGAGAATATTACGTTATGGTTGTGTTTCCCGGTATGTTTATGGTAAGTATGTTAGCGTAGGTTATCCTCCAAGGGAATATTAATTATAAATTTATAACATAGTTTCGCAACAAGCTACAAGGCCCCGTATTTATCTTATAAACAAAATAGTAACCCCACGAACGAATGTAATAATTTCTATAACTTTTGGGGCGGAAAATTAACATATTGTTTGGCAATGGAATATGAACTATATGAAATATTGTTTATTGTAGTATTTGTTTTAATTACAGTTGTGTTTGTATTGCCACCTTTTCAAATATTATGAAATCTTTATCATGAACTATATTTAAACGTTTTAAAAGGATATTTGAAAATAAAAGGAGGAGGCGAATCGCTTCGTGCGAGCAGCTAGAATGTCAACCACATAAAGGTGCAAACCCGCACGGCGTCTTGTCAATTTATGTTAGCAAAATATAATTGTAAACAACTTTATCCTATTAAAAGTTAATAATATAGCATGGTCATTTTACAAAGTCCCCATGAATACAAAGAATATGAAACAATTATGTAATATTTTAATTTGTGTATGTATTTTGCTTTAATAGTGTTTTAATCTCAACTGATAAATATTTATTTTCACTATACCCTACAGGAAACGTTTCCACTGCCAAGTACGGCGAAACCATACTGCAGGTGTTATAGTTTAAAAATGGTTTGAATTTGCAACAATTTGCTATCTGTAACAACTGTTTAGACTTATACGACCTTCTTCCTTTCCTAACAGTAATACGTGGACTAAATATCAAACAGCTTTATAGTAACTTCGATACCGGCACGAACTACGAAGTGTCCTCTTACTTCTGCTATATCATCAAAGTGTGTAATAATTTTACGTTTTTTTTATACTGGCTCGACATAGTTACTACAGAGTATCTGATGGTAAGTGCAATGTAGTCCAAAAACGAAAGCGACTATCAAAGGATGAAAATCCATTGATAGTCAACATCGTCATGTCGGCCCACATATACCACGACTGAAGGTCTCTAGGTATATGAGCTACTGGATATACACAAGCTGATCCCGAAACGGGATAAGCCGAAACTGGTCACTATGACGGGCTTTACACCCGTGCACTGTGGTCACGATCCAGACGGGCTCCGACGCCCTACCCCATCGTGATCTATCTTCTCTATATTATTAGATTCTTTACACGAAATATATTTGTATAAATATGCTAAATTGCCTCTTTCAGTGTCTCTTGTTAATTCTTCTTACTATCAGATAGAGTACACTCGGTTTACTTAGAGTGAAAAAATATAGGCAATCGAGAAATACTCCATCTTATCTGAGCTATACAGTTTACGTCAAATGCACTTACAAGACTTCAAATAATTTTATAATATTGATACATTTTTTTGAACCCCAAAAGTAATCGTGTTATTAACTAGAACATAATGAAAATACATATGATGTTAATTAAGCTTTTGTACTTTTTGTCTCCAAAATTATGTAAACTGAGATACCTGATAATGGTTAAATTGGACCCGCAACATCTGTTTCCGTATCACAGCCCGAGTTTAGAGTAACAAGAAATTTCTCACATAATACCCGCGACTACAGGTGCGAATTACAACCTTGCGGGCCAAGGGGATTCCGATATCACGTTCATCCAAACCACTAGACGTAGGTACGCCGCAACAGATGACACGACCCCTCTATTCCGTATCCTTTATAAACGCAAAAGAGAAAGGAAGGTCTGATTAAATTGGTCGGTGCCAGCTATAATATTACTTTCAAGGGAAATAACCGACCATTGCCTAGTGAAGGGACTATATTGCTACCTAATGTTGTTCGTAAGCGCGTAAACACTTTATTGCAAACAACGCCAATTTTAATACACGTTAAATTATATCCAAAAGGTTTCAAAACGAACACGATAAAGTTAAGAATGTATCTGTAAATTTTAAACTATAGCAATGTGGCGTCAAAAAACATAGTAAAATCCCGTGAATGAGCCATTTAAAACGGATAGATCGGGATTTTGGTGAAATAAATATGGCATGGTGATACAAAAATACGCTCAAAAATGTACAAGGAAAGGTTGAATTTACAGCGTGCACAGATCTGAAGCGTGTTCCAAAATGTAATGAAAGGCGGACTAACATTTTTATAGGGGTTTCAACGACTCTCAGAGCGGCGGCGAACGTTTTACATTTAAGGAATCCTCATTCTATTATATGCGGCGTAACACATCGTCTGTTACCCGTGACAACTATCTTTATAGGACACTCGCTGAACGTATATATGCAGTGCTGGCTCGTTCATTGCTCTCGCAATGTTTATGTTAACTGCATCCATTCAATTAAGCCAGCGTTTAAATTGTTACTGGATTTTAAACTTCGGGTTTTACTTTCTATATCAATTTAACTTCAGTGTTGTGTAGCTTTCTAGAATATTTTTTTTTATGATTCTGATACGACACAGTGACTGCACCATACCTTATGGTGGAGTCTAAAAAACGCCAACGACTATCGACAGATAAAAACAACACATCGGTAGTCGCAGCGATCGTGCCGGCTTGCACAAATATCTCTTCACGATACGCTTAAAGGATCTCATATCATAGGATGGTAGGAACACGCTCGCTGGAAGTCCATTCCACAGCCCAACGACACGGCAAAAGAAGGAGTCAGAGAACTTCTTAGTCTTAGCCGGGATGTGAGAGACCGTATAGCTGTGCCTCCGCAATCCCGCGCGCGTGGTTCTATTCAGGAAGAGAGGGGGTGAAACAAGCAATACGAATAACGAAATAAATTAATGCAAATTTAGCAAAAAGGTCCTTCTTGGCATGGCTACTATAACGTTTTTCAATCAATCCATTGGAGTTTATGACTATCATGGCAAAAATCATTATATTCACGTCCCACATATTGGTAATCTCGAGTGCTAAATCAAAATATTTTGATTTTTTTTTACTTTAAAGATTCTTTTGCTTTCTGTTCGATATAGATATGGGGTTAACAATGAGCATTACCCGGTGTACCGATCGATCATTACTTACCTGGGCAAGGGTATTAGAAAAAGTAATCCTATCAGAGATAAATACGTTACCTTATTGACCTTAGTATAGTAATACATAATCATTTTCCAGAACTAGTAAAAAAACACAATGTAGTGCCTCAATGTTCCCAAGGTCGTATGGTATAAACCACGGGTCGGCAACCTTTTTTTTTATAAGGGCCACAAATATTATGAGTATATTGGCGCGGGCCACATTTCATCTAATAAACACATTTTTTAAAATAAATCTATTTTTTGCATTTTTAACCATATTTATTGTTACTCTCGTTACTGATTGTGATCGCTTGAATTGAATTTCCGCGTTCTGGGCACAGAAAACAATAAAAATATAAATTTATTTTTATAAGTATTTTTCATTTATTGCCTGCGGTGCGGACTTTTGTGCAACGGCTCTTACTTGCGCGGGCCGCACCGTAGTGGATGACGGGCCGCATGCAGCCCGCGGACCGCTGGTTGCCGACCCCTGGTATAAATAAATAAGTTTCTCATGTATAACCTTGGCTACCCAATTGTATCTTTACTAGTTCTTAGCAAGACAAATATAACCGGCAATAACATGTCTTAACAATTCCTAGAGACGGTAGCGTATCCAATATATTGTTGTCTAAAGTTCCATCCTTGAGAATTTATTTCATTATTTACATATTATTATACATATTATTCATATAATATTGTGGAAGATTCTCCCAATGCTTGTTTTATTAACGACGTAATTACATAATTACTAATATACAGTGTATTTGTGGGCTAAAATTATCACTTCATTCCAAATGTTCCATTGACTTACGGTACCTACGTCTACAAGACAATTTAATATTGTATTAAACAACCGTGGAGATTACTGCTGTTTACACTTTAATAATCCACCAATTCAATGAATTTTACAGATAAGCACAGAGGACATGAAAGGTTTTTATAATGTATATTACAATTTTATTTGGGTTTTAAAAAAGTTTGTAGCGCGCACGGATAATATAAACCTATTACATAATGCGTGTGGGCAGCAGCGTTGCCTAAATACTGCACAGCACTCATCTCTCCCTGCGTCAGTCTTAATTAGATTGTTACCATAGATGGGCAAAATGTAATCAGATTAATAAAAATGATTAACGATTATATTTTACGTTTTTTACCATTAATATGACTGCACTTAGCTCATTTATATTTTAAACACTACAAAATCCCAGATTGTATATATATTTATCATTTCTTAATGTTTTAAATGGATTTAATTATGATTACACAGCAAGAAAATTAAAATTACGACTACATTTTGTAATCATTGATCGTTAATCAGATTACATTTTGTCCATCACTGATTGTTACACGTGCGGCCGTATGCTCTCACGCTCCGAATCTCCGTTTTAAACTGCACTGCGCTACACGCGGACTGTACAAGTTCTTATATGTTGATAGATGATCAGATAGGCATAGTCAGAGCCCACTCAGAGTACTCAGAGCGAGAACGGCAGAAGGCCGCTCGAAGCCGGCGGTGCGTTGTGACGCGCTCTGCCGAAGTATACTAGGTGGTATCGGGGGAGTCGGCGTCTCCCCCCGTGATTGTGCCTGTTAGGTGCGGCGTAGTGGGGCTGCGGCGAATTGATTACAGGACCCGCAGTCCCCACTAATTCGCAGAAGTAGTCACCTTGGGGTTTTTAGCTGATAAAAGTCCGGCACACCCCGGCTGCCACCCCCTTCGCGGCCAGGACGGTCCTATGAGGATTTTCCCCAAGTAAAGAAAAAGGCATAGTTACTGTTATAATATTCATGTTTCTGCTGAACTTTTTTCTTAAAATTTATCTTAGTTCAATCTGTTATTAACAGTAATTTTATTACTAGCGGTAGTTGTAGCAATTTTATCTATATCAGTATTAAAACTAATAATTATATTGGAGCAACCGTGTGCCGCCCGTCCGGATCTTCATTCGCTTCTCGGCAAATCTCTTACCGATTTTCCTTCATACACCGAAATGTAATAGGGAGTTTGCGGAGACCTTTTCTTATTTTTTACGATCTTGCCCCGACCAGTATTAGGTCTGCGTGCGGCCGGTTATTATTTCAGGAGAACGATATTAACTGTGTCCGTCTTTTCGAATTTTCTTATTCCTAGCGAAAAACGAGTGACGATTTGAGGGATTTTTAGTTGTATTTATTAAGACCTTTGTGAATGTTATAGTTCTTATTTATTATTCAAAGGATTTCCAACGTTATAAAAGTATATTAGCACTTACAAAGATTTTTTTTACAATTTATAAATCCTGATCTGTCGGTAGTAGTGAAGAATTTTTAACACTAGAACTAACGAAGAAACAAAACAAAAAAAAAATCTTTATTTATCTCTGAAAATTAAAAGCGTAAGAACAAAATAATCAATAATATTATTCTATATACAAATTTAATAAAAATCATGACATTATCGTAAAGTATTAAATAAGACTTAAAGGGGAAATGGTATAAATAAATGATGCAACCGGTCATTTTGACCGGTTCGTAGCTCTAGTGTTAAAAGGCTTGCTATTCATACCTTCTTTGGTATTTCGGGTGGGGTATTTGGGGATACAATTACTGATCTTCTGGAGTAGCAAATTGTATGATTATGACAGAATTTTAACTAATATGTTGTCTCATATCTTTGTTTTTTTTTTCATATAATTCTTTGTTTTCTTTTTTTATTATACCCCATAGTAACTTTTGTAGATACGTTTGAAAGTAATTCTAAAAAATCTATTCGATGAACCCATTATTGTTTTTGTCATTTAGTTGCCTGTTTTGTAAATATAGCAGATATTTGAGGCCAGGTAACTGTAATAACGCATTTCTCAGTGCTTGTTGAACTGATCAAACATCACTGAACGCAGTGCAATAAACCCTTTGAGTTCCAATGTTTGATTGCTGAAAGCATCGAAATAGTATTGCCGCAATAACGCTTGTAAAAACAAACTGTTGAAACTTTGGTTGTATCATATTTACTTTTTCAGTAATATGCAACGTGACATTTTTAACTTTCTGCATTACTTTTACATTATATTACATAACTTATTTTACAAATTATATTCTTTTTATCATGCGGACAAGGTAAATAAAATGAAATGTTATGTTCTCTATCCTTTCATATTAATTTCAATTATTATTCTAAATGGGAATTTTTTAGCGCCTTACCAATTATAGAGGTTTAATTTAGCATTTATTATACCTACAGTTAGTAGGAAAATAGTTATCATTGCAAAAATATGCCTTAAATGTATATAGCTCAGAAAAATAAACATATTTCTAAGTCATATCAATCAAAATGTTTATTTAAAGGTTTATTATTAAAAATAATATTAATATATCGTCACGCTACATCCTTTTTAGGTTAAGCGGAGATACATTAGTGCTTGTATCCACTTCACTATTATATGTCGTACCCAATGTGACTAGTAGCGCAGCTTATCGTCATTCTCAGGGCACTTAGGCAGGACATTTATATTAGATGCTATGACGGTTTCCTCACGATATTTTGCTTCATCGGTGAGCATGTGATGCCTAAATCCGAATCTGAAAAAACCCAGATATACGTGCCGGGATTCTAACCTACGACCAGTTGCGTTGCCGCGCATGTAAACCGGTCCATTATCCACTAGGCCAACAGAGCCACAAGTTTATTATTGTTAGACGTAATTTATTAGTTATGCCATTTTGGCAATGGAATCAAAGCCAACAGGGTGATTTCTATAAAATTCTACAATAAGCAATGCCTTATTGCACAAGTATAGAGAAAAAATACAAAAACCTTTTTTAGTTACGTATCAAAAAATAAAAGATTATGACATCATTCACAAGTTTCTACGGAACCCTCGGTACGCGAGTTCGAATCACACTTGGCCGCTAGGTAGACTATTCTTCTATAATATAAAAATGAATCGCAAAATGTCTTGATAAGCGCGAAACTCGAGAACGGCTGAACCGATTTGGCTAATTTTTTTTTTTGTTGTGTTTGATGAAGTCTGAGGAAGGTTATTACGGAGAGAAAAATTAAAAAAAATGTCTGAAAAAGTCTAAAAACAACACTTTTCTGTATTCTCATTCAAAAAATTCGTTATATGTCATTTTGAACTTTAATACCATACCATAAAGTTTAAATGTTCGTGGACGGGTTCCGGGAAGGCAATACAATTATTGAGTGACGTATAAATATTAATGTCAATATTTGTCAATTTTTATACATATAGCATTAAGGCCAGGTTCCATCAAACAATTTTTAAAAAACAGCCGACAGGGGAAGCTAATTAAAAAAAAAAAACAATGTGACTTTGTTTTAGAGAAATAGGGCAGAACAAGGTCTGCCGGGACAGCTAGTTATAATATAAAAATGAATCGCTAAATGTGTTGATAAGCGCGAAACTCGAGAACGGCTGAACCGATTTGGCTGATTTATTTTTTGTTGTGTTTGTTGAAGTCTGGGGAAGGTTATTACGGTGAGAAATTTAAAAAAAATGTCAAAAAAAGTCTAAGAACAACACTTTTCTATATTCTCATACAAAAAATTCGTAATAATATTTAAAAGTCAATTTGAACTTTAACACCATACCATAAAGTTTAAAAGTTAGTGGACGGGTTTCGGGAAGGCAAAACAATTGAGTGACGTATAAATATTAATGTCAATATTTGTCAATTTTTATACATATAGCATTAAGGCCAGGTTCCTTCAAACAATTTTCAAAAACAGCCGACAGGCCAATAGGTTTTGGCAGAATGAAATCTGACGGGGAAGCGATTAACATTAAAAAAACAATGAGACTTTGTTTTAGAGAAATAGGGCAGAACAAGGTCTGCCGGGACATTTTCAAAAAACAGCCGACAGGCTAATAGGTTTTGGGAGAATAAAATCTGACGGGGAGGCGATTAACATTAAAAAACAATGTGATTTTGTTTTAGAGAAATAGGACAGAACAAGGTCTGCCGGGACAGCTAGTTATGTATATAATTGTATCTTGTTATATATTTTTATTCTCTATCGATCAGCAGCGGTTCAATAAAGAAACGAGGACTTAATTTCGCTTTCGTTAAAAGCGCAAACAAAGTCTACCGAGGAATAAGGTTCCAAGAAATTCGGTTCTTTGAGTGAAATTAGTTGCGCAACATGAAAGGTATTGGTAATGAAGGGACTTGGTAAACGAAGGACAGGTTTCTGGATTGCTTGCTGAGTAAATTGAAGAAATTTGAGAATGTACTATGATACTTATGTTTAATTTTATAGACTGTACTTTAGTTTTCTTGTTCTATAGTAGCAAAAAGAAGATCTCAGGCTTTTGAAAGTTTTTTTTATGTGAAAGCGAAGCAATGAATGAAATGAAATGTCGAATAGTCCTCATAATGGTAAGCGGTTACGGTTGCCTTTGAGGAACTAGGAAGTTTAACCTAGAAGAGAGTTTTTAGTCTTTTTTGAAGAGAGGTTAATGGGGCCTAAGGCTGAAATTTATAGTTACAGATACAAATGCTGAAAGAAACTCAAGGCTCTGTCAGAGTGGAAAAGGCTTTTTTTGTACCTTTGAGTCCAAGTGATGTCGTCAAAATGATTTAAACAGTAACACAAATTAAAATTTTGTTTTAGGAATGTAGTATACGTGTACAAATGTATGTGTGCGTGTGAGATATTAAATGTCAGGTCAAGATTAGCCAAATACACATTATTTTGGCGGATACTAGAGTGATCGGACATGTCGTGCTGATTTCTCCCTACTGATGTTTTATTTATTACTAACTACTCACTTTATTGTACTTTTTACCAGATCTCATCAGCGGACCGTACAAGTAAAACATAAAAATTGTAATTGCGTAACAATATAAATAGAAACTAGATTTTATAATAAATAAAGCATGCTGTGGCATGTTTATGCCTGAAATTATCAAATCTTTTGCTAACATGGAAATATAACATTGGACGTGTCGTTTCTGTATTAGATGATAAAATTATTTTTTTTAAAGAAAATTATTATTTTTTTTTACACGGACACGGCACAGTGACTGCACCAAACCTGATGGTAAGCATGGTGCAATCCAAAAAAAAAAAACGCCAACGAGTATCGAAAGGTAAGAACAAACCGATCGGTAGTCGCAGCGATCATGCCAACCTGCACAAATATCTCTTCACGTTACGCTTAAAGGATCCCATATCATAGGATGGTGGATTTCCATAAATTCTAACTCTTTATTTATTTTCGTATAAATGTTAATCCCTTATTCATGTTATGAGGTAATATAATTCTAGGAATGTTCAAAAGGAATATAGAAGCTTAATTTAATTAAAAGTTTAAATAATTAATAATTAACAGAGAAGTTAGGTATACACCATAATCTGTTAATATGTAATTTAGATTCAACATCATTTGTTTTATAACGTACAGATAAAGTTGAGAGCGTTTCAAAATATTAAGTTTATTATCTTTAAAACTTGAAATATTATTTTTACTTGTCGTAAATTTTACCATTTCTGATAAGAATATTTTATTACTGGGTTTGTTTCTAAAATTGTCTCGAAAGATCTGGAAAGGTGTTTTGAATAACACTAGAATATTGACCTCTTCAATTTAAAAAATCTTGGATTAGATCTAACGGAATAGAGCTTGAAAATGGTTTTGTTAAAGTATTTGATATAAAGTAAACGAATTTAGGACACATGTTAAAGGACAATATTATTTTAACATATCACAAAAGTACTAAAGCAAATCTTTAACAAAAACACAAATATTTAGTTTTAACTGGTTATATACATACTATGATTAACAACAAGGCGCAGAAAAATAATTAAAAAGGACAAGAGTGAGTCCTCAACTTTTGCTATAAACCCAAAATTACAATAAAACTTTGAGATTGATCAAATGTGAAGGAATTAGATAAAGTAATCATAGCACAAGCGCAATCTTAATTTGAGACTAGATCAATGTATGTAATTGTTCATAAATGTTATATTATTAGGTAGGAAAATATATTTACGCCCTTTTTAAATTTTTACAATGAAATACAAAATTATATTATTCTAAGTATGCACCATCATCAGGATATTATTAAATATTCGACCATGCCCAATGATTTTAATCGAACTGCTAATTGAAACTCATCCTTTTGATAGGACTGTTTTTTTTTTATTTGTTAATCAGTGATTCGAAAAGAGTGAAACGAAAAGAGATTGTTAGCTTAATCCAGAACTTATTCACATTTTTCAGTACTGGTACTCACACCAGAGCAATCATGTGCACAGTCGGATTCATATGGTTTATACTGTGGTGTTAGGCAGGGTGGGCTGACGTCGCCTAGTTTATTTAATTTATATATGAATCAGTTGATTGGTGAGCTGAATGACACCATGGTAGGTTGTTCAATAGATGGCAAAATGGTTAATAACATAAGTTACGCCGACGACAATGTTGCTCAGCCCATCTATTAACGGTTTGAGAAAAGTATTGGTTGTTCGTGAACGTGTGAACGGTATAACGTGACTAAGAGCGAATTAATGATTTTTAAAGTGAGAGGTAAATCGCCTCTAATACATATTCCACCTGTGCATATGAACAGTGCTCCACTTCGTATTGTTTCGCATTTTAAATACCTTGAACATGTTGTAACGGAATGGCTGAGCATGTTGGGCGGAATGGTTTGGGAGTCGAAGCTGCTCGGGTCCGTAGGCTTTACCCTAGTTTCCCTACACGTGACTCCTGGGTGGTGCTAAACGAGCAGCAGCGAGGTGGTAGGGCGCCGGTGCCCGTCTGGATCGTGACCACAGTACATGGGTGTAAAAGCCGTCATAGTGACCAGTTTCGGCTTGTCGCGTTACGGGATCAGCTTGCGTATATCCAGTAGCTCATATATCTAGAGACCTTCAGTCGTGGTATATGTGGGCCGACATGACGATGCAGACTATCAACGGATTTTCATCCTTTGATAGTCGCTTTCGATTTTGGACTACACTGTACTTACCATCAGGTGCACTGTATGCACTTCGTCGAGCCAATGTAAAAAAAGAGCCCAAGAAAGCACGAGATAAATTTTAATGCCCAAACTTGCTTCTACTACTCGGCTACATTCCTATATCTGAAGAATTTCCTGCCGACTACGAACGATCATGGCTCACTTTAAATCATCTCTGCGCAAGGTAACCTAGGCAAGTGGGGTTACATTGATAATGAGAATAAAGTGCGGATGCTGGGACATATAATCCATGTCACATTTACTCTCGTGCCCTTCAAGCACTCCTACCTGCTCTTATAGTGATTCTAAGCGTCTAACAAGACTTGAGGTTGCTTCGTACTGATTTTACAACAGTATCGGTATAAACAATCATCGATACTAAAGAAGATCTAAAATGGTATAGCTAGTTTGTCAAGTTAGCATAAAAAAAATGACATCAGGTATAGGGAAAATATTAGATGAAATGTCAGGACATGAATTTCTCCTTAGCTACTGTAATAATTGACTAATATACCTACCGACTGAAGTAATTACTGATATCATTCCAGGGCCCCTAGACAAAGTAACATTCGTTCATTGATAACACTAATAGAGAAGTGCGAATGTTTGGAATCGACATAACGAGTCAACACTGTGTTTTGTTTATTTTTGGTGCTAGCTGCGGCAGACCTCATCGGTTGATGCATTTAGATGGTTCTTGTTATAAGCTATTGTTTTTTATATATATAATGTAACAACTTTGGTTACTATATAAATGAAAATAAAAAAACCTGATATTTTGATAGCTTATGTTAATCTATACTAATATTATAAAGCTGAAGAGTTTGTTTGTTTGTTTGTTTGAACGAGCTAATCTCAGGAACTACTGGTTCGAATCAAAAAATTCTTTTTGTGTTGAATAGACCATTGATCGAGGAAGGCTTTAGGCTATATAACATCACGATGCAACTATTAGGAGTGAAGAAATAATGGAAAATGTGAAAAAAAAACGGGGAAAATTATTCATCCTTGGGGGCTTCCATTGCGTGCGCTGCGAAAACGGTTCAAGATACCAAAAATATATGTATGAAAGAATTATTCCTCTTGAAATGATCTAAAAAAATGTCCCGGACAGTATATGTTTCTCTTTTAAGATTAACTCACTAGAACCGTTTTTATGGTAATCAAATTGGGTCGAAATTGATGCATTATTTGTTAAGAGTTGTATCAACGTAATAATATTAACCTTTATCCAAATAAATGTGTTGTTGATTAATAGTATTTAATTGTGAACAAAATTGTCTTTGACATAACTTAATTTCAATGAACATCTTAGAAGATATTACAATTTTAAAATAAATAACTAACTAAAATGCCCAAAATAACTATTTCACGCGGATGAAGTCGCGGACACAGCTAGTTCAATATATTTTGGAGATATGGTTGTCGTGTACGCTTACAAAAGATATTGGATCACAATCAGTTCAACGTAACTGATGACGTTTACATAAGTGTGTAATGTAAGGGGACAATAGCAGTATGAACATTCATCAACTTTATTTATTCCAGCATCAGTTCATTTGACAGATCAATATTAAGGAGTTTTCAATATAAAATTCAGGATGTAGGGCAAACGCGCGATGGGTATACGAGTTGCTGATAAATAGCCCATGGCTCGGCCCGGTCATTGGTAATTCAAACACGCTCCCTACCACGATTTATATACAAATGCGTCCAGTCAAGACGACCATATTTATTTTTCCGTGTCCTAATGCCACTCGTGAAATATTCATGCGGAGACCGCGCCATCTGTCTTGTGACGTCTGTCACAATAACTTGATGTAAAGCATACGCTACAGGACTGTGCGAATGCCTAAAGGACCTATAGGGATAAGAGAACCTTGATAAATTAAGATTAGATATAGAAAGCTGCAAAATTAATGCAATTGACGTAATATAACAATGTCGTGTTTCGAAAACTTATGCTAATTCCATATATTTAGGTTTGTTTATTTTTTTAATAATTTATAGGCGGACACTTGACTTTAATCACACCTGGTGGAAGGTGAAAATGAGTTTGATGACGGACGAGCGTTCGCCCAATAAATGCCTATTCACTCCTATTTTAAAGGTTCCCAAGTCATAAGAATGTGGAAATATGGGCGCTGGAAGTATATTCCACTTCTTACCTGTTCACATGATGAATGTAAAAGCAAATTTTTGGTTTGTATATAAGGAGTGCCCATCATATATGGACTGTATCCGACACGGTGTCCCAGTAGTAATGGTAACATTCTTCTATCGATATCGTTTATAGAATGTTACTTTATCTACATAAATCTTATGTTTTGAGTGGATTATCGGTTGTCTTTTTTTATTTATTATAGGCAAAAGCTTGACCTCAATCACACCTGGTGGAAGGTGAAGATCAGTTCGATGATGAACCGTTTCCGCCCAACAAATACCTATTCACTCTTCTCTTAACGACTCCCAGGTCATAAGACCGCGAAAATATTTGAGTTCATTATCATTGAGTAGAGAAAATGAACAAGGATTTATCAAAGATCGCGGACTAAGTATTTTTTATTTTTAACATTTTTAAATAAACATATTTCCTATGATATGGGATCCTTTAGGCGTAGCGTGAAGAGATAATTGTGCAGGCCGGCATGATCGCTGTGACTACCGATGGGTTTTTTCTTACCTTTCGATAGTCGTTGGCGTTTTTTGGAATGCACCATACATCAGGTATGGTGCAGTAAATGTGTCGAGTCAGTTAAAAAAAAATATATAAACGATAAAAAACATTTTTTCTCTCCATTCATTTAATTGCCAAACGCACAAGTCAGTATGTCAACTTCACAAAAACGTTTATTATACATATCACAGGCACGAAAAAGTATTACTAACATAATTTAACCTCACAAATGGCACCTTAAACAGTGAAAAGTCTCTTGCAATGGAATGCGGACACCTGAAACCTATATCGCTTAGGACGAGGCTTAGGACTTAGACGACTCAATGAGACCATTAATTTTGAATAAAAATTGTTGATCCCTCTTAAATCTTTTTTTTTTTTACAATGGCTCGACATAGTGACTACAGAATACCTGATGGTAAGTACAGTGTAGTCCAAAAACGAAAGCGACTATCAAAGGATAAAAATCCATTGATAGTCTACATCGTCATGTCGGCCCACATATACCACGACTGAAGGTCTCTAGGTATATGAGCTACTGGATATACACAAGCTGATACTGAAACGCGACAAGCCGAAACTGGTCACTATGCCGGGCTTTACACCCATGTACTGTGGTTGCAATCCAGACGGGCACCGACGCCCTACCACCTCGCTGCTGCTCGTTTAGCACCACCCAGGAGTCACGTGTAGGGAAACTAGGGTAAAGCCTACGGACGCGAGCAGCTTCGACTCCCATAATCTACGATTATGTATGTCGTTATGCGAAAACTTCTTATGTTACAAAACCTAAAGAGCGCTTCTTACTTATTTTTTTTAAACTAAAACATGATTAGATAACCATAAGAGTATATTTAAATTTTAAAATTTCCAGTTAAATTTCAATTATTCCTCTGAAATGGGATTGACATTGTTGCCTTTGGGTGTAACTAGCACACGTCTTTGAAAATCACACAGTAATTCTTAGAATTTAGACTGGCGCTGTGGATCAAGTCTTAGATGTATTGACGTTTGATGATTAAATATCGGTTTTCACAAAAGGTACCATTACAATTTGTGGTATTCGTGGGCACAAATAGTAAGTACTTTTGTGAACCATGTTATTTATTACTTTTCTTAACATAAAATGTGAGTAAAATAGCTTAAATTCAAATACGATTATTATATTAGAGCTTTTTTGTTGAACGAAGATAATTTGATGACTTTGGAACAAAGAATTTTCATTAGTTGTTTTTTGGAGATATGAAAATGAAACACGAATAAGAGTCGTAGAACTGAATTTAATAATGTATATTGTAGGAAAATGGAAATTGGATTTTATTATAATGTATATGTTACAAAATTTAATCCTCATACAATTATCGCTGTTTATATTCAGCATCCGTTCCAAGGGAATCGAATTAAAAATCAAGACAACTCCGTGTTTTGAAGCGAAAGGGTCCACAAAACTTAAAGAGGAGCCCAATTCATTCCGAATACCAATTTCATTTCAACTGCGGACCTCATTCTGTGAAATTTGGTTGCAAAACGACTGAGACAACAAAGAGAATTAGACCGCGAAGAAAAATAAATGCCCTGAAACAACGAAGCATACAAAATTAGAGAGCGCCGAGGAAAGATGCGACCTGCCGACCGAGGGTGCCACATTACGTGAGCAAATGGCGTTCCATAATCGACATTTTCCTTTCAATAATGTCGAGCATACACTTCCAAACAAGATTATCGTATTTCCTCATCTAACGTTATATTTCACGTACTTTTAGTACAATAGATTGCTCAAGGATTTTTTACAATTAAAGTAACGTATTTTTATTTCGTTCCTGCAACGACATTGACGAGTATGTTTAAATATAATGAAAATTTATTAGGTACAATTTTTGTATTTTGAGCGCAATAGATATTAGATCCATAAATAAAACACAACTCAAAACCAGAAAAAGCTTATTTAAAGATTCGGAATCTTTAATAAAACATTTTTAAGATGTGATAGTTTACTCCCTCCACTAAACTCTGTTGCCCTTGAAATAGCTTGTATCTGACCAAGAACAGTCCAGGCTGGTCTGAGTAGTGAACCACCGTCAAAGTAAGACGAGGAAGTGGAATTTTATGCACTGGGAGGTCAAAACGGTTATGCAAAGCAAACCGCATTCAATTACTTGTACCTTAAGCAAAGCTATTTGTTTTTTAATCGATACCTAATAGATTCTGTATTCGATTGTATTAATTTTATATTATTATTACCATTTCAAACTTTTGCGTGTCCATATATGGAGATAGGACACCTCTAAAACTTTCCACCTCGTGTAGTATTTGGTTATTTAGAGCCACTGTGTATCTGTTTGCTTTATCAAGATTATAATTAGGATCTCTGATAGAGCTATTGTACTGGTTTCATATTGAATGAGCCATACAATTATATTTTAGCAGCTGCACGAAGAAAGGTAGATAAAATCATTTAATTCCTTCACCAATATCTTTTTTGTATTCGCTTACTCTTGGCAAAGTAATCGTGGTTAGGTATCTAAGTCGTTTGAAGACACAGAGCTACAGCTCTTCATTTCTCGTGCGATGATGTTTGGTGGGTATTATTAACTATTACCATTAATTATTAGCATATAAGAGATCTCCCATGGAACCTGATTCCATCCACTCTGCCCTGCAGAATCAGGCAGCAATGAAAGCTATATTTTAATTCAAACCTTAATTTTACTGGATATCAGATAGTTAAATTACCAAGTTTTATATCTTCAGTTTCATTCTGTAACGAATAATCGCTCTTCGCTTGTGACTTGACTCAACAATATTTTTCTATTTTGATGTTGCGATGTTTAGGCACAGTTGACTACCATTTATAACTCAGATTATGAGAATACAGAAGTGACTTACATTAGTAGCAAGTCTTTAAATCCTTACTAAGCTTATGTCAGTCTACCTACACCAGCAAGACGCTCGTGACCTTTTTATGTAAATGTCACACGACATCTAACGTGTTGAATACAATATTTGAATATTGTTTGCTCGGTTCTACTTTTATTTATTGTGTCTTTAATAATTCACGTAGCTGTAATGGTAGATTTGCTTTGTCGTTGATTACAAGATATTTTTTTTTTCGTTTTCATCGCGTTTATGATTTAATATAAACTCTTTTAAAGAAGTATGCTATGAAATTAATATTATAAAAATATCATTGTTAAAATAAGTTTTATGACCGGTGGTCGTGGGTACACACCCATCAACACTGGTGGAATGATACGGATTTTAGAGTTTTACTGTTTATTTGCACTGTAACACTTTAACACCGAACTGCGATGCACACGCACGTACTCTAGCCTTGGGTCTCGGTAGTCGACTGAGTTAGCTAGAGCATCCCGTGCGCGCGCGCAACCCTTACCCCGCACGTCCCGTAACACCCTAACGACCTTTAGGGCATTTACCACATGCACATATCGGGCGGCGTCTACGTGCTATAGTTTACTATTTCCTCAATGATTGCTTAGGTGATAAGAATGCGTTGCTGTAGTATATTGTTTTTTACGGGACATTCAGTTTAATTTAATTTGTATCTAAGAAACAAACTTGAAAAGAGGGGCTACCAGAGATTCTTGTCGGCACTTCCTTATAGATCCTTCTTTCAAGTCGGTAGTAGATTCTTGTTATTAACGATTTCAAATTGCATGCAACAGGCCTGTTTAAAAAAGGTTATTTTGAGTTTCTAAGATCTTTCCATAAAAAGAGCTTATGTATTCGCATGCTATTAAAATAAATGTAAAGGATTATATTATATCATATTATCATATTTTTATTTAGTATTTTCACAAGTAAGTGGCGCATGTTTAACGTTAAACTTTCCGTCTCAGCAACATAAATATCAAAGGCATTATAGAATTGGCTGAGTCTACGTTTCTAATGTTCCGGAAACCGTTTTGCAGTGGACAGTGAAGATTCTAACGTGCTTCTGTGTTCAGCATGTGCCCGATGCAGCTTTGTTACAAATGTTAGTCTTTTTTAAGAAAATGTTTTGTATAAACCATGTTCAGTCATAGTAAAGCTGTAAGTTTAGAGAAATTGAAACAATAGAAATGTAGGATGAATGTTATTATGTGAAATATTATTATGTATGAAGTAGTAAATGCGTAGATCAGAACGTATGTGAGTAAAAGGCAGGAAAGATAGAAAGAGAGAGAGAGGATAAACGGTTTTTTTTGACGCGAGCGCTCGAAAAGATCAAATCGTAATAAAAAGTGTTAAAAAGTAAAATTAGTATATAAAGTGAAATAAAGAAGTTTTCAAGGTTTATTTTGGTATTTATTTGATTTGAAGATCCCAAAAGAAATACAGTTTACTATTTCTAATAGTCATATTTTCTTAGTAAATGATGCACGAATAACAAAATTTACTTTCGAATTCCATAATAAAATCAAGATTACTAACTTTAAAAACTCATTTGAATAAACCATATATTAGGTCCTTACATATGAAATTGGCGTTTTGTATGGGAGGAACAAAAAGTCGAATATTTTTTAATATAATATATTTAATTAATCAAAGTATGAACCATTATTTTCTATGCACTTTTGCCATCACATAGGTAGTTCATTGATCCCTTTACTAAAAAAATCAGTCGGACGGGAATCAATAAAATCTTTGAAGGCGATTTGGACTGCCCCATCGGAGTTGAATTTTTTCCCTTGCAAGAAGTTATCCAAATTTCGAAAAAAATTGTAATCTGTTGGAGCAAGGTCCGGGGAGTACGGAGGATGTCTTAGACTTTCCAATTGAAGCTCTTCTAATTTAGTAGCCGTCTGTTGCGCAGTGTGTGGTCTAGCGTTGTCGTGAAGCAGCAGTGGCGTGGAGCGATTGACCAGCCTAGGTTGTTTAGCCGCTAGCTTTTCCATCATGGTTTGCAATTGCTGACAATAGACATCAGCCGTAATAGTCTGGCCAGATTTGAGAAAACTGTAATGAACAATACCGGCACTAGTCCACCAAACGCTTACAAGTAACTTTTTTGGGGTTAATTTTCGCTTGGGGCAGGCTGGCCAGGATCCAACCATTGCGCTGAGCGCTTCCGATTATCGTAAAGAACCCATTTTTCATCACAGGTAATCATTCGGTTTAAAATACCTTCATTATTGTGCCGGTTTAGTAATGTAACGCAGCAGTCGACGCGCGTTTGCCGGTTTGCTTCAGTCAATTCGTGAGGTACCCACCTTTCAAGCTTTTTAATCTTCCCAATTTGCTTCAAGTGAATTAAAACAGTTTTATCACTAACATCGCAGCCTGCAGCCAACTCGGACGTGGTTTGCGATGGGTCCGCTTCCACAATAGCCTTCAAATCTTCATTATCAACTTGAGTCTCAGGCCGTCCACGGGGCTTGTTCTGCAGGTCGAAATTTCCAGAACGAAAACGTTGGAACCAAAAACGAACTGTGTTTTCTTTTGCAATACGACCGCCATACACATCATTCACCCTTCGAGTTGTTTCCGCAGCACTAGTGCCACGGCGGAACTCGTACTCGTAAATAATGCGATATTTTAAGTTTTCCATTTTGTAAAATGAGTGACGCAAACAGAAAAAAACAGAAGAAAAAAACAAATGAATGACGATCATCGAAGCACAAATACATGAGTCTATAGCTGTACAAATTTAAATTTGGAATTCCTTACCAAAGAGGAGAAATTTGTGATTAAAGTGGCCAATACGAAAAACGCCAATTTCATATGTAAGGACCTAATATTTTCTTCTAAATAAAAATAGCTATACAACTAAAACATAAAGCATAATATATTATTTAAATAATATGGTTTATTATAACATTAAATATAAAACAACCTGAAAACTATGAAATCCAATAAAACAGGTGAGAGTCTAGTGGCAAATGTAGCTGGTATGTAATCCTCAATAAATAAATATAGCAAATAGTCCGCTTCAGTTGCGCAGAAATATTGCCTCACTGAGCGTTTTCTACCATCTGTATCATGGCGAGTATTCTGAACAGTTATTTAAGCTTATTCTACCCTCTCCCTTCCTAAATAGACCATGGGCGCGGACTTACGGAGTCTCAGCTATACGGTATCTCACATCTCGGCTAGGACTAAGAAGTTCTCTAACTCTTACTTTTGCCGTGTCGTTGGACTGTGGAATAGTCTTCCGGCGAGCGTGTTCCCACCATCCTATGATATGGGATCGTTTAAACGTAGCGTGAAGAGATGTTTGTGCAGGCCGGCATGATCGCTGCGACTACTGATGGGTTCTTCTGACCTGTCGATAGACGTTGGCGTTTTTTGGACAGCACCAAGCTTATGACAAAGTTGGGTGCGGTCACAGTGTAGTAAATACTCAAGAGTAAATAAAGGAATACCTTTAGGTACACTTACTGATTGTTAATTTAATGAATCTAAAATGTTATTATGAATGGTATTCCATCTAACCGCCATGATTGCGCTCGACTATAAATACTTATGTTTTTGTAAGACCTAATACTATCCATGTCACTGGAATTTGGGAGTCGAAGCTACTCGCGTCCGTAGGCTTTACCCTAGTTTCCCTACTCGTGACTCCTGGGTGGTGCTAAACGAGCAGCAGCGAGGTGGTAGGGCGTCGGTGCCCGTCTGGATCGCGACCACAGTACACGGGTGTAAACGCCGTCACAGTGACCAGTTTGAGCTTGTCGCGTATCGGGATCAGCTTGTGTATATCCAGTAGCTCATATACCTAGAGACCTTCAGTCGTGGTATATGTGAGCCGACATGACGATGTAGACTATCAATGGATTTTCATCCTTTGTTGGTCTCTTTCGTTTTTGGACTGCACTGTACTTACCATCAGGTACTCTGTAGTCACTATGTCGAGCCAGTGTAAAAATAAAATTAAGCGGAGTTGTCGTTTTTTGTCCGTTACAACCATTGCTATTGTAATGCAACGGTATTTGAGCTTTTATTATTATGTACTTTCCAAAAGAAGTTTCCTATTCTAATATACATCTGCTTACAATACTCTTATCCCTGTTATTTACTCATTCCTTTCTGATTACACTACACTGTACAAATACTAGCTGAGTTGTCGTTATTCATATCAACCTCCTACTTTTTTATTTTATTTATTGCTAGAAAATAATAAAATAGAACACCCAGATAAAAGAAAATACTGGCCAGCAATGCGTCTATGAAAATATAGGATAGATTGCCCATTAATGTCTATTGGCATATTAATTGATTTATTCATTCTATTTATTTTTTATTTTATTTTATTTATT
The DNA here is from genome assembly GCA_036320925.1 of Automeris io. Lineage (NCBI taxonomy): Eukaryota > Metazoa > Arthropoda > Insecta > Lepidoptera > Saturniidae > Automeris > Automeris io. The sequence goes on along the minus strand of JAUDJH010000009.1, from coordinate 3,865,817 downwards.
ATCAGGCAAGCAGTTAAAATACCTTACAAGTAAAATACAAAGACACAAACAGAATATAACCCCAAAACTGCTAGGTGTTTTGTGCATCGACTAAGGTTCACTAGGCTACTGCCCATTTCAAACCTGAACCTTTAGCGAATTATTAGTATATGTACTCTTTATTAGTGTGATGAAACAAGTAATTCAAGACATGATGTATCTTATCTTCTCTTATTTATGGCAACCTTTTCACTACTGCCAGTGTCAAAGTATGTGAGATGATGTAAATTGGTATTTATGCAGAGGATTATGTTAATGTTGTTATAATCGACAATATGACGACTCCATTTCACACACTAAGAGAAGCAATTGTTGGTAGAAAGAAGTCATTTGGTTGCAAGTCGCGTACCCACTCACGGCAAGGGGCTACGTCGACCATTCCATTATGCCCATTAGAAGTAGTCCACGTTGCCCGCGATTTGTTTCAGCTGTTGCACGCTCTCAGAAACGTTTTAAAGTACATTACTCTTTATTTCATAATTTTTGAGTTATTTCCGGGTCGGTGCCTTGGAGCGGAACGTAATATATTTTCTGTTACATTTCTCTCTCGTGTAACTTGCTTATTTAAAATATCTCGCAAAATATATTTTAAAGGAATTTCACATTGTGTTGTGGGTATTAGGGTCTTACTAAAGTCATTGTCATAGATGATAGCATAATTTAAGCCACTATAAGAATTATTATCTTTTGTTACGCTCATTATTAATATGTCAACACTAATTCTTTGTCTTGATTAGAGCTTGCGTGAGGTTGGATGGTCATTCGTCTGCTAGCTCCCATGCGAGAAACAAGTGTAAAAGAGTTTATCAAAGTGAGTCAATCAAAAGTGCAATTAATTATCAGCATTTGTTTTAATATCTTTCTGAGCGAATTTTACACTTTTATATCAAACTGGTGAAATGATCTTAATGCAACTGATTGAAAATATAGTAGTCCATTGTAAGAAACGTACATCCGGTGCGCCGCCTAAGAGAGAAGTTTTGGAGAGGTGGATTTTTACACCCACCCCTCCCCCAGAGAGATAGCTTCAACAAGGCCTTTTGTTCCCTGGGCGTCTGGACGAATTTGGCTTCCCAGGCCCGGATGGAACAATCGGAGGGACACCCCGGGGGTTTTTAGTGAGTAAGAGTCTAACACACCGGGGTCGCTGCCCTCACAGCGTCCCTGATGGTCCTATGCAGGATTTTCCCCCCGGGATACAAAAAAAAACTGATTGAAAATATAGTAGTCCATTGTAAGAAACATAATGACCTCTGAGAGCCATCATGTTAGCATAAATAATTGATGTTGAATTGATACACTAATCACCAAAAGTAATTAAAATTAAGCAAATTATTCTTTAAATGCTAAACGGGACCAAGATCGTGTATTATTAAATTCAAAATTGTGTATTTTTCTCAATAGAAAAATAATGATCAAGGTTATATGAGTTGTAAAATGACCAAAGGATATAAACGATTCAACATTAAATACGAAAAATGTTCTTTTATAAAAGCAATCTATTCTTCGTAAAACTTTCATTTTTGTGGTTGAATGTAGAAGGGAAGATGACAGCAAACAAAATTAAACGGATACACTTAAGATGGCGCAGCTGAAATAATTGTAAAAGTATACCTTTAATCATCTTAAAACGCCCTTGCAAAAGTTACTAGAAACGGTTTCAATTCTCTAAAACGCTTTGTAAAAAAACCCTCTGCCCTCAAAGGGACTCAAGGGGTTAAGGCAAGTTAATAGTTTTTACAAAAACTGTAATAAACTGTTGGGTCGCGCGGTTGTGACGATGCCGGCCTGGTTTGTAATCCATTCAATTGTTGACGCGTAAAATTGCCCGGCGGGTCGCATTTGAATTATAAATGGTCTGAATTCGAGTAATGATAATGTTATCTCTTCTAGTTAAGGCATACCGTCTATGAATCTTATAATTTATTGTTCCTTATTTTAGTTAATTATTAACATATTTCATTTAAGCATAACTTCTTCGATTCATTATTCAGTATTATATCATTTTTTTGTAATTCGGGGGAGATCATCATGGACCATTAGGGCGCCGTGAGGGCGGCTCCCCGGTGTGCCTAATTGTTACCGGCTAAAACCTCTGGGGTATTCCTTCTCCCGTTGACCGGGGCCAAAAGGACGGCGACGGACGACGTCTAGCCAAGCCGCACCTATTGTGCATGGGGGGGAGGGTAAAGACGCCACCCCTGCTCACTCCTTATATAATTGCGGGGGGAGTCGTGTAAAATGCTACCCTCCTCGACTCCATGAATTTTCACTAAAGCGGTGTGCGGGAACACATTGCACTCCGTTAAGTCCAGCGCATAGATGGGCAAAATGTAATCAGATTAATGAAAATGATTAACGACTACATTTTACGTTTTTTACCATTAATACGACTGCATTTTGCTCATTTAGGTTTTAAACACTACAGAATCCCAGATTGTATACACATTTATTATTTTTTAATGTTTTAAACGGATTTAATCATGATTACAGAGCAAGAAAATTAAAATTGCGACTACATTTTGTAATCGTTGATCATTAATCAGATTACATTTTGCACATCTCTGGTCCAGCGTATAATCCGATTAAGAAAGAGGGCCTCTGGCGAAGGCCCTCCACCGTCGTCCTGTCCTAGCGTGGTGGATATTGTACTGACTCCTAAGGAACTGCGGCATTAATTAAAGGAAAGCGAAATTAACTTGTACCAAACCCAAATTATGAGAAAAGAATCGTTTTGCGACGAAGTAATGCATAAAGGACACTAAAATAATTTATTGCTTTGAACAATAAGGAGTTGATAAACGTACAAACAAAGAGACCGAAAATCGTTCAACATCTAAACGGCAATACAAGGCGCCCTTTGAGATGGTAATTTGATTGTACCAGTTTGCAGCTTCAAAAGAGTGAAATATTCTTTTCGGAAGGCCGGACGCCACTGGAGAATTATTAATGGAGGCGAAATGTTAAGAAATTTCACTATGTAGCCAAGTGATGAAAAGTTAGTATTTTTTATGATCTACTAGCTTTTTTTTAAACCAGAAGAAAAATCCTACGTAGGGCCTTCAAGGTAGCGGTTAGGGCTACAGCTCTGGTGTGTCGTACTTCTACCGACTTAAAAACGCGTTGTGTGCCAGATTACAGGTAACCTGACACGTCAACTACCCAGAGGACTTCATCTCGCGGCTGGGATATTTGGGAGAAGAGTGACACCACATTTCATGCTCATATGTCACGTGTGTTGGACTTGCAGGGTACCATCGGAGCATGAATCTCCATTGGAATCTTCAGGCACACTGCCTGACGCCCCAGTTTATACTTGCTTTAGCTACCTTGATTAAGTTATTCTTCGGTGTTTAATTATGTCACAAATAAATGTTTTCCGTTCATTTATAAAATTGAGATAGGTGGTGTATTTTCCTCTTTCGCTGTTCGCTTTATACATGTAGGAGCGAATCTTTTAGTGCGGATATAAGGAATATCGAGCATAGATGGGCAAAATGTTATCAGATTAATAACAACGATTACGAAAACATTTTGCGTTTTTCATAATCGATATGACTGCATTTTGCTTATCTATGTTTTAACCACTACAGAATTTCTTACACATTTATGATTCCTTAATATTTTAAAGGGATTTTATCATGATTACAGAGCAACAAAATTAAAATTACGACTACATTTTGTAATAATTACTGATTAATCTGATTACAAATTGCCCATCTCTGATATCGACTATGTAAAATGGCGTCTTTTTGTTTTGAAATGACGATGTTAGAGAATGGAGCACTTGCTCTTAATTCTTATTTTCGAAGTTTTCAGAAATTCATTTAGGATTAAATATACTTAAACCAGGAAAATTGAATATAAGAAAATTCTTATTATAAAATCCATTGTGAAAGCAAATTGTTTCTATATCTCGGATGGTAATAATCCTGCTAAGTATAAAAGCCAATCTTAGCATAAATAAAGTAATTTTTTATACAAAATAAAGTTTATCGAGGTTTATAGGATGATTGTTTTGCGGTATTCATGCAATAAATATCAAAATATGGGAAATATTCGTACATACTCGTATAGCTATGTTTTAGATAGAAAAATATAATATTTATATTTACAGTTTGCGTCCGAGGATCTATTCTTAATCATTATAGACAATAAGCAGTACTTTATTGGGACATTTAATGAATATGTTGAAATAATATCTCGTAATTACTAGATTCTAAAAGTCACATGTTAGTTGTTGTATCGGTTTTAGAGGCGGTAGGTTGTTGCTCAAATTGGGACGTTATAATATTAAGTTATTTTCTCAATAGAATGAAATACCACCTGTAATTTTATTTCTTAATAATACTGTTCTCTTTTTTAAATTACATTTAGTATATCACTGCTCTGATTTATATCAATATATTGTAGAATATATTTATATATGTCAGAGATAGAGGAGTCTAATCAGCTTGATTTAGCTTTTACGACGGTATATAATGCTTACATTAAACCCATTTTTCATTATGAACCTGACTCTTTTCTTAAAAAATGAGTACTAGAGTGTAAAGATCTCAGAGACTTGTAAATGATCGTAATAAGTGTTTGAATAGAAAGTGCATGCTCGGCAAACCGTCGATGAAAATGCTACGCAAACAACGGTTTTTTTATGTTACATATAATAACCACTGATATTGATAATTATTACATGAATATGCAGTTTATTGCATTGTCTATACTGAATGGATCACACTGCTGTCCTGGACGGTGCGCTTGAGGGAGATTACCGCCCAACTTATCCAGGCGAGAGCGGTGTGTGACGTGTTTCCGCACTCCGCTCCAAGATATTGAAGTGTGCGAGGGGTGGCTCCTTATACCACTCCTCGCAGTGCAAAGATGCGGCCTGACAAAAGGCCAGACGTTGCTGAGGGTCGGAAAAGATGATGACACTGTACCTCTGGCCCCGGTCTGAACGGAAGAAGGAACACGGAAGGCTTTAGTCAGTGCAAGTCCGACACACCGGGGGGCAGCCCTCACCGCTCCATGAGGTCTGTTAGGGATTTCCTCCGGGCTATCAAAAAAAACACTGCAGTTAAAAACCAAACTAGCGGTTGTCATTTATTCCTTGATTTCACTGTCAAGCGCAAGAACTCGGTTACTGCAATATACCAAAAGAAAGAAACGTGTATTGATAAAAAAGAAACAACATACAAATTTATGTAAAACAATGAAAGAATAATACATAAGAATATATCATGTATCCTATGTGTTAACACCAATCTCAAAGAGCACTCGGCTCAGCGTGTGCTGGGTGACGCGGCTACACGCCATTCAGCGCTGATTTTCAGCAGACGCTCAATTGAATTGATTGCGTGGACGTTGCAGTTATACAATATGAAGCCCGTTCAATATTATACATAAGTATTACAAGAAATACTTTTATAGTAATAGGGTAGATAGATTATAAAATACTTATACATACAGGGTGTCTCATTCAAAAAAGTGTTACCTAATTGAGGCGTCTAATTTCAAAACCCGCTAAAACGTTTTTCGTACAAAATTAGTTGATATAGCGTTGGCTGTGTGTAATAGTTACCTTTGCCTATTAATCTCTGTAATATAAAAAGATCTCTGTCTCACTACTACTAAATATATATTAAAACTAAATTGCTTCTGCTGGAGGTCTTTCTCTTAAAACCTAAAACTAACAACATATAAGACTATTAAGTAATTTGAAATGTTTTTATCAAAGCAAATATTATATATAAATTTTTTGCTTTTTCATGTAGAATAATAATCGAAATACTTTATAAGAATGTGATTGTTAAGTAATTATTATTATATTTATAAGCCAAATTAGATAGATCTGAATTGTATTAATTATTGTAGTTTGTAATATTTCGCTGTGCGACGAAGCTCAATCCAAAAATCGAGAAAAAAAAACAGAAAAAAGAAGTTTTATAAATTTATGCGAATTGAAAAAATATTTTATAGCGGGTTTTGAAATTACACTCCTCGATTACTGGCCTCAAAAAGATCATATGTTAGACTGTCTGTTCTCAAAGAACGTATGTTGTCAGTGCAACGATATATACCGTTATTAGTTGTGATAATTTAATAAGAGATGTCGTTAGCGTTCGGTGTGTTTAAACTATAAATTACTATTTTGAGCTTTAAGGTTTCACCGTTAAAGTTTATTTTAATTTTATTATCATTAAATATTGAATACGTTAAAACTATCGCTACTTACCACCAGCTTGTGAGTGGATATAAAACAGAAGGCGCTCATCCGTAGTTGCTTTCATAGTATGTTTGCCACTTTTTCGCATAAGAAAAATGATATTTACAGAATTTACGACTGCACATCAAGCGTGTGATGTTCCAATAAGCAGTGACGACGTGCGAACAGTGCTCAATGCTCTGGGGGTAACAAGTTCAGCGAAGTTTCGCTGCGCCATGTATTTTTTACGATCACCAATTTTACACTCATCGGCTAAAGCATTATATAGAACATTTTTATGGCTGTCTACTAAAGGTCTGTTACAAGTCAGTGACACTGTTATCATGGGTAGTTTTAAATGAACTGTAGAGGTGGGGTTCACACGCCAGGAAGATGATCAGCACAATTGGAATTGCAATGAGAAAAGCTTCAGACAAATATAAATGTATTAATATTACAGTTTTTCTTATTAACTATAGAGCGCACCGTATTCTAAAAAATCCTTTTTCACCAAAACGTCACTCGATTAATTTCTAATTTTTTTTTTTTTAAAGTAGTAAATAAAAAAGGTAGTCTACAGAACCAAATCTATTTCTTTCTTTTAAAATTGAACATACGTAGCGGTTTTATTCTATCACTGTTTACCTTTTCATTATTTTTTGTATTCTATTTATTTAAGGGACTATTACGTGTGTAACGTATGTCAGCCCCATCGTGTCCTAATACAGGAATACCTAACATATGACATATGGGACCTTGTAAATGTAGAAGGGAATCTTTTAATACGGATATAGAGAAATCCACTAGCGGGGCACAGAGCTGACGGGGAGGCTTGAGCCGGTGCGAGAAGCCCATCAGGGCCAACAGGAATAAGGAAAACGTCCAAGCTACCACTACAGCACCCGACATGGAGTTGTCGGGGTCCCCGCCCATCATCGGTGCCTCGCTAAGAGGGATGAGTAGTATGACTGGGAGTCGAAGCTGCTCGCGTCCGTAGGCTTTACCCTAGTTTCCCTACACGTGACTCCTGGGTGGTGCTAAACGAGCAGCAGAGAGTTGGTAGGGCGTCGGTGCCCGTCTGGATCGCGACCACAGTGCATGGGTGTACAGCCCATCATAGTGACCAGTTTCGGCTAGTCGCGTTTCGGGATCAGCTTGTGCATATCCAGTAGCTCATATACCTAGAGACCTTCAGTCGTGGTATATGTGGGCCGACATGACGATGTAGACTATCAATGTATTTTCATCCTTTGATAGTCGCTTTCGTTTTTGGACTACACTGTACTTACCATCAGGTTCTCTGTATTCACTATGTCGAGCCAGTGTAAAAAAAATGACTGATAGGCTATTGCTTAGGCTATACTCCAGTGGTGCTGTGCGTTTTCTCGCGCATGATTTAGTGAAAGAGAGGTGGTGTGTACTCTTCCTTTTCATCTCCCCCACATTTTCGCGTTCCCCTTAAGGGGCATGTCGCGCACCCAACTTGGGTTTTGTATTTTCCAGCAGCCCAATGCACTCTGCGATTGAAGGAACACCCTGAGGGGCTTAGTTAATAAGAGTCTGACCGGGGAAGCAATCCTCATGACTGCCTTGACGGTCCATGATAGATAATAGAAGTACCGAGGTCTTTTTGTTTTAAGTTAAAAATGGGATGATAAAATTAGGGAATGGAGCTCTAGCTAGTGGCAGTAGTGGTACACAGGAGCAGAAGCAGTCCAGTGGACTAGAGACCAGTAAAAATGCGCGGCAAAGCAAATAGTCGCAGGTTCAAGTCCCGGCACGTACTTCTGTGTTTTCCTGATTTAAGCATCGCATGTTCATCGGCGAAGGAACCCCACATGGTATCTAATAGACATATCATGTTTTAGTGCTCTGAGATGTATTTTGCGCATTTTGCGTTTTTTACCATTAATATGACTGCATTTTGCTCATCAATGTTTTAAACACTACAGAATCCCAGATTATATACACGTTTATGATTTCATAATGAATGAAATGAAATGAATTTAATCAAGATTAAAGAGCAAGAAAATTAAAATTACGACTACATTTTGTAATCGTTAATCAGATTACATTTTGCCCATCTCTGCGCATAATATATTCAAGAGCAATACGAACAGGTATATTTCCTATTACATAAAGGGAGCTTTTACTATTTTACTGTTAGATTTCAAAACAAAATGTTCTCATGTAAGTGATTAATATCTTAATGTGGATAAATTCTTTGAACTGAAACATTATATTACTATATTGTTAGATAGAACAAAATAAACTGTTTCTATAAACACAATATAGAAACCGTTTGTAAGCCGATGCAGGCTCGTCGGCTGGAGGGAATCCTTGTTCGAGGCTCCGTGCGGAGCGGGCCTCTTGTTAGTTTACATGGGGATTGTATTATTGTGTCGAATCTCTGATAGTTTTTGTTATCATAAATGTTAAATCGTGTTTAGTTTAAATCGCCACGTATATTTGTCAATTGTTTATTTTTAGTAAAATAGCTTCTGATCCTGACATTTATTTATTTTTTTGGGTAAAATACCTTCAGATCCTAACAATATTTATTATTAATTTACAAGAAATTTGCGCTCGACTTTTATGTTTTTGTCATAAATACATTAGTTCCATTCTCATTCAATAATCATTGTAATTGTGAACTTAGTTTGTAGCTAGCTCAGTGTATCTATAAATCTATTAGATGCATTATCACTATCAGAAACTGTGACGGAAGACAAACTAAGGTACCGCATGTTTAGCATTTGAAAAACACGGGGACAATTCTGCAAACAAAAGTTACGTTTCATTGCGACATTACAGCTAATAGTTTTCTTATTCTTAAAAATATTTTATTGCTTTTTACTATTATTTTGCTATAATAAATAAAATAAATATCTTTCGCTAAGATAACTAGATATTCAGCCAGTAGTGTAACTACATATGCTCACGCTGAAAATGATATAGCATAATGATATACTGTTATTTAAAGTTATGGTGCAAATGTTTGTGCTGTTGTCGAAATTCACTTCAACAGTGGACACAGGCTGGGAGTGTTCACAAACACAGAAGTTACCCTTCCTACTTACTTACCTTACATGAGTTTGTATTTGCAAATGTGTTGTGTCAACACAGTGCTCAAATAATCTAAACTAGGGTTGTAAGTGTGTCGATATTCATAACGTTATAACCCATTACAGCAGTTTGTATTACGGATGTGGTTATTGAATTTGATTTGGATATTTCGAAGATTATGGTTACGAACTTCTTTTGATGGGCTGTGGTGTCCAAGCAAATAATCGACCGGTTTTACTGGCAATTAAATTTGGGTTTTTCTAGATTACGTACGGATTTCGACTACGCATGCTCACCGCTGAAGGAAAACATCCTGAAGAATCCCACATGGTATTTAATAGAAATGTTATGTACTGGTGCTGTAAGAACGGCCATCAGCTGTGCTCTACTGGTTACGTTGGGCACGAGATATAAGTGCGAATTGGCCACTAATGTATCTCCGCTCACCCTGGAAGGGATATAGCGTAACGATATATTATTATTATTAATTTAATTTAACTTTTATCGTCAAGTAGGCTGACGGCTCTCCGATGGAAGAGGTTTACCGTTGACAACTGCAATACAAGAAGCGTTGTTACTGCGTTGACGAATAAAAAAGGACATTTTTAATGCCTTATTGAAGGGCTTAATGTTACTTTGGGGAAAAACTGTACCCGACAGTCTATTCCACAACCTCAAAGTGCGCGACAAAAATATTCTAGAAAAACGCTGCGTTGTCGTGGATCTATAAGGATTTGGAGTGTTTTCATTATATCATATTTTTTGTATACTGAATGCTTAGGGTGAAATGTATAATACTAACAGCTTCAAATGGCGACTATAGATTATTTTTTATTTATTTAGACAATCAAATGCTTAGATGGTCACGGAACGCAAATATATCGTTCAGCGACTCCGCGGGCGCAAATAGCCACCCGCGACTCGCCCGGTTTAGTTGTGAAGGTCTATCCTGTTCGCAAAAAAAAGCCTCCCACATCATTTCCCATTGGATATCGACTTAGCAGCCGAATCTCTGAAAACACTACTCACGTACTAGACCAATTCCACGACACCGACGTTACCTGCGTTGCCGACGACAACAGTTGCTAACCGGTGAGTTTCCTCTCAAAGTAACCTTGACTTTCTTTCTGTTTCTTCTCAAAGTAGAGCTTGCAAAATGCTAGCAGATCGCCGTTAATTTCTTTTCCTGACTACCCGCGCAAGTCCAGGTGCCCTTGCTTTGTCACCCAACCCATATCTCGCTGGTTGAGCCCCTCTAAGTGCTCGACTCTCGCCCGGTGAAGTTGTAAAAGCTTTTTCTGTCCAACCACAAATTATCCTGCGAAAAAAAAAAAGAACAAATTAGTGGGTACTCCGAATATTGCTTAGACTTTTCTCATACATTTCAAATTATATTGTTTCGGATATTCAGTAGTTTTGGTTATGAATTCGCACATCACTAATCTAAACGAAGCGCAGTGTAATATGTTGTCTCGAGAAAAGATACTTAAGATGAAATAAGACGTGGAATATATTTGCTAAATTTGTATGAATTGAATAATATTTCTTGTTATTTACCTGGAGACATTTAGTTAATATTTGGACCCATTTAGATGATATTAATGTTACTATCTTAAAACTTCTTTACTTGTATTGTTATACATCAGGAGTAGTGTAATTTTGGCACCTAGTCCATATTAAACTACTTACCATAAGATTTAGTTAATGTATTTTTCTTATTATCATAGGGGACCTACTATCTTTGAAATTAAGATAATTTCGGTTTTGAGGTTTGGTTGTTAGGCTTACTTTCAAAAATGTTTATCGATTTCATTCTGTGCTCTTCACGTTTTGATGCTGTGTTTGTTTATTTTGCTGGATCGATAAATACTTCCTAAACACCTCCTTTCCTAAATAGAACTACGCGCGCGGGTTTGCGGAGTCACAGCTTTACGGTATCTCACATCCCGGCTAGAACTAAGAAGTTCTCTAATTCCTTCTTTTGCCGTGTCGTTTGGCTTTGGAATGGACTTCCGGCAAGCGTATTCCACCTGTAAAACTCGCTCCATAATATATTAAAATGAATCCTGATAATTAATTCCACTTTTAGTTGGCTCACTTTGATACTCTCTTTAGACTTGTTCCTCGCTTGGGAGCTGGCCGACGACTGACTATTCAAGCTCGCGGTAGCGATATATAAGGGCAAAGAAATAGGGTGGCCATCTCAATAGTTCTCTTTGACGTCAAGACAACGATTAGTGTTGCCATTTTAACAACGAGCGTAACACACCTTCCTATGATATGAGATATTTTAAGCGTAGCGTGATATTTGTGCAGGCCGGCATGATCGCTGTGACTTGTGGGTTTTTCTTATCTATTGATAGTCGTTGGCGTTTTTTGGACTGCACCATGCTTAATATCAGGTGCGGTGCAGTCACTGTGTCGAGTCAGAATAAAAAAAAACATAGCTATCAAACTTTGGTTAAATTAAAACAAAGGTAAATTAATGTATTAAATTTATACATCGACAGAGTTATGAGTTATTTTTCTTCTTTCGGCCGGAACCGGAAACGCGATAGGTATAGAGTATAGCTGAAACCTCAGCCAAATTCCGTCGGTGCGAGCGATGCCTGCTTCCTGTGTGCACACAGAAATACAAAGTGGGGACTTTCATATTTCATACTGAACAAATATTCTCTCGTATTTAAATGTAACATGAAAATTCGAAAATGCTTCAATATGGATTACTTTATATGCAGGTGAAATTGGTTTTGAAGCTTCTGTGTGTGCCTTACTAAACTATTTGTTATGTTATAAGCTCTTGACACGAATTTCAAGATTACATTATTTTTTATATAAGGAAACGTAAATGAAAAGGACAGAATGTAGGTATTTATCAGTAGTGTTCATTCCATAGATGCATGCAAGCATTGCATGCCCTTATGATAAATAAGTCTGGAATACATTGCTTAAAGTTAAACAAAAAAAGGACTGTTTATATTCATATCTATTCTATATTCACGCCATCTATCTTTCCTACGAAAGCAATATCATATTAACTATCATAATATAATATACAAATTAATTACTTGAATTCTGACTACCCTGTTCAAATATCCTATGCACGCCATTGGTATTTATTACTGGGCCGTGGATTTTATATACAAGTGATATATAATATAATTACATAGGATTGAAAAGAAAAACATTCAGTAATTTAAAATTAGTTTAGTGTTTATTTATTTTTATTTAATGTAAAATCGAATAAAGGGAGATACTACAATAGATGATCGATTCTTTGCCGTTATAATTTACACTACCCACACAAATAAACTAGACATTTTCTATGCTGTTAACTTATTCGGTTTCTCTACCAGTATATTCCACTTAAACATCAACTTGAAGTCTATTGTTTGTAAGAGTAAGGGCATCCCCTCTCTAATACGCCTATGCTCGAAACTCAAGAGTACTCCACACGTCACTGTCAATCGATATTCCAAAACAATGGAGAATATTTTACGTTGCGTGGATACGAACTTGTTAGTATAGGGTACTACAAGCTCCGATTCTTGAAATATTTCGAAGTGAGGCAAAAACTACTATCTGCCGTTCGCTCCAGTCCTTTTACCTTTATTTCTCAATTATATGGATTTTGTGTTTTGTAACTTTTGCAGAAATATCATTTGTCGAACATGAAAGGAAATATTCAAAGAAAACTAACTTAACTTAACTTAGATTAACTTCGTGACCTTTGACCTTGAATAACTTACATATAATTACAGGATCCGAAGGCGAGAGCAGTTCGTGCAGGATCAACTGCGGGGCTCGCTTCCCTCCCGACATAGGGCGAGCGGTGGACGTTGAGGGCGTCCGCCATCCGGCAGAGAGGACAAGGCGTCGTGTGTTTGCCCACATGACCACAAATTTCCGGCCATTTTTTTTGTGAAATGGTTGGCCCACTTTTATAGGTATATTTAAAACGGTTATGCTGGGTGCTCTGCTCGTCAGCTTCTCAGAGAATTTGGCGCTCGAGGCAAGGCCCCGGTTGTACCCTTCTAGATCCGGGGCTAGGTACTATTAAAACAACTTTTGATAAGTGACGGAGGTAATAAATAATAATAATGATAGATCATCACGGTATATCTCTTACGGGGTGAGTAGAGATTAATGGGTGTGTCCATATTTCGCTTATATGTCGTGCCTGACGTAGCAGACGCGCAGCAAAACGCCGTTTTTAGGGTACTTACACATGACATTTTTACCAAATGCCATGCGGGCTTCCTCACGATGTTTTCTTTAACCAGTGAGCATGTGGTGCTTAAATCCGTACGTAATCTAAAAAACCCAGAAGTATGTACCGGAATAATAAAGATAATAAAGTTTCTTCTAATTGTTATTTTTCGTCATTGGTTCGACATATTTATGTGAAAGCAGCACAGAAAGAAGAATCTAGGGATAGTTGGCAATCGCTGGGCCCTCGGAAGTATCTGGATTCCCAGGCCCGGTGAATGCAAAGAGAAGGCAGTGCTGGCACTCCGGTGGTTTTAGTCGGTGCAAGTCCCACACACAGGGGAGTGGCCCTCACCACTCCCCTGACGGTTCGAAGGGACGTCCACCGGATTAACAAAAAAAAGGGATAGTTGGCAAGAAGCTCTGGTAGTTGCTCTTTTCAACATAATGAGATACAAATAACACACAAAGGAATGATTTGTCCCGTGCGGAAAATGGTATACATTAAGATCATGCACTTTTATCATTTAAACAGTCATTGATGAAACATTATCCTGTTTTTTAAGCAATTTAGTTTTATTAGTTATTTTAAGTTTCAATTTCCTTCGATATACTGCCTTAATACTGGTTTTGTTACGTGATACATTACCTAAACGTTACAAGTGAGTTTCCGCCTTAAAACATTGCCGTATTTGCATATAAAGTTACCCGTTTTGTCTTATCGTGTTGTAAAGTGTGTAACCATATCAAAACTCCCGAACAGCGAGTCGAGTGGGCCGTTTGCCAACTACGGAACTCTGCACTAATTTGTCAACCCTCATTAAGCTATCTCCTCGTGTACCGGGAGATTTTAACCTTCCTTCTCTCAATTTACTTGTTCGATGTCGTATTTCAGTCGTAAAAAGGTTTTTCGAGTAGTTTCTCTATGATTTAGTGGGTTGTATTGTTGAGATAAACCTTGCGTTCCTTGTCTGCAGTGTATATAAAATAATGTGATTGTGCTTGTATAACATCTGTTAAAACATAGAAGATATGTTGCTTCATATTGATCCGCGCGTTTTTTACTGAATTATCCTTCTGTGTATTTATTTATACCTTGCTTTAAATAATTAAAATGTTTATCTACATACATTTTTTACAAAAGTAGATAGGACTAGGTTTTCGTTTAAGAAGGGCATCGACGCCATTACGCGACGTAGCGCTATTGTAAAAATAATTTAATGGCACCCATTCCAGCCGTTATCTCTGACGATACTAAACACGACTAAGACAGTGTTGTCAACCTTGAACAAGAAAATCTTCTATAATTATTTAAATTCACCTTAAAATACTTAGAAATAATTTATAAAAATGTTGGGGTGCCCATGGAATTCTCGTTATACGTAGAAACGGTATAATTCTCACTTTGAAGACATACTCTATATATTGTAAAAATATTTTTAAAATGTGTAGTGTGATAAATTTAGCACATTAACTAAACTAACAAGTAAAAACATTCAAACTTACAAACAAAACATTTTCTTCTTTTTTCTTTTTAGTTTTTGTGGTTATTTTGAATTGATTATATTTTTGAAGTGGTAGGGCAAATGGCTGAATTGTTTAGTGACAACAATAGATATTTGCAACAACCGTTATAGTGAGTCTTGCGACAGGTCGCGTTTTGGTAAGTCCAATTGTTCAAATACCTAGAGATTTTTAATCTTAGTATATGAGTGCCTGCATGACATTCGCAATTTATAATGGATTATCGTCCTTTGGTAGTCCATTCTTAGTCCACATTATACTTTTTATCAGGTGCGTTGACGTCACTTTGACAAATCTGTATGAAAAAAAAGAAGTAATTAACTGAGCTTAACACATTTTTTATTGTGTGCCGCCCGCGCTTCGCTCTATACAGTTTTTCGGAAAGTTAAAGCGCGTTCGTGGAGCGGGAGAGCGTACAACCGCACATGTAAATATCAAATGAAGACTGGCGCGGACAGGGGCGAATGCTGTTGGCATCGCTGTAACCCGGACGCATTTTGTAACTCGGTCATATTATCTGTGCGCTCTTTTTTAACCAGGAGAAAAATCCATTATGGACCGTCAGGGGGGGTGAGCTCCATCGCCGGTATATCGGACTCTCACCGACTAAAAAACTCCTGGATACTCCTTCATCCGCATGGCCGCCGGCCGTGGGCGCGAGCTCGCAATCTACCACCGCCTGTTCTTCTTTGCGCTCTATATTTATTGAAATCAGCTGTTTTATAATTTGTTGCAGTGTATATGATTATTTTTTGGAAATATTTTATCTCATGTTAACAAATTTGAAATTCATAAAATATTCTTATTACAAAAGTTTCCCTGTCCACATTAAACCGCATCTTTGGATAAAGTTTTACGTTGGTATCACTGGACTAACACCATTATAAATGGTATCTATCACCAGAAGCTATAAAATGAAATTTAGAGGTCAATATATCTCAAGTAACAATGTTTGTGGTCTAGCGTGGTTTGACATTCAGGGTTGCGGCTTACGCGGACTCTATATGGCACTAAACTTGCAAAAAGTGGGGTCCTAGGTGTGAATCGCGTCCTGGCGTGTAAGTAAGCTAACCTGTGAAGCTGCTACGATGGTATTCCGCCTAAGATCTCGCTATAAAGCTGGGTTCACACTGGACTTTCCAAATTTGATTAGGCTCTCCACGACCCACGATTATAATTCGAGAACTTAGCTTGAGCCGTCTTTGAGCGCTGCCGAAAAATCAACAACGTTTAGATCCGCTGCTTTACGGAGGGCATGCTCCATCAAGTGCGCTTGTATCGCTATCTATCATCACCCTGACCCCTATTGGGGAAGGCAGAGAGAATACCGTGCCACTTCATTTTTGCAAATCTCTTTCGCTACCTTAACATTCATTAATCCCTTCATGGCACACTCTCCGATTCCGTATACTCCAGTTCTTGCTTTTCTTAAGAATTATCTTTATTTGGTCTATTTCTAGTATCGGCCAGCTTCGGCTCTTATTTCCACTCACATTCATATGGTATTTTTTGTCATTATCTTATCGTTCGTCCACATAGATGGGCAAAATGTAATTTGATTAATAAAAATTATTACGATTACATTTTAAGCTTTTTACCATTAATATGACTGCATTTTGCTCATCTATGTTTTAAACACTACGGAATCCCAGTGGTAACGCCACAGATAATAAGTCCTTGCTTTGTCTGGCTCTTGTTGCGTTTGCTTGCCACCCAGTCCGAGAGGGGGGTAGTTTGCCTAACTACTGTGAAACCGTTCGTCTTGCTATCAATACGTATGCGTCGACGCTTAATCATTTATATTTTGGT
Source organism: Automeris io (assembly GCA_036320925.1). Classification (NCBI taxonomy): domain Eukaryota; kingdom Metazoa; phylum Arthropoda; class Insecta; order Lepidoptera; family Saturniidae; genus Automeris; species Automeris io. The sequence continues at coordinate 3,848,968 of JAUDJH010000009.1, read as the reverse complement.
TTCATACAAATACTGTGTTGTGGAAGTGATATCACATATCGTCAGGACTGCTGAACAGCCTAACAGGTGGGTGGCAACAGTTATATCGCATGAGCCAAGACCTAGAAAAATTACAGTCCACTTTTTAAATTCCACGGAACCCTCCGAACTCACGGCGGTTCCATTTGGTCCAGTCGATACCGGATCTATATTTTGATCCAGTTAAGGCCCGATTTATATTTGGCCTAATTGAAACAGTTCCGTCCCACCTTGAAAGGTTGCCTATTTAGTAATAATTTGCCTGGATATTGTGTTTACATATCAATTTAGTATTTTAGGTATACTAATATTAGTACTAAATACTATAATTCCACGTTAAATAACCAGTTTCATATGCCTATAAGCCAAAACGCAGGAAAAATTGCTAAATTTTCTGTTGATATTTTAGTGTCGTAGGTACAAAGAAAACAAATCGTGCCGTGTTTGTATGTCTAACAGTTATTTTGTACCTATAAAATACCGTTCGATGATAATTTAGCAATCCAGGAAATATATATTTCATATTGTATTTGTATTATTTACACAGTTGTAGTATATAGAAGCTGTTTACTTTATTGTTGTTTAGCATTTTGTTAGTTTCTTTGTATTACTGAACAACAATTGTTAGTATACAAGAACTCAAGCTAACACAGTAATAGTTATTCTGTTTTCTGTATTACTTATACGGTGCTATAATACACAAGTCTATACATATAAATAATATTAATGTTATATTTAAAATAATATTAACGTAAATAAAAAATATTGCAGAGTCAGCTTGACTGTATATTTAATTAATTTGCGAAATATAATGCAATTACAATTCATTTTAAAAATATAACATTTTAACTTGAGTACTATATCATTGTTTACTTTCAAATTTAATGTTAATAGTTTGTAATACCTCCTCGAGCGCACGATTCCGTGATATACTTACTGTGGGTCATATTTTACAATAGTTGAGACGCAAAAGTTTTATTTAGAACTTATATATAGCTGATCCTAATACGTGACCATCATAGTTATGATATATGTTCACAGAAACAGCGCTTAGTTTCATTTAACTTAATTATATGGTCATAAATATAGTGTTCACTATATTCTAATTTCTTATTATTTAATTCATGTTTTGATATGTTGTATGTTTGTTTGTGAATTATACGAGTTGATGTACAGTCGAACTTTTAATTTACTGAAACAATTTAACTTTGTAATTTAATAAATATTTTATTATTTTGATATTAATTGCAGTACATATCCGCTTATAGCTTTGGGTTTGAAAAAAAAAAAATGTCTCGAAAGGAAAAAGAAGATAACTCAGATGAAAGTCCGCAGTTTCGTCTTATCTATACTAAGCGCAATGCATTGTTCGCACGTATGCAGAGTGTATATAATTTATCACAGAATATTACGGGCGATGATACGCAGAATAGTTTTCTTAACGCGGCGAGTACTATTAAAGATATTCGTACGGAGTTTCATGCTGCTCTTGATGAGTTTAATATATTGAATATGAAGAGAGACCCTAATGCGATACCGAGCTATGATTCTTTTATTGCGTTTGAGGATATGTACTGCGCGGTTAAACGTGTTTTAGATAGTTTAAGCTCGGTCAACTCGACACAAGTTGCACATATTAATGACAAATATCCTACGAGACCTAAGCTCCCCCCTACTGAGTTGCTGCCCTTTGACGGGGATGTAAGGAATTGGTCATTATTTTATAATAATTTTAGGAAGCTCATACACGAGAACCCATTGCTTACGGACGATGAAAAATTATATTATCTTTTTGGTAAATTGTCTCCGAAGGCTCTTGAAGTTGTGTCGAGTATTACTGCAAGTAGTGAAAATTATGCGCTCATTTTGCAGACCCTGATTGATAGATTTGAAGATAAACGTTTTATGGCCAACACTTACTTAGAACAGATATTAGAGTTTCAATTTGTTGGTGGACCGTCCTCTAATAATTTTCAGTTATTTACTGACAAGGTAGTCACTGCTGTGAATGCTTTAAAAAATTTAAAGTTATCAGATTTGGCAGATTACATATGCCTTTATCTGGCATTGTTAAAGCTGGATACAGATACCGTAATGAATTTTCACATGTATACCCGCGGTGCCAAAATTCCAACATTTGCTCAGTTAAATGATTTTATTAGGACACAGGGTCAAGCTTACTATTACAGTTCAGTTCAATCGCGGTTTGCTGCCGGTGGTGCGAGTAAGAACTTTAAGCTCAAATATCAGAAGCCTGTTCAGAAGGTTCCAAGCCCGCAGTCGTACGTAGCCGAGGTTTCTCAAAATAATTTAAGTTGCTTGTGCGTTAATATTATTCATGAACATCTTTTTAAATGTCCTGAATTTCAAGATATGTTACCTTCCAATAGATACAATTGCGTTAAGTCGAAAGGTGGCTGTGTTATTTGTTTATCCATCAGACACAATACAGGGCAATGTAAATCGCCTATGAGGTGCAATGTATGTAACAAAAGGCATCACTCATTGCTTCATTTTATAGACAGTACGTCCGTACAAGTTCAGTCCTCACCTAGCTCCGATTTCACGTCACCGCTTGAGGTTCAGCCGACATTGCACACCGCACCCGATATTTCTACCTCTTGCATTAGCAATACGTTGAGCCAGCCTAGTAATATATATACTACTGTTGCTCTTGCCACTGTGCAGGTTGTGGTGTATGATATTCACGGTCGTCAACATATCGTGCGGTGTTTATTAGACTCAGCTTCACAGAGTAACTTCATCTCAAGCGACTGTTGTTCGAGATTGGGTTTAGTTAATTATGAAAAGTCTAATATCATAGTGAGAGGTGTAGGTGGATCTGAGAAGCGAACAAAGGGTGTAGTTGATATAAGATTTCATTCTAAATATAATCCTAATATTTTCTACGACATGAATGCTCTCGTAGTTGATTGCATCACGGGCTATTTACCTACGCTCACTATTGACCAGGCGGCTCTGCCTCACTTGAAGCCGTTGCAACTTGCCGACGAGACGTTCGCAACGCCTGGCCCTATTGAAATGCTTATAGGTGCCAGCCTGTTTTCTCATTTGCTGCTGCCAGGTAGGGTAGCCAGCAACTTTCCTAAAATACCATCTGTCATTGAGACTGTGTTGGGCTATGTCGTGGTTGGGTCACTACCCACAATGACACCGGCACCGATCACTTGCGTTACTACGGTGTTATGTTGTTCTGTTATCAATCAAAATTGTATTGATTCTCTTCCACAGCGTTTTGTGAACCTAAAAGCGATATCAGTTCCTCATGCTGAAGATCTAGATGATCATAAGTACAAAGAGAATTCTACAGTTGATATTACTCAGGACAAACCCAGTAGATATGCAGTTACTCTGCCGTTTACTAAAGAATCCTACTTGTTAGGTGATTTCGTGCAAAATGTAAAAGGGCGATATCTATGTTTAAAGCGCAAGAAGGAGTATTCACAGCCACTGCGTGAAGCCATCGAAAATGTATCCAGTAATCACATAGACAAAAATTATTCAACATCTGTTAAAATTTCGGTAAACGAACAGACATTTACTTGTTTTATATCTAATCATGGTAGGCTTAGATCCCGAAAATCGTCAGCCTTTAGCCTCGTTCATAATATTGGGTCTGGGACCAGGTTAGGTATCTGTTCAAATCGTATCCTTCACTTAGGTTTTGATCAAACTAATGATTTGTCTAGTGTCCTTCCAAGCTATAGGCTGTATCTTGTTGCCTTTTGTATTGAAATGAAGCAGATACTTCTGCAAATAGGTATGCGTGAAGATGACCGGCGATATCAGAACCTTTTGTGTCAAATCAACAACGAGTTCGGATATGCTAAATTTAAAATGTACTTGACTAAAACACTCACTTTATCAATACTTGAGCTTTGTTTTGTTAGATTGCGTTCACGATTACTCCGTTGCACCCATAGTACTAATAGCCCGCGTTACGTTATCGTGAGTATTTTTGAGTTTACCAACTCAAAGTTTCTTTTTTGGTCTATTTCACTGACATACCGATGGCAAATATTTATTATGAATCGCGTTGTGAAAACTATGAAGAGTTTTTCGTCGAGCATATTTTACTATGCTGCACAAGAGAGAAGTATTGCTATTTGCGTTTTATTCAGTTTACTATCTTGTAACTTATTAAATCACTTTATCCCATATGATGGCCTGCCTTGGGTTTTACTAAATCTGACGCAAAAGCCTTTACATCGAATTGCCGATATTTTAACTACTGAATCAGTGTCCAAGAAGAGACCTTATTCTCTTCTAGGTATGGTTTTCGAGAAAGCGTTCTTGATGAAGTGGCGACGCGAGTATTTGCATATATTGCGAACTCATCCGAAATGGAAAATTCCCCTCATCCCAATCACTATGGGTCTCGGGGTAATTATAGTTCACTATGATCTGTCTGTTTCATGGCCATTGGGTATTGTCAAGACATCTCATTTGTCAATTGATGGTGCAACTTGTGTCGCGACGACCAGAACGTTTAAAGGATGCTTATTCATCCTATGGTAAACTCTTTGCCAACTCAATAACATTTTATTATAATTATTCTTTACTTGTTTATTTTATATTTACTCATTATTATTTACTTTTAAGGATTTTAACATCTTAAATACTAATATAATCTTTATTAGATTAATAAGTTCGCAAACTGTACGCTTTACTTTAAGTTCATTACTGTGCAATATAGCAAGTTTATAGTTATTGTTTATACATTTAGTTTAATACTTTCTTAAAGGCAACTCTTTAAGGTCGGGGGGAAATGGTAACGCCACAGATAATAAGTCCTTGCTTTGTCTGGCTCTTGTTGCGTTTGCTTGCCACCCAGTCCGAGAGGGGGGTAGTTTGCCTAACTACTGTGAAACCGTTCGTCTTGCTATCAATACGTATGCGTCGACGCTTAATCATTTATATTTTGGTTTCATACAAATACTGTGTTGTGGAAGTGATATCACATATCGTCAGGACTGCTGAACAGCCTAACAGGTGGGTGGCAACAGTTATATCGCATGAGCCAAGACCTAGAAAAATTACAGTCCACTTTTTAAATTCCACGGAACCCTCCGAACTCACGGCGGTTCCACCCAGATTACATACACATTTATGATTTCTTAATGTTTTAAATGGATTTATATTTTGTAATGGCTAATCATTAATCAGATTACATTTTGCCCGTCTCTTTTCATACACTCTGTGTTCGAACTAGCGAAGAACGCTTTTGTGCCTACTTTTGGTGTCAATATATTACCAACTAACAAATTTGCGTATTTCCTCGTTAATAATATGATTCACGACCTTAATTGCGGATTTATACACCAAATGGCCTCTGTTGAAGAACCCATATAATATAAGTTATAACACAACCGAATCACACATTTTAAACTATAAGCGTGTAACATATTGTGTCCCTCCTAAACATAACGTTCTCTCAAGTATCTCACTAAAGATCCTTATCTACATTTTACATATTAAAAAAAAATGAATTAATGATATTTTTTTAGTGTAACATAATTGTTTAACTCGAACGAAAGTTGCTTTTCAAAATAAGTATAATTAAGTTGTCCCTTAAATAACTACGAGTTAATTCGTAGACAGAAGTGCTTAATGGAGATTCAGAAAGTTCGGAAGGCTAAACGGAATTGAACAATTCAAAGTGACAAAATTATATTAAGCACTTTATTTAAATTAGAAGAAATTCGTTTACTTTCTGAATACTTAATAAATGTTAGTGTTTTGTTTGGAAATTCGCTTATATTTATTGTCTATGCAAGGTTTTTTTATTTCGTTGACACTTTTTTTTGGAAGCCTAAGGAAATGCCCTACATTGGAACAAAAGGGTCGCTGTGAGGGCAGCGACTCCGATGCGTCAGACTTCTCCTGACTAAAAACCCCCGGGGTATCCCTCTAATCATTCCACCCAGGTCTGGGAAACTAAATTTGTCCAGTCGCCCGGAGCGAATAACCTTATCCCGGCTTCCTCTCTGGGAAGGGTGCGTGTAAAGAGCTCACCCCTCCAAACTCTTCTCGCGGGCAGCAGACTCCCTCAAGTCTACTGCATTTTTTTGACCAGCGAACAATTTATATCTATTTTTAGAAATAGGTATAAAATAGTTTATTTTGCTTTGTTATAAATCAAATTATATCTGTAATATTATGTATAAGTAGGAGATATGTTTTTTTTAGAACAAAAAAAATATTAATTAACTAAAAAAATTCTAAGATAAGAATATACATATATATTTTTTTACAATTACTTCAGCTTATTAGAAATATTATCACAATACATACATAATACATTCTATTATTAGAATTTAATAATATTATCATTTAGAATTTAGTCACCACATGCTCACTGGTAAAGGAAAAACATCGCGAGGAAATCTGAATGACTTCTAATAGAAATGTCACTGAGGCTAAAATTTGTAGACGCTATTTCGACTTTGCTTAGCAAAGTTCTCAAAAAGAAGTTCGTTTTGTCAAAAAACTTTGTATATTACAGGAACTTGAGTATAGCCGTAGTATTTGCAGAGCCAAGTCCATGTTGACAAAATCGCTGACTTACCAATTTCTTTGACATTCATTGAGTCATATAAATTGTAATGCTTTAGTATTTTTTTTTTATAACTTATAGGCGAACGCTTGACCTCAATCACACCTGGTGGAAGGTGAAGATGAGTCCGATGATGAACCACGTCCGCCTAACAAATGCCTATTCACTCTTCTTTTAAAGACTCCCAGGTCATAAGATCGCGGAAATATGGCTGCTGGTAGCATATTCCACTCCTTAGCTGTTCGCATGATGAATGTAGAAGCGAATCTTCTCGTGCGGATATAAGGAACATCCACCACATACGGATGGTATCCGACACGATGTCTTGTGGTTTTGTGGTGGAATGGGGCTGGTGGAATCAAAGAATGTAGTTCCTGAGAACACTCTCCACCGTGCAACCGGTAAAAGACCGCGAGGCAGGCAACTCTACGTCGATGCTCGATGCTTTGCATTTTAATTTTTGACAAAGAGTCGTCGCCAATAAGTCTATGAGCTCTACGATCAATCGAGTCCAAAGCCGACAACTGATATTTAGTATAGTCTAAGCAAAGTTAAAGTTGCAATTATAAATCTCAGCCTGAGAGTGCTGATTAGCTATGCTTCTGGTCACGTTTTGCACGATGTATAAGCTTAAGTGTATATAGTGTACAAATGTATCTCTTTTCATACTGCAAGGGATATAGAGTGACTATAATGTTTTATATTACATTCTATTATATTGTCTTTGTTGAGCGAAAATTATTTATTCAGTAATAAGGTTACGTTCGATCAAATTAAGACAAGCCACAAACGAACCTGAAAGTTGCCACAAAATTATATAAGAGGCCCATCGTTGTATTTGGAAACAGTACATGAGAATCAGTGTTTCAAAGTACACGAATATAGGAATTATATTTTTGTACTGAGGCTTACAAAGTACTGTACGTAATCTTATTAGCAACCACTCCCAATTAACAGGCACGGTATCATATATTCTCGGAAGATACATTAGGATTTCTATTGAACACATAAAATACATATTTCTACCAAGCAAGCTTTGATATTACAGATAAATTTCACATTAAACCGAAAACCAAAATAACTTGTTGAATATAATACCAAGAATTTTCCCTATTAAATTTATTTTCAATTTAATTAATTTCCAGGAAGATTTCTAATAAAAGATTGAGCACAGCGACATTTTAGCAGCTTTTTTTAAAATTTTATTGAGTACCATAAATTAAATATTGTCAACATTTTTGTATGAATGAATTATAATTGGGTGTATAAAAAATGAGATTTGATTTAAGTACAGGTCTTAACAAAAATAATAATATTAATCATATATTGTCACGCTATATCCCTTTTGGGGTGAGCAGAGATATATTAGTGGCAGTATCCACTTCGCGCTTATATGTGGTGCCCAACGTGAGTAGTGGTGCGGCTGATTGCCGTTCTCAGAGCACTTACGTATGACATTTTTTTAGATGAAATGTAGGTTACTACCACCCGCTACGTGTATTTCCATCACACCACACTGCATTAACACACTCTTTTTTTGGGGTTGCAGTCTTGGAAAGACCTTCACAACCGGGCGAGAGTACACACACTCTCATTTTCAGTCGTATTTTCTTGACAGAGCAGTCCAGGTTAAGCATTACGTTTAGGGTCGCGCAGAACTACAGCTCTCTATTTAACTCGGACTGATGCTTGGCCGGCGATTTCATTGATCGACACGTTACGCAAAGCTTTACTTCGGTTGAACCAATGTAGCGGATACTTTTCATGACACCTAGCTTCATCTACTATTCCCAGAACAACCAGGCCTTTTATGGCATCATTACGGCAGCATTAATATAAAGAAGTAGAAATAATTAAAAATATAGTGAAAATCCTATAGACCCTTAAAGGTGAAAAATATCAATTGTAACTTTAAGTGTAATTATGACCCAAAAACAAGATAAACTCGTAAGCTTCGTCTCGTGGTAATTCCAACTGACAGTTCCCACCGCTCTTAGGGCATTATCATAAATACGGCCGACATCGGAAGGGCCCACCGACCCATCTGTAACACGCAGTTTCTGCTTCATATATAGTTAAGAGGAATAATCAAAAAATATCGAGCTATCAATGTTTACTGTTCGCGACGAGAATGTTAGCTTTATAAAATAATATCATTGTTTACGCATAGAATATCAGGAATTAATTTTACTGAAATCCAGAATCGCGCGCGGGCGCATTAGTGCCATCTTGCGTCAATATTTGATACTAAATCGTTTGTCTCGCTCAGTTAAAGCATAAATCGTAATCTCGTCTCGCTTCCTCTCGCCGGCACTTCACTACGTTCGTTTTTTCGTATTGAAGTCTCTTCGTTTCGAACTCTCTAAGTGAATGCATTGTGATATTTTTCGTGTCGTAATTATAATTATAATAAGGCTTGTAATAATCGTAGTCCAGTGTAATTCGTTATTTGTATCGTATTAAAACTTGTGGGAATATAATTTAGTTTGGTTTCGTACCTCACATTTACAATAATTGTTAACGTTAATAACGCCAGACTTTTAAAAATATAGTAATTTTAGCCCAGATCAGTACAGTGCTAAACTTAGCTAATCCCAAAGGTCGCGACTTATTTTTGTTCTGGGCTGTTCGCCTCCAAAAAAAAAACTAGTTAACATTTTTTTGGTATCCCAGAAGAAAATCATCGGGGTATATAGGATCATCAGGGCCCCTCTGAGGGCAGCGACTTCGGTGTGTTAGACCTATTATCCTATTAATTACTTTAAATATTACAATTTTATACAATAATTAAATCATTTTGTAATATTAATTAGACATATTTATAGACATATCATGCCAAGTGATCAAACAAGACATATCACGGCAAAGTTTTTTTTTTTAATCTGTTTTTTTTTTTTTTGGACTTTGGATCAGGCTGACCATGTCAGTCCCATAATCACACTATGTAAATGCTAATTCAACAACGTATGGTGCCAAAGAATTCGGAAACTTCATGTTTACTGTCATATATTAATTTCAAAATATCTTCTGAAATAAAATAATATTAAAATTTCAACGGCTTCTCGGATCTCCTGATTTGCCTTCTCTGTGTCGTACTTGCATCAAGAAATTTTACAGAGTTAAAGATAAAATCTTTAGTCATTTATATACCTAGAGACTTTCAGTCGTTCTATATGATATCCGGCATGTCGACGGGGCCTAACAATTGGTTCTCGTTCTTTAGTGGTCGTTGCCATTCTTAGACTATAGTGTACTTTCAATCAGGTGTGTTGAAGTCACTTTTTAGAGGCAGCTTATCTATAAAAAAACATGTTAGGACAAAATGAATACGAACGAACCTACGAATCACACGCCTGCTTGGAAATAAAACTTTGATAAGAGTCTTGATCCTGCCGCACGTCGTGTGGGATTGTCAGTATTTAAACATTTTTTTTGTTAAATAGAACACGGGCTTAAAATAAATAATATTCAAAGTGTTTCGTGCATGTAGTGTATGCCTAAGAAAATTATAATTATTGCAGATTTAAATTCAGATAATAGAATTGTCGAATGATTTTTGATCGCCCCCGTATATTCAGATACGGCCATAAACCAGGACATAATTTTAGCAAAGCCTATCAGTTACCGGGAACATTTGTGAAGCTTCCGTTTGACTAAATGTTATTATATTTCGGCTGAGGTTTAACAATAAACGCCTAACTATTCACAGCTGTTTTTGTACATCGACGCTGAAAATCGGGAAAGTCGTTACTCCGAATATCAAAATACACAAGAGGCAAAACTAGTGATTATTTTTGAAAACATATTTTTTTGTTATAGTCTTAGTAATAATATTGTTTATTTATTTCTTTTATTGAATAAAAATCGCAGCTCATTATAAAACATCTAATACTAATAATAATAATAAAAATAAACACATAAAATATTACATAAATATTATGTCGTTGATTGTTTATTTTGTAATTAAATAAATATTCAAGAAATAAATATTCAAGAAAACCAAAAATAATTGTCCTTTTAGATTACGCTTTCAATAAACAAAATGTGCACTTAAATGCGCACGTATGTATGTGTATTGTTAAAATAAACACTAGCTAGAAAGACTGGAAGGGGGGGGAAGGGGGTTCATGTGCTCAACTATACTATACTGCTGTACCATGAGAGAAGAGAGCTTTCACATTACTTCGCCTATACTACAAATATCATTGAATGAAGAGGAAGTTATCCAGAGAAATTCGTTGGAAAAACAATACATTTACTCTTGAACGTAATACTTTTTTTTTGTTCATACGGAAAATACTGGTATCAATGATATTTTTTCTATAAGTACCTTGTCAATATCAAACGAAGCTTAGATGGAGTCTTTATTCGTGTCGTATTTCTTATTCAAACGGGGAAAACCGTCGGTCGATTTATTGCGCGGTAAAAAAATCACAATACACAATTTCAGTATCTTTTGATTCGTAATTCAAGAATGGTTTCTGCAGGGAATATTTACGATGTCAATCTAGGTGACCGACCTCTCGTCTCCAGGATTTACGGTCCACCCGAATAAAATATGTAGATTTCATCCGAAGGCGCAGCACTTATTGAAATTGGCTGATTTACTTTAATCACATTATCTACAAGCGTAAAAGGATTGAAGCGAGAGTAGTTTATGGCTTTCAAGGATCCTTGTTATGGCCTGACGGAGGTCTCGATATATGTAGCCTTTTCTCCTCCATTCTTATTTCGGATCTAGGTCGCACCTATCAACTTAAATGTTTGTTTATTTATTTATTACTAGGAAAACAGACAAAATATTTAAAATAATATGACGGCGCTATCATCAATTACTGTGATTATCATTCAGTTGGCAAAGGTTGCTTAGAATGCGTGTACCAAAGTAATCGTTTACAGTGTTCATTTTATATGACCCTTTAGTTAAATTATAGTAGTTATGGGGCTAATAATGGAATTCGATAGTTAATCAAACTGTTAAGGGAAAGTGGAGGTGTACTGGCTGGATTATGAAGACTTCGTTATTTTAATTAATGATGTGGACCCCTTCAGCGCCTAGAAATACACTAAGGATACAGCAAAGGCCGTGTCGTATACCATTCGTATGTGGTGGACATTCCTTATATCCGTACGAAAAGAATCGCTTCTACATTCATCACACGTACAGCTAAAGAGTGGAATATGCTTTCAGCGACAATATTTCCACGTTCTTACGATTTGGGCATCTTTAAGAGAAGAGTGAATAGGCACTTGTTCACATGCAGACAGGAGCACCCAAGTGTCTTCATAGGCGCAAGAAGTGGCTCCCTCTATAAGCTTCTTTTCTTGATGATTAAAATAATCACACGCAGAGCATAAATCGAAGATCAAGTCTACCTAGGATGAGGCATCTAGACTTGAAACATCAACTTCTTCCTAAATCTTTCTAAACTGTTTACATCTTCATATCAAATATCCCTAGTCAGCGACTTCACCGGTCCTAACGAGCCTGCCTCTACAAATTCGGCACGCCACGCAAAATCCCGTCAGAATCCATGTCAGCATTACTAAAGGCAGCTGTCATATACTGGCAACTGCGATCGCTAAGTCGCAATGTACTGCTCTGTATGTATTTATATGTAAGGACGTCCAATACCGACCGCACGGTCGCGAATTTTACTCACCTCTTCACAGCGCCGCATACACGCTTACGTCAGACGTCTTTGCATATATATAGATACAGAGTGGTACAATAGGTCGCCGAAACTGAGTCGCGACTGCCTGAATCCGACGCGTGCCTTAACAAGCCACTCGTCACATAGTCGTGATTGTCTTCAATTTGATGAATTGCTCCACTTTTCACGCCTTTCCCTAAAACTGGGCTATTCAAACGAAGTTAAACCTTGCCGGGTTGTTTTAAAGATACAATTCCACTGATAGATTTATAAGTAAGGATGTTTTAAAGTGAATTCTTGTTTTTCTTACGATATGAGTATTTTAGAATGCCATAGCAGAATTAACAACTAAAAAAGCAACCAATGATAGTTTTTATGACGTTATAAATCCGTTCCTCATCTACTTGCTAGCTATATGATATTAACTAGATGAAAATTTATTTGGAAACTTCTATATATAATATATATTATCTTACAAAAAAAATTCGCTTACGCGGTGTGTGTAAAGGCGACAAAAACTATACCAATACACGCTTAACACTACAATATACAATAATACTCCGAATGAATGAATATAAAAGCAATAAATAAATTATCATACAATGCTATAAAATATTGTGTACATAGTATAGTCTAAAAACTATACTTAGCCATTTGTCATTTTAACTAAATATTATTTTAGTTTGATTGCCTATTCATCGAACAACGAGCCTTAATCTAATAGATAAAATAATGCCAAACTATTATCGCATATTAAATTAACTTATAATAAATTGTATGATGTAGTCTGTTTGATATTACAGGCGTCATTAAAAATCACTTCCCTTTATTCCACACAATCTACAAAATTCCCAAGAAATCTGAAACGGACGACATTTAAAAGGAAGTTAATTAAACTTTTTGTCTATATCTTTGTTCATTCGTTCTTTGAAGTTTCTCTATGTAATCGAATCTTAATTAAATGGCGCACGGTTTGGCCCGCCATACAGTGTTGCTAGCTCCGGTAAAGGTGCAAACTTCCGTTAATGAACTTTTCTAATTACCTAAATGCGCCGCTTCGCACGGCCGAAGCTGTGGTTCTTTTAACGGTTTTAAGTCTTTAAAATTTTATTTACCTCTTCTGTTTTACTGGACTTTTGTTAGGTAATCGGTTAACTGCAGGCTTACTTTGTAGACCATTGCTTCTACAGTTTCAATGTGAAATTCCGTCGGATGTGGGTGATGGTAAAATGTGCCCCGGACGTCAAACGTATCGCGACGATTACAGTGTTGCTATCCATAAAAGCGTATAAAGCATTATCTTGTTATAATTGAATATTTAACAAATAATTTGACTTAAAATCTGGTCATTACCAATACAAGAGTCTCCGGATCCAAAACGGATAAATTGTATTTATTTATTAATAAGAAAACATTTTAAATTTTCGCGTTTTGTATTTATTATAAACGCTTTAACGGATCTTATGCGCCGTACAACCCGACATATGGATTATGTCGAGCAATAATTAAAAGTAAGTTAATTCGTGAATAAGACCCGTTTAAGTGTTTAGAAATAGCTTTATAATTACAGGAATGGTCAAACATAATTGAAAAATCAACGGAGCTTATTTATAACAGTTAGCTTTTGCATAATAATACCCAGTAGCTAGTTAAAGTATTCGCTTTATAGTTTTCATAGAATACTAATTTCTTTTTGCCTAAGTAGTCCGTATGAATAAATAAATCATCGAAATAGATTCCCTTTGATGTAGCTAAATATAAAAATTTAAGAATAGATGAAATTTAGATGAGAGACATGTCTTATTTCTATCTTTACAAAGAATAATAAATAAGATTAAACATTTCTCAATGATATTAAAATATATTTTCTTTATCGTGTTTTTTTATGAGGAAAGAATAGAATAATTTGTATTTATTTATCAATAGGATAACAAACAGTTATTGTAATACATTTAAAACATGTTCACCGATGAAGGAAAACATAATGAGGAAATCTGCATGGCATCTAATAGAAATGTTATATATACAGGGTGAACGGTAATGCGATACATTCCTTGATAGACGTTGTAGTACAGCTTATTTGGAGTCATTTAAGTCATATGACACCATGTCCGAAACTTGTTAATTTCTGAGATATTCAAGAGTGAAGTGTTTTTTTAAAAAACTCCAGTCCTTATCTTAGAATGTGCCCTTGTAGTGACGAATACAAAATTTTGTTATTGTTTATGCTGTATTCGTATAGATAAATAATAATTATCTCATTTTAAATTAAAATTTGTAAGAAGGAATCGTAATTACTTAAATAAAAGCTAAAAAACCAAGTATCATTTTGCAAAAAAATTATGTTTTTGGTAAATTAACGAAGAATTTCAAAGAAAATATGTATGGAATGATTCGTACAAATTACATAATTTTGTTCCTTGATTCATTGGCTATTCAAAAAAGTACAAATGTCATAACAAAATACTAAGAGGTTGATTTGCAACCCTAATAATATAAGAAGTGACCCGTTTCCTAGAAATCCTCTTCATTATGTTACCGCGCACGTGAGCAGGTTTTGTTCGTTTGATGACACCGCCTTACACTTAACACTGCTAAAACAATAGGACTTATTAATATGAAGGACAATTTGCTCGTAGAAATTTTAGTTATCTGTTTCAGTTAGTTACAACTATCTTCTGAGTACAGGCCTATCTTTGCTTTCTAACTACTTCTCTCTTGATTAAAAACTTGAGAAATGGCTGCCTTCCGTAATGAAGAATACGCGGACATTCTGTACGTTTACGAATAATACGACGGCGACGCTGTAGCAGCGCAAAGAGAGTACATGCTGCGTTTTCCTGACCGACGTGTACCAAACGTAAGAGTGTTTTCGGGAACGTATCGACGCGTCCGTGAAACAGGGCGTTTCACAGCGCGAACAAGCGATTCTGGTAGACCTCGAGTTCAACTTCCTGGTAAAGAAGAAGAACAACTTGATTTATTTCGCAGAAATCCAACAATCTTCACAAGGATTGTAGCTAGAAGCCTTGGATTATCCCAGTGGATGGTTTAGTTTACCGTACATACAGCAAGATTACATCCTTATCACTACACACCGGTCCAAGCTCTAGAAGAAGGCGATCCCGCCCGACGAATAGAATTCTCTCGTTTCATGCTAAATGCCGATATGGAAGATCCTCATTTTCTCGAGAAAATTCTGTGGACTGATGAGTCCAAGTTTGACCGTGACGGAATCACTAATTATCACAATTCACATTATTGGGCACCGAAAAGAGAGAATCCAAGGATGAAAAAAGAAAGGGCACATCATAGAAGATTATCTGTGAACGTTATGAAATTGGGGTTTTGTATTGGAGGAACAAAAAGTCGAATATTTTTTAATATAATATATTTAATTAATCAAAGTATGAACCATTATTTTCTATGCACTTTTGCCATCTCATAGGTAGTTCATTGATCCCTTTACTAAAAAAACCAGTCGGACGGGAATCAATAAAATCTTTGAAGGCGATTTGGACTGCCCCATCGGAGTTGAATTTTTTCCCTTGCAAGAAGTTATCCAAATTTCGAAAAAAATGGTAATCTGTTGGAGCAAGGTCCGGGGAGTACGGAGGATGTCTTAGACTTTCCAATTGAAGCTCTTCTAATTTAGTAGCCGTCTGTTGCGCAGTGTGTGGTCTAGCGTTGTCGTGAAGCAGCAGTGGCGTGGAGCGATTGACCAGCCTAGGTGGTTTAGCCGCTAGCTTTTCAATCATGGTTTGCAATTGCTGACAATAGACATCAGCCGTAATAGTCTGGCCAGATTTGAGAAAACTGTAATGAACAATACCGGCACTAGTCCACCAAACGCTTACAAGTAACTTTTTTGGGGTTAATTTTCGCTTGGGGCAGGATTTGGCTGGCTGGCCAGGATCCAACCATTGCGCTGAGAGCTTCCGATTATCGTAAATAACCCACTTTTCATCACAGGTAATGATTCGGTTTAAAATACCTTCATTATTGTGCCGGTTTAGTAATGTAACGCAGCAGTCGACGCGCGTTTGCCGGTTTGCTTCAGTCAATTCGTGAGGTACCCACCTTTCAAGCTTTTTAATCTTCCCAATTTGCTTCAAGTGAATTAAAACAGTTTTATCACTAACATCGCAGCCTGCAGCTAACTCGGACGTGGTTTGCGATGGATCCGCTTCCACAATAGCCTTCAACTCTTCATTATCAACTTGAGTCTCAGGCCGTCCACGGGGCTTGTTCTGCAGGTCGAAATTTCCAGAACGAAAACTTTGGAACCAAAAACGAACTGTGTTTTCTTTTGCAACACAACCACCATACACATCATTCACCCTTCGAGTTGTTTCCGCAGCACTAGTGCCACGGCGGAACTCGTACTCGTAAATAATGCGATATTTTAAGTTTTCCATTTTGTAAAATGAGTGACGCAAACAGAAAAAAACAAATGAATGACGATCATCGAAGCACAAATACATGAGTCTATAGCTGTACAAATTTGAATTTGGAATTCCTTACCAAAGAGGAGAAATTTGTGATTAAAGTGGCCAGTACGAAAAACGCCAATTTCATATGTAAGGACCTAATATATTTTTGGAATCGGTAAAAAACGCTGATTCCAAATATGTTTATCGAGGGGTGAGCCTTTCTCCCCTCGATATATGGAAGCTGACTTATAGGATAAAAAAGATAATAATAAAAATAAAAAATAAAAACAATATTAAATACATATTGGTGAACAATGCCGGCAACACGTGCTATATAACTTAAAGTGCTAATATTAGTTTAATATGAGGGAATTGTTAGTTGAGTGAATTGTGAGCTACTTTTAGTAGTTCCTTCAAATCTGCAGGGTGCAGTTTAAAATATCAATATATAAGTATTAAATCATTTTTTTTATACCGACTCGACACAGTGACTGCACCATACCTGATGGTAAGCATGGTGCAGTCCAAAAAACGCCAACGACTATCGACAGGCAAGAAAAACCCATCGGTAGTCACGGCGATCATGCCGGCCTGCACAAATATCTCTTCACGCTACGTTTAAAAGATCTCATATGATAGGGACACGCTCACCGGAAGACCATTCCACAGCCCAACGACACGGCAAAGGAAAGAGTTAGAGAACTTCTTAGTCCTAGCCGGGATGTGAGATACCGTACAGCTGTGACACCGCAAACCCGCGCGCGTGGTTCTATTCAGGAAGGGAGAGGGTGGAACAAGGTTAAACAACTCTTCAGAACACTCGCCATGATACAGGCGGCAACATCTCTGTGTAACTGAAGCGGTTCAAGATGCTTATGTATTATGCAATGTATGTAATTAATGCCAAAGTATAACAAGATAGGCTTTTTTATGTTTTTACAGGATGCACGTAATTGCTAGTATCGGGTACAAATTCGGGTCACGTGTTATCGATGTAAGCTACTGCTGTTTGCAGTCAGCCGGGTTCTACGGAATTTCCTCTTTAGGGTGTTTCTTGAAGTTTCTTATAAAATACCTGTGCATTGTAAAAACTTCGCGACATTTCAGTTTGTGTATGTATGATGAAACTTCGTTCTATAATTAAAACTGAGTTTCTTCGCGTATGAGTCCCGTTAACATATTTATAAGGAGTATAGCAAAAATATTTTAAAATTAATTATGTTGTAAAGTATTATTTATCGGTACAGAGTACCGTTTTATAATTTATTTAAAAAAATTAAAACAAGGCTTACGTGAAACTAAACAGCTATTTTGCCTAACATAACTAGAACACAAAAAATTTCGTCTTTACGTTAGCGAATTTGAAAACTGTTTTCAATTCTATTTTAAAACTCTACTTTATAGTTCAAAGGAATTAGAATATTAAACTGAGAAGCTCACACACTCTACAATTTTGATGTGTGGAACGAAAGAAGTCTAGAGAAACGTACTGCTCAGCCGTTGAGTTTTAAGTGCTGATAACTAATGGTATCAAATTTGTTCCTATGGTTCTTGCGAATATGGCAACCTTCAACCCCCAAGTGTAGGACTAAGACATTAAGGCTTAAATGCACGAATTTTCATTAATAATAAAAATGTGTGTATATGAGTAATAGATGTAACAGAGTTAATGGGTAATATACAAAAAAAAACAAGATTATTCTTTAATAATATTAATAATAGCTCTTTTATTCCATAAAAAAATATATACACACAAAAATACGGTTTTTTTCGCGCTTTCACTTTATGAATCCCTTTCCCCGTGAGAGCCTCCTCCAATCCATCCCATTTATTTCGGTCTGTAGCTGTCCTCAACCAATCCTTTCCTGCAACTGAGATTATATGGTCATTCCACTTTTTTTGTGGTCTGCCTCTTTTTCGTTTATCATGTGATGGACCAGTCCATCCATTTATTGTATAAGCCCAACTTTTATTCTTGTGTCGTGCTATATGTCCTGCCCATTTCCATTTTAACTTTAAGGCATGTTGAAGCGCATCCGTTAGTCCAGTCTTCTCTCTAATATCTTTGCTTCAAATTTTTTGTATTTTTCTTAATTTTACGAGACAAGACAAGATATTAGGTCCTTACATATGAAATTGGCGTTTTGTATGGGAGGAACAAAAAGTCGAATATTTTTTAATATAATATATTTAATTAATCAAAGTATGAACCATTATTTTCTATGCACTTTTGCCATCTCATAGGTAGTTCATTGATCCCTTTACTAAAAAAACCAGCCTGACGGGAATCAATAAAATCTTTGAAGGCGATTTGGACTGCCCCATCGGAGTTGAATTTTTTCCCTTGCAAGAAGTTATCCAAATTTCGAAAAAAATGGTAATCTGTTGGAGCAAGGTCCGGAGAGTACGGAGGATGTCTTAGACTTTCCAATTGAAGCTCTTCTAATTTAGTAGCCGTCTGTTGCGCAGTGTGTGGTCTAGCGTTGTCGTGAAGCAGCAGTGGCGTGGAGCGATTGACCAGCCTAGGTTGTTTAGCCGCTAGCTTTTCCATCATGGTTTGCAATTGCTGACAATAGACATCAGCCGTAATAGTCTGGCCAGATTTGAGAAAACTGTAATGAACAATACCGGCACTAGTCCACCAAACGCTTACAAGTAACTTTTTTGGGGTTAATTTTCGCTTGGGGCAGGATTTGGCTGGCTGGCCAGGATCCAACCATTGCGCTGAGCGCTTCCGATTATCGTAAAGAACCCATTTTTCATCACAGGTAATGATTCAGTTTAAAATACCTTCATTATTGTGCCGGTTTAGCAATGTAACGCAGCAGTCGACGCGCGTTTGCCGGTTTGCTTCAGTCAATTCGTGAGGTACCCACCTTTCAAGCTTTTTAATCTTCCCAATTTGCTTCAAGTGAATTAAAACAGTTTTATCACTAACATCGCAGCCTGCAGCTAACTCGGACGTGGTTTGCGATGGATCCGCTTCCACAATAGCCTTCAACTCTTCATTATCAACTTGTATCTCAGGCCGTCCACGGGGCTTGTTCTGCAGGTCGAAATTTCCAGAACGAAAACGTTGGAACCAAAAACAAACTGTGTTTTCTTTTGCAACACGACCGCCATACACATCATTCACCCTTCGAGTTGTTTCCGCAGCACTAGTGCCACGGCGGAACTCGTACTCGTAAATAATGCGATATTTTAAGTTTTCCATTTTGTAAAATGAGTGACGCAAACAGAAAAAAACAGAAGAAAAAAACAAATGAATGACGATCATCGAAGCACAAATACATGAGTCTATAGCTGTACAAATTTGAATTTGGACTTCCTTACCAAAGAGGAGAAATTTGTGATTAAAGTGGCCAGTACGAAAAACGCCAATTTCATATGTAAGGACCTAATATTCTTTAGTTTTCAAAAAATATAAATACTCCTACAACATCAAAAATGGTTATTTATTCAGTTATACAAATCTGTTATGGATGATAGTGTCGTGTAGTCCGCGTGTCGCGTGGTTTAAATAGAGGAAATTCGGAGCACGGTCGCACATGCAATAATTAAACATACCTGTCAAACATTAGGATTGATTTTCACGCTTGGAGCGTGTCTGGACGGCTTTGTTTCACCCATCCGAAGACTGTGGAACTCTGAATGTATTGTCCTTGCGGCCTGGTCTGGTATTGAGGGTCTGGACAGTGGCAGGATGTCTGGATGGTGAAGTCATGCAGGGAATTGATGAATTTTCTGATGGGGCAGTTTAAAGTGTGGGTCGCTCAGGTAGTTGGTTTAAATATCAATCAGAGACTGATGAATGGTGGAAATACTGAAGAAAGGCTCAGTAAGGCTTGAACCAAGACTAGTAAATTTAATTAAAAATAAGCAACAAATATTAACCCTCAAGTGTAGGACTAGAAACATTAAAAACAACACTTACCTAAAATACAAATTGCGTGGGCTCGGATAGTGAGTTATACAAAATCTTATCTGTATACTCCCACTGTAAACCGTTATTAATATCCATTGCGACCATAAAAAGGGTTGAACAATAATGAGTTTTGTCTGGTGACCGCGAACAGAACGCCACCCAGGGGACCTCATTAAAAACTTTACCTAGGTAAGGGTGAAGTCAACTACATCACAACTCATTTGCGAGACTTTATGTCTTGTACCCAAATATATCTCTACATGGTTATTGGAATAATAATCCTTATACAAGATTACTGTGGAGAGAGAATTTCTCGTTTTATACTCATTAAAAATACTTTATCGGGTCTTATTTGCGATGAAACCGGGTCAAAACTTCGAGCTATAATTAAAAGTAGGTTTTTCGAGTACAAGACCCCTTAAAGTAATTATATAGTATAGAAATATAAAAATGTGGTTTTCTTCAACTTTGTTCGACATTCTCCCTTCCATAAAAGAACCACGGGCGTGGGTATATGGAGTCACGGCTAGACGGTAACTCATATCCCGGTTAGGACTAGGAAGTTCCCTAACTCTTATTTGCTTTTACTTTTTATTCAATACAATAAAAGCACTTTGTTCAAATAGCACCCAGTTGCTAAGAAAGCAATTCAGTACATATTCCAGCACTGCTTTGTTCTCTTTTATTTATATTTGATACATTTTTATTTTTAAAGAACTAAATAAGCTCAACTTTTTTTTTTTGACAGCCCTTGGGAAATCCCTAACGGACCTCACAGGCCGGTGTGTCGGACTTGCACCGATTAAAACCCCAGGGGTGTTCTTTGTTCCCGTCTGACCGGGGCCAGAGGTACAGTGTCATCCTCTTCTCCGACCCTCGGCAACGTCTGGCCTTTTGTAAGGCCGCATCTTTGCACAGCGAGGAGTGGTGTAAGGAGCCACCCCTCGCACACCTTAATATCTTGGAGCGGTGTGAGGAAACACGTCACACACCGCTCTCGCCTGGATAAGTTGGTCGGCCCTCTCCCTCAAGCGCACCGCCCAGGTGTCTTATCCGGTTTTAAGGAGGAAGGCCTCTGGCGAAGGCCCTCCTCCTTTGTCCTGTCCTGCGTGGGCGGCGGATCGGATTGTCCAAGCTAAGCATGTATTCTGGTAGTTCCATACGCAATAAAGATATATAATAAACTGCCCAAAAATATTATAGAAAATCCACACAGCATACTATCATTAAACAAATTGAAGCGGATGCTTATTGATAAATTACACTGTCGATGACTATCTAAATGATAAACTTTAAATTATATCGCGTGCGTGATTATAAAGAAAAAAAATTTGAAATATATATAAAAAGGTGTGTGCTGCCCTACTAATACTAATATTGAAGCCCTCTTGCCTATATAAATGCCATGCCCAACAGGGTCCATAGTTGAAACTAATAAAAAAAAACATATCTTGTATACACTGTGGAGTGCAATAAACGATTTGAATTGAATGTTAAAATGTAGAGAAATTTCTAATCCTATATTATATGGGATCCTTTAAGCGTAGCGTGAAGAGATATTTGTGCAGGCCGGCATGATCGCTGCGACTACCGATGGGTTTTTCTTACCTTTCGATCGTCGTTGGCGTTTTTTGGACTACACCATGCTTACCATCAGATATGGTGCAGTCAATGTGTCGAGTCAGTTTAAAAAAAAACCTTCTCAGCAAAAATTATGAGAATTATAAACAAAAGTCACTGTAAATGTATAACTCCGTAGACCAGCGCGAAGGGTTATTTTATGAAGGGGAGAGTGTCCAATGAGGTATTTCAATAATTATGTAGATACTAAAGTCGGCGAGTATAGAAGCTTTGCGTAGTTTTGTGTAGGAAGAGCCTAAACCTACAGGTAAACCCCAAAAAGCAATGATAATCAAGAAATAGGTGTTTGTTGGAAAGAAAAAGCTCCCATGACGATCGTTAATGTACCGGTACGGTATATTTAGTACCGTGGTTACTGCTTATCTCTTTGGTATAGTTTCGGTCGGCTGGTTTAGCTTAATCGGAATTAATCGTCTACTTTTTACAGATGCAGAGCGAGAGCGAAGTTGTGAATTTGATAGAAAAGGATACCAGCTTAACTTTTAAATGTGTATATGTATAATAGTTGTAGATTTTTTTTTGTATCTCAGGGGAAATAAGTAAGACCTGCGTAAGACCATCCGGGTCGCTGTGAGGGCTGTGTCAGAATCCTAGCGACTAAAACTCCCTGGGGTGTCTAATCGCTTCACCCGCGCCTGGGAACCCAATTTCGTTCAGTCGCCCGGAGAACGAAAACCCTCGTTGAGACTACCTCTCTGGTAGGGGTGGGAGTAAAACGCCCGGGCTCTCCCGAGGAGACTCCCTCCCGGTTAAAATTGTGGCTATATATAGATACTACTTCTATTTTCTGTTATTTATAACTAACATCTCATATAAAAATATTACTATATCTTCACTGATTTATTTAACTACAATAATTAAATGTACAAATTTTATACTAAGACACGCAGATATTTATTTTTTAATATCGTGTCGTGCACAAGAAATGCACCCTAGCAGGCCGGAGATTTGGCAACGCTGCACTCTGGTCTACTATTCCAATCCGCACCTGCAGGTTACGACGCAAGCGCCACGGCGGCCCGCTTCAGTCTTACCATTATACGTATCACTTGCTATCCGTACCTTTTCCATAGTTGTTTTTATTTGTATTTTATTATTATTCTGTAAACTATATTTCTCCTGGGACTTTTATTATTGTACTCCTACATTTTTACTTTATACTATGCTTGTTGTATGACATGTAGTAACCAGATAAGTTTTAGAGTGTATAATAATAAAATATTTTATCCTTTAATACTATATTAAACGAGTTTAATCCTTACTGTGTGGACTTTCTTCATTTTTATCTTCTCCTCATCTTTACACAAGTATCCTTCGATATAGACTTTAGGTAGGTAAACTTTCCACCTTACCTACCTTGCCTTAGTTTAAGAATGGTTAATTAATCATTGTATATATTTTAATAGTTCTTATGCGTGAAGAAACTTACTTTTAGTTATGCTTCAACGTGTTTTCTTCATGCGTTAAGAGCCGATAGAGTATTATTAAAGTATATAAAATGGGAAAGTTTAAAATGAGTAAAGAAATAGTTAAGTATCATTATCTATTTAAATATAATATTGTTTAAAAAATACACTGGTTACTTTAAGGGTTAAGATTAAGCCGCATTCTAATAAACGATATTAACATTTTTTTTATTTGTATAAATATAAGGTTCTCCATGAAATCTTCCGCGCGCGAGTTCGGTTCGTTTATTTTTTTTTTTGAGATGCTAAATATAAAAACCAATAACACCGCTTTTCTACTTTTTAAAACCCAATCCTTTAGATACACCATTCAACCTGAAGCTACATTTAGATAATTTATGACACAATGTAGACATAAAAGTAATATTTTATAACAGATAATATCGTGGAAACAATAAGAAACTTACCAAGAATTGCCGTCATGCCGGCGCAGCGAAATTCAAACCGGAAATGGAATGCAAATATTGAAACCGCCGGGTATACTGCAGGTTTTTATGCAATAGCACGACCGAACAAATATACACACGTAGGTGATGTATATTGATGGTAGGAAACGAATAAGTTGTAACTTCTAAAAATTAAATTTATCACAAAACTTTGGGTACTTAATACCGCATTGGTATAGGGTAAAACAACAGTTAAAACAATCAAAATAGCAATAAATACATATAAATGACATACAAGCAAACATGTTACACATTATATGCTTATGTAAACATGCATATACACATATTATATATTTATATTTCATATTAACTAAAACTTTATTAGACTTTTTTAAAATACTATTACATACTGTTTTCTACAATGTAATGTTACCTCGACTTCACGTAGACTTGGTATCCTAAATAAGGCCCAGGTCAGGCCTTGTAAGGAGTACTATTCGCATCTCTGGGACGGTTCTGCCCAGTACTTACTCGATGCCCTGGATAGGTTGCAGCGTAGGGCTGTCCGCATAGTGAACGATCCAGACCTTTCTGAACATCTTGAATCGCTCCAATTGCGTAGAGATGTTGACTCATTAAGCGTTTTCTACCGTCTGTATCATGGCGAGTGTTCTGAAGAGTTGTTTAACCTTGTTCCACCCTCTCCCTTCCTGAATAGATCCACGCGCGCGGGTTTGCGGTGTCACAGCTGTACGGTATCTCACATCTCGGCTAGGACTAAGAAGTTCTCTAACTCCTTCTTTTGCCGTGTCGTTGGGCTGTGGAATGGTCTTCCGGCGAGCGTGTTCCCACTGTCCTATGATATGGGATCCTTTAAGCGTAGCGTGAAGAGATATTTGTGCAGGCCGGCATGATCGCTGCGACTACCGATGGGTTTTTTTCTTGCCTATCGATGTCGTTGGCGTTTTTTGGAACGCACCATGCTTACCATTTACCTTACCATCAGGTTTGGGGTAGTCACTGTGTCGTGTCAGTGTAAAAAAAATGTTTTTGTTGCATACTTTGGACTTGTAGAGTGGGTTCTTCAAAAGGGCTTCAAAATAGCGTACATTTTGGTCAGCAGTGGAATAACAATGCTTCTTGTTGCACAGTCCACCGCTACTTACCATCAGATTTGCCCCCAATCTGCTTGTCGAGAAAAGATAAAAAAAATAAAAATATATATTTTTTTTTATCAAAAGTGACACTTAATACGTTTTCATTTTCTTCGATATAGACACGTTGGCTCGCTATCCTATCATTCAACGTTCGCTTTAAAGTGAAGAGAATTTGTTGGCGCTAACCATTTCCACGATCCATTAGCATGTCTTTAAAATATTTGTTTTGCTGAGCAGTTTGATGAGTTTTCGGGTGCTGACGTAGTACAGTAATTATAATAATTGTCTGTACAGAAACATTGCATCAGTATTCTTATAGCCTAATCTCTCCGTAGCTGTCGCCAACTCCGTACGAGGAAAATTATTCTACTTCCTGGAAAACTGATAACCGTTTGAGTAGTCGTATTTATGAGTGGAAACTATGACAGGGCGATACATAAGGAGGAAGGCCAAAAGATCAATTTTGTTTGGTTGGTAATTCAGTCGGTATACAACATGTGTGGACCTTTTAGTAAAATTAAAAGACCATATAATCAAAAATACTTTTATTTTACATATTGCAAGCTGAAATAGGCAAAATGTAATCAGATTGATGATTAACGATTACAAAATGTAATCGTAATTTTAATTTTGTTTGCGAAAACGCACCGGTTAACAGCAGTTGACTGAACTATTCTTCGTCGGCGCCGCCGGCGACGTCGGTGTCGTGGAATGAAGTAAGTGCGTGTGTGTACCTCACTGTTTGATCGGGCGGTATTTAATCATGTATTTTATCTCTGCTTATATACATAGGCGGAATTGCGCGCTGAATTACAATTTTCCTACCTTTCGAAATTATTCCGGAAATCAGTTTTAATAGTATATAGTACTTCATTAATTATGCGTTATTTTCTTTTTATTCTGGCTCGAGATAGTAACTACAGTGCACTTGATGGTAAGTATAGTGTAGTCCGAAAACACAAGCGACCATCAAAGGATGAAAATCCATGTATAGTCTCCATCGACATGTTGACCCACATATACCACGACTGAAGGTCTCTAGGTATATGAGTACTGGATATACACAAGCTGATCCCGACACGCGACAGGCCAAAGCGAGTCACTATGCCGATCTTCACACTTGTGTACTGTGTTCATGATTCAGTTCAAGCAATTGCCCTACCACCAATAAAATATAGAGGGTAATAAATTTTTTTGTATGCAATAAAATGTTTTACATTTCATTATGTTCATAGGATAATTTGCGACTGGAATCTGAATTAAAACACTCCTTAGAAAACATATAATTAAAGCTATTTACATTCAGGAAAGTCATTTACATTCAGCTGAAACGTCAGTAACAATAGTTTTAAAACAGAATAATAGAAAAACATAAGTTTTTAATTTATTTAGCAACTGCAACCTTAGGGAGCTGTGCTGAATAGCGGCACACAGAGTGAGATCGCCTGTTTCATTTACTTACACGCAGAACTTCATTATTTACTTTCCTTTGTAATACAATGAATCTAATTAAAAACTGCCAAGTCCTTAAACATAATTACAGCAATGGTTAAACATCATTTCAAGTAGTATTAAAACTCAATCCGCTTTGTTTGCAATTTGCAAACATTTTATACATAGCTGAAATTTACGAGATTCAGAATAAATTCTTATATATTATGGTTGTTATTCTATAATAACATATATTATGGTATATTATTAAGTCAGTTACGTTTATGACCTGTCGCTGCCCACACTTATTCGGGCAATGCTCGACAGCGACAGGTCATGGCAGGCGGTCCTCCTTTTTACAGAGGAGGTCCTTAAAGGGAAAGAGGAGGCGGAACGTGAGCGGGAGAGGCAGGCTTCATCTTCCATGTACTTTCCGCCCCTCCGTCGCCCTCGCCGTACTGGACGCAGGAGGGAAGCCTACTCAAGGCACTTCCCTCCTTAACGGATTGACGCCTGGGCGGCGCAATTGAGGGAGTGCGTCGCCCAACATTTCCAAGGCGAGAGACGTGCGCGATGTGTTCCCGTGCTCCGCTCAAAGAAAATGAAGGAGAGCGGAATGGTGTCTAGGGGCCTTCCATCAATGGGCCAGACGTCGCCGGGTGCTGAGGAAGCTGGCACAGCCTTGCCCTTGGCCCCGGCAAACGGGAGAAGGAACACCCCGGGGGTTTTAGACGGTGCGACTCCGACATAGCGGGGGGTGACCCTCATCGTCCCCTGACGGCCCATAACGGGTTTCCTCCGGATTAAAAAAAAAAGAAAAAAATGTCAGTTTCGTTTGTAATTCTAACATCTTCTCTGGCCACTCGGCGGCCAAGGCACCGTTGCCGGAGGGACGCGTTCGCCCAGAGCGAGCGCGACATTCCCCGGTGACAAAAGCCGGGCAGTAGACTTGAGGGAGTTTGCTACCCGGATGAGAGGGAAGCGGTGCACGGTGTCCGGCGCGTCGCCTGAGAGAGAGGTTTTTGGAGGGGTGGGCTTTATTCCTTCCCCTGCCAGAGAGGTAGCCTCAACAAGGCTTCTTGTTCTCTGGGCGTCTAGATGAATTTGGCTTCCCAGGCCCAGGTGGAGCAATCAGAGGGACACCCCGGGGGTTTTTAGTCAGTAGGAGTCTGACGCACCAGGGTCAATGCCTTCACAGCGTCCCTGATGGTCCTATGCAGGATTTTCCTCCGGGATAAAAAAAAAAACGTTTGTAATTCTATACCTTGATAGTTGTCAAAATTATTGTTTAACAATTATTTCTTGTTTTTTATATATAAATAACACATTATAAACTTTTGCATTTAATTTATTGTAATTACTTTACCGGGTCTTATGCACTATACGACACGACACATGGATTACGTCGAGCCACGATTACAAGTACCTAAGTTAATTCGCGATAAAGTGTTTAGAAATTGCTTTATAATTAGAGAAATGGTTAAACATCATTTAAAACTCAACCGGGTTTATTCATAAATGTTTTCATATATAATAATATCCAGTAGATATTAAAAGCAATCGATTTATAGCTCTTCTAGTAATTTGGTTTTGTCTAAGCATTCCGTATGAATGAATAAATTATCGAAATAGATTCCTTTAAGTGAAACTAAATGTAGAAACTGAAGAATAAATTAAGTTTAAATGTGAGATGTGTCTTATTAACGTATGTGGTATGTGTGTCATACACTTATATGTGTGTTCTTGTTTATGTAGTATGTATGTACATGTCATAATGTTCACTTTGTCGAGCCAGTGTGAAAAAAACGTCTCATAGCATGTCACGACGGAGTCATTGACCGGGCACGCAAAACAGTTGATAAAATTGACCACTACGCAAAATTATGTTTATATTTAATTTAATTCTTTTATCTTCTATAATATAAAAATGAATCGCAAAATGTCTTGATAAGCGCGAAACTCGAGAACGGCTGAACCGATTTGGCTGATTTTTTTTGTTGTGTTTGATCAAGTCTGAGGAAGGTTATTACGGAGAGAAAAAAATTATAAATTCCCTGCAACTGTCTAAAAATAACACTTTTCTGTATTCTCATACAAAAAATTCATTATAAGTCATTTTGAACTTTAATACCACACTATAAAGTTCAAGTGTTAGTGGACGGGTTCCCGGAAGGCAAAACAAATGAGTGACGTATAAATATTAATGTCAATATTTGTCAATTTTTATACATATAGATTTAAGGCCAGGTTCCTTCAAACAATTTTCAAAAAACAGTCGACTGTCCTATAGGTTTTGGCAGAATAAAATCTGATGGGGAAGCTATTAACATTAAAAAAAACAATGTGACTTTGTTTTAGAGAAATAGGGCAGAACAAGGTCTGCCGGGACAGCTAGTGTATAATAGATAGAAAATGACGCATTAACAATTTTATTATGTATTCGATAATAATGGAAAAATGAATAACTTTATTCAGAGTTATAAGACTGTCTGTGATAAAAATCCCTGTGTATACAAAGGAAAGCTCACGTCGCTGTCCCGTGCACATGTCTAGCTGATTTATACAAAGACATTCGTACCGTACGAAAGAATGTCTTCGACGAACGCTTTTATTGAAATTGGCCACATTACCATAATAATATTAGAGGGATTGGCAGCTATCGACGAAGTGTAAAATCTCGGTATACCGCGTATCGGAATACCGTAATCTACATACATTTCCCTGCCCGCTCCCATCGTGGGGATTCAATTACCCCAGTCTTTTATTTTTTGAGCTTCTTTATACTTATTAGAGTAGGTGGTGAATGGTTATGATGCTGTACGTATCTATAGGGTTGAAACACTTCGTCTAAATGGTTTCGGGGCGGAACATAATTCGACTCGTGTTCCGATTGCTTTCTAAGAACTTACGTCGAATTAGATACATATTGATGTATTATAATTTGAAATAAACTTGTATTCGATAAAAGTTAGATAAAAGAGTTTTAATTCTCTATAACTGTAGACATTAGATGGGCTAAATGTAATCATATTAATTTAAAAATGTAATCGTTCATCATTAATCTGATTTCATTTTGCCCATCTATGCAATCAGTCATAAGCTTAAATTTAGTTTGAATTATAATATAAAAAATAATATCAGATTCGTTTCTACACTGATCATGCGAACAGCTAAGAAGTGGAATATACTTCCAGAAACTATGTCTCCACGTTCTTATCACTTGGGAGCATTTAAGAAAAGAGTGAATAGGTATTTGTTGGCCGGACCCGGTACATCGTCGAACTCATCCTCACTTTTCACCAAGTGTGATTGAGTTCACACTACCGCCTGTAAATAATTTTAGTGACTGACTGACTAGTGAAATTAACTTTTTCACACATTCCCTCTGATTTCGAGGTTTTTATATTTTACGGAAATCTTATTTGAAAACTTAATTCCATTCATACTTGTATCTATATTCTGTTTATTGGAGCTCAAAACATGCCAGTGTACATTCAAAACAAACCTCGTATAATGAAACTTTCATGTATATACAATTTTTTTATCACCGTTACAGAAAATCACAAAAGATCCGAGGACAATGTCCTAGACACATATACCGCATTAATCAGAGGGATGGTGACATTATCTCCTATTTTTCTTAGAGCATTTAAGTTGTGAGACGTGTAAAGTGTCCTCATTTGTTCAGTGGAAAGTTGTGTTTATTCCTTTTCTCCTTCCGCAGTCCTTTTGAGCCTATGAGTAATGGAAAGTTATAGATCGCTTGACACAATCCGCGCTGTGATATTTTCAAAAACTTTGAATGATACCGCAAATAAACGGTTTATTGTTTTTTTTTTCACTTTTTTTAAATACTGGCTTTACAAAATGACTACATTGCACCTGATTTTTTTTTACACTGGTTCGACATAATGACTACAGAGTACCTGATGGTAAGTACAGTGTAGTTCAAAAACGAAAGCGACTATCAAAGGATGAAAATCCATTGATAGTCTACATCGCCATGTCGGCCCACATATACCACGACTGATGACAACGACAAGTCAAAACTGGTCACTATGACGGGCTTTACACCCATGTACTGTGATCGCGATCCAGACGGGCACCGACACCCTCCCACCTCGCTACCTACTATGTATTTTAAACACTAATAAATTCACGATTACTATTAAAATTATAACTCATTAATGTTTATAAGGGTTTTAATAATGATTACAGATCAAGATTACAATAAAATTACTATTACGTTTTGTAATGGTTAATCACTAATCTGTTTACATTTATTACATCTATGATTGACAGCTACGAGAGTGTAATGTAATATCGATATTTTTTCACCAGTTACTATTGTTAAATCAACATAAGTCATGAGTGTTGATAGCGATTGACAGAGTTTGTGCATAAACGCGTGTTGCGGTCCTATTTCTTTGTAATATATCTTTTTTTTAATATTAGAAATAAAAAACTTACACATAGACATAGAAATATTATATACTAGCTGATCCGGCAAACGTTGTTTTGCTATATAAGGTTTTGTAATATTATGTAAGATGTTCATTGAAATTAAGTGAAGTCAAAGACAATTTTGTTCACAATTAAATACTCTTAATCAACAACACATTTATTTGGATAAAGATTAATATTACGTTGATGCAACTCTTAAGTCTTAACAAATAATGCATTAATTTCGATCAAATTTGTTTACCATAAAAACGGTTTTAGTGACTTAGTCTTAAAAGATAGACATATACTGTCGTGGACATTTTTTTAGATCATTTCAAGATGAATAATTCTTTCTTACATATATTTTTGGTATCTTGAACCGTTTTTGCAGCGCACGCAATGGAAGCCCTCAAGGATGAATAATTTTCCCCGTTTTTTTCACATTTTCCATTATTTCTTCGCTCCTAATAATTGCATCGTAATGTTATATATCCTAAAGCCTTCCTCGATAAATGGTCTATTCAACTCAAAATGAATTTTTCAATTCGAACCAATAGTTCCTGAGATTAGCGCGTTCAAACAAACAAACAAACAAACAAACAAACAAACAAACAAACAAACAAACAAACAAACAAACAAACTCTTCAGCTTTATAATATTAGTATAGATTAACTTTA
Source organism: Automeris io (assembly GCA_036320925.1). Lineage (NCBI taxonomy): Eukaryota > Metazoa > Arthropoda > Insecta > Lepidoptera > Saturniidae > Automeris > Automeris io. The sequence continues at coordinate 3,817,160 of JAUDJH010000009.1, read as the reverse complement.
CTTTCACATTTTGTTTGGTATTTTTGTTTTACATTTTGGGTTTTTGAACGCAGGCTGTATTAAGGAATTGTTACGAGCGCGGGGTATTAAAATGCCGGTTGTGACGGACAATCAATTTATTAATAGAGGAGAGTACACAAAATCAAAACGCAGCCACAAAAAGGTCTTGAAACGCAGCTGTCGAACGATCGCGATGTTAAATCGTCGAAGAGTCCAGAAGTACGTCGAAGAATGCTCTCGAAGATCAGTCGTCAAAAATCCACTCGCAGAAAGTTCTCGAAGTCCAGTATCAAAAATCCAGTCGAAATAATCGCACGTAGAATCACTATACAGCCGCAGTATGATCGCAAAAGTCCTTGAAGATCGCTTGTAATATCGCACTGTGTCGCTGTCCAAATTAGAACTGTCCTGTGTTTTTTTTTTTTTTTAAAGCGGACTAACTACTGATTGCCGGGAAAGGCATTTTCAGCTCAACCGGGCTTAGGGGGCGAGCACAGAAGGTGCTCAGCCAGCGAAATTTTGGGTTGGGTGGGAATGCAAGGGCACCCCTGTGGGTACGAACCTCGACTTGGACCGCCAGCCAAATAAAGTACTAACCCTACGGGTGATCTACCAGCGATTCGGAAGTGACTACCTTGAGAAGAAACGCCGAAAGAAACTCAAGGCTGCGTCGGAGTGGAGTGTCCTGTGATCGCATCGAGCGCGTATTTATATCAGAACAGCCGCTTTCCAGAATTTTTGAGTAATAACTAGAATCTTATAGAGGTTTTTGAACCTTATGTTTTTACTCGTAAATTCCAGAATGGGTTCATCGACCTTTCGCGAATCGGAATTCCACGAATAGCGGCCGTCTCACCGATATACGCGTCACGAACTCGGGCGGCAAAAGATGAAACGATGCGACCCCTCCGATGTTTTCGATGGTAAACAATTTTCTCCGATCCGGTTGCAAGTTATTTCATTCGAAGCAGTACCTTAAGACTATCTATGCGTTTTAAGATTACAGTCGTGCGATGCCTGGAAGCCTAGAAATCTAGGGCTAAAGTTTGGCCCTAGTTCCGTCGTAACAGTATAATTTGAGGAACACTTTATCGTTAAATGTTAAATTTCATTTCTTTATAAATAAGTAAATAATAAATTATTTATTAGAACAAATAATTACAAAGCGGAACTTTATAGTCAGCTGACACACAGACTAGGAATACTTGTATCTTGGGTGTCAGCATAATTCATGTCAAACAATATGTTCTCCCCGGGCGTCTAGATGAATTTGGTTTCCCAGGTACAGGTGGAGCAATTAAAGGGACACCACGTAGGTTTTTAGTCATTAAGAATCCGACACGCGGGATCGCTGCCCTTTTTTTTTGTTAACCCGGGGGAAATACCCATGGATCGTCAGGGGGTGGTGAAGGCCGCTCCCCGGTATGCCGGACTCCTACCGACTAAAACGCCCTGGGTGCTTCCTTCACTCGGAGTTTGCGCCTGGCTAAGATACTGCTGTGCCGCACTCTTCGGCCAGGCGCGCGCTTCGCCCTGTGGGCGTCTTCTAAACATATAGGAGTGGTGGACGGAGTTTACCCACGACTCTTCCGTCTAGTGGTGTGTAGAAGCACACACATGCCACTGGAGCATTAAGTGTGGGCTGCCGCCCCCTCAGGCTGGCTGTCCACTGCTCCTGGGATCGCTTCCCTCGCAGCGGCTCCCTCATGCTCATGCATCCTCATACTTATGCAGGATTTCCTTCTGGGTTACAAAAAAATAAAATGTCACACAATATGTTACATATACACAATATATTACGTGAAGTTATTCCACAAAAAAAAAACGGTTCGCATTTATTTTAATCTGTATCTATAAGTTTTTAATATGTTATTTTGTTGGTTGTGCTTTATGATAATAAAATAAATAAAAGAGTCACAGTAGCCTAATTCTGACGCTTGTGTATGTGGTAGCGAGACATAGATAAATGTCAGCGAGTTGGCCGGCCTGCGTCTAGGATTTCCTAGTTCCAAGTTCGTTCTACTCCAGGAATTTTTCAATTTGCCCCTCGAGAGCGTACCGGTTACAAATGGACCGTTTGTTGTTTATGCCAGCGGTCAATGTGTTCTCGCTACAACATCTTTCAACATGTTGATTGTTTATACAACTTTTCGGCTTTTTTAGTGTGTTAGTAGCCAACGCCGGTCTGTTAAAGCATTGTTGTTTTAATCTTGTTTTTATATAACGTACTATGATGGTCTAAAAGCGAGCTTATTAACCTGAATGATTAAAAAGAGATTTTGATGACTTTGTTCTTGAAGCTATCGTCGCCGATTGGTTAAGGTCTGGTATCCACGCGCGGTAACGTTTTTGGTTTTAGGTTCGAATTCAGGCTCGTACCTCTGGATTTTTCTCGATTTAGTAGGGATTTAGGGAACGCTACACATATTATATATATTATTATTATTATTTACCATATATTTTGTATTGTGTTGAAAAATACATCGGCATCCTTTTGTTTTCGTAACCCGGGGAAAAATCTGCATAAAAACATCAGGGCTGCTGTGAGCGCAGCTACCCTGGTGTATCAGACTACTACTGACGAAAAACCCTCGGAGTGTCCTTCCAATAGTTCCGCCCGGGCCTGGGAATCCGAATTCACCTAGGAGCGCCAGGAGCGAACAGCTTTGTTAAGATTTCCTCCTTCTTCTTTCAAAGTGAGTGTAAAGGACCCAACCTTGTAGGACCTCTGTCAAGGGCGGTATGCTGAAGACTATGCGCCGCCTCCTTCTCATCTGGGCAGCAGACTCCTTCAACTCTACTGTCCTACATATATGGAGATCCTAAGATCACCACTTTTAGGTACATTTTTACAGGTTGCTTGTGGTGAGGTAAGCATCAATATCAAATCATGTGTTGGTTGATAATGTTACAAATTTATTTGTTTTATTATAATACACACATCAACAAAGTCTAAAACTCAGCCCGTAAACCAAAACTGTTTCGTATAAAACTACTCGAATTAATAATGTACTGGCCACTTATAAATTTGAAAAGTAGAAAAGTACGTGATAAATATAATGTTCTAAAATTAAATTTTATTAAATTTTTGTTCACTTCTTTGTGTAAATTGGCGGTAAAACTTTACAGAGAGTATTGTGACTAAACACGGTCAATATTTGAAATCTATACTCATTTTAGTTCTTGTACAAAATTTACTGAAAGACTTTTTGTTATACATTTTAATAACTTGGTTATCAGTTAACAATTAAAATAGTTTGTAAAAAAATCGAACAAAAATATCAATTTTTTGGTTATTTTGGAGCCAGAAGAGTTCAAAAAGTGGCACTGCGGGTTGAAATAAAAAAATCTTCATCTACAGATCATTTACGCAATTCTTGAGTGTATATGTATGTGAAGTCTAATGTCTATATGTATTTAAGTACGTATATCTTTGTCTTGTACCCATAATGCTGGGCTGGAGCCCAAGCTTAGTTTGAGATTAGGCGATTGTATGTAATTATCTACAAATCTTATTTACTCTATAAAACAATAACTCAACTAAACAAGTAAATCCTCAGTAATAACCAAGTAATATTTTCAATCAACATAATTACCTTTCTTAAATACTGTACGCCTTCAGTTCTCCGTAATGCTAAGCTTGCAAGAAAATAATAACAAATGAAAAACAAAGGATGTAACAGAGCGAAGTCAGATATCTTTTGTTCCTAGACCCAAGACAGCTTTGCAGTCAGATAATCGTGACTTCAGTGACTCCCCGGTGCAATAAAGCATAGAGTCGATGCAAAGATAAGTTTGCCTGCGGCCCTGTCCGGTTCTGTGACAAAGGAACAAAGGCTGACCCGGATATTCGAAGGAAGGTAGTCGAGACTTACTTTTTGGGGACTGAATTTATTTTTGGATATCTCAAGAATGTTGATGAATTTGCTCGGTAATATGGTTGCACATTTCTATTAAAATCAATATTGCTTTTTTTATATATCTTTGGAAATTAGTCGAAATAGATTACATGTGGTATGAAAGTAGGTGAAATGGTCTTTCGGTGAGCGTATTCCCATCGTTCTATGATATGGGTCCTTTAAACGAAGTGTGAAGAGCTGCTGATAATTGTGTCGTTTTTGAACTCTACCGTCCGGTTTGGTGTGGTCGCTGTGTCGAGTCATGACAAAAAAAAGTAGAAAAGCCGCTGACAGTATGATATACCGTGAAAATTATACGTGGACGGTTTACCTAAAAGGCCAATGTAAAATTGAAGTACTTGAAATGTGGTGTTGACGACTTCTACTCCTACTCTTTATTCCTACCCCTCCCAGAGAGGTAGTCTCAACAAGACTTTTTGTATCCTGGGAGTCTGGATGAATTTGGTTTCCCAGGCTCGGGTTGAGCAATCAGAGGGACACCCTGGGGGTTTTTAGTCAGTATGAGTCTATAGTAGAGGGTAGAGAATGACGTCTTTTCTCTGTCGCCAACATTATAACATCACGTTGCTCAAAAGCGGCGGTAACCACTTATTATCATGTGAGACGAAAGTTTGCTTGTCGACAGTAGCTTAAAAAAAGGACACATTTTAACTACCGAGTTCCTTATTTTAAACTTTGTTTTTTACCCAAGACATTTTATCTTTAAATCCTTTTAAGGTCTATTGTGACGAAAAAACAGTAAGCCGCAGTAGTTATCAAGGTAACAAAACCCAAAGATCTAAAGAAACTTAAATATTTCAACGTGAAAGCAACAAAAACCCTGGAGAGAACAACCCCTGTAAGTAAAACACCAAAGTTTTGAGCTTTAAGAATCTTACGCTGTCATTATTTTCCCAAGTCGATTAAACTATATACTTGTACTTTCAGAGAGAGGTATCGTATTTCCGTTTTCAGGTTGAGTTTATTAAAGGGAAGTGCTGAACAGTTAATTCAATTTTAATTCATAAGGATATCTGAGAGCCTAGACAATATAACATTCGACCAACGAAAATGAAAGTAGAAAATTGCAAAATTTATTGGCTTGGCATTATTTGCGTGCATGCTGTAGTAGCATTAAAAGCATTACCTTGTTATGTTTGCTTATTTAATAAATATGATGGCGTTATATTCAATTATTGTGAGCAACACCCGCCAACGAGCAATCCCCGCAATTCAAATTCTTTTATATAAAGGTCGCACGCACTGCTCTAAATCATTATTTGGTTGGCAATAGTTGCCCAGTACACGTGATGCAAAGTAATCGTTTACAGTGTTCATTTTATATGATCCTTTTGTTAAATTGCAATAGTTAATGGGCTAACGAGTTTCATAGTTAATCAAATTGTTAAGGGAAAGTGAAGGGGAACAAGTAGATTGTGAAGACTTCTATTACTTTAATTAATGATGTCAGTCCCTCCTCGTGTGTACAAATATTATATATTCGGGTGAAAGGCTATTTGGTTTTAGCGACATTTTTTGGTGATATAGTAATATATACAGTAGGCAAAAAAGTCATCGGCCACTTGGATTATTTGCCTATTCTTGAAGTTTTTCTTACTAAGAGATATGAAATTCCACTCCAATTCATTATATTCACTTAAATTACAGTATATTTTCATAAAATAATACATTTCTGACTACATATATACACTGCTGGCTGAAATATTGATAATGGATCTACTCTTAAATTTAAAGTAAATTTCTTTCATTTTCCACTCCTCGGCCACACTTCAATCTTCATTTAATAACAATAATCTCCGAGGAAATTATCTGTGATCACTCTCTCATAACTCTGTGTTTAAGGTACATTCAGCGATTTATTTGTTTTCATCTCTCTGAGGAATATCGTGTTTATTTTTGGTTATATTTAGTAAATTAGGAAATTTATAAAGCTTTGAAACTGGGGTTTATTCGGCCTCAAAGAATAAGAGTTACAAATTATTTGATTTTATGTCAGAGATGTAATTTTAGCCTAGTACCTATTAAATGGTTGTATTACTTTCTTGTAAATCATCTAGTTCTAGACAATTCATTTGAGTCAATCTATAATGAAAGACTGAATACAAGAAATAAGTTTATTTCGTATCTTAAAGTAAAAATGAAATTACACAAAAACGAAGCAAAAATATAGGTAAAAAATATATAAACAAAAATAATTTATCGTTACGTTAAATCCCTTTTGGGGTGAGTAGAGATAATTTAGTGAATAAAAATAAAATAATAAAGTTATTTAATAAAGAAATTTTAAGATGATTTTGTGTGTATTTGATTTTTTTTAAGATGTATCAGTTTTGGGTTTATATGTCGTGCCCAATGTGACCAGTAGCGCAACTGCTCGCCTTGCTCAGAGCACTAACACACGAGTTTTTTTTAATCGAATAATTCAATTAAAATAGATACGTTATTTAGGCAAAAGGATCATATAATAAATTTGACTTTTACAAGTTATAATTCATTTTTTTTAATATTATTGTTTTTAGCTGTAGTAGGTTAGTGGATAAGAGACTGGTATCCTTTCGCGGCAACGCATGTCGACATAGATTGTGATACCGGATATAGGCACCACATAATCACTGGTGATAAAAAAACATCGTGAGGAAGCATGGCATGTAATAGAAATATCATGTGTAAGTATCATGAGAACGGCGGTCAGCTGGGCTACTGATTACATTGGGCACGATATATAAGCGCGATGTGAATAATGTAACTAGAAAGAAAGAAAGAAAAAGTTTATTCAGCAAAAGGAAACAACACACAACAAACATATTTATATAAAAACAACAATGAAAGAATACATAACATCACATCATGTATCCTGTGTGCTGCTACCCATCTCAAAGAGCACTCGGCTCAGCGTGTGCTGGGCGACGCTGCACGCGCCATCCAGCTCTGATTTTCAGCCGACGCTCAGGGGAAACGATTGCGCGGACGTCGCGGTGCTATTTCAATATTAGAACCTAACCAGAAATACAAAAACATACCTTAAAATGTACAATAAACAAGTATGACAATAAATACATAGAATACTTTTAAGTAGTATACAAAAATGTAGAATACTAAATAAAATATAATACAGATAGGGTAGATTGATAAAAATATACATATACATATATACATACATACAGGCTGTTCCATAAAATATCAAGTAATAAAATATCAAGTCAAATTACAGAAATATCTAAAGTTGTTTTTTCCTATTTAATTTGAGATTCAAGCAAATATTTTTTTAATTTATTTTTAAAAGCATAAATACTGAACGAACATCTTATAGGTGGAGGTATATTGTTCCAGCATTTACTTGCATTGTATTTGAAACTACCTCTAAAAGCAGCAGTGCAATGACGAGGTATATCAATTTGTAGTGGACCGGTTCTAGGAGCACTCCCTCTTTTACTGCCCACCCAACTGAGTTTATCATAGAGATATAATGGGGTTTGAAACTTGATAATTCCATATAAAAGACACGCAAAAATGCACGAAATGTATCTCTGTTCAACCCGAAAGGGATATAGCGTGACGATGTATTATTTATTATTATTACAAAGCGAAAGAGTTTAAAATGTGTTTGAAACATGCAGTTTACGTATCATTTAAAGCCAAACAACGCATAGAATACTTAAAAACACTACTTCTCCATCGTATGTGCTTTAAGTTGAATGTATTACTGAAACGGACTGAAACATGCGTTGTTATTACGGTCCCGAACGAAAATGTCACGTCCCGAACGTTTAAAGCCTTCGTTGCTCTTAAGCGTATGCTATAATTTTCTCATAATGTTTTAATACAGAATCCCAACAACTCCAAATATGTGCGAATATCTTTGTGTAAGTTAACATTCCGTAAACTTGTACCAGCTATTAAAAATTTCAGAATAAGGGTGGTTTCACATTAGCGGTATCTATGCACATATTTTGGTCATCGTAGCATATATACTTACTTGAGCCTTATGCTTCGAATTTCGATAAATTAAACGCACGTGCATGCGCTTTTTCTGCTATATTCGTTGTTTCGTTTAAATGTTTAGATAATACATTGTCCTACATTCGATCAGTGATACCGCTTTTTTAATAAGATGTTCAATATTTAATGATATTATGAAACAAATGGAAAATATGATTTCATTGCAACATGCTGTTACCAATTTTATGGATAAAGGATAACATACAAGCGTTTGAAGATATCTTTTGTGGCTTGTGTATAGATGTCTGTGAGCTTCTAAGTGCTCTATATTCTATATGCTCTTACTCAATGCGGGTGATAAAAAGCGGTAGTATACCCGCATACAAAAACGAGCATATAGGTACGCATAAAAAACGTTAGTCTGTAACCGCCTTACCTTGTAGCAAATTAAAACTGTATAATTATTTTTAATTCTAAATAAGTTTGCGCTTGACCTCAATTTCACCTGGTAAAAAGCGATGATAAGGCTGATAACGAAGCGCAGCCATTTACAGATACCGATTAACTCGTTACTTGAATATTATTATGTTGTATCATGCTGAAAAATAGTTGTAGAAAGCGAATACAATTCCTTGGAGGTTCGAAATTAAATATAGAAGGACAATATAATAAGGTTATTAGGGAGTACCAGATGGGTGTAAACCCACCCGCTCAGGTAAACCGTATAGGAAAACCGTAGCGTTTATGTTGGTATCACTAGACCTGTATAGACGAATAATTTGTAATAAATTTTGTAAATCTATTTTGTCTTCGGAGGAATACCCATGCGGTAAAACTTTTAAGCGTGTCAAATTTTATATGTCTTAGGCTGAGAATTATATACGCTATTTCGACTTTGTGTAGCAAAGTTCTCAAAAAATAAATTCATTTTGACAAAAAACTGAATATATAATAGGAACTTGAGTATAGCCATAGTATTCGCAGAGCCAAATCCATGTTGACAAAATCGGTGACTTACCAAATCGTTTGGCATTCATTGACTAATATTAATTATAATGTTTTAGTAAAGTCTAAGCAAAGCAGTTGCATCTATAAATCTCAGCCTAAGGTTTCAAGGTAACATCAAAGTATGACTGATTGATCTGATTGCGATTGTTAAATTACTTTTAATAAGTATTCGATTATAGATCGATGTAACATCGAACCAGAAGTCAATTAATCGGCCATTGCTACAACCTTCGTGCAAAATCGAGGCCGACGTTTTTAAAATCCTAAATAATTCTATGCAATGTTAACTAAAAATGAATAGTATAACGATTTTTAAAGCTTTTAAATATAAGGTTTATACGGATGTACATAAACAATGTCTAGAGATAATTAATATGACTTCACAACTTGTTAAAAGAAGGATAAAGGCGAAGGTGTGGCCGAAACTTCGGTCGGAAGCCGTATATAGTACAAAAAATGATTGAATATTTTGGTTTCTAGATTTCTAGGTAGGTGGTTTCAGGCTCTTACGTCGCGTAAACTACTCAGATTTGAACACTGGCGTAGAGTGGCTTGCCATTCGGTTTTCTATAGACTATACTCTGGAGAGTGTGCGGCCGAGTTTTATGATTTAGGTTCGCCCTTCCCTTTCTACCATAAATTGACAAGACGCCGTGCGGGTTTGCACCCTTATGTGGTTGACATTCCAGCTGCTCACACGAAGCGATTCACCTCCTCTTTTTTCCTGAGAAACTCCAAGGAGTGGAATTCACTTCCTGCGTTTGTGTTTCCAACATCATATGACATGGAAATCTTCAAACGTCGAGTGAATCGGTATTTGTAAGGCGAGCGCGCTCCATCGTCGGCCTCATTATCACTTTCCAGCAGGTGTGATTGAGGTCAAGCGCAAGCCTGTCAGTATTAAAAAAAACCTTTTTCCACGCTTAGATCATAAAAGGAGACAGATCAAAACAAACCTACATGACAGGCTCTATATCTATGTAATGTGGCTGCAATAAAAATGGTTGCAGACATTTTACTCAGCTTTGTAAGCTAGCCTTTGTAACGGAATGGAGTGTATATGGTACTTCGATAGCTCCGCAAGTGGCACGGGCTGCCTAAAAAGTCTCACTTACCGCGATCACCAGTTCGCCAACTCCTCAGGGGCCCCTGCTTCTCCTCCAGGATACTGGTGTCTTTGAGGATCTTCCAAGCACACTTGTACACTTTGGGATCGGATTATTGTTGAATTTAGGAATATTTGTATGTTTTATGTCGTTACTCGGCGGATCGGTCAAGCGAGAGCAAGACTCAATTGACAACCCGTACGGTGTTGCCAGAGCTGTCAAAAGTTACCCGCACACAAATACGAATACGGAACAGAGTGTAATTTAAATATTATTTTTTGGTTGATATTTCTTTCGAGTTCTGTTTTCGAGTTCTGCTCTTCTTAGACGTGTTGGAAAAGGACCAAATTTTCTAACAGTTATAATTCAAGTCAAGGAAAACATCCGAATCTAGAATCCGAATTAAGCAAACTAAGATTCGATCAGCTATTACGCTACAATTTCAATTTTTCATCCCTGACGGTTAGTTAAAATGACTGAACTACATTTACAGTGGTTAAGGAAAATATCATGAGGAAACATACGTTTCATATATCCGCTCAGTTGCTCTAACTGCTTAAGAAAAAATTGCGCAAAAATCCCCTGTGAATTCATATCGAATACGCGAGATGATACCACCCACCGCAATAAAATTGAGATTTACTGGCGCTGCGCACTAAGTTATTTTAAAAAATTGATCGTTTTACTTTTGAACTCTGACGAAAGGAGTTTTATAAGCTTAGTGCGTATATCTATAGCTCTGTGTATTTGTATGTCTGTCTGTGACACCGTTATTTCAAAGGAATGGACCGATTTTAATTTAGTGTTTTGTGTTTAAAAGCAAAATTAATCGAGGGCATTCTTAGCTTCTAGTATGATTGTTCGGGAGTGAATATATCGTTCCAGATTGATGTCGCATTCGATAGAACTCTGATATAATTCAGTGTGGACACGTTACTAGCCCGGAACGTACTATCTTGCCGAGTTTCTCTTTTCACAGGCTTCGGTCTAACTGAGCCGGTGTGCACGCAGGTGTGTTGGCGTTAAACTACATAGCAATTTTTTACACATAACAATTGGTCATCGTGAAATATTGACTTATTGCGTTATTGTTAAAAGGGTCTTACTTTCTAATTCTATTTGTACAGAGGGATTTTATAGGCGAGGGAAATATTCAAGGAGGATACTTAGCATACAATTCTAATTCCAGATATGTAAAAATAGTGATATATTAATATTTCCATTAAAACAAAGTCAACATATTTAGGGACAATCAGAGATGGGCAAAATGTAACCTGATTAATGATTAACGATTACAAAATGCAGTAGTAATTTTAATTTTCTTGCCCTGTAATCATGATTAAATCCATTTAAAACATCATAAATGTGTATTTTATCTGGGATTCCGTAGTGTTTAAAACATAGATGAGCAAAATGCTATAAAAATGTCATATTAATGCTAAAAAACGCAAAATGTAATCATAATCATTTTTATTAATCTAATTACATTTTCCTATCTATGGGGACAATTACACATATGAATAACAATTAATTGTTGAATTGGTATTTTGCCTGTCTTAAGCCAGAATAAAGTACGAAGGGACAACGACCTTACCTGATTAACCATTTACCTAATGTTACATAAAGGAACTTTTCTTACCAATCAACCGTGCGCCATACACGCTACGGTGTACACGCTTTTTACGGATCAGTTCTCATTTGTTTATCGATTTTTCTTTATGATTTGTTACATAATATAGTTGTACGGTACGTCGATAACTCCGCAACAGTGGCACGGGCTGCCTAAAGAATCTTACTTACCGCGACCATCAGTTCGCCAACTCCTCAGGGGCCCCTGTTTCTCCTCCAGGATACTGGTGTCTTTGAGGATCTTCCAAGCACACTTGTACACTTTGGAATCGGATAATTTCTTGAATTTTATGTATATTTGTATGTTTATGTCATTACTCGGCGGATCTATAATAATATAATAGTAATATATATATATATATATATATATATATATATATATATATATATATATAGTAATAATAGTAATAGCTATTTATGTTTTTATTAGTTGCAAGAAGGCACAAATTATTATATCCTGAAATATCTCCCTCGTTTATAAAAGCACCCGTATATGTTTCTGCTTACTCATAAAGAAATATAGCAAGCTGATATTACGGTATTAGTATTCAGGGTGTTTAACCCTTTTTATTTTTAATTATATTGTATCATTTAGTTTAACATGAGCTGTGTGGGTTCAGTTGAAATAGGGTCACATTCCTTGCAAACGGCGTCGTTTGAAATTCTCGCCTGTACCTTCTGGTTTTTGAGTTTAAATACGGATTCACACACTCGGCAATGGACAAAAGGTCCACACACCTTTTAACGACAACTTGTGTTGCTTTGAGGATAAAGCCATACATAGTTGTAAAAGAGAAAAATAAATAGGAACTATACGAGACAGCCACTAAAACTGTTTCAAAATTTTCAGCGATTTTTAAGTATTACTTATTATATTTTTGGTTAATCTATACTAGTATTATAAAGCTGAAGAGTTTGTTTGTTTGTTTGTTTGTTTGAACGCGCTAATCTCAGGAACTACTGGTTCGAATTGAAAAAATCTTTTTGAGTTGAATTGACCATTTATCGAGGAAGGCTTTAGGCTATATAACATTACGCTGCAACTATTAGGAGCGAAGAAATAATGGAAAATGTGAAAATAACGGGGAAAATTATTCATCCTTGAGGGCTTCCATTGCGTGCGCTGCGAAAACGGTTCAAGATACGAAAAATATATCTAAAAAATAATTATTTCTCTTAAAATGATCTAAAAAAATGTCCCCAACAGTATATGTCTATCTTTTAAGATTAAGTCACTAGAACCGTTTTTATGGTAAACAAATTTGGTCGAAATTAATGCATTATTTGTTAAGAGTTGTATCAACGTAATAATATTAATCTTTATCCAAATAAATGTGTTGTTGATTAAGAGTATTTAATTGTGAACAAAATTGTCTTTGACATCACTTAATTTCAATAAACATCTTAGAAAATATTACAAAACCTTATATAACAAAATAACGTTTGCCGGATCAGCTAGTACGTAATAAATTTATAAAACCAAAATTGTAGAGAATTCGATTTCCAATGATAATTGTTTTTTTATTTTTTTGGGCGACCATTAGCTTTCCAGATAAATCATAAAAATCATCTGCACCCCTTTTCCAAGATGGCGGCTGTGCGACTAGGGCTGTATCCCACAAACTAATAATACACTTTGGTCTATACATTAACCACTCTCTTGACAACTAAAAAACAAAATCGCGTCTCTTGACAAACGCTACATCAAGTGTAATTTTTCATTGGACTATCATCACACCATTTTTTTTATTTTGTCAAACACACTTGATGTCTCACTCCTGATTGATTGAGAACGAAGAAGAGACCGATGATGATTTGTTGACTGAGGAGGCAAAATTTATATAAAAATATAATTTGTACAAGTATAAAACACTTAAATCTTGAAGTAATACAGATACAGAAAAACGGTTTCCAGCTATTTGTTACAGCGTGGACACACGAAGTGATGCGGCGGAGGCGCGACGCCAGAGCCTTGTCGCTCCATCGTTTTTCACGCAACGCATGCGTTTCGGGACTTGCGCTTCCCGAGACATGGCAAAGTATGACGAAAGCGTTGTTTTGACGGAGCGGTATATTTTCCGATACATTTTTAAGCGGCGTCGCAACGCATCGTGTGCCCGGGTTCTTATTGAAATAGCAAACACTGGAAAAGTGCTTTGATAGCGACCCGCTGCTCAAATTGCAATTTGTATTAAGTTCATTTCGTGACAGCTTTATGTTGAAACGATATTTCTCTGCCATTTCCTTTTCCTGCTCACGGGTACTTAAAACAGATAGAACCATTCCATCTGTGTAATATTATTAACTAAGTTTGCAACAAATAGTTTATTAAGTCCTTTGATGAATAAATGATTATTATTCTATTGTACCTGAACTGTCTAAAATCTGTTAATTGGTATTGGAATACAAAAATACTACAATTATCTACAATGGCCAGCAGAGGAGTTTAATTCGGTAAAGACATCTGCTTATAAATGTCATGGAACCTGCCTGGTCGCGCCAATATTTATTCATTTAAAAATCTACCCTCTCTTAATTTCCTACCCTCATCCTGCCACCTTTTCTACCGCACGCGGCCATGAGCACGGTCATGATTTTAATTTCGTCCAATATGTCATTCCTGACGGTCGCTGCATAAGCCGTCAGCACGCAACGCGAGCACACCATATTGTCCTGGATTTCCCATTTGTTCGCCTGCCCCGTGCACACACAAGTGTGCCCATAATTATTATTCGTTCGCATACTATGAATCCGCGCCACAACCAGCAAGGAGAGGATAAATCTGATGTTACCAGAGCCGAGAGACAGGATCGTGCGGTCCTTTATTCTCTTTTTCTTCCATTCTTAAATACTGCAATACAGTCCAATTATCCGCTCTTCTATTGCTGCCACCACTGCCCTTTGTAATGAATCTAAAATAGTAAATTAACACTAAAAATATACATGGCTGCATGCAGAAGCTTCTCCCTTTTAAAGTCGGTTAAAAAAACTGTTAAATTAAAAGTTAAAAGGGCTGGATTCAAGATTGCATTTTGCCACAACTTATTGTAAACCTTTCGGAGCATTTTAATGATAATCTTATTCAGCCAGATCTTACAGAACTACTAAAGGCGCTTTTGTTGTAAACATTTTTACCGTCAGAGTAGGATATTCTTTGTTATGTTCATGAATAATATCGGATTAACAGGGCTTTGTTGGAAATCCGTTTTCTTCAGCTGAATCCTTTTCGTTTTATTGCCTGTCTCGGCTCGGCTTAATTACACAGCCTGTAGCAGTTTCTGTAATATATAGAATTATGTAAACATGTTTATGACAATATTATTTCAATATTTTTGGATCTGTAACGATTAAAGACGATTTTATATCGAGTGATGGAACAGTACTTACTGTTTTAGTCGACATTTTCTATCGATATTAAGTTATATATTTCGACGTGAGTTCCATAAGGTCAGATATACCTTAGAATGTTTATGCAACCATTCTAAAAGAGCCTAAAGGATACATATATATATACATATATTGTCTCATTGACTCTTCTCTTAAAGGCTCCTAAGTCATAAGAACGTGGAAAAATGGTCGCTGGAAGCATATTCCACTTAACAATTCGCATGATGAATTTAGAAGCGAATCTTTTCGTGCGGAACATCCACCACATGCGGATGGTATCTGACCCAGCGTCTAGTAATTTTATGATAAAATGGAGCTGTTAGAGCTAGAGAATACTTGAGAACATTTTCTATTGACTCAATTCTAGAACTAGTTTTTAAAAAAAACCTTCGGTTTATGTGATAACAATAGTAATCTTTGATTTAAATTTTAATCCATCTATATTTGTAAAAATCTTCCGTCACGGTGTATGTGATTGCACTCCCCCAAAACTGCTTTATAAATTTTTATCCATGTTTTTATGTATAATATATTTGGTAGGTATAAGAATACGCCGTAAAGTATATTTCATATAACTAGGTAATTGGGGTGTCCCTATCCAGAATTTTTTCCATTAATTTATTTTTTTTGTGATGTGGAATCAAAATATACCTATAATCACAAATTTTAACCCTCCTACTTCACTCTCCGATTTTTAATCGCGATTTTAGTATTTTTGCATGAACAACATCCAGATAGTTCAAATGTCGTTCGTATTTGAAACAATGACATTATTTATATTGTTGAATGACAGATGTAGTCACGTCCGCCTCGAGACCCATCCCACCACACAATAACAAAAATATTCATTAGGAATAATTTATATGGCAAAATAACTTTTGCCCGGTCAGCTAGTAAATAAAATATATTTCATCTTAAAATGTTTACAATTTCGTAGATAAACATTGGAAATATTATTTTAAAGAAAAACTTCTTATAAAAGGAATTAGTTTTAGCATTGGCTATCTTTGAAAAATTGTAACAATTACAATATAAATTCATACCTCTTTATCCAAATTTTGTATCGTTTTACTAGGAGGTTAATTATATTATTATTTTATTTAACAAATGGTAACAATGTTGAAATGCAGTGATATTCAATGTTGTAATTACTTCTTCTTATAAGAAGTTCTTCTTGTAAAAAAGATTTCTAGTTTCGATGTTGTTTTATTGTGATATGCAATAAAATATGAGGATCTGAACATTAACCCGCAGGAATTTGTAAACCCTACACGTAATACAAACCAAAGGGACCTTTTCAAAAATTATGATCTCCAGTTACTGCTTGGGGCGCGTTTGTGAATTTTATTCCAACGTTCGTGCGTGCTTCGGCCGACATAATTTGTTCATCTTTTAAATATTCACATATTCCGTAACGTATGACTAAAGTTACGGTTGGCATTCTGGCAATTTCTGGTCATCAGCGGCTTCTAAGCGTTAAATACCGCTCTCTACACATTTATATGGACGGTGTCCGATGTAGACAACTGTGCAACACTATCAGCTGTCACAATCACGAGCTTGATACGTTGCTTGACAGCGCTATTTTCTCGACAAAATAATATACTGCTAGTCGGGTAAGCTTTTTACTCAGGGTGAAGATGGCCAGCACTTAAGGTGCTGCTCACCCAGCGATTTATATGTTGGGTGGCAACGCAAGAGCATCACTGTGGGTGCGAAACTTGACTTGGGCTGCCTGCTAGGGAAAAGATCTTAATTATGTTCTACTAGCGTTTCGAAAGCGACTACCTTGAGAAGAAACAGACAGCGCTGTGCTGTTTCCTACATCGGACTCTTTTGCACATAAGTGCATACAGAACGTTACGATCCAGGGCACTATATTATATACTATACTATTATATTATTATTATTTACTATATTATAGTAAAATCATTAAAAGCACAGGATGCGATATTCGAATTGGTTAAACCAGTAGAGGTGGTTAACATTCCTCCAACAACTACTGACGAAACAGCTATTGATGTTTTCTTTAATAATAGCTAAAATATTTTCGATGAAAACACCTTTACAACAAAAAAAAACTTAATCGAAATTGGTTCACCCGTTAGTTGAAACAATGACACATTGGACAATTATAAAAATCCACAGAGCCACAGAATTACACGTTAAACTTATAAGACCTCTCTTTTTGCGTCGTGGTTTAAAAAGTAATTTCATTTGGATCCAGTTAAAACTCCACCCACAACTTGTCTCTCATTTGCGTGAATGTTAAGCACGTACGTATTTTAATTATTGTTAACCTTGTCTGTTGATGTTTGTTCAGGACTGTGATTCTTTTAATTTTATCTCAAAAGGTTACAATGTGGGTAGGGCTTTAATGACCAGAGTTTCGCCTATCTGTGCGTTGCTTATGTTTTTTAGATATGTTTGAGTAAATTGCGTACTTTACGAGGTTGTGGTTATGTTCTACCTGATAATGATCTAAATTTAATATCAACACAAATAACATATCATAACGCTATATTCTATCAACTGACTGTTGAAAACTGAGCGTGAAATTAAATGAATGGGTCCGAGACTCATTAAAAAAAAAATTTACTTGTGCGTTCTATTCACTCCCGTCACTAAGCTCATTCTGTACGACTTTACCAACCCCATCTCTATCTATTATACTATATATTGTAAGTATCAGGATGAAAGTAGATGACGGACAACATTTACCGATCTCAGTCTGAACAAATTTGATGTAGGCATGTTCTGCGGAATTTTAGCAAGACCATACTCAGCCGAAGCAAAAGAGTTCAGGCTGATGGCTCCTCACCAGAAATAAATGTTAGTAGTGTATGTTTAGGATACGATGGGTTTGACATGTGCCGAGGCACAAAAGTCCCTTACATAAATAGAAAAAAAAACTATTAGGATTTGACAGGAACAGTACTTGATCCTTGCATCACATATTGACATTGCCGATCTAGAATAAGCCCTCATGTTTTTATACATTGGCGGTAGTAGTAAAATTAGTTGGTATGCTCATTAATTTGCCAATAAGACTGCGTCGGTGTTATTAATCTTTATAATATGTAGCTTCAGTTTTTATTGATTACGTACGATATAAAAAGTATAACAGGTAAGTCATTAAAAAAAGATGCGAGAAACAAGCACGGATGAAAGAAACAAACTACATTAAGATTAACTAGACACTAATTACAAAAGAAACGACACGATAATAAGGAATAAGGGCTGGAAAGAAACTTCGAACTAATCGTAGTTCGTATCTTTTAGCAAACAGCAGCTGATAGAAGTCTTACAGCTCAGATGTGACTACCCACGCGTATGGGGTTCCTATAATTAAGCTCTTCTCTCTGTACAAGTTATGAAATTATAGTATACATTAGCTAAACACAACGATTGCGTGATTTACCAGACTGCTCACGCCATCTATTAGCGTAGTGGGCTGCTCTCAAACAGAGAGTGGCAAAATGTAATCTGATTAATGATTAACGATTACAAAATATGGTTGTACTTTTAATTTAGTTACTCTGTAATCATAATTAAATCCTTTCAAAACATTAAGGAATATAAATGTGCACGCAATTGAGGATTCTGTGGTGTTTAAAACACAGGTGAACAAAATGCAGTCATAATAATGATGAAAACGCAAAATGAATTCGTAATCGTTTTTCATTAATCTGATTACATTTTGCCCATCTATTCTCCCAATTAAAGATTTATATACTGTTTGTTACAAAAGAATATAATCCTTAAAAAATATGTAATGTAATATTTACGTACACTAACTAGTTCTTTGTTTTCTCTGGGAAATGATTGTCGATAGACCGGCTCCCAGCAATGAATTATATGTAAAAAAAAACAAGTCTGCAAAGCTCAACAGTTGTTTGAAATGTTGATGAAAGCTGCGTTTCGCTTTTTCAACAAAAAGTGTTCATAGTTATTTTGTTTTGTGTAGGTACGAATGCTAATAACAGGTATGTGGTGAAACTGCAGGTTACTATTTTGAATATGGTTGCGAAATTGTAATAGAAGTTAAAAATATTTGCGACACTACAGAATTTATTCTAACTTTGGGTACTGAAAGGTATATTGAAATATTTTCATTGTTTTTACGTAATACGTCGTTACGCTATATCCTTTTAGGGGTGAAAAGATATACATAAGTGGGTGTATCCGCATTACGCTTTTATGTCGTGCCCAAATTGACCTGTAGTGCCACTGATCGCTATTCTCAGGGCATTAACGTGATGTTTCTATTACACACCATGGGGGTTTCCTCATGATGTTTTCCTTTAACAGTGAACATAAGGCGCCTAAATTCATTTTTAATACGGAAAAACCTAGTGATATGTGCCTGGTTTAAAACCTACAACCATTCGCGTTGATTCGCATAATTACTAGTCGTTTATCCAGTAGACCATCACAGGCACAAATATACGAAATGTATAATTCTTTTAAGTACTAAATTTTAACAGAATCTGGATATTATGGATATTAATATGAATTTAACTTTATCTAAATACATTAAGATGTGAATCCAATAAATATACTATAAAATTGGGCTCTTTCGGTGCCTTATTTACAAGAAACGAAAAAAAAAGGCAAATTAAATTTCGCTATAATATTTACATAGATAGAGTAACGAAAAACTAAAAGAAAAACAGAGAATAAAATTATAAAATTTAATTGATATGAAAACTAATGTTATGTTAATATCTTTTGAGGTGAATGGCCTTACAGAATCGTGACCACGACAGTGGTGGGCGATTACGAGAGATTTAAATAATCCAATGAATCTTATTCGACTATATTTTTAATCGAGTCAGCAATCGTAACGCCAGACGAATGATTTGACGAGATATTTTTCGATTGTTTTGATTCAAGTCCAACGCTGGTGCACCGAGTAAATCATCAGATATATTATCCCTTTTTTATTATATTATCCCTTATAATTGATCATCATGAAATTCAACCATAAATTCTCCAGAGTATACCCGTCAGAGTATTGTCCAAGATCATCAGCAGGAGTTAATCTGAAACGCAACACTGATATAAGCGCTGGAAAGATTAAAGCTTTCTAGGAAAACCATAAAGTTGACATTAAAGTTATAATGAAGTTAAGTGGGTGTGTTACGTCCGCGCGATAGCCCCCAGTTTTATTAGTTACTTACAGTTTTACTACCGGACTTAACCCGGACGTTTTCAGCTTGCAACTAACTTCAACTTAAATTTTCTACAGCTTTCCACACTGATCTTAACTACGGGAAATTTTACACCGTGACTCCAAATTAAGTTGGGAAATTTTAAAAATTAAAATATCATAAATGGGACTTGCTGCTTCATCTTTATTTAAGTAGTATTTTCACATACTTTGGCACCAACTTAGTGGCATTCATTTAGAGAATATAATAAGAATAAAAGAGAAGAAAGTACTGGGCAACGTCGGGTTTTTACAGTTTATGACCGGTGGTCGTGGGTGTGGTTGTAGAAAGACACGGATTTTGTCGTTTTACTACGTGTACGTGCGTGTACGTCGCAGTTCGGTGTGCCTTAAAGTGCAAATAAACAGTAAAACGCCAAAATCCGTGTCTTTCTACAACTACACCCACGACCACCGGTCATAAGTTATAATAGTATGTTATAAAATAGATTATTACAAAGTTTATCTTGCATGTAAAAACTGAATAATTAATGTACGTATATTAAACATCGGTTTTGCCTTAACAAAGAGATTCTGACGCTTCTGTTACAAACGGCACTGCAGTGGTCGATTGCTACAACGGAGTCCATAAATTCCGAGACCTCCTAAATTTCATGAAGCTCACCCGACATTTCGGGAGACATTAACACCTGCACAAATTATATGTAATCACCACTGGCAATCACTTTCAGTTGATTACGTACTTAAATAGGCCGTATAGTTGCTCTTATTTCTGTAACTTCAACTTTAATGGATTTGACCCATTATACCATAGGCTTTACCCTAGTTTCCCTAAACGTGACTTCTGGGTGGTGATAAACGAGCAGCAGCGAGGTAGTAGGGCGTCGGTGCCCGCCTGTATCGGGACCAAAGTACATGGGTGTAAAGCCCGTCATTGTGACCAGTTTCGGCTTGTCGCGTTTCGGGATCAGCTTGTGTATATCCAGTATCTCATATACCCAGAGACCTTCAGTCGTGGTATATGTGGGCCGACATGACAATGGAGACTATCAATGGATTTTTATCCTATGATAGTCGCTTTCGTTTTTGGACTACACTGTACTTACCATCAGGTACTCTGTAGTCACTATGTCGAGCCAGAGTAAAAAAAAACTGAATTATATACCACGACCGTATTATGAACGTATAAGGAAAAAAAAAATCTTTGTACAGAAGTGTATGATACTATGTTCATTAGACTATTCCATCACCGTTGAAGACCGTTGCGTATCATATACGGAGCGTTTGTCTTTTTTGGTAACCTGGAAGAGATCCTGCATAAGTCCGTCAGTACTGTTATGAGGGCGACCTCGTTGTGTTAGACTGCTACAAACGAAAACCCGGAAGTGTCCTTCAATTCACTGCAAGCCGGCTCTTGAGATGGATACTCCTGTTATGACCCAGAGAACGAAAAAACGCACCACTCGCTCGTTATTTATAGTTTTCACGCTATTATTCTCTTTAAAAACATTATTAATACAATATTATTACATTTTAAAATAAATACATATACACTTTAAAATATAAAAACATGTAGATCTACAGGGGTGAAGCCTAAGGCCCAAGCCACCGGTAGTTAGGAGCTTAGAGTGAGGAACCTCCTAACAATGCGTTCCGTATCTAGTAGAACTGCCTTCTGTATCCAGCCCCTGATCCAACAACCAAGCGAGAGCCTCTTAAGGTGGTAATCGAGGCTCTTTGCGATCAGCCCATTAGTCGATGCGACTATCGGAACAATAATCGTAGAATCTACATCCCACATGCTGGTTATCTCGTGTGCGAGGTCTAAATATTTTGATAATTTTTCTTTCTCAGCTTTTACAAGATTCTCATCATGTAGTATGGTGATATCAACGAGTATTGCCCGGCGCGCCGACCGATCTACTACCACAATGTCAGGTCTATTAGCAAAATTAGACCTGTCAGTGATAATAGATCGATTCCAGTACAGAACACGCTATTATTGTTATTGTGTATATTTTGTGTTAATCTGCTGGAAACTCTACTTCTACCTTTTCTACTGTACTTGTGCTTCATTATTTCTACTGGACTTTGTTATATTAAACGTGCTATATTCTTGCTATCTGGACTTCTTAATTTCTTTCTACTTATGTCATCTGTTCACACTATCCTGCGCTTTAGCCTACGGTAGGTTTGTTTTTCCACCTACATACCTACCACGCCAAACCGGTATAAATCCGCCAAACTTCGGCTACAATCCCTCTTCTGTGCGGCCGGAATGGTCCTATGACGGTTTCCCTAAGAAAAAAGAAATTATTAGGGGTATTGTAATCTTTTTCCAGTGACACTTTAAAAAAGTATATGCTGTCATTCCAATCACCAACCAACCAATCAATCAAGCGCAAATTTAGCACAGGGTTAGATCAATTTCTGTAATTTGTCTGTGAATGGCTATGTCATTGATGACGTTGGTGTTGTCACTGCTGGAAGTTAGTTTTAAGAAATATAAAATCAGTAGAAAAATGTAGCTACGTTTTGTTATTTCGCTGTACAATGGGCGGTAGTCATAACGCGTGATCCTAATGCGGCTCATTTGTTTTGAGGACGCTCCCTCTTTCGGCGCATGTTAATAGCGTGTTGTATTTTTAAATTTATGTATCTATTAACGCAATATATGGCCGGCTTTTTGAAAAGAATTCCTTTGGTTAAATCTTTGCATGTTTTCACTAATTTTATGAAAATAATAATGTATTTTTTTTCTATCCTGCATAGGACCATCAGGGACGCTGTGAGGGCAGCGTCCCCGGTGTGTCAGATTCTTCCTGATAAAAAACCCCTGGGTGTCCCTCTGATTGCTCCACCCGGGCCAGGGAAGCCAAATTCATCCAGACGCACAGGGAATAAGAAGCCTTGTTGGGGCTACCTCTCTGGGAGGGGAATGAGTAAAGCCCACCGCTTTAAAACTTCTCTCTCAGGCGGTGCGCCGGACATTGTGCAGCGCCTCCCTCTCATCCGGGCAGCAGACTCCCTCAAGTCTACTGCCCGGCTATTGTCACCGTGAGGCTAATTATGTATATTATTGAAGTTTTGTCAACTACATCATATCATAATTAGCTTGTATTTTCAACTGAAACTGATCTTTCGAATTCAGTATATTAATGCTTCAAAGTATACTGTATAATTCGGTTCCTGCTACAATTTTTCGCATTTATACATTTTAATAAAACAATTTGCATTTTTATAAAGTTTACATAGTATTAACGTCAACTTACAACTTATTTTTATATGAAGTACAAAAAATATTAAAGATACAAAAACTTGATATGTTACATACCTCTATGTAATTTTGTAATTACATAAGCGTTACAGTTATCAAAGCCTTCAGAAAGTGACTAATGGTGGATAAACTAATTTATGCAAAAAAACTCATAAAAACAGATGCAATTTGATTTATAGTAGGATAATGAAAGTCAAATGATTTTCTCCGCAACATTAAAACAGCGTGCCTAAAATAGAATTAGGCAATATAAAGAAATAAATAGTCCGTCATCTAGGGTGTTCCGCCATGTTTGATTTAGAATGACGTCACTCAGATATCCACCCATTGTCATCCAAACTCAGCGCGTATACAAAATTTCAATTCAATCAGTTGAAGATATACGCTTTATTATTAAGTTGCAAGATTCCAACGGATACATTGGCAATCAAATAAACGCTTGTAACAATAAATATATTTTTTCCTGTCCCGAAACAATACTTCGGAAAATACGTTCATTTATTAAATTGGAGTTAGTTATTGTGAGCAAGTCGCAGCTACCGAATTATCGATAAACAAATTAAAACCCGGACGAATTCCGAAGTGAGTCGCTTGGGGAGGCGACTGTTGCTGGCAGCTGTAAATTGCCCCTAATTTCTTTAAGTTTAAATTCCATTGACGTTCGTTTCGCTTAACCGTAATTCGATATTTATTAATTTAAATTTTATCAACATTTAACATTTTAATGATTTGAGCCCTTTTATACGACCAGTGAAGACGCGTTATTGAATAAACGCGGCTTCTATTACAGTTTCCACCAGTTGTGATTGAAGCTCAGCGTTTGCCTGTAAATTATAAAAAAATATAAGCCATTTATTGTAGGCATTAGAAATTTTATAAGCTACATGAATAATATGAAATCAATCACCCTATCTTAGGAGGAAGTCGGTAAAAAAAGAGTGTTCCATAAATTGAATATTTTTATAAAACTTTGTCGTATATCTTTTTTATGCTTGCTATAATAATTATTTATTATTGTTAATAACAAAGTAAACTAATATATTAATATTTGTATTTAACAAACAATTAATAGCATTTTTCTGTAATATTATAAGTCTATCGTAATATTAACAATTTAAAATATTTTTTAAACTGTTTTCTGACATGTTTTTTATTATTTATTTATTGTCATCTGTCTAATAGACTGTTTTACAATAATTTTAAGTATTATCACTATGTATATATAACATATATAAAAAAGTATAATTAAGTACAAATTAATTTACTATTTATGAATATAGTACAATATATTACATGTATATTAGAGAAGCAAAAAATTTCACATACTGAGTCTTTTTTATACCAGGAGAAAAATCTTACATCAGATGCGCCGAATGACCAGAGTGGTAGTGGACTTCCTGGTCGTTTCCAATAAACGCTATTTCTATCTTTCTTTTTGATGCTTATTTCTAATAAACATGTATTCTTTCTTTCTATGTCTATATACTGTATTTTGTTTTTTTCTGTCTGTGATACAGAATCTGCAATTCCGTAGACCTGCAATGTATCACCATTAGGAGCATTATTTTCATTTTAAAATACAAAGAATATATTATACGCTGCTCTTTATTCATTCGTATGGTTCTTTTATGAATAAATAATTTTGGAAGTACGCCACAGGCAAATTTAAAATACGTTTGTTAATTTTATACCATGTACGCGAAAACAAAAGGCCGAACTATGCCCAACAGCCTCTATAAATATTAAAATACCGACCTACAAGGTGCAAATGTTCAGTAAAACAATAAGTTTACTGCCGTCGTTAACAGATTCCATACACGTCGGTCATTTGTAAAAATGTCAGCATGATCATTACGTTAATTAGAATGTAAATTACAAATACGTAAATGTAAATATTTTTTTACAATTACTTTATACAAATTTACAAGGTAATCTTGTATCAATATTAATGTAATTAAATATGCATTTCAAATTTCAACTATGTACATATTTAGTTTTAATTACAGTGATATTAAGGCTTTGAATCTAAATCAAATATAACTTATTCCATATACATTTACAGATAAAGTTTATAATTGTAAAAATAAAAACATATTTTTATTTCTGCTGCTAGAATTTATTTCTTGGTTTTCCTGAGTCTTGGTTAACGAGAATTTGGACTCTATAAGTTTTAAATTATTTGTATCCCAGCTTAGACATATTTTCGATTTCATATCTCCATGCGTTGCTGAGAATATGGGTCTTGATAGAGAGTCAAATGGAATCGATATGATCCTATAAGGGTACCTTTTTTCCTTTTTGAGATACAGATCTCTAAAACATATTCGCATCTAATGTTCGAACAGGCACACACACTCCCACACACAGGCTTACCTGCTTCAATGTGTGAATGTACACACTTGAATAAAACGCTCTTTAAAATTAAACGATATTTCATTATTTTTTATTTACAGGCGGACACTTCACCTCAATCAAACCTGGTGAAAGATGGAGATAAGTTCGTTGATGGATCGCGTCTGCACAACAAATGCCTATTCGTTCTTTTCTTAAAGATTCCCTGGTCATAAGATCGTGGAAATATGCTCGCTGGAAGCATATTCTACTCGCTAGCTATGCTCATGATGAATGTTGAAGCGAATCTTTTCGTGCGGATTTAGAAAACATCCATCATAAATAAATCCTTGATTTGTTGTACATAGGTTATATACTAATAAGTTATAAACTCCAATAGTGTTATAATATTGATAGTAATTTGTATTTTCGGATTACACTATACTTTCCATCGAGTTCACTTTAATCACTTTGACGAGCCAGTATAAATAAAACTTTTGATTTAATAGTGTATAAAACGTCTTTAAATTTAAAGAACGCTTTATAATCTTGTGTGAAACTAGTAAAAATCAGTTGTTTGTAGTCTCTATAATGTGTAACTTAAGTTTTAGTGTAATATGAAGAAAGTTCTAGCGGATATACGATAGCAGATTTTCGCAAACATTGGTAAAGATGTTATTTTATTTTACACTGGATCGACATAGTGACTACAGAGTACCTGATGGTAAGTACAGTGTAGTCCAAATGCGAAAGCGACTATCAAAGGATGAAAATCCATTGACAGTCTACATCGTCATGTCGGCCCACATATACCACGACTGAAGGTCTCCAGGTATATGAGTTACTGGATATACACAAGCTGATCCCGAAACGCGACAAGTCGAAACTGGTCACTATGACGGGCTTTACACCCATGTACTGTGGTCGCGACCCAGACGGGCACCGACGCCCTACCACCTCGCTGCTGCTCGTTTAGCACCACCCAGGAATCACGTGTAGGGAAACTAGGGTAAAGCCTACGGACGCGAGCAGCTTCGACTCCCAAAATCTATATAACTATATATGTTATATGTTTAAGTTATTTAAACAAGGATTAAGTGGGAGCTAGTGCAATAATAATAGAGAGATGTTCCCAGATGGGGAAGCGAGGTACGTAAACTCAGCGTTAGCGTAAAACATTCACTTGTGCCGACGTAGCGCCGGTGGAGCGAGCAGAAATTATGTACACCTGTGTACTGAGGCTGTGTTACGAAGCTACTTGTGTAGCAAAATCAAAGCTAGTTAAAATATTTTTTATAATAATTACATAAAGTCACGTTATATCCCTTTCGGGCTGGGCAGAGATACATTAGTGGCTGTATCCACTTTGCGCGTGTTTATCGTGCCCAACGTGACCAGTAGCGCAGCTGATCGCCGTTCTCACAGCACTAGTATACATAACATTTCTATTAGATGCCATGCGTATTTCCTCACGATTTTTTTCCTTCACTGGTGAATATATGGTGCTTGATTTACACTAAATCTAAAAAACCCAGTGGTACAAGCCTAGAACCTACGATCATTTGCATAGCCACACATGGATTCCGGCCCCTTGTCCACTAGGCCATCACAATAATCATTATTTATTTATACACTAAATTTTATTTAGTTCGACAAATACTTCACTGCACCTGATGGAGAGTACAGTGCAGACCAATAATAGCATTGACCCCTAAAGGATGACAATGCATTGCCAGTCCCCATCTTTATGCTGGTCTAAATATGGAAAGACTGAAGGAGCGACCACTAAAGGATGACAATGCATTGCCAGTCCCCATCTTTATGCTGGTCCAAATATGCAAAGACTGAAGGAGCGACCACTAAAGGATGACAATGAATTGCCAGTCCCCATCTTTGTGCTGGTCCGAATATGCAAAGACTGAAGGAGCGACCACTAAAGGATGACAATGCATTGCCTGTCCCCATCTTTATGCTGGTCCAAATATGCAAAGACTGAAGGAGCGACCACTAAAGGATGACAATGCATTGCCAGTCCCCATCTTTATGCTGGTCCAAATATGCAAAGACTGAAGGAGCGACCACTAAAGGATGACAATGAATTGCCAGTCCCCATCTTTGTGCTGGTCCGAATATGCAAAGACTGAAGGAGCGACCACTAAAGGATGACAATGCATTGCCTGTCCCCATCTTTATGCTGGTCCAAATATGCAAAGACTGAAGGAGCGACCACTAAAGGATGACAATGCATTGCCAGTCCCCATCTTTATGCTGG
Organism: Automeris io; assembly: GCA_036320925.1. Classification (NCBI taxonomy): domain Eukaryota; kingdom Metazoa; phylum Arthropoda; class Insecta; order Lepidoptera; family Saturniidae; genus Automeris; species Automeris io. The sequence goes on along the minus strand of JAUDJH010000009.1, from coordinate 3,789,118 downwards.
TCCAAATATGCAAAGACTGAAGGAGCGACCACTAAAGGATGACAATGCATTGCCAGTTCCCATCTTTATGCTGGTCCAAATATGCAAAGACTGATGGAGCGACCACTAAAGGATGACAATGCATTGCCAGTCCCCATCTTTATGCTGGTCCAAATATGCAAAGACTGAAGGAGCGACCACTAACGCGGGAACACTAATGCGGGAACACATCGCACACCGCTCACGTCTGGGTCTGTCACTGGTAACGCCTGAGGATTCACATTCCTTCGACGAGCTGGCGAGTTTAATGATTCTCAAGGCACCAGCTGTGTGAGGAGTGAGTGAAAAGGCCCTCTCAAACAAACGGTGAGTAGATGTCACACGCACCGCCTTATCCCATCCGAGTAGCAGACTCCCTCAAGTCTACTCAAACGCTTGAATAATCAAGAAGTAACGTGATTTGAATATAAAATCACTATTTCCCCTCTACTTTAGATGTACTAACGTTCCCACCGCTTATTTTAGAACGTTTAGCCGGGTGAGGCATCACTCACTTGAATCTCCGATGTTGATCCGCTCTCTTCATCCATTTTAAATAAGAATTACCCTGCCCGGTGTAGGAGACATCGGATGAAGTTTCCCGCGTTACTAATGGCTCCGCTACACATTGGCCAGTATAATGCCAAATGCACTGGGCCAAGTTGTAGAGGGAGCTTTTATCGCTTCACAGAGATGATCAATTGAGCAGTGTATTGGTGCCCAATTCATGTGCTGTTGGTTTTATATATATACGCTATATCTCTTTCGGAGTGAGGAGAGATACATCAGTGGTTGTATCCACTTTGCGTTGATATGTCAAATCTAACCTAACCAATGGCGCTGCTGGTCGCTGTTTTTAGGGCACTTATATATGACGTTTCTATTAGACGCCATACGGATTTTCTCACGACGTTTTTCTTTACCTCATCGGTGAACATGTGGAGCTTAAATTCGAAATTAATCTGGAAAAACCAAAATGTACCAGTAATCATTTGCGTTACCACGCACGATTACTGGTCACTAATCCACTGGAATCTACTAGGTCACGTAAGATACAAAAAAAAAAACAATAAAAAATAAAATAAAATAAACTTTAGAAGTTATATTATTTAACTTTATATGTATTAGTATAAAAATAAATGTTAAGTCACCAATGTCGTTATCTCAGACCTAGCTCTGTAAAAATATATGCTTTATTCAAGTTTTTTAGCTGGGCAGAAGACTTGATGGAGTCTACTACCCGAATGAGAGGGAGACGGTATGAAGCGTCCAAGGCGCCATCTGATAGGGAGGTTTTGGAGGAGTGAGCTCTTTACATCCATCTCTTCCAGAGAGATAGCCTCAACAAGGCTTTTTTGATTTGCCAAGCTTGGGTGGAGCATTTAGTCAGTAGGAGTCTGACACAGCGGGTTCGAGGACCTTGATAGTCCTATGCAGGGTTACCAAAAAAAGCGTCTATAAATCTGAGTATTAATTTACCACATTGGCTAGCATGTTGGCCAGAGCATTGGCCCACGTGTAAAGGAGCCATAACCATTACTCCGAGAAATGCCAATTTAAACTTGTAACGAGGTTTGCCGCGAGTGGCTGCGGAACGAAATTAAAAACTCCACGGGCTCGACGCTTGAATGCCTCGGCGGCTGGGTGCCTGTAACTGGTCTAACTTTCATCCTCACTTTGTTACGGACTTCCTCGCGGCAATTTTCAGCCTTTTTAGCGTACGATCGCGGTAAAAAAAATGTAACTACCAGTTTGAATTCCAATTGTGAGGGTCGGATGTCATTTAAAGTTCTGAATGATGAAAAAATGCAAAAGTTTCTTTAATAAACAACATCTGACTAACATTATCGTAGAATCTACTACTGAAATAATACTAAATTTGGTTATTAGTTTTTTTATGATGTAGGCGCCCACAAAAGACGAATCTTGCAATATTCCAACTCTGATGGGGTCTCCATCGCCCGGACAGTAGACTTGAGGAAGTCTTCTGTATGGATGAGAGGGAAGCTGTGCACAATGTCCGGCACGTCCCCCGTGCAAATGGTTTGGAGGGGTGGGCTACACGACCCTTCCCAGAGTTGAAGCCTAAAAGGCTATTCGCTTCCCGGGCGTGTGGAAGAATCTGGATTCTCGGGCCCAGGTGAAGTGATTGGAAGGACACTCCGGGTGTTTTTAGTCTGTAGGAGTCTGACACACCGCGGTTCATGCTCTCACAGCGGCTCTGATGCAGCTATGCAGGATTTTCCTCCGAATAACCAAAAAAGGGGTCTCCATCGGAAATTGACGTACGAAATACGAGTAAAAAATCGTGAGAATTGTTCTTTTTTTAATTGTTTAAATTAACTTGACTTCGTGTCGTCTGTAAAAGTCAATTTAGCACTGTTTTGTAATGTGTTATAGTATACAACGCAGCGTACGTTGAAATATTTCACTTGAAAACAAAATGTGAAGATAATCTGTCTAATTGAATCTATTCCGATAATTAAAAATCCTTTGTTGGTACGTTTAAAAATATAACCTTGCCGAGAAACACGTAAATGGAACTAAATAAGACCAGAAACTATACAGTTGCCACTTTAAAAACAAACTACGCGACGGAGTCGAAGCTACAGCGTGTTACTAACAATCCAGATGCTGAGACAAAGTAAAACGTGCCTCGAATAAAGTGGACACTAAGTGACATTTACCGCGTGTAAGTTGTAACGTTTAAACTTATTTAGTAAAATAAATGTAAAAACACAGAAACATTGATTCAATAATGGCATAGTTAAGCGAATTGATAGTACAATGTGTATTACCGAAGTTTCAAACAATGAATTTAATTTTGAATTTTAACTTGAGTAGGCAAAATGTATTTGCTTATTGTTCAGAGAATATGTATATTCAAAGTAAAATAGCTGAAAATCTAATTGAAGATATGTTTTTACAACTCAAAGAAATAGTAGATAATGGCGTTAACCGATTGACTGGGATAAAATATGATACAAAAAATAAATTGGAAAAATTAAAATCGTATAACGGAATCGAATCAAGCAAACTACATCGACGGAATACTAACCTACCAAACTCTACACATCGATATATAAAATATCCCAGCTGGTTAGGTTACCTCGAAGGGGCCGTTACGTACGTCCACCGACCGTTCTCCAACGTCAAGATGGCCGTTGTACGTGCTGAGAATTTGTTTCTCAGAGTCTGTTTAAGTCTGAGGAAAGTTTCGAGAAATTTTCAACTAGCCCTGTTGTACGAATTAAGCTCTAGATTTTCAACATGGGTTTCCCTGATCACAACTCTGCATCCCGTTTATTGTATACTTCAATGTATAGCTAGCGCTCACGGCAGTTTCTTAAGTAATAATTTTAATTAGTAATCACTTTTTAAGAGTACATCTACTTCCACGTTATTAATTTTCTTCATCTTCCTGTCACTTGTCAGTTTTCTCTCTTAGTGTTCCCAGATGTCATATCGTGCTCTATAATTAATTTGGGTCCTGTTTTGTTATTGCTGCTATTTATATTTTAATAATTTAACAAATACTTGCTATTTACTTGGAATGTCTTAACATTCGGCAATCCGATAAAGTGTTGCCTATCAGCGCACACTCCATCACTAGAAATTTTACTGTCAACTTAACATTAAGTAAATATACAATATTACGGAAGAAACTACTCTTAATAAGCAAATATATAGAAATTCTAAACAAATTATAATAAAACGGTGAATGACACAATATTAATAATATGTACCTACACGTTACATTATCACAAACTGCACTTTCCTACAAATGACATGCTATATACAATATATTACGGCAAACAGCACCACTGAGAAATTTTAGTTTTAAAGTAATTATTGAACCATAATTTCGAACTTAAGTTGTTTTTTAATCAATGATTTACATGATTTTAATAATCATATCATATATATATACAATATAATATAATATATAATTCAGAGGAAATCGTGACAGGTAAAAAAGAAAATGTTATGGCCACCGTCGTAATTTTTTTATCAAAATATAAAATTTTGCCTTAAAGTTTCTAATGTTTAGTGCCTGAGAATTTGCAGCCAATAAACAATAAACATGCAAATAAACATTTGCAGTTGCATAATACGCAGTGCGAATTTAAAACAAATATAGTGGAATTTATTTTTAATTTTTACTATATCTGGTGGCGTGGTGACAGCTTACCAAAATGGCAAAATCAAATTAGTGACAGATAGCTGGCTTTGTTTTCTTAAAATAACTACAAGCCAACATGTGTTCATCACGCCTAGCGGAATGTCATTAGACGAGATTGATAATGGAATACGCTTGTCCAACAAATGGTGAAGAATCGACGAATCTTGGAGCACGCCAATTTTTGAGCGAAGACTTAGAACCATCATACGCAGCGTGGGAGGTCTTTTTTCTTGTTAAAGTGAGACGACAATCTTGGAAGGCAGTTGGAAAGATTGGACCAAAATAATTGTAGTGGTTGATCTTTATAATAATGTCTCCTTGAGTATGAATTTAAAGTCATTCCATTAGTAATCTACAGATTTATTTATTTAAGGCTTTACAAAGCCTTTTAGAACAATTTTTAGAGATTATTAATAAATGAATTATCAAATATTATCAGAGCAAGCCAACACTATTTACGTAACCTGTTTATTAAATGTCAATAATATTTAGTTTCTGGGAATTCTCGATGGGTAGGATTTCTCAGATATAATTTATTATAAATAGAACGAGTGTATTTAAAGGAAACAGAATTTATTAATAGACGAATGCTAATCTTAAACAGTGTTATTAAAGAACCCTTTAAAACATTGGATCTCCGTTTGTTAATTGTAATGAGAAACCAATTTAGGCTGAATTTGAATCCAGAGTGACAGCGGATGGGATGAATAAATTACGAGGACGGGCTCGTTTCAAAAATTAAACTTTGTTTAACATTCGCTTATTTTCTCTTGTCTGTTGTCATAACAATGAATGAATTTAAAACGACATAAAGCCGTGCATTAATGATTACGGTTGAAATTGATAGGGTAAATGTACTCAAAAGTGATTGTAGCATAACGATTCAAAGTAGTCTGTGGCTATCAAAAGAACTGTCTTAGCAGCTTGTCGTGTTTGGGTACTTTTACTATCGTAGAATGTCTTCGATTATAAAAGTGGTGGTTGCGTCAATAATTAATTATTTACTTAAAAATTTACGCTCACCCTAACATCTTTTCCACCGCATGCGGCCGTGACTTTAGCACGGCCATGTTTTTAGTGTTGTCTTTGATGGTCGCCGCATACTACGCATATACATACTTCATTGACCTAGACCATTATTGTTCGCCAGCTACCGCGTACTCGACAGTGTGCCCATAATTATAGAATGCGGACTAAACCGCATACTATGTTTCTTGCTACAATCAGGAAGGAGAAGATAAAGCTGATGTCCTTTATTCTCTTTTCTGTCCATTTTTAAATACCGCTATAGATTTCACTTATCTGCACTTCTAGTGACGCCACCAAGTGGTATTTTTCAGTTTCTCCGTAATATTAAAATTACTTTAACACTGGTGATTAGTTGAATAAAAGGTCACATTTAATTTTGGTAAACATTTCGAATATAACGCTTTTGACATTTAGCTTTCAAATATTAAATAAAATATTTGGAAACTGTATTTTAAAGCGTTAAATTTTTTTATTGATATTCTATTGATTTCTAAAAAGTAAAAAAGAAACAGATAACTTCTTGGTTACTTAAAATGCGGTTAATTTCCGCATGACTACCATAAACAAAGATACAGACGGAACTTGGAGTACATTATAAAAAAATTGGATATTTCTTTCGATAACCCTTCGTATATAGGGCTTGACCACACTGTGTTGCAACGAAATAGCGTACTACAACCAAGACATACATTTTTATACTAACATTATTGATGCTTACTTATTGCGATATGATTCATAGGTTATGTATATATACACAACATTAGGCCACACTTATTACGATGTCTCATACATTTTCATACAAACAATATTAAGTCTTACTTATTGCGATATATCTCATACATTTACATACAAATAATATTGAGGCTTAATTATATATCTTATACATTTCTACAAAATCAATACTGGGTCGTACTGTGGATTTGTGTACTATGTATTTTGGTTATTTCTTAGTCCGAATTACACATAATATTAAAACAGGAACAATTTCTAATTACCCTCGTTTTAAATTAACACTTACGCCGAGGTCTCGCTAATTAATATTTAACCTGCGTCGTTAAACCTTCGCCTTTACACTGAGGGCTATTAACATCTGTAACTGATGCCTGCTTTTACGATCTGACAGGCTTAAAGTACAGACCTGTATTTTTTTATCTATGGGCTGTGTAAGTTATTTTATATACCTATGTACCGATCATTTAAAATCAGTCTAAAGGTACACTTACAGCTTTTGATATTCAAAAATATATTTTCAATATCTAAAGGTGGTGTGTGGATGAAAGTACCAACACCAGGCAATAACAGCACCAATGCAGCTCAGCAGTGGTTTGCCTCAAATAGAAGATTAAAAAAGCATTATTTAATACACTTAAACATTTAATGAATATATTGAAGTAAAATTTGGTCTAACTTGGATTTTAAAGCTATTAGTCTAGTAATTACTTCCTTTAATTCAATATATATTAAATGCCCAAGTATGACAAGGTAGTGTTTTTATCCTTCTATGGAATGCACGCCACTGCAGCTTTATAGCTTTATAATCCGAGAACCTAAACAAAAACCTCTCAGTCAAAGATGAAGCCAGTAGAATAACGCAAACTTTATGGGGCTATGCATATTCCACTCATTATCTGCTCGCCTGATGATTGTAGAAGCGAATATCTTCATGCGAACATAAGGAACGCCCACCACATACGAGTACTATCCGACACGGTGTCTAGTGGCTTTATGATGAAATGGGTTTGATCCAATGTTCGTTTGTCTAAGCCTTGTGAGGGCCTAGACAAAGTACACGTAACACGATAACATCGATAACGGCACGCATCCCTGGGTTTTTTCCAGATAAGGTTGAGCCACCACATGCTCTCGGGTGAAGAAAACATCGTGAGGAAACCTACATGGCATCTAATAGAAATTTCATATGTACTTGTGTTGTGAGAAAAAGCGATCAGCTGCGCTACTGGTCACGTTGGGCGCGATATGTAAGCGCAAAGTGGAAAAAAAACCATTAGTGTGTCTCTGATTACCCCGAAAGGGATATAGCGTGATTATTTCTTATTTTTATTGTTATGCTCTTGTTTTTATGTTGTATTCGCAGTATTCTGTCTAATATTACCTTTTCTTATTACTATTAACGCTTTTCTTTTTAATGTATGACTTATAATGTTGACTTAATTAATATTCATATAAAATAGGCCACTTTAATGTATCTTATGGATGCCTTAATAGGAATTTTGCATATTTAATTATAATTATGATTTTCGTGACTGGAATACTGTATTGGGCTACTGGCAATTCCTGTACGTATAAAAATAAAACTCTCAAAAGGTCTTGTACTCAGAGCAGTAAACTGAATATAAAAAATAAATAACCAAAAATAAAACGTTAGTAGAATGTCTAAAACGTATTAAATTGACATAAGATTTCGAAATATCATGTCGACACGATATCTCAATTCCATACATTTGCACATTTCTACTAACTTTATTAATAAGCGAATGTTACTTTATTTAAAGATATATTTCGGATTTTGGCAGTCACTCGATCGCGGCGATCGGGTCGCAATGTACCACTTTGTATGAATTTATATAAAATATCTGATGTACGTGACTGCATAGCGCTGTCAACTGTGACCATTGCCGCTGACAGTATTGCGCAGTCATATACATCGGACGGCTTTATAAATGCAAACTCATCAGCACATCGCGGTCGTGCAGCTAATGCTAGGATCCGAAGTTTGCTTTAAGCCCTCTGGTCATTCTGCGGTCTAGATTTAGCGGGGATAACTGTTTTACTATTTCAATTTACATTATTAATTTCTATAAAAGGCAAATAAAGTTATTATTTACTTTAACTCTCATTTGAATGACAAAACATTAAAGGTCAAGGGTACACAGAAATGCAAATTAAACCCAGATTTGCGGTGTGGCACTCCATCAAAATTTGAGTTCATTGAATAAAGCTCCCTAAACGTTCTAAGGTCGTATATTCATTATAGGGGTTTGAGTTTAGGGGTGTGTAGGAAAAGTTTGCGAGCCGCCTTGTTGTTCGAATTATTCATGACTCGTTCGGAAATTTCTATTGATTATACTGTTTAGCGTAAATTAACTTAATGGCAAGTCTGAGAGTTTACGAGTGACGATAAGGGACGGAATACTGTGTCGTTTGTTGAATTAATTAGAATTTCTATAATTGCCTTACTTGCATTTTGCCGATATTGTTTTATTACCCTTTCGAACTTAACAATTTATTGTATCAACGAAATAAATCCGATTATTATAATTATGACAATGAGTGATTCATTTCTAGACGAAACACTCTTTGTTAAATCATATCTTAATAACTATGTGGTTTATAAATATAAACGTTTTAAAATTCATTTCTAGACGAAACTCTTTGTTCTGAAATTCTAATAACGATGAGGTTTATAAATATAAACGTTTAAAAAAAATTTCCAAGTTTGAAAATTTTGAAGGTGCTCGGTATTTAGCTATATAACATTATTCCTACTTAAAATCATTTTGGAGCTCTCACAAACGAAATTTAAAAATGTGAAATTATAGCAGGTAATATCAAAAGGGATAAAAAATCATTGTCTCTCATTTGCATGTATGGGAGCCCCCTTTAAATTTATTTTTTTATTACGTTAAATATTATTATCGGGTCTGTGTTAATGGTCTATACCGTGTATCCGAACTTCAAATCGTCAACTATTTGGTTTAACAGTTACAGACCCCTGACTGGCGGACGGGCATACAAACGAACAAAATACTGAACCCCCCAAGTTGATTCAGAAAGCTGGCTTTGCTCAATCGATAAAGCTATTTTGAGTTTAATTGAATGCAGAAAATCTTTCTATATTGAGATTGATGTCAATGGGTCGAACTAAAATATAATTCAATATTCATCGTATTTAACAAATTTATTTAAGGCGTCCATCCTTCTTTGGCGCGTTAAGAAAGTCGTCTCCGAAAATACTAAAAAGGTTGACATCGTTGACAGAAAAATATTTTCTTATTTGTATCGCACGTAATTCACTTTTATATGATTCACGAACGCCGTGTGAAAGGCCCTTTGTCTATCTAGAGAAAATTGCCACTATCAATCCAATGACCCTTTTACAGCGTTGATAAAAGTTGAAATAAATTACCAAAGCACGATCGAGAAACCTTGTGTCAAAAAATATTCGAGATAAGTTTGTGATTTAATGTTTCAGAGGGAGTTCATTAAACTTTGTCTCAACTCCTCGATTTAGTCTATCGATTCCAATCTAAATTCGTCCAATTTTTTTTTCATCATGGAATTAAAAGTAACAAGGAAGGATAGTCTAGCAGAAGAAGCGCGGAAAAAAGTGAAACAACATGTTTTGTTAGCTCTTTCTTGCTCATTTTATTCTATCATATTTCTTCTTTAACTCTGTAATTTTTTTTTTTGTATAATTACAACACAATAGCGGCATAATGTAATTGAAATCAGATCACGATGCGTCAACTCACGATATAAAGTTGAAATTTCTTATTATATTATTTAAGAATATATTTTTGGTTTCATTTTTAGAGCTTCATAGTGAATAGATGGCAATAACGTTTGTTTTTTAATCATTAACAATCCTGTTTTATTTGTTTACAAACAACAGTTTCTATAAACTTTTACAGATTAAAATAGACTTTATTGTTTAAATATAAAGTTAAAATTGTAATTGAAGGTTAAAAGTAATGAACGCTAGCGTCATCTTTTGTGAAATTTTCACAACCCACGACGATAATTGATAAGTGTTATTGTGCTGACAACATGCATTCATTGAAAACGGACGGTGTGACAGATGCCGTAAACGTGTTCTTGCGTTTGACAGTGGTGTGACAGATGGCATGTTTCTATAAACGTGTTCATGCGTTTCCAGTGAAATCAACGTATTATTGATAACGAATTCGATTGGTCCTGGGTACAAATTTTAGTGGCGGCGAACTTTTCTGTAATAAGCAGATAAGTTTGTCACGAGATATGATTGTATATATGTATGTATTTGTCTAGTATACATAGTACAAACGGAAGCTTAGTATATTAATAAAGCTTAGTGTAAAGAATGTGTAATTGTCCATAAATATTATTACTCATATTATATACTTTTTATTTGTTTTTAAGAACAGTGTTATCCGGTAAAATTTTATTATTATTGTCCATTAAATTGTTTTTTATTGCAATAATGTGTATTACTTATTAATAGGAAAACAAACAATAATTTTAATACATTTATAACAAATAACAATACACTAAAATCAATCAAATTTCATCATTTTTTTTTTAATCGAGCTAACTACTGATTGCCGGGAAAGGCATTTACAGTTCAACCGGGCTTAGGGGGCGAGCACAGAAGGTGCTCAGCCAGCGAGTTTATGGGTTTGGTGGCAATGCAAGGGCACCCCTGTGGGTACGGACCTCGACTTGGACCGCCAGCCAATAAAGTACTAACCCTACGGGTGATCTACCAGCGTTTCGGAAGTGACTACCTTGAGAAGAAACGCCGAAAGAAACTCAAGACTGCGTAGGAATGGAACCGCGCCTCGGAGCGAAAACGCACCGGTTAGCAACAGTTGACTGAACTCTCCTTCTTCGGCGGCGCCGGCGACGCCGGTGTCGTGGATTGAAATTAGTGTGTGTGTGTGTACCTCAAATTTCATCAATCACAGTAAGCTGTAATATGCAATTGAAACAGACTATAAACAAAAAAACAATGACAATAATAAAAAAATTATATGTACTAGTGGGTAGTGCTGGCAACATCTGCCAAATAACTCAAAGTGCTAATATCAGTTTAACATGACGGAATTCTTAGTTGAGTGAACTGTGAGCTACTCTCATTTATTCTTGAAACTTCCAAGGGTGCAGTTGAAAATATCAATATGAAAATAGAACCTATTATGACTTTCATACAATCTGAATATAGTATTGGCGACATACCTAGTTTTTGCGGTTGGTTCATCAAGTAAAGTATTACATTGCCAACACAATCGTAGGATATTTAATAAGAAACTTAACGAGTAAAAAATTAGATTCTTATATATATACTAGCTGACCTGGCAAACGTTGTTTTGCCATATAAGTTAATTCTAGGTAACATTTACAAAAAGACGATAATTGATCAGTTATCGAGCGGGATAAAAAATGATTAAATTACTAAAATGGCTATTAAAAAATAGTGATTGGTGATAAAAGGGTAAAAATTTAAGATTGCATGTATTTTTTAATGCCACATTATAGAAAAATAAAAACAAAAAATGTCCAAAAATTAAAAAAAACGATAATAGTAAACAACCCTTATCACTTAGAGGTATGTAAAATAGATAGTAGCCGATTCTCAGACCTACTGAATATGCATATAAAATTTAGTAACTAAAAATTGGTAAAGCCGTTTCAGAGGAGTAAGGTAACTAACATTGTGACACGAGAATTTTATATATATAGAGATAGAGAAGATTCTGTATATTTCCTAATTCTATGTTTTACATAATCGCCGATCGGATAGCGCTGATATTCGCGGCAGGAGTAGAAGAAGAAAAGGGAATAGTAATAAACGGTTTATCGGAGAATCAGCGCGGATCCCGAAAGACGGGAATTAAGAACTGAACTAATGAGATGTTGATTGCATCCAGCGCTACGATTGTCGCTTATTTTGCATTAAAATCTTTCCAGAATTTTTCTTATAGAATGCATCTTCGCTTTGAACTCGGCCATCCGTCCATACTTTATTAAAACCGGATAAACCTTCCGGTTTATCTGAATTAAATATGTTTTCTTTTCTAGTCTCAGTAGAGACATTCGTCATTAGGGACATCATTTGGTCAACTTTATTGTAAAAATCCGTAGACGGAAGAGTAGTTGGGACCTTTGTTTGCACCTTTGATTTAGATATTAAGAAAATTTTTGGGGCCAATTAAATTGGTCATTTTTCACGGTGTTCTTTGTTTTATCTATATACAATTTTAATCTGTCTTTTGTTAATTGTATAAATTATTTTCCAGTTGCCCTGTGTTGTGATGCACTGCTGGTCTCAAATATATATATTATATTGATATTAGGTATTCTATAAAAACATTTTATTTGTATTAGATTATTTAACTTTTTTGCGCTCTATACACTTTACCTATTTTTATAGTATTGTGCATATTATTTAAATATATAATTTCGATCAATACGCCATATAATGTGTGTGCTTTATCATTGAAATGATCATATAGTTTTAATTTTTTAGTTGTCTTGTTTATCCTTTGACTGTGTCCGATATTATTTACAGTTACTATCTCTTGCAATTTTTTGCTTTATTATAAGCAATCGGTCTGTTCTGCAATAATGTTTAAGCTCTTTATTAATTTAAAATTCTATTATAGAGGCTTTATTATGTAGTGTTTACTAATATTTTGTATTATAATTTTTGAATGGGTGTTAAATATTTTATCTGTTGGTCTTATATTTCTGTTCTTGTATATGTGTATTTTCATATTATTATCTATGATACTTTAAATTTTGTGTATGTGTACTCCATTGATCTCTTCCTTGTTGTTATATATATATATTTCAGACTTAGCATAGTGACCACAAACACTTGTTGTAGGAATGGTGAAGTCCAAAAAACTATCATCGACTATCTTATGATTCTGCCGGTCACTCAACCGGTACGAATATATTTCTCTTCCTGCTTCGTATAAAGGACCCATTATCATTGGACGTTGAGGACAAGCTTGGAGAAAAACCATTCCACAGTCCAACGACTCTGCAAAAGTAAGAGATTACTTCGTAGTCCTTGTCGGGATGTAAGTTACTGTAAAGCTATATTTAAACCTGCGCACAAGGTTATGTTATGGAAGAGAGATGACAGAATAAGATGAAAGAGCTCATTTTTTATATTTTCAGGGAAACGTACATCAATATATAAAAAATACACAAAAATGGTTACGTAAGCCAGCAAAGTTTCCACAAAAAAAAAATACAAAACAAAAATCAAGCTATGGGACACCAAACAAAAAACAAAACTCAGTAATTCATTACATAAAGAAAAAAAATTAGACAGCTCATAATTTCATAATTTTGAAATGTTGTTAATTATTCCGAGTGTTATGCAGTCAGTGTTGACAACATATGAAGCGTTTGATTTACAAAGTTTCCGTCGATGTATTATGCACTGGACTGCAGTGTTGGCTTCCCGTAGCAACTTACCTTTGCATGCTAGCAAACGCTAAAAGCTATAATGTATTCCTAGCTATTACGGTTATGGGAAAATTTACACTAGAATATTATTTATGGTTTGCTGACCGAATTTCATAGTGAATTCCGCAGTAGACTTACAATGATAATCTTAGGATTTAAGAAACTTCAAAAACGACCATGTTTTTTTATTTGAATTGGTGTGTAGTTTGTGTATCTAAAGTAATTTATCTTTGTTACCTGTTGGATATAACCAATTTTGTTCATTTTTAACTAACTTCAAAAAGGCGAAGGAATTCAATTCGATTCTATTGTATTCGACTGTTTATCGAGGTATGCACGATGGTGGTGAGTCGACCTACCTTATATATATAGCGTGTAAAGATGAAAAGTAAAGGAATCGAAGAAAGTCCAGAGAGCAAGTAGATAAGCGTTTAATGAAGCACAGTAGAAATAAGCAAGCACAAGTATAGTATGATAGTCCAATAACCATCGAAGTCCACAGCATAATAGCAGAAAACACAAGACATAAATAATAACTAAAAAAGTTTAATTTGCGAGCGAGAGATGTGTGTTATCGTGTATTACTTTTGCGATATTGAGACTACAACATGCGATGGCGGCGCTAGCGTAGCGGACCGAACGCGCAAAGTACCTGCGTGCGCCGTGTGCAGCAGTGCTCAACCTCATCACCCAATACGTATGTTTCCAAAGCTCCAGACGGTACTAATATAAGAGTAGAAATAGATGAAAAGCTAGCAAAGATATTGAGTAGGCTACCACTATATGTTTTTTTATATATGTTCATTGATTGCTCCGCCATTTACGGACCGATTTGGATAATTGTTTTTTAGTTTAATACGAAAACAACTGTCAACAGTTAAGACAAACCTATCGGTAATTTCTAATTATGCACTAATTTTAATAATTTCAATGTTTGGTTGGTAAAATTTAGGATTGAAGTCAGTTGTTTTTTTATATATAAAAAGGTTTTTAACCATATTACTTAATGAAGACAAAACCCTTCTTGATACTTAAAATTATTACCGCATGCTTTGTACAGCCATGGGCTTGCCCACGGGTAGTGCTACCGTTAGTCAGTTTCAGCACGTACGTAACAGGCAACCAGTGGACACGGATACATATCCCTTGCTTATAATAATGTAATCATATGGCCATTCCGTGGGCAGCGAACTGTCTGTGCGATATTTACTCATCTGCTATAGGTGAAATTCAAATGATGCTAAAGAAGAAGCATTGAGGTGGTAGGAACAGTATTATGAAAAAGGAAATCTAAATTTTACGATATTATCCATTGAGAGATGGGACGAATCTCACGGTGTCTGATTAGGTGTCGGGTGTCGCTGTGTTAGCATTGAATTAATAAATATATAGAGGGATAACTTAGCACAACACGTGCGGATGTAGGTGAAGCATCATATTTTCTGTTTTCGTAAGCTCGTTCATCCTAATTTTGTTTCATATTCTTTTCTTTTACCTTAAGGCATTTTTGATACAAGTACTATATAAAAATGTCGTAATGCAATTAAAATCCGGAAATAACAAGAGATATCTCATTTAAGATCTAAAGCGAGGTAGGCACTATAGTGAAGGTGTGCTACCTTAGGCCTGTAGCACAACATAGCATGTTGAGATGAGAAAAATAAAGCGAGTTCAGACAGCAAGGATAAAGCACGTTTAATACACTGTCGAAAATCACAATAGAAATAATGAAATACAAATACTATCACAAAAATAACAATGAAAGCTGTGCTGCGAGCGAGTGGTGCGTGATGTCGCGGTTGGAATGGTGTTATATCAAGACAAAGTCCAAAGGCCTGAGAAGGTCCACCAGGCGCCGAGTGTGGCAGATTGCGAGTTCGCCACAGGGCCGGCGTCCATGCGGATGGAGTGGTACCCAGGAGTTTTTTAGTCGGTTAGGACGGCCCTCGACGCCCCCTGACGCACTCTGACGGCCCAAATTAGGTTTTTCCCGTGGTTAAAAAAGATGTTATCAAGTAGAAAACAAATAACGTTAAGGATAAATAAATAAATAGATAGTGAATAGGTTACATATCATTGTTTCATATTGTTATAAGACCACAATGACTTTACTTTTGGCGCGTATGTGGTTATTTAATTTTTGCTTATTCTATGTATTGTTACAATTATGGAGTTTTTTTATTATCACCCATATTATTGCTGTAATGTAAAATACACCATAAAGAACAATAAAAATAAACGCACTCGTTTAAGTTAACCTGAAAAAGTTGAAAAGTTATTTGTACCATGGACGTGAACAAAATTAATAAATATATGCGCATAATATGACATCCTCGGGACGCAAGTTTTTTCCCATTGCCCGAGTACCTTACGAATTCACCGTGCAAAACGTTTTATATGGATTAGTGTTTTACCGAAGACTTCGGGTTCGGTCATCTTTTGGCAAAACAGACATTCGGTAAAACTTTGAAATGGGCCGAAGTTTTAGCTAAAAACCTATGGTTTTTTTTTAGCCTTTTTTTTATTTTTCAACAGGACAGTACTCTGCTGGCCGGGAAAGGATTATACAGCTTTAACGGGCTTATAGAACGAGTACTAAAAGTGTTCAGCCAGCGAATTTATGGGTTGGATGGCAACGCAAGCGCACCCTCTCGACTTGGGCCGCTAGTTAGGAAAATAAACCAAACGGTGATCTACTAGCGTTTCGGTAAGCGACTACCTTGAGGAGAGTCGTCGAAAGAAACACAAGGCTTCGTCGAAGTAGAACTTTGCCTTGGAGTGATATAAAAGCCGAAGCTTTGGTCCGACTCTATTATGAAACGAGATTTGCATGTGGCGCTGTTTTAGGTGTTCGACGAAAATATGTCCGCACATTAAGTCAGGTGACCTACGGGCTCCTCCAGCGATTTGGACGGTCGCCAGGGCGCTTCGCGTAAATTTCGTTTTCCACTTGAACCTTAGGGACGAAGGTTAAAAGTTAAATTTGAATCTCGTTTATCGTGGGGAGTCTCTTAATTATTCATGTGTGTAGGACATTGGATTTATATGTTGTTTAAAATTTTTCATTTGAGTTTTAAATTTTGTGAGCGGTTTTTGTTTTTTATTACCGACAGGCTTGGGGTTGGATTCAATCTTACCTGATGGAATGTGATGATGAGGGCGATGATAGATCGCATTCACCTTACAAATACCGATTCACTCGTCTTTTAAAGATTCCCATGCGTAAGATGTTGGAAAAACAGATGCAGGAAGCAAATTCCACTCTTTGGCGATTCGCAACACTGAAGGAAAGGCGAATCGCTTCATACGAGCAGCTGGAATGTCAACCACATCAGGGGGCAAGCCCACACAACACAAACAAAAAAAAAGTTAATAAAATAGAACACAACGCTATTGCTATTGTAAAAACCTTTTTTTATTTTCTATTCTTTTTTTTATAACATATTGATTATTTATTTGTAAGGTGGTAGGGCAATTGCCTGAACAGGTCGTAACCACAGTACACAAGTGTAAGACCATCATAGCGACTCGCTTCGGGTTGTCGAGATTCGCAATCAGTTTGTGTATATCCAGTTGTTCATATATAGAGAGCTTCCATCATGGTATATGTTGGTCGACATAGCAAAGAAAGAGTATTAACGAGTTTTCATCCCTTTGTGGTTGTTGTTATTCTTGGACAACACTGTATCTTCAATCAGGTGCAATATAGTATCTTAGTCGAGCCAGTATACAAGAAAATATATACAGGCTGATTTTATAGATGAGGGATATATTCAAGGATGATATTCAGCATTCGATTTTAATTACAAATATATAGGAATAGTGATATCTTAATATTTCCATTAAATCAAAGTGATTTATATTCAACATATTTAGGGGCAATGACACACATGATAGAAGAAATAACAATTAATTATTCAGTAGGTATTTTTTCTCCCCTAAGGCAGGATAAAGTACTAAAGGGAAGCGAGTTAATTACCTGTTTATCTAAAATCACGTAAAAGGAATTTTATGTACTTATCACTCAGCCATAAATCACACGCGCTGCGGTGTCCAAACTTTTTACGGATCAATTCTCATTTGTTGATAAATGTTTCTTTATGATTTGTTAGGGAATATAGTTATTTACATTTTTATTAGCTAAAAAAAAGTATAAATTATTATATCCTAAAATATCGTCTCCGTCTATAAAATCACCCTGTATATAGAAGAAGACTTGTTGACTGACAAATCATCTTTCAGCCTAAACTACTGAAGCGACAAGCTTTTTTAACAGCCTCTATCAACAGCCTCTATCACGGCGAGTGTTTTGAAGAGTTATATAACCTTCTTGTTTCACTCCCTTCCGTAATAGAATCACGCGTACGGGCTTACGGAGTCACGACTACGCGGGCCGGGATAAGGTTTGGACTTATGCCGTTGCAAAAAAATGCACCCTCATAGGCGGGATGCTTTATAATAAAAGAAGATTGCGATAATTTGAGACAATGATATAAAGTACTTACCGAACAGCGGTATTCCAGGCATTTTACAACCACTCACTATGTATGTTTGATTGCGAATCCAGAGGGCAGTGATTTACGAGATAAACGTTCTAATAAATTTATAACGACCATAGTAACTCGCATTCCGGCTTGAGCTGTGGAATGGTCTTCTTGCGAGTGTGTTCCCACCGTGCTATAATATCGGGTGTTTTAAATGAAGCGAGAAGAATTTTGTTTTACGTTGGCTTGATCACTGCAACTGCCGAAAGGTTTTCTTTACTGTTGTTAGTAGTAATCGTTTTTGGACTACATCATGCTTACCATCAGATGTCTTGTAGTCTAACTGGTGAGTCAAGATAAAAAAGTTCATGAAGATTTTACTTTGAGTTCTTTTTACTTAAATATAAATAATAAGAGACTTTATTCATCGTTTATGACTTTCATTTTTTTTTAATATATTTCTTAGTAACGTGCATATGGTATTTGGACAGAGAAGGTAGATTCACATAATGAATTTGAATATTATATAATGATAATAAATATTATAATACTTTCATAGGGAAGATAACTGGCGTGAAAATAGAATAGCCATGAATATAAAGATTTCCTTTTTTTGTTTAAATTAAAAGAATTTATCCCAGACTTATTTATCGTATGCAATACTTTCATGCATTTATAGAAGGAGCGCTACTGATGTTTATATATATTTTCTTCAATCTTATCATGAGTTTGTTAAATTCAATTGATACTCTAGAGCAATTCTCTCCAAAGTAAATGTTTGTTGTTCGTTCCATTGCGTGTAGTCAATGATAAAATTGGTTTGGTAAATTCGAAAAATCAACTAAATAGTTTCGTTTGTACATCAAATCATGGTCAAGTGGACTTTTAGGGTTGAACTCTTAACCTGCGGCAAATGTATATAAAAATCGTCATTTGAAGAGATCTATTTCATGCATTTACTAAAAGAAATTTTTTAGTACAATTAATAACGACATAACGACATATATAACATAACGAAAATTGATATCGGGGCAGGCAGTTTTTATTGCAGTAAATTTCGATTGATCCTCGAAACCTCTGTCATCCTAATTGGTGCTTGAAAAGTACTTGTCTCGACAACGGTTCGATGTAGTCATATCATAAAGCAATTCTAAAAATTCTAAAATACCCTCTATATAAATCTATTCTTCTTGATGTAGAATACATTTTAATTATCTCGAATTACACATAGAAAGTTACGACGAAAACTAGAGCTGAAAACGTTAGTGCCTTAATCACGAGGGTAGTTTTAGAAATGAGATTAGGGAGAAAATTAAAATGTAGTCTAGTTAATATTAAAAGATTTTGAATCATTATAACTTTGAGGTTATCCGTTGTTATTGTAAAAACACTTTAAAGTACTTTTAAGAATGACATAGTTGTAATTGTGGTTTTGATGGCCTAGTGGATAGTGAGCAATATCCTTTATTTTTATTTTTACAAAATTGGGTTCCCAACATGGGTGACATAGAGTAAAAAAAAAAACAAAAAGATCATGATACCAAAATAGAACATAAATCCCCCCACAATTATAGGGCGCCACAGCATGCACAATAAGTTATATATAATGCTAGCTTACAGTAAAAAATATTAATAAAATGCCAAAAAGAAAAAGGATTATACATACATGTACACATAGATACAATATATAAAAAAGAAACTGTAAATTGCCTAAGAAACAACTTTTAACATAATTCTGTGACTGATTCTAACGAAAACATAAAAAAAGAAATACAGTCACTATCCACACGCGAATATCGTTTAACATAAAGCTAATATAGATGTCACCACTGTCGACTCGGGATGTGATGTAATAAAACAAACAGTTGCTATGTCTCTACCCAACATTTATTAATATTTCGCTAGAATATATATGATTGTGTGTAACCAAACAATATCGCGTGTTAATTCACTAACCACGCCATCTTTAGAACAATCAATCAACTAAAAATGTACACTATCAATTCAACAATCCTTGAGCAACATCGTGAGTGGTCATAAATTTGTATTCGGGTACGTACCTCTGAGTTTTTCCAGGTTATGGGCTTAGGCACCACATGCTCACCGGTGAATAAACATTGCGAGCAGTAGCGTTCATTCCATAGATGCAAGAAAGCATTGCATGCCTTAACGATAAATAAGTCTTGGATAAATTGCTTAAAGTCAAATAAAAAGAACCCGTTTATATTTATATCTATTCTATATTCACGCCATCTATATTTCCTATAAAAGCAATATAATATTTATTACCGTAAAATAATATGCAAATTACACGAAGTTTTTTTTACCCTATCTAAATATCCTATGCACGTCACTGATTGTGAGAAAGCCCGCATGGCATCTAATATAAAACTCATGTGTAAGTATCCTGAAAATAGAGATCCGCTGTGGTACTCGTCACGTTGGGCACGCCATTTAAGCGCAAAGTATATACAGCCATTAATGTATATCTGCTTACTCCGAGAGGGATATAGCGTGACGATATATTATTATAACTTTTAATGCAACCTTATATATTATATAACTTATATTTCACCGATATAGGTCAAAATGCACCGCTGTGCAGAATGACAAAGTTATACAATTATATGTCGAGATCAATAGGTCTCTAGATTATTGTTTTTTTTTTCGTTTTTTTGGTTTTTATTTCTTTTTGCGAATTAGATTAGAATATTTCTTTTTGTGTTGATCGTATTTTTATTTTTCTTTTTTTCTGTGCATGTCTACACTTTTAAATATAGTCGCATTTGTAACATATCTTGTTCATGTCTTATATAGTTTTATGTGTTAATATTGACTGTGTAAGTGTACTTATAAATAAATAAATAAATGCGCCACTGTCTTAGTCGTATGGTAACCTTGATGTCTGTAATAGCATGTACTTTATTTTGACCTTAACCTTACGGGGACAATTACGATGCGGTTAAGAGCTCCAAAAGGCCACAGAACTCTGAAAACGAATGAGTGTCCGTTATCAACTCAAAAACTAATTCAAAGTTCCGTCATTGTTTGCCGCAGGAGAGGGTAGAATAAAAAGCATCTTGTCGCCGAACGATATCGAGTTTCTTAAAGCAATTAAGATAAAACTGACGACAAAGGCCCGCGGGATGCCGTCGACCTCGCCTTTGTTGATATTGCGCTGGTAATTAACCAGTAAGAGACTTAGCAATACCTCCACGTGTGTTTTAAAATTTATTAAAAGTCATAGATATATAGCTGGTAATCACGTTTTCTTTTTGTTGTAACTCCGGTGAAAATCTTGCATAGGACCATCAGGGACGCTATGAGGGCAGTGAGCCCGGTGTGTCAGACTCCTACTGACTAAAAACCCCCGGGGTGTCCCTCTGATTGCTCCACCTGGGCCTGGGAAGCCAAATTCATCCAGACGCCCAGGGAACAGGAAGCCTTGTTGAGCTACCTCTCTGGGAGGGGAAGGAGTAAAGCTCACCCCTCCAAAATCTCTCCCAGGCGATACGCTGGACACCGTGCACCGCCTCCCTCTCATCCGGGCAGCAGACTTCCTCAAGTCTACTGCCTGAAGTATATTAATCTACATTAACTTACGTATGACTTAGTGCGAAGAAAGCTGATATATATATATTTATATATATATAAATATAAAATCAAATAATGCATTTTTGCACTTTCATCCTAATCTTCAAAAACACACGGCTTACTTTGTGTTGGATTATATTATTATATGTGCGCACTTGATGGAGTGCGTCGCCCAATATCTTCTAGGCGAGAGCGGTGCGCGATGTGTTTCCGCACACCGCTCCCAGACAATGAAGGTGAGCAAGTGCTGTGCAGGGGCCTGCTATCAGCTATATACGTCGCTGGGTGCTGAGGAACCTGGCACAGCTTTGCCTTTAGCCACGGCAGACGGCAGAAGGAACACCCCGGGGGTTTTAGTCGGTGCATCTTTCTAGCAGACTCCCTTTAGTCTACTGCCCGAAATGTATTAATGTACTTTTACTTACGTATGACTTAGTGCGCAGAAAGCTCATACTTTTATATATATATAAAAGTATGAGTTTATATATATATATATATATATATATATATATATATATATATATATATATATATATATATATATATATATATATATATATATATAAAAGTATGAGTTGTTATATATATATATATATATGTATGTGTATAAGGTAGCTTTAATGCTAATCAAAATAAGTATAACTATTGGTATGTATGAATATTATTGAAAGATACATAAGCCGTTACTTCTATTGATCGCAATCAGCTTTTCAAATATATCTTCAGCGTACAAATATATTTTATGAATGAAAATATAGACGTGAAAACGTTTGGGCTCAAACAAAATCAGTCGCAACAAAACGCGGGCTTCACAACAGCACCGTTACATTTACGTGAATAATATAAAGCAATTACGTCAATGAGGACGTACCCTCGGCCTCTGAGTGATATAGAACAAGCTATTTACACCTTAAACGGAGGCACAAAGCGATGCATTATATAACAAAACGTCGCCTTTTGAACAAAAACATCTCACTACATCTAATGGGTGGGGACTGACTTGTTACATTTAAATATAATGTTTCTTTCAAGTTAAGCTTGAAATGCAAGGAAACGCCGCGAACGCTTGAGGCAGTGTTCGGTTTAAGCTTGATCCATTATTTTTAGGCGAATATACAATTAAAAAAATAAATTCAGCTAGAAATAGATATTCAGTCGCACTCTAGGGTACTTCATCATTGTTACTAAACTATAAAAAAAAATGGAAATGAAACGATCTACCTACATCATTCGATAATTAAATTAAGTTATTTTATCCGAAAACTAACAACTGATCACGTCATTCCATTCAATTTTGTTTATATTGATAAACTAGCTGTCCCGGCAGACCTTGTTCTGCCCTATTTCTCTAAAACAAAGTCACATTGTTTTTTAAAATGTTAACTGTTAATTTTAATTTAAATTGTTTGAAGGAAACGGCCTTAATGCTATATGTATAAAAATGGACAAATATTGACATTAATATTTATACGTCACTCAATAATTGTATTTGCCTTCCCGAAACCCGTCCACTAACATTTAAACTTTATAGTATGGTGTTAAAGTTCAAAATGACTTATAACGAATTTTTTGTATGAGAATACAGAAAAGTGTTATTTTTAGACAGTTGCAAGGAATTTTTAAAATTTTTCTCTTCGTAATAACCTTCCTCAGACTTCATCAAACACAACAAAAAAGAAATCAGCCAAATCGGTTCAGCCGTTCTTGAGTTTCGCGCTTATCAAGACATTTTGCGATTCATTTTTATATTATAGACAATTGAGTACAAAATAAAACTTCAATTGTAACATAGCACTTAAAAGGATTCACAAAAAGCCAGATAGACGATTAGCAAATACAGGGCTCGCATTGTACAGCTCGGTTCGATGCACTGATATGTTACAAATCAATCTCCGCTTTAATGGGCGGCCGTGAAACGCGTATACGTGCTTAAGCCAGAAAGGAATTATTGTCGGTATCCTACTGTTATTTCATTACGTGAAAGCGACTTTTTTGAATAGTTAAAATTATGTTCGTGCGTTATGTGTGTAGATGCTTAATGACATTACAAATTTTATCGTAAAAATGGTATAACTGTGCTTTAAAAAACTAGAGATCACAATTGTACAACAATACTATTTATTTGTGTCAACGACTTCACCGGCTGGAATTTAAATGAAATAAAATATATTTATTTCTCCACAAATTAAAATTGAAAACACAGAAACACAAATAACATACAGAAAAGAAGAAAATACAAAGACATACGAACATTGCGAAATGGGCCCTCCGTCAGCTTAGTGCCAACAGTGGAAGTCTGCAGCGCTGATTTCGTGAAGGGCCCGGGTCGTGTTACATCTTATCAAAATTATTAATAAGTAGTAAAAATACAATTAAAAGAGAAGCTTATTAAAAATACATCCACTCAAAATTAAATAATACTAAATAAACTATTACATACAATACATAAATCGACCACAAAATCTATTACTGATATTATAATAAGAATATATACCCAAAACAAAAGAAAAAGTATAAGATAAAATAAATGAAATAAGCTACTTGTAGCTGATAGATTATAAAATATGTATACTTTTATCCTAATTTACATTTCGTTTAGAAACAAGATAATATTCAGCTTACGTCCATCCAGAAAGATAATTCTAAATATTAATGAAAATATGTTTGAAATCGAATGAATTGTTTCGAATATCCAAACTCTTTTTATCGCTAAAATTACTGCACCCCATTTGATCGAAAATACAATGTAATATAAAAACGGAGTAACTGCCAAGTGACCAGAATTCATTAACAGTCGCCTTTGTTATGCCGAAATATCTTGAAATAATGAATATGGCTGTCTTAATTTTTCATAATAATAGAGATAGAATAGGAAGTGAAAGAGAGAGAGGACCCTTTACTTGAATGTACTCCTCGTTACTTCATGTGTTTTTAATGAACATTATACATTTTTACAATATTTAATAGTAATATAGTAGTATAATATATCGTCACGCTATATCCCCTTCCGGGTGAGGAGAGATACATTAGTGGCTGTATCCACTTTGCGCGTGTTTATCGTGCCCAACGTGACCAGTAGCGCAGTTGATCACCGTTCTCACAGCGCTAGTACACATGACATTTATATAATACTAGCTGTCCCGGCAGACCTTGTTCTGCCCTATTTCTCTAAAACAAAGTCACATTGTTTTTTTTAATGTTAATAGCTTCCCCGTCAGATTTTTTTGAAAATTGTTTGAAGCAACCTGGCCTTAATGCTATATGTACAAAAATTGACAAATATTGACATTAATATTTATACGTCACTCAATAATTGTTTTGCCTTCCCGGAACCCGTCCACTAACATTTAAACTTTATGGTATGGTGTTAAAGTTCTAATTGACTTATAACAAATCTTTTGTATGAGAATATAGAAAAGTGTTGTTTTTAGACTTTTTCAGACATTTTTTTAAATTTTTCTTTCCGTAATAACCTTCCCCAGACTTCATCAAACACAACAAAAAAGAAATCAGCCAAATCGGTTCAGCCGTTCTCGAGTTTCGCGCTTATCAAGACATTTAGCGATTCATTTTTATATATAAGAAGAAGAAGAAGATATCATGCGAGTTTTATCACGATGTTTTACGTCACCGGTGAATATGTGGTGTCTAAATCTATACTTAATCTGGAAAAACTCAAGAGGTATGTGCCAGGATTCGAACCAACGATCACTCGCGTTGCCGCGCATGCATACCGGTCCCTTATCTACTAGGCCATGACAGCTTGCCTACTTTTGTTTTTTTTCGGGGAGCTCCCTAACGGACCTCAGGGGGCGGTGAGGGCTGCCCCCCGATGTGTCGGACTTATCCCGACTAAAACCCGCGGGGTGTTCCTTCTTCCCGTCTGACCGGGGCCGGAGGTACAGTGTTATCTTCTTCTTCGACCCTGGGCAACGTCTGGCCTTTTGTAAGGCCGCATCTTTGCACTGCGAGGAGTGGTGTAAGGAGCCACCCCTCGCTCAACTCAATATTTTGGAGCAGTGTGCGGGAACACGTCACACACCGCTCTCGCCTGGATAACAGCTTGCCTTCTTACCTAACTGCCTTAAGCCTCAGAAGTTGATTACAAAAAGCAGTACTTAGTAAAAATATAATTTCTAGAACATAATATTAATCAAACAAACTTCATTTTTCTTTTGTAAGTTTGGAAACAATTCTTATGTAAAAACATAAATGTAATAATGTTAGCAGTGTAACATTTTAGTTGTTTCGTTTGGTCCAAGTTAAAAGCGCTATGACCTAATTTTATTATAAACAGACTTACGCTTGGCTTCAATTATAGGTGGTGAAAAGCGATAATAAAACCGATAGCGGCGCGTCTTCGCTCTAGAAAAGCTGATCCATTCGTTGTTTGTAAACTCTTACGTTATGTCATGTTGGAAAACAGACGCCGGAAGTAAATTCCACTCCTTGGCGGTACGCAATAAAAATGATGTTTTCGTTTATGCATTTTGTCTATTTTTCTTTAAATTAGAGCTAATACTTTTATTTTATTAATATTTATTTTAACCTTGGTTAATTTACATAAAATAATAATCATAACCACTTATATCAGGCCCTTACACAGAATTAAAGACGCATGAAGGATTTTGAATTAAATAGAATTAAACAGTGAGCTAAAGTAAGCTGATGGCGATGATCATCAGTTTTAGAGTAAATTTGTGTGCATTATAATCGAATGTTGTTGGTAAACCAATGTAATAAATATTGTATTTTTACTCTAACTACGCAATATAAGGTAAAAATTAGGGAAAAATTTAAGTGATACGATTTATTCGAACATAATAAAGTTGAAGTTGTTGAAAAGCTATAGAAACTTTATAAAAGTTGAAAATATCAAAGGAGGGATATAAAAAGATCCTAAAAAAAAAAATTTTTTTTTTAAAGTCGAGAAATATCAATTCACTGCTACACTTCAGTAAATCGAAGGTCAAACTATTTTTGTGCCTTAATTAGTTGCATTTATCCTATTTTCTGTTCATATTTCGTAAACTAATTTTAAAAAGGTCTAATATACAATGTAATGTATTTAAATCTTTTGTTGCATTTTTTGGACTTTATTTCCATATGGACAAACAAGTTTTTGATATTTATCGACACATTTATTCTGTGGGAACAGTGATTATACAATTATTCGCATTGCCGATGATATTTGAATCGCACGCTTACTTGTAAATAAACAATTAAACGCGTCGGCTTATGACTTGTACTCGTTCAAAAACAACGTGATCAATCAACCAGCTGGCACCTCCATGAATAATACCTATCTTGTAAAGAAAACTTCTACAAAAAGATTTATTTTCTTTTCATTGAATGAGCGATCGGGATATATAAAGCAAAGATAGATTGATTTATGGTAAATATTAAATATATGATATATACAAATAACCTGTAATATATGATGTGATATTGAAAAAATCTATTTTTGTTACACTTTTCTAACAGAAATATTCTACTGCCAAAAAACAACAGCCACCACTAATGGATGAAAGTCCATTGATAGTCACCGTCGTCAAGAAATCCAAATATACCACAGTGGATAGTTAAAACTTGAGTGAAAAAAAAAAGCTGGAATCGAAGTACGGCATGCCGAAGCGAGTCCCTATAACACACTTAGCATCTATATACTGTGGTCATGCTCCAATTGAACTCTCTTGAATCCTTAAACATAGGTATGAAAGATTTTTGGACTATATTGTTAATAAGATAAGATGTAGTTAAATCAGTTAGCCAAATCTGTAAAAAACAAAACAAAATAAAAGTAAGAAAATATTAGCAGAAAATTATTGAGGCCGCGTTGTTTGATGAATAGTTATAATTCTTAGTTACTCAGTAATGAATTACTATTACTTATTTTAGAATGCCGGGCAGTGGACTTGAGGGAGTTTGCTATCTGTATGAGAGGGTTCCGGAGGGCCGGGTCCTCTACACCCGTTCCCTATCAGCGAGGAAGCCTTAACGAGGCTGTTCGCTCCCCGGGCTTCTGGATGAATTCGGATTCTCAGGCCCGGGTGGAGCAATTAGAAGGAAACCCCGGGGGTTTTTAGTCAGTAGAAGTCTGACATGCCAGGATCGCTGCCCTTATAGTAGCCATGATAGTTCTATGCAGAATTTACCCCGGGATACCAAAAAAAAAAAACAAAAAATATACCCGTTTATGTAGCTAACTGTACTTGATGAAATATAAAAATAAAATATTTTTTATTCTAACTAAAGATATTTAACTACTAGCTGCGTAATATTACACTATTCATGAAACAAAGCATTACTAACTGAAGAATTAATATAAAAAAAAAATGCAAAATATGACCTATTATTTCACACTTAGTCATTTCGGACCACAAAAGAGTATCCTCACTAGAACAAAACAATATAAATATGCCGACCCTTTTATAAGTAAAATCAGAAATAATGTTCCATGAAGGACGCATCGAGTAAATAATAATCTCTGTAACGACCACAAAGACATAAAATGAAAGAATGGAATTCTTAACGTTCCCTGTTCCCTGGAAAAAACCAATTTAAAGTTATGGCGTTGTTTACCGAAACTCTTTTTTTCTTTCTGCTATCACATCGACGGATATAATTAACTACAAAGTTTCCCTGTCCATTTTGCCGGCTAAGGGTAATTGTGCACTGCGTATGATCCGAATACGTCAAAATATGGATCTAGAAATCTAGGATCGAATTCAGATATTGCCTTGCGCATTGCCTTCAACCTAAATCCGTCTAAATATAGAAAACGACGTCACTTGGGAACAAAAAAAAACAATATATCATAGAAAGATTAAAAAAAATATGGCTGCGGTAAGCTACTGGATAAGGCACCAATACTCCTGTGCGGCAACGCCAATAGCAGTAGGTTCGAATCTCGGCACGTACAAGCGGGTTATATCAGATTTAGTAAGAATTTAAGCAACACATGCTCCCCGGTGAAGGAAAATATCAAGAGGAAACACGCATGACGTCTATTATAAATGCCACGTGCTGGTGCCCTGAGAACGGCGATTAGCTGTGCTACTAGTCGGGTACGACATTTAAGCGTAAAGTGGATACAACCATTAGTGTATCTCTGCTCACCTGAAATGTATATAGCGTGATGGTATATAATTGCTTGTTATTAAAAAAAAATCTTATAAAGACGCCGCGCCGAGTCACTATTATTCCTCTTACCTCATCATGCGCCCAGCGCCTCGGATACAACACTACAGTGCGAGGGCATTTTAACAATTACGACTGACTATACTAGTGATGAAACTGCCAGGGAATTTTCCCAAAGTGCCCAAAAACTTCCTTGGGAATATTCCCGGGAATTTACGAAATGTTCTCGGAAGTTTTGGGCACTTTGGGAAAATTCCCGGGCATTTTCATCACTATATACGACCATGCTACTTCGGTCCATCATTATTTTGATCCAAATAAAAAAATAACGGATGACGGATAGAAATCGAATGTCGGATGATATGTAGCCGCCCTTATATAAGCCAACCGACTAGTAATTTATGCGGCTGCGTCGTTTCGCCTACACGAAATATTGCTAATGCATGTGTTAATTGTGTCGGAATGTCCAGAGAGCCGTATACTTTGTTACCGATATTTATAGTGTAAAGTAGACGATCAATAGAATGACGTCGTTATGTTTGCTTCATCTCATGTAATTATAATATTTATGGACATTTACAGAACTTGGTCAGTGTGGGTAACACGCTGACCTAGTTCTGAGGTATGCTTGGGCTTATACTATGGGTATGAGAAAGACATAACATATCTTATAACTCGTGAAAACTAATCTGTTATTTTCATAAAGCGTATCGCTCAAAATATTTATTATTTTATTTAGCCGTGAATTTCATGTACTCTATTAATGACTTCGATGACAGTCAAATCATTCGATTGTCAATCGATTTCCATAAGAGAATCTACCATCTCTTCTGAAGCCACTCTTTACTGTTTAGAATTCAAAGCTAGCAATCGAAACTAGTTTTTCTTCAACTCGATAAATCGAGTCACGATTATTTAGAATGAAATATATAAAAGCGCTTATATCAACAAGGAAAATATTAAGTCATTCTTTGATTTGACAGTGATATAGGAATGATGAATGATCATATAACATAAAATCATTCAAACGGAACTTAGAACATTATTATCCAAGATACGTAAATTCGAAAAATTGTAGTCGGAAAAGCGACTTAGATAATATAGACCAATAAAGAAGAACCATGAAGACCATGTTACTAAGGAAGTATTAAACAACGAAACCAATCCAAAAAATAAGAGAAACTTCTTTTTTGTATGTCAAATGTATTATCAAAAATAATCTAAAGAACGATTATGCTAATGGCACGACAACCTAGCATCGATGTATCTAATAAAAATGATGGCCAGAGATAAACAAAGGGAGCCAAAGAAGGAAGTTCAAAACAAAAACGCAAGAAGATCAAAATAAAAGCACCTCAGACTTTTCGCATCATCACACACTCTAACCTTCTTGCATACGTCTTGCATTCTATATCTATTAAAAAGGCTGTGATGTGCTGTTTTTTCATAAAAAAATACAGTTTATCTTTAATACTAGATTTAAAATAGCTTATAACTAAGAAGAAACTATATAACACAAAGACAGTTTAGGGTGGACAAAACTACTAATAAAATTAACTACATAAATTATAAACTAATATTTACAATTTATCCTGAATATAATCCTACGTATGCTAAATGGGAGTGTGAGGAGGCAATCCTAAGGCAGGGTCTTCCAACTGTGGCTTCGTAAGCAACCCAGAATGTATCTCTAAAGTACGTTGATCACATTCACCCCGGTTTGTTGGCGCGCACTTGTTGTATCTACATGCTTCCCCCACTGCCCCGCTTCTCTGCCGGCTGCTGGTGCGTGCGCATTGGGAGGTTATCTTTAATCAGTGTGCACGAAGCTGCGTTTGACGTTTGACTTTTGCACGTAAAAATCAGAATCGCCGCTTGCGAATTTCATTTTCATAATAACTTGTACTGTATTTATTCTTTCTACTTCATTAACATATAGTCAAACTTAGTGATACTTTAACTGCTTAATCAGTATTTTTCACTTTTAATATTGCTTTAAATAAAAATCTCATTCTAGAAAAATAAATCTTAATAATATATAATCCAGCTATATCGGGGTGAGCAGAGATACATTAGAGGCTGTATCCACTTTGCGGTTGTATATCATATCCAACGTGACCAGCTGATCGCCGTTCTCAAGGCACTTACATATGACATTCCTATTAAATGGCATTGCAGGATTCCTCACGATGGTTTGGCTGGGGAAGGTCCCAGTTACCTTGGAGTACCTTAATCCGTACTTAACTTGGTACCTAGAGGTACGTGGCGGGATACTGGTCCTTTACCACTACGCCATCACACCCACAAAATAAACGTCTCTATTTACCGCTTGCGTACTGCCACGCCACAACAGTCATGAATGGTAGATTTTTTCAGAATAAGAAAGTAATTTTAGCTCTTTATCATTTACCGTTGTCTCGTATAATTAAAAGCAAAAGATACCCGCGTAAGTTTTAAACTATGGCCTAGATAAGCCAAGTTTCAGTATTGCGGCCACTACGGCTAGTTTACACAAAGTTAAATGGAAGCTTATCTTTAAAAATTAAAGTTGCCTACTTTGTGAAGCTTAAACAAGCAACAGCGTGTTTTAAATAAATTTTGAACAAAGCCTTTTAAAAGAGGGTACCTTCATTCGCAATTTACGTTAACAAGTATTTCAAATATTAAGGTTCATGTTTATCCTAGTATCTATTAAGGGAAATCTAGGAGATGAATTTATAGACATCTATACAACTATATTTAAATTTGAATATGTGTGTTAGTGACAGCGAAACATTTAAAAAAATGTATTCAGTTCATCTGCTGTAAAGGTTAAACTTAATAACGTATTCTATCTCTTTTTCTCGCAGGCTACAACCTACAGATTTATGTTCTTGTCTCTTTTTAGTAACGCTTTTTCGTTTCATCGAGTTATAAATCACAAAGATTGTAAAGAATTATCACTTCCGTAATTTATATTTTTTATGTTAGCCGATGTGCGGCCAATCTGAAAGAGCTTTTATCTCTGCTTTTTTGAAGAGTTCCATACCCACATTAGTCAGCTATTGCTATTAATAATGCGAGTAGGATTCTATGAAATTATACTAAGTCATTTAGCATATTGTCTTTAAGATATTCTTCTTTTTGTCACAAAATATCATACCTTAAATAATTATATCTTTGGCGTGGTAGGTATGGTAGTGGTTAGTAGCCTATCTTAAGCTATAGCGAAGGATAAGCGTGCAAAGGTGAGATTATGATAGAAATGAAGAAAGTCCAGATGGCAGATAGATAGGCATTTAATTAAGCTCACAGTAAGAATAAGTAAGCTCAAGTATGGTCAGAGTACACAGCACATAATGAAGAATCCATGGCGTGAATAATATAACATATATAATATATAATATACAGCGAGAACGATACAAGTTGCGAGCGAGCGATGTGTGATGTCGTTGCAATTGTCATAACAAGACTGTTGCGGGGGGCCGCGGAGCTCGTCGCACGGCTTACGCCTGCACTTTGCGATTGTTTGCCGGATTGCGACGGTACCAAATATCCGGCCCGCTATGGTGTATTTCCATCGCACGACATGACATAAAGAAATAAATATCAAATATAAAAAAAAAAAAATATATAATGAAAAAATAAAAAAAAAAATATAAAAAAAAAAAAAAAAATGAGTAGGTAAAATAACTTAGATAAATAAGTGAAGATATTATAATGGTATTTTAAATAGTAGTTATTAGTATATAGTTATAGTAGTATTATTGGTTAGTATAGTATAAAGAATTAGAAATAAATAAATAAATAGATAGTGAATAGGCTAACTACCTAATTTAATTAAGTAAACATATCAGGAACATCAAAAAGGTTATTTCGAAAGCAAATCTTTGTCCTACAATATAAATTATGAATCTGGTAGTTGAATTAATAGGGAACCCTTAAAATTAAATTCACAGCAACTAGATACCTACCGAACTGTGAGCTTATTAACGTCCTCTATTAATATTTTATCGGTCTACCAAGTATTATAAATTAAAATAATTAACAGATTACAGTTAATACCAGAAACCCTTTGTAGTTGTTATTAATTGCTGTATAAATTGTGCTTAATCTATACTAATATTATAAAGCTGAAGAGTTTGTTTGTTTGTTTGAACGCGCTAATCTCAGGAACTATTGGTTCGAATTGAAAAATTCTTTTTGAGTTGAATAGACTATTTATCGAGGAAGGCTTAAGGCTATATAACATCACGATGCAATTATTAGGAGCGAAGAAATAATGGAAAATGTGAAAAAAACGGGCAAAACTATTCATCCTTGAGGGCTTCCAATGCGTGCGCTGCAAAAACGGTTCAAGATACCAAAGATATATGTAAGAAAGAATTATTCCTCTTAAAATGATCTAAAAAAATGTCCCGTGACAATATATGTCTATCTTTTAAGATTAACTCACTAGAATCGTTTTTATGGTAATCAAATTGTTCGAAATTAATGCATTATTTGTTAAGAGTTGTATCAACGTAATATTATTAATCTTTATCCAAATAAATGTGTTGTTGATTAAGAGTATTAATTGTGAACAAAATTGTCTTTGACATCACTTAATTTCAATGAACATCTTAGAAGATATTACAAAACCTTATATAGCAAAACAACGTTTGCCGGATCAGCTAGTGATTTATAAAAAAAATTAGTTCATGATATAGATGAATTCGCTTTGGCCTGTTGTATTTTGGGATTAGCTTGTGTATATCCAGTAACTCATATACCTAGAGACCTTCAGTTGTGGTATATGTGGGCCGACATGAAGACGGAGACTAGCAATAGATTTTCTCCTTTGATATTCGCTTTCGTTTTTAGACTAGAAGGTATTTACCATCATGAGCACTTTAGTCACTTGGTTGAAGCTGTGTAAAAAGAAAAAACTAATTTTCGTTTAATTTACATTTCTGTGGCCAAGATTTGGATCTACAAAAAAAATACAAATCATAGTACATCATCACACTATACTGCTTTCTGGTTGAGCAGAGATAAATTAGTGGCTGTATTCATTTCGTATTTTTATTTCGTGCCCAAAGTGATGAAAAGGGCAGTTGAGCGCCATTCCCAGGGCTTTTACAAACAGGGCTTGACATTCTTACAAATTATAACAAAATTTAAATAGAAACGATTGTATTAATTTATATATTTATTTCATTTGTATTATTATTAATACAGTTATAACAATAAATATATACATATTTAAATCAATCAAGTTTTTACAGTACAATCTAAGCATACTAATAAGATAAAAAAAGAAATAGTAACAATAAAAAAGAAGAAGTAATGTTAATGGTTAATGTGCAATGCCGGTAATATATATTATGATAACTTAAGAGCAAGTATCATAATACAATAATGTGTAAATCAATGTAAAACTGTAATGTAATGTAATTATACAGTACATATACAAGACCAAAAAATATGTTTTCGAAGAAAAGAAGATCTTTGTTCTGGTAAATAACAAAACGATAAACATAAAAGCAATTTAAATGGCACGCGGTGGCTACACACCGTTGCACACATGAATGCTATCCTATCAGCTAGGAAAGCCGTTTTTACGTGTTCTTTCAATAACGTCAAACAAGCCCTCCGACACGTGATAACGTCGTTCTTTCGGAAACAGACAAAGAGGGACCGAAAAAAGAATCAAGTCGGGGCCACAGTTCACAGAGACATCAGTAACACAATTTGTAATATATTAACTAGGTCACGTAGCTACTTATTGTTAATAATTTATCTA
The DNA here is from genome assembly GCA_036320925.1 of Automeris io. Taxonomy (NCBI): domain Eukaryota; kingdom Metazoa; phylum Arthropoda; class Insecta; order Lepidoptera; family Saturniidae; genus Automeris; species Automeris io. The sequence goes on along the minus strand of JAUDJH010000009.1, from coordinate 3,754,707 downwards.
AGCATCTGATTATTTAATACATATATTAATATTGTTTTTTTATTACCGACTTGATCTAAATCTCACCCGATGTAAAGCGATGATGAGGCCGTAATAAAGCATGCTCATGCAATAAATATCACTTCACTCGAGTTATGTAGGCATAGCACACGCAGCTCAGGGTGGTGGGTGGTGACCTGTCACTGCCGGCACTCGCTCGCGCGATGGTCGGCGGTGACAGGGCATGGCAGGCGGTCCTCTCCTTCACGGAGACGACAATGCAGGTAAAGGAGGCGGCGGAGCGGGATCGGGAGGCAATATCCACCCCCGACAACCCAATCCGCCGCCCAGCTCGGACTGGACGCCGGAGGAGGGCCTACGCCAACAGCCTTCCTCCGTGACCCGGACATACGCCGGGGGGCGCGCTTTGAGGGAGTGCGTCGCCCAGATCCTGGCGTGAGCGGTGTGCGATGTGTTCCCGCACGCCGCTCTGATGACAACTTCATAGAGATGAGGGGGGGGGTGGCTCTCTACACCACTCTCCTCGAAATGTGTTAGGTGTACGCGGGGGGCGGCGACTATTTAACCGTCCCCCCGCCTAGTAGGTGAGGCCTGCACAAGGCCGGACGTCGCCGGATGCCGAGGAAGATAGCTCGGCTTTGCCCTTAGCATCCGGCAGACGAGAGAAGGAACACCCCGGTGGTTTTAGTCGGGGCAGGTCCGACACACCGGGGGAGCGGCCCTCACCGCTCCCCTAAAGGTCCGTCGGGATTTCCACGGGGTTAACAAAAAAAAAGGCATAGCACACGCAACCTACATACCAGGATCGGAACACATCATTATACCATATCTTAGGAAGCATTAGTGTGTTAATTGTAATCATTAGTCATAAGTATCAACTATTATCTTTATAACTATTATTTAATGGTTTGTTTACCAAGTGCATGCATCCCCACTTGTAAAACATTAGTATATAAGCGATTGTATTGTTTTAATAAAGAGAGATTAGTTTCATCAGTTGTGATAGGCTTCTCAAGCCAACAACTTGTATTTTTTATCAAAACCTCACATCCCTCACCATATCTCTCGTCGTTTAAAAATTCCCATGTCATAAACGGTTGGTAAGACAAAAATAGGAAGCGAATTCTACTCCTTGGCGGTTCGCAATAAAAAAGAAGAAGATTACTGCGTGCGAGTAGCTGGAATGACAACCACATAAAGGTGCAGGCCTGCATAGAATTTTGTTCATTTATAGTAGACGGATGAATGGGCAATTGAATTGTATAGAAAACCGAAAGGCAGGCCACACTACGTCAGTGATGCAAACTGAGTAGCTTACGCGACGTGAGAGCCTCGTCGTCAATCAGCGACAGTTGACTGAATCGTCTTTCTTTGTTGCCACCGGCTTACCGGTGTCTTGAAATGGAGTTGATGCATGTAGGATGAGATTCACTTTTATTGTGAGCGGTAGTTTTAGTAGACTTTCCGTCGGCTACTCGCGCGCTTTTATACAGTGATGGTGGTAGTAAGAGTAGTGTGTGATGTGATGTGATGTGTGTGTGTGTGTGTGTAGTTGTAGTAGTGATTAAGCCGTGGTGGCTGCCGGCAGATTAGAATAGCACCCCTCTCTTCTTGCTGAGGTGTCGTAAAACGCGACTAAGGCTCTTGAACACCGCAATTCAACCAGGTGTTCAGAGAAGGGATAACTCGACCAAACCTGCATCCCGCTCCCTCCCGATCGTACTGGTTCTTCTTTCCATCGGGCCTGAGGGAGCTCGGACGAGAGAGTGCTTTTCTGGCAGCGCGTCCAGTTATACACTTAAATATCTCCTGCGCAATTGACTGTTTCCGAAAACTGGATCTCGAATTTCTTAACAGGTGTTGAAACAGTCGCCGTGGCCGAAATCGGCTAGGACATCATCAGTGAGTGGATGAAAGATAAGTCTCTAAAGGGCTTCAATAGTATATAAAAGTGATAACTTTTTGTTATATGTTAAAATCACGCCTCCCCTCTGACCTTGTATCCATTTGCAAGGTCAGTGTGTACACCCTGTATTACTTGTAACTAATAAACATAATAAAGAAAAAAAAAACAGTGGATGAAAGAATTAAACATTTAAAGAAAGTTTACTTTCTTAACACACTTGATAATTACTTTATTGTGACTGGCGCTTAATTATTCAACAGAAATAATATATTTCTTTTGTAGTTTCCTCATATTGGCAGATTCTGCATTCCGAATCGGAATAACTTTAAACATGATTTGAACTATAATAGATATCTTTAACACGTTCTTCGTCCAGCGGGATTCGTTTGTGTTTCTCACGGGGCCTAAATCGGGAATATTAACAATGTAACTCGAATATTGTGATTATTTATTACCTTCGATTTATTGCAAAGAATTTTATTTCTCAGCTCAATTGTGTTTATAGTGTTTTAATGAAAACATACAATTCGATACAGTATAATATAATGTAAATAGTTATCCTATATAAATTAATAAAAAGTATTGTGTAATGTAAATATTTTAAGTATTTCAATGTTGTACATTCTGTATTAACATACAAGCGCTTATTCCATTCAATTACTTAAAAAATCCAACTAAAAATCCTATTAGCTTAAACAAGAAGAGCGTCGCCCAAATATGGGTGACATGGCGACGAATGTATTAAAAATATTTTTAGTTTTGGTTAAAATGATGTAAACATTTGATTCTCTCCTACCCTTTGACTATGCGATGACGTTACGAAGCACAATCCCTGGCTAAGGCTCCCCGCTTCGTTCGCGATCCGGGGGGTTGTTAGTCGCTAACAAGACCCGCCGAAGCAGATTGTTGTACCGCCTGAAGTAACCACTTGATTTTGGCGCCTTCTTTACTTTTCTTTGCACCTGAGTGTCCGACAGTGACTTCTTTGTTGTTTTGTCTCTTTGAATTAAGCTTTGATGGAATATAATAGTATATTTTTTGGAATAACTTAGTAATCTAAAAGTTAACCTAAAATATTAAATTTTTATTTAATATGTATATTTATTATAACACATTTTGATTTTCTTATTGAAATATGTTTTTACCATTCCCGTGATCTGAAAGTTCAGTAATTTCATAGTTTTTTTTTTATATTATGGAGAAATCATATCACTCTTTAGTGTAGGCTGACTTCTACGATGTAAAAATTATGCCGTTTCATGTTTCTATTTTTGCAAATACAGTATGTTTTCTAAGCCTTGTCCGATCCAAAAGGGGCAGATTGGTGTGTGATACGATAACATTTTCCAAATCCAGTAGATGATATTCATAAACATTAAAAAATTATTGTTTTATAAAATTGAAGAAGTTTCATTATTTCACATGCGATCTGCGCTCGGATTACTTTTAAAAATCAATTAAAAGTCTATTAAAACGATTTAATTGATAAGCGGTGCTTGGGATCAACAGGCGTCATGACTTACTAGCGCGATGCTTTGCTTTTCTTTTTTCCTTGGATACAATATCCTCCTAGGATACAATAGTTCTCATATTTTTCCCGTACCACTTCACGGCATGGTATCAGCTTAAACTCGAAGTTTGAAAATCCGTCCCGTGGGCGTTAAAGGGTTAATATCATAAGGGTTAAGTATACGGTAAATAATTTATAAACTTGTCTTTATTTGGTTAAATATCATTATCTTGATTCCAAACATGGTCCTTCGAGCTGGATCATATTTTGCGGCTAAAAATCTTTAATGAAATAAATGTAACACTCTGTGATCCTTTCGAAAATAATTAATTGAAACTTCATCCCAAAATACCTTGTTCAAGCAGTAGCTCCTGAGAGTATTCAGGGAGCAGTGAAGTTAAGAGACCTCCTCTCTAAAACCTCTCTCACAGGCGGCGCCTCGGGCAATAACTAAAAAGCCTCGTTGAGGCTACCTGTCTAGGAGTGTGGGTGTAAAGAGTCTGTGCCCGTGGCCCCTGGCAGTATCGCATCTCTGGACCCTTACCGTGCTGGACAGCATATATGTTCAGAGAGCTGCAGACTTACAGGTTAGTGCATACAGATATTCTGATAGATCGGCTGTGATTTATGGAGTGATAAGTTTCCGAGTGTACCGTACTCGTTTTGACCAATTAAAATTTCGCTTAACCGCGAACCAAGTTACGATCCCTGCTATTAGGGTAGGGTATTTATACGCCTCTCCAGGCAGAATACAAACAGGTACAGAATAAAGAGGAGACGATGGGCAGAATAAACATATTTATATTTTATACATCTTTTTATATGAATAAAATTAACAAATAACTTAATAATCGTTTAGCTGAGACAGGATCCTTATTGGCGGCGGTTTAAAGTTTAAACTTTAGTGGTAGAATATATAGAAATAGAAAAATTATTTCAGTATTAAATTAATAAAATAAATTCGGATAATCACAATTAGTCTGTGAATTATTTCGAAACAGAAATAATAAACGATATAAGAATAAAATTTTCCGATATCCAGTCTCATTTGAATATTGCTTTAAAAAGATAAAACTATTTAATTATAGAGGGAGTTTTTCTGACGCTATCATAATTACCGTTTCCGGTTGCTTCCCTCGAGCTGGTTTTCAGGCAACTGAAATAGGCAATTAGTGACCGAGAACTCCTTTTTTCATTCCGCCCGAGAGAGTTCCTTAACTAAGATTTTAAATCAAACAGTTGTAATTTAAAATTTTTAATTGTTCAGTGATAGTTTAGTCCGGTGAATAAA